>JACEFO010000846.1:0-600000 GCA_015342445.1 Digitaria exilis | reverse complement strand
GCCGTCAGTTTACTGAGCATACTTATAAGAAAAAAAATTAAAAAAGAAAAAGAGTTAGGAAATGTCAATATTGCTCCAGCCTTCCCTTGACCTCAAGCTATCTCATCCCTCCCGCGACGGCGGCGAGGCAGGAGGAACAACGACTGCGCGGGGGGGGGGGGGGTGTTGGGGCGCATGTCATGGCGGTCGCGTCAAAAGGCGACAGAGGTGTAAGAGTGTGGGTGTGGCGTTGACATCCTGAATTCCCACTTGTTCTTCTCACGCTGACGATTTTCTCGGCCTCAGGTTGTTACACTACAGTAGTGCAGTGCCAGGCCAACAGTGTGAGCCGACACCTTTATCCGGCTGGCTGTGTGTGGCACATGGCACGGGGCCGCTGCTGGTCGTCCGTCGATTGGCGCGACGGGCAGAGGGGGCAAGGTTTGCCTCGCCAGCGCCAAGGTATCTTGCAATTGTGCAGTGAATCAATTTTGGTGAACTGGACATAAGACGATTAGGACTGTGGTCCATATGATCTATACTCTGTGATAATTACAAAATATGATATTTTACCATTTATTTGATATATTTTCAAAATAGCTCAGGATATACAAATTATATTTGATTGTGGTCATCTATGTTAAGGGCATACATGTCTTTTCATCCTTGAGTTAAGGGTGTCAGCTACTCTTTACGGAATAGAGGCATACTATATGTTTAGAATCCAAAAAGCAGGAGTGAACATGCAAAGTTCAAAAAAGAGGGGCAAACATGCAGTTAGGATAAAAATTAGGTAGTTTTGTAATTGGCCCATTATAATATGGCTGCTCGCCTTGCCATTGCTAAAATTTTGGGCATAACTTCATCAGGGGGTGCACCTAGTATCTTTAATTCAACAGACGCAGGAACTCTTCCTAGGAGATACTTTGTTATAGCAACGTGAGAAAGGTAAGCCTCCCAATATGGAATTGGATGTGTCCCCCTCCTCATGTACTTCAGAAATTCTTCATTATCGCTGAAACTATTCCTCCACTGTTCGAAATCACGGGTTTCTGTATCCTGTGAAATGCTTGCAATCAAATCCTTCTCAAAACCACAGATTCTGTTGTCCAGTGTGAGGCGTTGAAGCGCCACTGCGTTCTCAAGGATATAGAATATCAGTTCCATCAATCTTGTTATGGGGCAAAAACCAGTGATGGTCACATGCTTGATGCTTTCATGACGATGGGTTGGAAGCCTCATCAGCTCTGCAGGATTCATTACCAAATGAGATTGTTGTACTGCAGACTGCTCCACCTGCAGAAAACAAAATATCAAGCTATTCATTCTGAATGATAAACCAGATGAATAATTAAAAAAAATGAAAAATGGTGTTTTGAGAGATAATGTCATACGTGCAAGATAAAAGTTTCCAATGCCGGACAAGCGATGAGAAAAGGAACCAGAGACAGGTATCTATGGAAAAAAGGTGGTTTCAGTCCTTGGTCCAACAATTGCAAGCTCCAGGTGCTTGAGGTGGAAGAATTTTTGTGGTGGCAAATTCTTTACACCATAAAAAGCAACGATCTCATCAGCAGACATCAGGAACATAGTTTCAACATTCGGGGCCACTATTGGAAGCTCTGTGCGAGCATAGTCGAACAAGTTGAACCAAGGGTAGATTGATACGCTTATATCCTTCAGGTGAAGTGAATCTCCAAGAGAGAACGGTATTATGGGTCCTTCATAGTGAAAGGTGGAGACATTTGGAGCATCGCTCTCTATGGTCTGCAACATGTTGCAGCGCCTCACCTTCAAAGAACTGAGCTGCTGCAGTGTGCAAGGTATTTTAAGGCAGGCTATCTGGTTGCAGTGCCAAAGTTCCAGATGCTCCAAAGCAAGGGAGTTTGAAAGAAAGCGCCCTGACTTTCTCAAACTTCTGAAGGAACAAGATCCTTGTTCAGGGTGAAAAGCACAGGCATAGAGGCAAAGAGACTGAATTAAGCATCTTTTTACTGAGAAAAAGGTTCTACAATGGAATATGTATTTCCTTTTGTCATCCCGAGGTAGCTCCAGAGTGAGCTCCTCAATCCCTGGGGTAACTGCATCAAGCCAATGGTCAATATCACCGGATTGCACCTCGTGTAAAAACTGGAGTTCAAACTTAAGCCTCTTCACCCAAAGGCCAGCACGGTTTTTCAGAATGCCATTGATTCTGCTGATGGTGTGTCTACAGCCAGTTGACCTTGTACATAGCTGCACTGTGCATCCAAAGCTAGTGTCCTGGCACTGAGTGTGAGCTCAGGACAATATCTCCATGACCGTAGAAACTCCTGGGAGACGCAGGCAGCACGTGCAGCATCTTGCATTGGTAGGAGAGCATGTATCTGGTGCAAGATAGCCTGCGGAACCATTAAAAACATCTTCAACACGGGTATGGAAAGAGGACCCAGAGTTTTATTCGACATACTCTCATATGGACATAGAGAAAGAAAGGCATGTACCAAAGCTGTAACTGTCTGTGATATCTCTATGTCTTTAGGATTATCAAGAGAGGGGGGTGCATTCTGGATCACCAGTACTTCCTCCGTTTTATAGGTCATTTTTGTTTATTAAGATTCACAGATTTTGTTATGCGCATAGATATACGCTATATCTAGATTCAAAGGAACATCTATGGACGTAGAAAAGCCAAAACGGCCTACAATTTGGGACTGAGAGAGTATTATATAATTGTAGGAGCAGGAAGGTACTCATAGATTCCTTTATGACCAAAGTGTGAACAACTACATTGAGGAGAGCTAAATTCAACCCTTAAATGTCTAGATTATAGCAATTGTTTTAAGCCCATTAACTGTTTGCATTGCAGGCTCATATAGAATGCAGGATGCACCGCTAAAATGTTGACTAGATTGCCGTATGTTATGTACCTGTGGGAGCCTGTCCAGCGTTAGATGTGATCTTATCCTCTTGGCAGCTCCAGAGCTCCCAACGGTTCTACAAGGGGAGGCCGCTTTCCTTTTACTTTTAGCCTCTGGTGAAGCAATCGATCCATCTGCAGAGTAACAAGCAATGCTGACAGAACAGTCAGGTACTCAGGTCTGCTCGAAAAACAGAAAATTTAACAGGAAAAATAAAATACGACTTCTCTGACCAAGGAACCAGAGTACATCGACGGAGCAGTATTTGTAGGAGTATGTATCTAAACAGTTAGCTTTTTGGGCGCAGATCGACTAATACGCTCTCAAATCCACGAATTTGGCGTCAGTATGACAAGAAGTGCCTACAGTGGTCCGTTGCTCGAGAAAGAGGGGGATCAAAAACCATACCACGGGTTTGCAGCCGGCGGTGATGGTGGCGGCGGCGGCCTCGTTTGGCGAAGGACAGTAGCCCCATGGTTCTTGGATTTCGTCGAGCCTGGGGGTCCGGGGTTGGATAGAGAACGAGGACCTGGTAATTTTTGGTACGTCGCTCCCCTGCGCCCAGCAAGGTCATGTCGTCCAGTAGACTTTTTATCCTCGACTCGACTCCACACGTCACGGCAACATCCAAATTCTAATCCTGACGAGGACTCCGCGGCCTATAACCCATGGAGTTGAAGAACACGAAACTAGAAAAGTCACTTCACGGATCCATGAAGAAGAAGCATAAAGGCAACAAGTGTGCTGCCCGAGATCAAAGACACACACGGCAAATCCAAAGAGCAAGTCCTAGGCTTCAAGGGCCGTCACATTTTTTTTTAATCTTAGATATAGGCAATCATATATGCTCCTATGTTGTTACGGGTCTCACTCAAATCAATATCATCAAATTACCTTTATTATTGTAAAATAGTGCACACCACTTTCCATGTATTTCATCTAAAAATAACTCATCAATAGGATATTTTGTCCAGTCGTGCTCAAATCTATACCTATTTCTAAAAGTAATGTTTCTGTTGTTTTTTCGTCCGTGTGGGCCTCACCCGTCAGCCACATGCATCCCGTGCATACACGCCCCACACTCTCTTTCTTCGTTGCCTGAATGGCCAGCACACGAGCTGCGCTACCGCCTCCCCTGCCACTCCCGGTCTTGGTGACAACACAACATGGAAAATTGTATTACAAATAGTGTGATGTATTCGGTAGTTCTCTGATTACATGCTCCCACGAGGGGTCAAACATCCCGTATTTATAGGGGTCAATCTTTGAGCATTTACGTGATTGTTACTTCCCGCCAAAATTACACTACTGATAATACGAAGAATGGCTATTGCTTCCTGCCATCTCGAGTCTTAACCTCCCTCTTTAACTGGCTTCGGCCCCCTGCCCCGTCTCCCTTTAGTTGACTTCGTCGTCTAGCCTCACGCCATTCCTTCCGAAGCTCTGTTTGATCCGTGTCGGCAATTTATGCTGACTAGGTTATCGAGGGGGTGCCCCGAGAGAAGGGTTTAGGGAGAAGTCGTCGAGAATCTAGAGCCGAAGGTGACAAGAGACGGTTTAGATAGGTTCGGGTCGCCGGGGCGTAATACCCTACGTCCTGTATGGTGTATCTTGTATTGATGAGATTCTTTTAGAGGGGGTCCCTGCCTCCCCTTATATAGTACGGAGGGCAGGGTTACATGGGAACCGTATAGGACTAGAAGACTTTTACAAGTTTATCTCTAATTCCCTGATACAGTCTATCCAAACCGACTAGGACTAATCCTTGTCTTGTGCGTCAAGTCTTGTACGTGGGCCGGCCCATAGGATGGGCCGCCAGGGTTGTTTAGTCCGTCAGGACTCTACACCCACAAGCCCCCGAGCACCTTATCTCCTGAAGAACAGCCTTGTTGAAAATACAGAGTTCTTTGAGGTCCTCCAGAGTTCTTTTGAAATCTGCCAGGGTTCTTTGAGACCCACAGGGTTCTTTGATCTTGGAAGTTGCAACCATGCTGTTCAATAGGTAATGATGTGCTCATAAGTCTTCTCGAAGTTCGGATTGGTGCGCACCGACTAGGTGCGCCCAATTGGGCAGCCCCCGAGCCTCGTTTATCTTTGAAGAAGAAATTCGAGGCTCTTTCGAAGTCCGAACCAAAAGAGAATCAATTTCCGAAGAAACCCGAATTCTTTTAGAATTCCTCATAAATTTATCAATTGAAGCCGAAAATTCTCAGAAAAATATTTCCTGAAAATATGTCCACAGCCCCCGAGCCTAAATTTGAACGAATTCAAATATAGGATCAAGAAAGGACCAAAACTGAAAATTACCGAAGTAACGCTTCAAAAAGCCCATATAAACCATCCGCGGCCCTTTGTATCCGTACGCTTTCGCAAAACAGATCTAGGGTTTGCGACAGTTGCTTCACTCGCAATCCAGAGATCGCGCAGAATCATCCACATCCTCCCCCAACCTAGATCCAATCCACACCAAATCGCAAAAGATCCCAATGGCCGGTGGTGAAGGATCCAGCCGAGGCAAAGGCGCGAAGAGGAAAGCCGAAGCCATGAAGGAGGTCATTACGACCGAAAAGGCAGCGTCCGCGGGAGACATGCCGATCATCGAAGATCCTATCAGTGACTGGCCAACCAGTAATCTGAAGGAGAAACACATCAAGGCTCTGGAGGTAGATGGATTCTTGGCAGCCCAAGAAATCAGTCGGTGGAGATGCGCACACGGGCATGAATATCCTACCGAAGATACCGAGGAAATCACGGTATGGAAGGCATTTTATGAAGTTGGTTTTGGTATGCCAACCTGCGATTTTTTCCGCCGTGTGCTGCAATTTTATGGGATTGAATTGTGTCATCTGAATCCCAACTCCATCTTGAATTTATCCATCTACATCCATCTGTGTGAAGCATTCCTTGGGATAGACCCCCATTTTGCACTGTTCCGTCATCTGTTCAGGGTGAAGACCTCAAACGGACCATTGCAAGTGGTGGGGAAAGTAGTCATCCAATTCCGTCAGGGCATGAGGCCAGTATATTTGGATTATACAACCAAGGAAAGCCTCAAGGACTGGCAAAAGGAGTGGTTCTACGCATGGAACCACCAGCCACAGCTACAGAGCCGCTCAGGGAATCCTCCAGTAGTGAAACCATTCTGGAGCGAAACGGTTGGAGTGAATCAAGCAATGCAGATCCCTGAGCTGCTTAATATGATAAGAGATTTGAAAGCACAAGGGCTGACAGGAGCCATGGTATATCGTTCATTTCTAATGAGGAGGATCCAACCATGTAAACAACGCTGCAATCCAGGGTACTTGTACTCTGGAGAATCTGACCCCTCAAGGAATGCCATCGGAGACATGTCAGAGAAGAGAGTGAATCAACTCGTAAAGAAGTTTCTGGTGGTCAACGATGAACAACTTCCAGAGATAATGGAAGTTTCTGCAATTACCATGACACCTGAGGTAAAATCCTTGTCTGAAAGCAATACATTGCCTTATTGTTGAAAATATAATAGAAACTAATGTCTTGATCATCACAGTATGAAGCCCGGCGCGCACTTTATGTGAGTCTGCCGCCCCTGGACCCAACCAACACCGAAGAAGCAGCGTTGCTGGCACGCTGTGTGGATCCAGGGGTAAGAGATCAAGTACACATACAAACTGCAATTGAAGATCCTGACGAGCCAATGGTAAAACTTGAACCACAGGTCCCTGAAGAACCCCAAGCCAAAGCAGGGGCAACCTCCAAGGGAGGTGAAAGGTCCAAGAGGGCCGCATCAACAGAGCCAGCAGCACCTATGCCCAAGAGAGCACGAACCTTACCCAGGCCTCGAACCAGGACCATTCCGAAGGAAAGGGCAAAGGTATCCCCACAACCCAAGACATCAGCATCAGTGGGGATAGCTATTGGAGAGATTGGAACCAGTTTGCCGCAGCAAGGCAGCTCTGCTCGGCAACCGTTATCAGATGAAGAAATCCTGCACAACATCTTCAATCCTGTCTCCGCGCTGTTCGTAAGGACGACGCCAGTGGTTGAAGAACCCTGTCCAGCAGGACCGTCGGCGCCGGAGCAGGAAGTGGAAGAAGAATTCACCTTGGGGGAGCCAGAGATCCCCATGCGACCTGCCACCATGTAAGTATCTTGTCGAGCAGGACATAATGTACCGTCGTAATATACTGTTGTGACTAATAAACTTTATTGTTCCAGAGGTGAAGAAACGCCAGCGATAACCAGGGAAGAACCCTTGATTGATCATGCAGCTGTAGAACCAGAGGCCGCAGTGCCCGAAGAACCCAGGGTAGTACCACAAACAACCCTGCTGGAAGTTCAAACAGCTTTGCCATCAGACCCGCCAGCACCAGAAGGAGCACAAGTTGAAGAAACCGTTGCGGAGGTGCTGGCGGACATTGAACAACTGGTCACTCAGGCGGTGATTGAAGAATCAGAACTAGAACGCCGTGACCAGATCTCTGCGGAGCCCCCGAGCGTCACAGAAACAACCCAGACCAGGGCAGAGACAGAGTGCTCAAGGGGTAAACAAGCTGAAGCATCAACCCAAGAGCAAAGAATTGAAGAAATTCCCAGAGTACCTAGGGGTACTGGAGCCGAAGAAGAGGTCGGTAGCTTCCGCATCGGGAGTTACGACCCAATGCTCAATCCAAATCCGCAAAGCTTCGAGTACATCTTGGACGCGGAGGAGGATGAGCAACATATTGACAGGGGACTGTACCACGCCGAGAGGGCAGTAGCCTACTTTAAGGTCCGTGAAACAACCCTGTACTTGTGGTGCCATTGGAGCATATCTCATGATAACTGTTTTGCAGGCTGTTGGCGAGGCATCAAGGAAGAAAACCGAGTATCTCCACAACATTTCCTTGATGCACGCCAAGGCGGACCGTCTCCAAAAGGAACTGGTGCGTGAACGCGAAGACCGCAAACTCCAGGAGGCGGAAGACGCCGACATGATCCGAACCTTGCATCTGCGAACCAAGGAGTTGGCCGCGGAGAAGGAGGACATGAAGAAGAAGCTTGCAGCAGCCAAAGCAGAGCTCAAAGGTACTCTGTCGCTACCGAAATCTTGTAACGAAATTTCTGTTGCCTTTGTTGAATAACAACTCTGTCATTGTCTTGTGTGAGCAGGGGTGCAACAGCAGCTCACAACAGCCCAGAGCAAGATGACGGATTGGTCCAACTTGGCCAACCGTCATGAAGAATCATTGAAGACCCTCTCTGCCGAACATGATGGCATCAAAGAAGAACTCAGAGTAACAGTCAAACAACGCAAGGATGCTGACGAGCAGTTAATTCAAGTCCTCGAGCAGCAAAAGAAGCTTGCCAAGGACCTGGATGATGCTCACGAGGAGAATAATCAGCTATCCAGAGAACTCGTCCAAGCACAGAAGCATCTCGCAGACAAGAAGGTGCTGGACGAGAAGCTTGAGCAGGCAACCAGGAGAATGTCAGAGCTGGAAGAGACCTTGCGGCTGATGAAGAAGTCTGACGACGACCTGGCCGAAGCCTTAAACCGGATAACACTGCTAGAGAAGCCAGCGAACCCGGTGGTGAAAGCCCTAGTCCCGGAAGACCCTGCATCGCCGCTATCATTCCTGGAGCGCCTGAAGGCCATGCCAAGACAACTGAAGGCGTACATCAAGAGATCATCAAAAGCTTGTCTTGTGCATGTCCTTGCTGTAATTAGATCCAGGTACCCTGAAGTAGACATAGGCAAACTAGTAGAAGGCGCAGAGCCGAGTTGTACTGAAGCCGCCTTCAGGGACCTGAAGCAAGAGGCCGAGCCAGTTGCTGAAGCAATTGCTCAGAGCCTTAGGCTGTAAATGGAACAAATGTTATTGTAACATAAGCATTATGTAATGAAATATGTTATTTCCATGTTATGAAGAAAAACCAAGAATTTCTATGAATTCCTGGGTTGTCTCTGTGTCAATGACCAAGACTTAATCAAAATGTACATTGCGTAGATTTTAACTTTGAAAAGCAGCCCTGTTAAGGACCCGAAGGAACCCAGGGAGATTTCTTATAACATAAGCTATCTAATAGAATGTACCCCAGGAGGATACTTGGGAACTAACTGTATATGGTTTGCCAAAGCAAGAACCCAGTAAGACCCACGGAGCGGCAGCGTTAAGCTGGAAACTATCACAGAATAGCATAATTGGAGGAACAGATCCGTTCTTGGCCCCGAAAGAACCCGGATAGACCTCATTTATGGGCTCCGAATGCATGTAGAAGAAACTGTCCAGGTCTAGAAAGAACACGGAAGTTTTGAATGATGTCACGAAGACAAATAAACAACCCAGTAAAGGGAGCTTTATTGAAATATATCTCGTTGCCGAAACAACGGTACAAAAGAACATATGATGCCGGAGCAACTAGTTCATATATTGCCGGAGCAATGTTTACGGAAGAACTCTGGATGCCAAAGCAATTGGTTCTTGCGATGCCGAAGCATTGTTGCAATGAAGGAGCTACGCGTAGAATTTGCGTAGATGTTCTATGTTCCAAGGATTTGGTAGTTCTACACCATCTTCTGTTTGAAGTCTGTAGGTGCCTGGCTTGAGGGCCTTGGAAACAATAAATGGACCATCCCAAGGTGAAGTAAGCTTGGAATGGCCGACTGTATTCTGGATTCGGTGTAACACCAAGTCTCCAATCTGGAATGATCTTGTCTTCACATTTTTGTCATGGAATCTGCGGAGTCCCTGAAGATACGCAGCGTTGTGTAACAAAGCTGCCAGTCGTACTTCTTCAGCCGTATCAACCTCCAGCATCCGTTGTTCGTCTGCCATGGCTTCTTGGAATTCCTCAACGCGAGGAGCACCGTGCATGACGTCAATAGGTAGAACAGCCTCTGAACCATACACCAGGAAGAAGGGAGATTGCCCTGTAGCTTTACTGGGTTGAGATCATAGGCCCCAGACAACTGAAAAGAGTTCTTTCATCCACCGGCCTTCTGCTTTCTTCAGGGTTCGTTCCATGCGAGCTTTAAGTCCATCAAGGAGCAGGCCATTGGCTCTTTCAACTTGTCCATTGGCACGAGGATGAGCAACAGAGGCATAGGATACCTCGATGCTGCGATCGTCACAGAAATCCCAGAACCTGTTGCCTGTAAAGGTAGTGCCCAGATCTGTGATGATTTAGTGTGGTATCCCGAAGCGAAGAATCAACTCTTGGAGAAATTGGACTGCTTTCTCAGAGGTTGGTTTAACAACCGGAAAGACTTCTATCCATTTTGAGAATTTGTCAATGGCGACGAAACAGTATTCAAATCCACCCGGCGCCCTGGGTAGTTTCCCAATCATATCAAGCCCCCAGCATGCAAATGGCCATGACGGAGGTATCAATTTGATCTTGTGAGCAGGCTGATGTGAATGATGAGCGAAATATTGACAACCCTTGCAATGACGAACAATTTCCTCAGCGTCGTGTAGAGCTGTAGGCCAGTAGAACCCGGCACGGAAGGCTTTGCCCACGATAGTGCGGGAAGCTGCATGATTGCCACATTCTCCTGGGTGAATTTCCTCCAGGATGTTGACTCCCTCTTGCTGTGAGACACATTTCATCAATGCGCCAGAGCGTGCGCCACGTCGGTACAGTGTATCGCCGATTATAATATAGGACTTGCTACGGCGGGCAATTTGCTGAGCTTCTGCCTTCTCGGCAGGAAGTTTGTCGTGCAAGATGTAGTCTATAATCGGAGCACTCCAAGTGGCGTCAATGAGCATAACCTCAGGGGCTGAGGTTGTATCATCAGAAGTTGCCGCTGCAGAAATTGATGGTTTGGAGAGTTCATTGACGAACACCCCCCTAGGCACCTCTGCTCTGGAAGAACCCAGCTTTGACAGGACGTCTGCAGTGACATTGTAATCTCGCTCGACATGATGAAATTCGATGCCGAGAAAGTGTTTTTCCAACTTGCGAACTTCTTCACAGTACGCATCCATGTCTTCGTGGTTTCAATTCCAGTCCTTGTTGACTTGTTTGATGACCAACATTGAGTCCCCATACACCAGCAGACGCTTGATACTGAGGGTAATGGCCATCTTCAATCCGTGAAGAAGTGCTTCGTATTCTGCAGCGTTGTTGGTAACAGCGAACTGAATCTGCAGAACATACTTGAGTTGATCTCCTCGAGGTGAGATCAACAGAACTCCAGCGCCTCCACCTTCCAGCTTGAGTGACCCGTCGAAATACATGATCCAATGCTCGGGCTTGGTGGTGACGACTGGAAGATTGTGCTCGGTCCATTCCGATATGAAATCAGTAAGGACTTGAGACTTCATAGCCGTGCGAGAACGGAACTCGATGTTGTATGTTCCGAGCTCAACAGCCCACTTGGCGATACGCCCTGTAGCGTCTTGATTATGGAGAATTTCGCCAATAGGATAACCAGTAACCACGATGATCTTGTAGGTGTCGAAGTAGTGCCGCAATTTTCTGGATGTCATTAAGACAGCATATAGAATTTTTTGAACTTGAGGGTACCTGGATTTGGAGTCCGAGAGGACTTCGCTCACAAAGTACATGGGTCGTTGAACCTTCTGAAGATGACCCTCCTCATCACGTTCAACAACAATGGCGGCGCTGACGACATTAGTGGTTGCTGAAATATAGAGCAAGAGATCTTCGCCCAGGAGCGGTGCTGTGAGCACGGGTGGTGTAGTCAGGATCAGCTTGAGCTTGTCGAAGGCGACTTGAGCTTCCTGAGTCCACTGGAATCTGTCTTGCTTCTTGAGTAGCTTGAAGAACTCAGTCCCGCGTTCCCCCGGTTTGGAGATAAAGCGGTTGAGTGCAGCCATGCAGCCCGTAAGCTTCATGACATCCTTGACGGTGCGCGGCGGCTCCATGTTCATGATAGTTGCTATCTTCTCTGGATTAGCCTCAATGCCGTGTTCGCTGATGTTGAACCCAAGGAGCTTTCCGGATGGAACGCCAAAAACGCACTTGGCGGGATTGAGCTTCCACCGCCATTTGCGTAAGTTGTCGAACGTCTCGGTGAGATCAGCGATGAGATCCTCGGGATTTTTTGTCTTAACTACCACATCATCGACGTAGGCTTCAACATTTCGGTGAAGTTGGTCTTGAAGACAACCCTGTATCGCCCGCTGATATGTGGCACCTGCATTTTTCAAGCCAAAAGGCATGGTTGTATAGCAATACACGCCATGTGGCGTGATGAATGAAGTTTTAATCTGATCCTCTTCTTTCAGCGATATTTGGTGATATCCTGAGTAACAATCGAGGAAGCAGAGTAGGGTGCACCCAGCGGTACTGTCGATAACTTGATCGATGCGAGGAAGCCCGAAGGGATCCTTCTTGCAATGTTTGTTGAGATCAGTATAATCAACGCACATTCTCCATTTATTTGAATTCTTTTTTCTTACAAGAACCGGATTGGCTAACCAATCCGGATAAAAGACTTCTTTGATGAAGCCGGCTGCTAATAGCTTAGCTAGCTCTTTCTTGATAGCTTCCCGACGCTCTGTGGCGAACCTTCGGAGGCGCTGCTTTTTGGGCTTTGCGCTCTCGTTGAGGTCTAGCTTGTGCTCGATCAACTCTCTGGGAACTCCAGGCATGTCAGAAGGCTTTGTAGCAAAGATGTCAGCCTGGGCTCGCAGGAAGTCGACGAGCGCGCTTTCCTATGCAGGAGTAAGGGTGGAGCCAATTACTGCTGTCTTCGTTGGATCTCCTGTTTGGAGGTCGACTGTCTTCGTTGCGACCTTCTCCACGGGCTTGATGGCTCGTGTCTTCTTCTGCGTCGGGGCGTCATCATCTTCTTCGACGATGGTGGTGGCCAGGGGTTGAAGCTCTTGGCGATCTATGGTGGACGCGGCTCTGACGGCGTACTCCACTGCCTCCTTGTCACAGAGGTAGGAGCGCTTGATATCACCGCGAAGGGAGAGAACGCCGTGAGGCCCTGGCATCTTCAGCACCAGGTAGGTGTAGTGGGGGATGGCCATGAACTTGGCCAATGCTGGTCACCCGAGGATGGCGTGGTAGGATGTTTCGAAGTCTGCAACTTCGAACTTGATGAACTCTGTACGGTAGTTGGATGCAGTACCGTACGTAACGGGCAAGGTGATTTGCCCGAGGGGAATGGAAGCCTTCCCAGGCACGATGCCGTAGAAGGGAGTATCTGCCGGCTGTAGTGCACTTGTGTCGAGGCCCATGGACTTCAGCGTCTTGGCGAAGATGAGGTTGAGCCCACTGCCTCCATCGATCAGGACCTTGGTGAGCCTGCTATTTGCTACCACTGTCTCGAGGACGAGAGGATATCGTCCAGGAGAGGTGATCTCCGTCCATTGGTCTTCTCGGGACCAGGTGATGGTGGTGTCCGACCACCGTAGCGGTGTAACCACCGCTGGTTCTGCTGCGTAGGCCTCGCGCCGCGCATTCTTGCGATTGCGCAAGGTGTCGCTGACTGTCATGCCTCCGAAGATGACGTTGACAGTGTTGGTGATGTCTGGGAAACCGTTGTCTCCCTTGTCGTGCCTGTCGTCTCCGTCTCCATCCGACTTCTGCTTCTTGTTGGGCGTGCTGAACGTCTCCCGAAGGAGCGTGCACTCGCCCATGGTGTGCTTTCTGTCGAGGTGGTAGGGGCAGCGCTTCTTGAGAAGTTTGTTGAATTCTTCCATTCGTTGCTGCGGAGATTTGGCGGCGCGGACGGTCTGGACGGTTGCGACCATGTTGTTTGGTCGCTTCCGTGGGTTGTTGCCGTTACGCTGGAAGGAGTCGCGCGGCTGATCCCTGTTGTCTTCCTGATTCTTGCGACCAGGGTTGTTGGGTCGCTTGCCGTAGCGCTCCCGTTCTTGATCATCGGTGTCCATCCAGTTGGACACCAGTGCGCGGAATTCCTCGAGGTCACGAGGACGGTTGTGACCGAAATCACGGAAGAGGCTGCGGTCGGTCATCCCTTCTTGAAAGTAGTCGATGACTTCTGAATCGGGGATGGGTACGCAGGATGCCTTGATGGCGAAGAATCGCCTGTTGTAGTCGCACAGGGACTCGTCTGGCTTCTGTTTGCACGCGCGGAGTTCATATTTGCTGCCAGGGCGCTCAAAAGAACCCTGGTAGTTGGAGACGAAAGCCTTCTTGAGCGCGTGCCAGCTGTCGATGGAATCTGGATGAAGGGACTCGAGCCTGGTGAGAGGACCCTGCTCCATCGCAACTGGGAAGTAAAGCATCTTGGAGATGTCGTCGCCCCCTGATGCTTCAATTGCAGAAGAGTATCTGCGCAGCCAGATGTTTGGGTCTTGCTTCCCGTCGAAATTGGCGATGCCTGGCGGCTTGA
This sequence comes from Digitaria exilis, assembly GCA_015342445.1. NCBI lineage: Eukaryota > Viridiplantae > Streptophyta > Magnoliopsida > Poales > Poaceae > Digitaria > Digitaria exilis. Next base: position 585,822 of record JACEFO010000846.1, on the reverse strand, counting down.
ACTTTCGCGGGAAGGAGCTGACGCGGATGGCGCGTGTGTAACATGGCAGAGCATCGGGGTTGGGGGCGTCGCATCTTCCCGCAGAATCCGCGACGTGGGAGGTAGCTCTTCCCTCTCGGATTCGGATGATGTCGTTGCGGGCATCGTTTGGTGTAATGTGAGAGCGAGCTGGGCGGGGTTCTTCGCGACGCTGGGACCTGGGGGGTTCCTCGCGAGGACGGCGGGGTTCTTCGCGAGGCCTGGTCTTGTCCTTTGTTTGTCCTGCGGAGCTACCGTAGTGGGTGCTCTGACGCCTAGCTGACGGTGCTTGGTGGCGCGAAGAACTCTTGCTTTTGGAGGCGGAGCGGCCTCCGTCCAGGCGATCAACCATGACCGCTGCGGCTTCTAGGCGGGCTTTGGCGAGGTTGATCTCAGGGGTAGTTTGGAACCCCTCGAAGACGCTGACCCCGAACATGATGTTGGCCACAGGGGAGTTGAAGATGCCTTCCTTGTCGAATTCAGAGTTGAGGTTTTTCCTCTGAATGAAGCGACGTCGGAGGGCGCGGTTGCGGTTGCGCTCAATACGGATTTCACGGTCCGCGTCGGTCTCTCTTTCTTCAGTTGGAGCGTCGTCGGAGATGACTTCCTCGTCGCTGTGATCATTGAGGATCACGCAGGACTGGCGACCGGGGTTGGTAGGCCCGGTTTTTCTGTTACCCGTGGCAGCAGGGAGTTCTCTGCCTTCTTGGAAGGGTAGCAGAGGTAGAATGTCTCGTACCGTGGAGGGTACGTTTGCTTCGAGGAGAGCCACCTCGGGATCCATGTCAGGCCAATGAACGATAACCCCCGAGGGAGTTGAAGTCATGACAAGGTCCGAGGTTGCTCGGCGGGGTTGGAGAACCTTCTTCTTCAGGTGCTTCAGGTGGATCGCGGCTGAGTTCGTTAACCCGAAGGGAAACTGAGGTGCGCACGATCCACGTGGTGAAGTCTTCGTCCCGCGGGGGCTGGAACCGGGGTTCCTGGGTACCCGCGGGGTTGCTGTTACGATCCTGATCGTAGAACCCTGGCGGGACTCGGAAGTGATCCAGAGTCCACCAGCGAGTCGTGGACGCGTGTCTTGATCCCGTTGCTTGATAGGGGTCGAGTTGACTTGGTCAGCCCGGGCTTGAATCTGCTTCGGGCGCCATGTACTCCTCCGCGTAGGATACGATCCTGAGATCGTGTCGGAATTTGAGATTTTCCGAGATCCTCGCGGAGTGGTTTGCGCGCGTGGTGAAACTGGTGCAGCCACCACGTCGCGCAGTTGGTGTTGGAGCTCGCCTTCCTGGTTTGCGATGCAAACCCAGGAGCTGAAGACGAAGGAGGCGCCTGCCTCGAACTTGGTGACGATGGAGGCGCTGAAGGAAGCCATCGACTCTTTAATGAAGACTCGACGAGTAGATCCCCACGGACGGCGCCAAAGTGTCGGCGATTTATGCTGACTAGGTTCTCGAGGGGGTGCCCCGAGAGAAGGGTTTAGGGAGAAGTCGTCGAGAATCTAGAGCCGAAGGTGACAAGAGACGGTTTAGACAGGTTCGGGTCGCCGGGGCGTAATACCCTACGTCCTGTATGGTGTATCTTGTATTGATGAGATTGTTTTAGAGGGGGTCCCTGCCTCCCCTTATATAGTCCGGAGGGCAGGGTTACATGGGAACCGTATAGGACTAGAAGACTTTTACAAGTTTATCTCTAATTCCCTGATACAGTCTATCCAAACCGACTAGGACTAATCCTTGTCTTGTGCGTCAAGTCTTGTACGTGGGCCGGCCCATAGGATGGGCCGCCAGGGTTGTTTAGTCCGTCAGGACTCTACACCCACAATCCGAGACTAATCTCCGAGAATTTCCTACCGAGCCTGGTCATTCCTAGCGCCTTCCTTTTCACCTAACTTTGTCCTTTTCCTCGAGGCCAGGCTTGTCCTCCGGTTCCTGCTTGTAATCAAAACTAGCATAGATCATCAATTAGATCGATACTCCTTGCCTTCGAGCGACGCCCTGAACGGTTAGAATTCCCGCCCCTTCAACTTTCGATGGCGCACTTTCTGAGTTTTTACCACTCCTATAAATACAAGAGGTCGGCACCCCTCGAAATTACCTTCGTTCTCAGATCTTATCCTTTCTTGGTTTTGCTCATTTGCTTGTTTTGGTGCGAATCTAGTATTGATTCATTTACAAAACTTGCTGATTAATCTTGTGCTAGCGAGGTAAATGTACGAATATGCTACTCCCCTCTTTTTTTGTTGTTTAGTGCTATATTTCTTTTGATATGTTGGTTACTATATTGATTTTGCTTGTTTTAGATTCGAGATGGCCCCAACTAATTCTATTATCGTTCCTATTTTGGATGATGTGGCAAAAAGAAAAGAGATCCTTGTTGCTTCAAATCCAGACAGCGACAACTTAGAGGATGTCGAAGCAAGTGCAGATGAACTTGTTGGTGATTCCTCCATCCCTACTGGTCTTTTCTTTGGTCGTTCAATAGGATCCTCGAACACGGTTGCTTTTTATGCGCAAAGTGGTTTCTTCCCTACTGATACGACGTGTGTCCCTGGTTCCAAAACTGTTCCGGATCCTCAGCATGGAGAGTGAAAGATCATCTAGGCCCCTCAATTAGTGTTGATGATTAATGATGACATGATCATTGCGACTAACGTGTGTTTTCCAGCAGCAATTCTTAAGTTAGCGCAATGATGAGTTTTCATGATATTCTTGGCCCCATCATGTAAAGATGATATAGGTGAAACTAGAGTTGAAACTAGGTGAAGGGGGGTAAATGGTTGGTAGCTTGACCTAGGTGAAACTAGAGTTAGGTGTGGTGCACACTTGTGAATAGTGCTAGATAGCTCAGCTGAAGCCCACGGAAAGTCAGGAAAATCAAAGAATTTGAATTGACTATTTCAGTGGTGCATGGAGCAAGGCACCGAATTCATCGGTGGTTTGCTGACACAGGAGAGAAAACAAGCACCATCGACTAATTCGGTGGGTGCTCCAAGGTACCATCAAATTAGTTGATAATCCTAGACTCACTGTTGAGATAATAAGCATCGACTAATTCGATGGGTTCATGCGTGGACTGTCGAATTAGTCGATGACCCTTGGGTGAGCTAGGTCACTTGACATGCTCTCTAGAATGCATCAACTAATTCGATGGTCGATGGTCACCAAGTTCAAGTGGCATGCTCTCTAGAACGCACCGACTAATTCAATGGTCGCCCTAAAAGGTGCCATCGAATTAGTCGATGGTTGTTAGTAGCCATCAGCTCCACAGGAAAAGAGGCCATTGACTAATTTGATGGTTTCCCAAAGTGGGCATCGAATTAGTTGGTGACTCTGCGAAAGTTGCAACAGCTAGTGGGTGCTGTGTGGGCTATTTATAGCCTTCCTTCTCCCATATTGAAGCTCTCTTGCCACCTGAAATTATTGTGCTCATACAGAGGTTTGAGAGGCAAGGGAAGCACTCTAGATTGATTGGAAGTCTTTGATCCAGAAAATTAAGGACATCTTTAGTGTAGATGAAGTGAAGATCTTTAGCTTGTTACTCTTGGTGAATCGGCATCACCTAGACACCTTTGTGGTGGTGATCTTTGTGAGCTCACAAGGAGATTGTGTGAAGCCCCAGGAAGGTGTAAATGGTATTGGAATCTGTCATCTTGGAGCGGAAAATGGATATCCACTACGAGAGCACTTGATCTTTGCGTGTATCATGGGGGAGCTATACCCTTGCATGGGTGCTCCAACCAGGACTAGGGGGAGTTGCCGACTCCTCGATAGCTCAGGAAAAGTCGGCTTCATATCCTTCTCTTTACTTTGAGCAAGTGCATTTCGAATCCTAGACTTGCCTTGCAAAACTTCATTTGATCACTAGATAGTCACAAACCACACTTGTTAGGCACATGGGGTACTTAGGCTAGTTGCATAAGATTGTTTTATTACATAATTTTTTTGTTGAAGCATAATTCACCCCCCTCTTAGGCATCTTGATCCTTTCAATTAGTATCAAAGCAGGCTTCACCGCCTAGAGCAAGATATCTAGTGGAGATGGACTGCCCCCGGTGTTTGATGGCAATGATTTTTCTAATTGGAGAATCCAAATGGAGGCATACCTTGATGCCATCAACCTGAGGAGCTCAAGGCCACCGAGGATGGTTTTCCTGCACCCATCGATCTGGAGAACCTCAATCCCGTTGAGGTGAACCATGAGAGATGGAATGCTAAGGTCAGGGACACTCACCTTAGGAGTCTCAACAAGGAAACCTTCAATCAAATACGAAGTGAGAAGAAAGCTCACGACATGTGGGTTAAACATGTTGAGATTCACATGGGTTCTAAAGATGAGAGAGAGGAGCGTCACAAAGTCATCGTGGATAAAATCAATGCTTTTAAGATGCTCCCGAATGAATGTGATTGCAATATGTTGACAGGTATAGAAACTCCGGGTTCCCTAAGCAAGCTAGACTCCTACTAGGACACCTTGTCCTACTAGGACTCCTTAATTGTAACAAACTACGAGACTTACCATGTAAACCTTGCCCCCTGAGATATATAAAGGAGGGCAGAGGTCCCTAGATTAGACCATCGAACAACACCGTCAGGCATTGTATCGAGCAACGCCGTCAGGCATTGCAACACATCTCATCTATACAAGATACATCATACAGGACGTAGGGTATTACGCACATTACGGCCTGAACCTGTCTAAAATCGTCTCTTGTCACCTTCGGCTCTAGATTCTCGACGACTTCTCCCTAAACCCTTCTCTCGGGGCATCCCCTCGAGAACCTAGTCAGTATAAATCGCCGACATATGTACCCACACTTGAATGTTCTTGTAGAGGAATTGAATGAGCTTGATGTTGCCAAGATGGAAGATCTTGAAGTAAAGAGAAGATTTCTTAGTGCTCTCCCCCATGAGAAGTATGCCAGCATTGTCGCCGCCTATTTATATAATGATCTTAATGTTCACACCGATATGTGACATGTTTACCACCAACATTCCATGCATTTCATGTCTCAAATATGCCTTTCGATGCTTTACACTAACTAGTTCCACAAGTTTTGATGCACTTGTGAACGAGGGAGTACACAGGAGAAAGATGGGCACAAATGGCCCCTGGGCCAGGCCGATCAGCCTCATGGAGGACGGCCGGCCTCCAACCAAGTCCATCTGCCACGTCATTAATCCAGGAGCGAACTAATACAATGCATGTTGATCTGGATCGTGAAATCCAAGTCGGTTTGATCAACGGATATCGAAAGGCGTCACCTTGGATTGGACGACTTCTCCCTAAACCCTTCTCTCGGAGCATCCCCTCGAGAACCTAGTCAGCATAAATCGCTGACACTTTAGCGCCGTCCGTGGGATATGCGTCGAGAATTCGCTGCTGAACTCGAAGGACCAATCAACTTCAACCAAGGCGAAGCAACATCGGTTTGATCTACAACAACTCGTCGCGTTCATCCTGCGTCAAGATTCAAGGTGGAATTAATTCCGTGCACTTCATTGAGTTCGAATTCGAGCCGAGTTCGGTTCGCATCTGCAGCTTTTGCTGGCGCCACCAAGATCAGTCAACGATCAACAATTTTTTCTCCATCCACAGAAGACGTGGTACTGCTACGTACGAGTCTACAAGGAACAAGGGAATCACAAGTGCCTGATCAAATCCGACACCGGGAAGATGGAATCAATCCTGCACCAAGTCCGATGCTTCAGAAAAAAAAGATTTGTTGTGCGTGCATCAAGAGGTTTACAGGCCAATTCAATTATTGGCTATGTACGCACCCGGCATTGATGACCTGTCTTGGCTTCATCTCGTGTGGTGACCACATCGACGCATCGCCGGCGACGATCTTATCTACTCTGATTTGTGTGGCCGCTCGATGCATTGTCGACGACCACTCCATCTCCTTGGCTGTTCGGCGTGCCAGCGTTCCGTGGGCTTTCATGCTAGTGGCCTCACTTTGCGACGCTATCCGGGTTCTTTTTTTCAACAAGAACCCGGACCACGATGATCAGTCGGGTTCTTTTTCAACCAAGAACTCGGACTCGCCGCGACTTCATCGACAAATCATCCACGAATCAAGCTAAGTCACATGTTTTAATTATTTATTCTTATTTTTTATCTTGCATCTACAAGCGGATATCTTCATGCGCGATCCATGCTTTCGTCGATTTCTTCATGCGCGTTTCGCGCCTTCGCCGGCTTCTTCGGTGTGTTCTGTTTTATCTCTAAAGTCGAGTGTATCGAGAGTTTTTGTCTGACAATGCAAACCGTGCATTTTCCAAGCCGATGTGTTATTGACCAGGGTATCGTGGGGGGCACGGCTAGCGGGACTAACTACTCGGGCACACGATCTTGAAAAGATACAGACACCAAAACAATCTCATATTGAGACAATTCACGCATATTGCGCTCTCGTCGACTTCTTCATGCGGGATCTACGCGCTCGTCGATTCGTCTTTGCGCAATGCGCAATATCTTGTCGATTCGTCGACAAGACTGAATAAATTTCAGTTTTTCAAATATTTTTCAGCATTTGCTACATAATATTTTTATTTTTCAGATCAAGCTTTGGCGCACCATCGCAGTTCCGCGTACTTTCGTGCTCGGGGGCTGATGCAAGCCGGGTTCTTTTTTCAACAAAGAACTCGGACCACGACGCCAGTCGAGTACTTTTGTCAACAAAGAACTCGGACCATGACGCTAGTTGAGTACCCTTTTCAGCAAAGTACTCGGATATTTTCGCTCCATCGGAGTTACTTCAGATCTTCTTCAAATCCTGGAGTCTAGATCCTTAATTCGATTTATTAAATCGGATCAAGGCTCGGGGGCTGCGGGTATATTGTCAAAGATTCTTCAGAATTTTTCGGTTAATACCGAATCTCGGAGGTTACGTCTGGGTTCAAAAGAACTCGGATTCTTTATTGAAGACCCTCGAATTACTTCTTCAAAGCAAAACGAGGCTCGGGGGCTACCCAATTGGGTGCACCTAACTGGCGCACACCAATAAGATTCTCCAAGAAGTTTTTGAGCACCTCAAAGTCTTCGTACAACCAAGCTGAGAGAACTCTAACGACTTCAGAAGAACTCGGATGACTTCAAAACAACTCGGTATTCTCCAAGACTCACAACAAGGTTGTACTTCAGGCAATGAAGCGCTCGAGGGCTTGACAGGTATAGAAACCCCAGGTTCCCTAAGCAAGCTAGACTTCTACTAGGACACCTTGTCCTACTAGGACTCCTTAATTGTAACAAACTAGGAGACTTACCATATAAACCTTGCCCCCTGAGATATATAAAGGAGGGCAGAGGTCCCTAGATTAGACCATCGAACAACGCCGTCAGGCATTGTATCGAGCAACGCCGTCAGGCATTGCAACACATCTCATCTATACAAGATACATCATACAGGACGTAGGGTATTACGCACATTACGGCCTGAACCTGTCTAAAATCGTCTCTTGTCACCTTCGGCTCTAGATTCTCGACGACTTCTCCCTAAACCCTTCTCTCGGAGCATCCCCTCGAGAACCTAGTCAGCATAAATCGCCGACATATGTACCCACACTTGAATGTTCTTGTAGAGGAATTGAATGAGCTTGATGTTGCCAAGATGGAAGATCTTGAAGTAAAGAGAAGATTTCTTAGTGCTCTGCCCCATGAGAAGTATGCCAGCATTGTCACCGCCTATTTATATAATGATCTCAATGTTCACACCGATATGTCACATGTTTACCACCAACATTCCATGCATTTCATGTCTCAAATATGCCTTTCGATGCTTTACACTAACTAGTTCCACAAGTTTTGATGCACTTATGAACGAGGGAGTACACAGGAGAAAGATGGGCACAAATGGCCCCTGGGCCAGGCCGATCGGCCTCATGGAGGACGGCCGGCCTCCAACCAAGTCCATCTGCCACGTCATTAATCCAGGAGCGAACTAATACAATGCATGTTGATCTGGATCGTGAAATCCAAGTCGGTTTGATCAACGGATATCGAAAGGCGTCACCTTGGATTGGAGGGCCCACCTGCATGACAAAACCGACCAAACTTACTGGGGATCAGGCACAACCGACTTCAAGACCGCATCAGGGACGCACACGGTAAGGACGGTGCCAAGTGGCACCATCCCCAATCCGATCGGTCTAGGGGAGGCTGGCCAGCCTCCCTTTGCCGCCTCTGGCCCCTCCTTACGCTTGCACGCTGGTCCTTGGATGCCAAGCCTCCCTATGATGGTTTCCAAGCTTCACCGACCTTCCAAGGCTACATAAGGACACCTTCACTCCACTTGAAGGACACACCATCTTGGACAGAAGTGACATTAGTGCTAGGTGCTCATTCTTTAGAGTAGAGTTGATAGAGAGTGTGGAGTGAGGTCTTGGGTGACAGCCAAGGCTTGGAGGGAGAGTTCAGGGATTGCTCGAGCTTCTCTCAATAGTGTAACCGCTCCGGGGAAATAAAGCTCAGAGTTGTCTTAGTAAGTTTCCCGTCTTTCCTTAGTACCTTGCTAGTCTTTCTCTTTACTTATAGCATTTACTTTTATCTAGTTGTGATCTGCAGGATCCCTTGTCCGCGTGAGTGCCACACACTCATTTGGGGTTTCCTTATAAGCCTTTCACGTTAGGTGGAGATTAGTAGCTGATAGCTTAGGCGTGGTGCCTGTGCTTGATAGCTACCTTGGGTTGTGCCTAAGCCAGGAGGAACCCCTCTCTCATCCCGTTCTGAATTCCTCCTGCTCTAGCCGTCGAAGCAGATTAGGTTAGATAATCGTAGGTTGTTGAGTATCGAGGCGGCTAACTAAGGTTAGGCCCTCTATCCTTCTTACCTTTAGCTCCCTGGTGGGTACGGTTAGAGATTTTAGGTTAGTCACGTCTACTGTTCCTTGGATTTGACATCAAGGTTCTTACTCCCCTGGTGAAAGGCTACAACGGTTTCTGTGCGCTTGCCGAGTAATTCGTATAGGCTAAGGAGTGCCAATAAGCTTTTTTGGCGCCGTTATCGGGGAATGGTAGCAACACTAGTCTAGAGTTTTCTAGTTGTACACCTTTTCTGCCTTTCCACATGGAGTCTACTCTTAGTTATCCGGCAGCTCCATCTCGTGGGTATTTGGAGCCACCACCATTATGCCACCCCACATTTTGTGATGTTTACGAGATCCATCCCAGTCTCATAGCTATGGTTCATGCACAGTCTTTCTTTGGAAAGAAGGACAAAAATCCCTATACTCACCTGCAGGAATTCGAGAGAAATTGCTCGATTCTCACTATTCCCGGGATGAACCAAGACACCTTGCGGTGGAAGCTCTTTCCATTCTCTCTGGCGGAAGAACCGAAAGTTTGGTACAACCGGAGAGCAGGCAAAGTTGGAGGAGATTGGATCCAGCTCAATGATGAATTCTGTCAATTTTTCTATCTTGTCGCCGATGTGATGACACTCAGAGTTCAACTGTTGACATTCAAGCAAGGAGATGAATCACTTGGAGCCACATGGGAGAGATTCATGCATATGGCAAATTCGGGGGTACCTCATGGTATTCCTGAAGAGATGCTGATGCAACACTTCGCTGGTGGACTAAAACTATCATGTGCATTCTTCATGAATGTCACATCTGTTGGATCAATGCTATACAAGACTGTGGCTGAGGTTCGGGATATCCTTGAGAGAGTCCTGGCAAACACTCAGAGCACAGGAATATTTGATGATCCAAGTCCATCAAAGCCAACAATATCACCCACAGCTGAACAACAAGTTCACACCCTCACAGCTGCGTCCGATCCACCTCCACCCATCATAGAGGAGATTACCGGACACAAGTCCTTGGACCAAGGGCCACTCATTGAATAATTACCACTTTATATACCTGGGACCTTCACAGAAGAGGAATACTTCGAGATTGGTAATGTGTCAAACATGCCGAAGTGCGCATGCTTGAAGTCCATGGCGTTCATTCCTTATGTCGCACCGCAGATTGAGGGTCTTTCTGCGATACTGAGTAAGGAATGGACAGAGGAGGCTGAGAAAACTAGTAGGGTCATCCAGATCTACGATGAGTACAGAATCCTCCTCTGCGCTATTGGGGACGCCGCACCACAAGAAGCAATCTACGATCCGAAGGTTGGGGTGAATATCTATCCAATGCATTAGCCATGCAAACTGCACCGGATGAACCCCTGTCCTTCACTCGTAAGCATCTGAAATGGATCAACGGCCAGATGTTAGAAAGCAATGGTATTCTCTGAGTTGTGCCCCTTCACATGGGTCGCAACAAGGTCTTCCTGGATTTCTACATTTTCAATATCCATGAAGATAACAAGTACCTCAAGCGCTACCAAGAGCATGACCTTGTCCTGAATTGGGAGAAGTGCCACTTTATGGTTAGAGAGGGTATTGTGCTAGGACACAGAGTGTTAGAAAAGGGAATAGAAGTTGATCGTGCAAAGATAGAGGGTGATTGAGCAGTTACCACGCCCGACGAACGTCAAGGGAGTGAGAAGTTTTCTGGGTCACTTTGGCTTTTATAGGAGGTTCATCAAGGATTTCTCCCATATAGCTAGACCTTTAACAAGTCTCCTTGCCAAAGAGACACCATTCAACTTCGATGAAGATTGCCTCCTCGCTTTCTATACCCTTAAGAAGGCACTCATCTCAGTCCAAATCATACAACTGCCTGACTGGAATCTTTAGTTTGAGATCATGTGTGATGCCAGTGATTATGTAGTAGGGGCAGTGCTCGGTCAGCGCAAGGATAAACATCACTATGCCATATCTTCTGCAAGCAAGACATTGACCGGAGCTCAACTGAATTACGCAACAACGGAGAAGGAACTTTTAGCAGTTGTATTTTCCATTGACAAGTTCAGATCTTACTTAGTGGGTGCTAAGGTGACGATATACACAGACCATGCCATACTAAAGTATCTTCTCACTAAGAAAGACGCAAAGCCACGACTCATCCGTTGGATTCTGCTCCTTCAAGAATTTGACTTAGAAATCAAGGATAAGAAGGGGACAGAAAATTGCGTGGCAGATCATCTCTCGAGAATGCAAGTCAAGGATTTGGATCCACTAAGAGACGATACTCTCTTGGTGGTAGCTACATCCAACCCATGGTATGCAAACTTGGTAAAATATATGGCAATTGGATATATACCCCCTCAAGAAGACAAGAAGAAGTTGATACACCTCAGTAGATTTCACCTCTGGAATGACCCCTATCTCTTCAAAGTTTGTGTTGTGGTTTACTACGACATTGCATGCCACAACAAGAGATACATAAAATTCTCGACTGCTGTCACTCATCTCCATATGGTGGACACTACGGAGTGTTCTGAACACATGCCAAAGTCTAGCAGAGTGGATTTTTCTGGCCAACTATGTACAACGGTGCCCAAGATGTCAGAAACACGGGAATATCAATGCCCGTGATGCAATGCCACTGCAGAGTAATCTCCAGCTAGAGATCTTCGACGTATGGGGGATAGACTTCATGAGTCCCTTCCCTATATCAGAGCAGTGTGAGTATATCCTGGTGGCAGTTGATTATGTGTCCAAGTGGGTGGAAGCTTTTCCTTGTGTTGCGGCCGATTCAAAGAACTCCAAAAGGATGTTTCAGGAAATCATATTTCCCCGCTTTGGAGTTCCACAAGTTGTTATTAGCGATGGAGGATCACACTTCATCGACAAGACTTTCAGGAAGTGCTTAAGTGACTTAGGAGTGAACCATAGGGTAGCTACACCTTATCATCTTCAAACCAGTGGGCAAGCAGAAACTTCAAACAAACAGATCAAGAGCATTCTGCAGAAGACAGTGAATGCCATGGAAAGAGGATGGAAGAGCCAACTACCTGAAGCGCTATGGGCTTATAGGACTGCATACAAAACACCAATAGGGATGACAACGTATCAGCTGGTCTATGGCAAAACTTGTCATTTGCCAGTGGAATTTGAATTCAAATCCCATTGGGCTATCAAGAGGTCGAACATGGATCTCCAGCCAGCCAGAGTCAAAAGACAAATGCAACTAACTGTGTTGGATGAATGGAGGGAGAAGGCCTACCACAGCTCCAAGCTTTATAAAGAGCGAACCAAACGATGGCACGACAAGCGAATCAAAATCAAGCAATTGAAAGCATGAGACACGGTACTCCTCTTTAACTCTCGCATTCGCTTGTTTGGGCATGGTAAACTTAGAAGTAAATGGGAAGGCCTTTTCAAGTCATAAACGCCGCCAATCATGGTGCGATCACCCTCCAGGACGATGATGGAAATGTCTTCAAGGCCAATGGCCAACGATTGAAGATATTTCTCGAGCCCAAATTACTAGAACTCAAAGAGGTGGACGTCTATGAGTTATCCGAGTTAGAGCCATAGTCCAGGTCTTAGCAAGACCGAAAAACATGCTTGTATCCTAGGATAGAGTCTCCCTTTCCTTTTCCTTCTTCCAACTCTTCTAGCCTACACCCTAATTTCAGAAGATCATGAGCGAGGAGAGTGGTCCTGCAAAAGCTCAGGCCAAACCAAGCCAGAACCAAGCCAAAAGCTCAGGCCAAACCAAGCCAGAAGCACCTCAGCCATTTTGACTCAGTCGCGGCCAGTGCAACGTTCATCTTATCCCCTCCACGAATTTCTGTGATTTCGAAGGAGGAGCGTCCTTTTTAACCCGAAAGGCGTCTCCTTCGTCTTCCCATATTCACGATCCTTTCTCCTCCAGCTGAGTCCGTGAACCCTTCTAAGATCTAGAGCGATGGCGAGTTAGGGACATGCCTCCACTGCAAAATCAGCCACCAAGCCTCCTACCTCTCCACTTTCATCATCAAAACCCAATGCCAGCCGCCTAAGTTCCAGCAGCCTCGAGATCATCGAGCACGCCGCATTCGTGGAAGCCGTCACCGCGCGACCGGAGGGCCAGAGGCGTTAGGCCGGCCGGCCCCTTAGAGGACGATCGACCTTCCCCTATGGCCGGTGTGACATCTCTGATGTAATAATGAATAAAACACATTTGAAACAGGTTGAAAAGGGAATTAGGGGTTGAAAATTCAAAAATTCATCAAAAATTCGAACTAAGTTCAAAAACAAGGGTTGTTTGACACCCAACTGAAAACTCGAGAAATTTGTACTAAACTTGAAAATCTCCAAAAATAAAAGTCGTTAGTCATCACAAATAAGGCCTAGTCACTGTTTGGGACTTTTGAAAATTTTGCAGTTTAGCCCCTCAAAAACTCGAAAAACCGATCTGAACACCTTTTTGAAATTGGGTTGTTTGAGCTCGAAAAACTTGGAATTTCAGGTTCATCCCAAAAAGAAAGTTGTGTCCCATCTCCCAAACTCCAACTTTTATTTTCACACTTTTTCAAAGTTCAGTTCAAATTTTTGGATAAAATTCGAAAAGGAAAACGGAGCTCCACGGGCGCCAACAGTGGCCCTGGCGCGCCCCTGCGCCTGGCCGGAGCTCGGCCGCCACGTGGCCGGCGAGCGGCGGAGGCCGCGCCGAGCTGGCCGAGCCGCGGCGGCCGCTGGCGCTTGTCGTCACGCAGCTGTCCCTCCCCTTTCCGAGCCGTCGCGTCGCACTTGATAGCGCGCTGCCGCCTCGCGCCGCGCGAACGCCATCATGGCGGGGGAGCGCCGCCGTAGCCGTCGCCGCGCTCGCGTGCAGAGGCCGCCTCGCGCTAGATTCTCCTCCGCTCCGCGCCAAGACGCTCTGCAGGAAGATCTTCCACTCCCCCACGCCACGATCCTCGTCGCCCAACCGTCGCGCGCGCTCTGTTCGGGCTCGGGCGAGCTTCAATGGCGCGTCGCGTCGCTGTCGCTCTGCTCGCGCGCTCCCGAGGCAGCACGACCCCGCTCTAGCGTGCCCAAGCCTCCCACCGAGCCACTCTCACTCTCCACTAGCTCGCTCACTTCTCCAGTTCGTCTCCTCGCGCTCTTCCCCGTCGTCTTCCACCTTGCGACGCGCGGACCGAGCCGAGCTTCGGGACGAAATTCGCCCTACACACTCCACCGTTCCCAAATTCCTCGCGCACGAAGCTAGACCTCTACCCTAGCTTTCCATTCCCCCACTCCTCTCGAGCTATCGTCGCTTCTTGTAACACCCTGAAAATGCCTATTTAAAAAAAAATTAGTAATTAATTGGTTTTCCTATTTGAGTGCTCATAAATAATGTAGGAAAATAAATTTTTGAATAATTAAAAGCAAATATAGGTTATAGAAACATTATTGTTGCATTCATGCTGGTGCATTTATTTTTGATTGTTGAATTCAAATTTGAATTTGAATTTGAATTCAAGTGAGTGTTTGAATAAAAGAAAAACCTTTTCTTTTTCTCTCTTTTTCCCTCTCTCTTTTCAGCCCAGCAGCCCATCTCCTTCTTCCTTCTCTTTCTTCTTTTCCCGCGGCCCACCCCTTCTCTTTTCCCTTTCTTTCGCGCGGCCCAGCAGCTCAGGCCCAGCACCGCAGCCGGCCCATCCCCGCGCCAGCCCGCTCAGCCTCTCTCTCTCTGAGTCGCTGACATCCCGGTCCCATCTGTCGGCGCCTTCCTTCCTCCGCTCGCTGCCGCTGACCGCCAGGGCCCACGCGTCAGAGCCGTCCCCTACCTCTCGCCGTACGCGGTCGGGACTCTTCCCCGATCCGCGCCGCCGCGCCGCCGTGCCGTGCTTGGACTCCTCGCGGCTTGGAGCGCACGCCGAGGTCGCCTAGCCCCTATATAAGCCGCCGCCAACCCCCTCGGCCTCGAACCCTTAACCCTAGCGCCGCCTCCAAGCTCCGAGCGCCGCGAAACCCTAGCCGCGCCGCCGCTATCAACTAGAGCTCGCTCCAAGGCCGCGTTGTCGCCGAGAGTTTGTCCCGGAGCTTCGCCGTGTGGTAAGGAACGCGCCGAGCCCAAAACCCCCCTTCCTCTCGCTCTCCCGCGCTTGCTCGAGCTCGTCGGAGTTCCCGCTCCGCCGCCGTGCGTCGCCAGCCGCCACCGCCGCTCAATCCTCGTCCACAACCCCCAAATCGAGTTCCCCGTCGTCTCCTCTATCTCTAGGGCCAATCACGGCGAGAAACCGAGCTCCCTAACCCCCAGCCGAGCCAACTCCGGCGAGGTCGCCGCCGCGCGCCGCCGCGAGCCGCCGTGCTCCGGTGAGCTGCGAGCCCGATCCGTTCTGAGCCGCTCGATCCAAAACCGACGGCTCAGATCCGATCCGAACCCGGTCCACCGTGGACCCGTGGACCGCGGTCTACGGCCGGTCCATGGCACAGTAGACCATGACGTCAGCCCACGTCAGCAACCAGCCGCCGCCGCGCCTGTTTTGCAAAAGAGCCCCTGCAGTTTTTGAAAATCAACCCGCGGTCCAGCGCAGTTCAAAAGTATTTACAACCAAGTCCTTTTTCTTTCGTTTTAGCCCCTGTTCTTTTGAAAAATCATGCCCGCCGTCCTAGAAGTTGTTTTTACACCGCAGCCCTCGTGTTTTTATACAAAATTATGTTTTAAGTCCCTGGTTTCTTTCAAAAACACCCCTGGAAGCCTAAAATCTTTACCAGCAAGCCCCTAGAGCCCGTTTTAAGCGTAGTTTCTCCGTTTTAACTCCGATTTGAGTGATTTTCGCGCTCACGTGTTCGTAGTGAAGCGTAGAGTAGCTCTAAAACCTTCTTTTCATCTTTTGTTTATGTTTGGTGTACTGTTCTAATTAAATAATCTTGTTTGCATGTATGTGTGGATGTTTGTGTGGTGATCGATGTGAGTAGTTGCTGAGCCGTTCGAGTTCGCCGACGATCCCGTTCTCGAAGTTCAAGTGCAGCAGCAGTTCACTGAGGAAGGCAAGTATAACACGGACCATCCTTGTTACCTATACACCGATTAATCACATAAATCATATGCATGTGTCTAATACTGTTAGCCACTAAGGATGTTCCTAGTCTTTACCCTATTCCTTGTTACCCAGGGTTTTATGCATTATGGTTAGTCTATGCTACGCGCTGCAACCAACATTTATTTTTATGTTAATACTGAACTAATGGTTCACTTCAATGATGGTTAAAAGATGCTTTTTAGCAACATGGTTCGGGGAACTAGAGCATGTGCTGTGTGCTTTGTTCTAGTGTCTCTGTAAGGTTTGATCTAGGGAATTAGAGCATGTGCTTTGTGCTTTGTTCTAATGTCTCTCCATAAGGTCCGGTTCTTAAAGCGGCAACCCAGGAACTTGTTCGCCGCCGTTGGAACTATAATGGCTCTGGTCTTGGATAACTAGCTTGTACGTCTCTAGCTCGCCAGTGGTTACCGAAAGGCGTATGTGGGGTGCATGGGTGAGAGTATAGTTTGATCCATCGAGGACGGTTTTATCCGTTGGCTATGCCCCGTTAGGCAAAGTCCCGTGATGTAAGCGCCCGATGTACGGCAGCTTCACACGTTGCGATGATTGCGCTCTCGCTCTGGACGCCATTGACCCCCTCACGTTGCGCCATGAGCGTACGTCAATCTCGATGCCTCGGGTTATGCTGCCTATGTTGAACCAAAACGGCTACTGTGCTTGTTAGGGTGTTTTGTGAAAGTCCTCGTAACATAAGTTCTTTTGGATTTATGTGACCGGCGGGTAAAGGGCGAAACCTCTGCAGAGTGTTGATCTATCATGATAGCCGTGCTCACGGAAACGAGCGGCCTGGATCCTTTTTGATTAGAAGATGATTTTAGTGGTTGAAATTGGTTTGTTCTATAATCACTTATACCTTATTAATGGGTTTATACCTGGGCTCTACTCATTTGTAGTAAATTAAATGATAATAAAATAAAACAACTAAAAGTGCTAATGCAGTATAACCGTGTCAAGCCTTTCGTTCCTGCATAACCCGTGTTATACTTGTTAAGTAAGATGGTTTACTTACACTTGCAACTATTCAACAAAATCCCGGATGGGTAACAGATGGAGCAATGAATGATCAGTCGCTTGCTGAGTTTCCGGAGGATCTGCCGTACTTCTAAGCTGTGTTCAACCAGTGGTGTCCCTGTGGATTTGAGGCTCTACCTAGTTGAAACGTTTAATAGTATTAAGTCTTCCGCTGTGTTATTTGTTTAAGACTATGTCTTGTGCCAAACTCTGTTATAAACTATTTTTATTCGAGCATTGTGTTCTCTGTGATTCAATATTTGTAATCTATATGTGTTCTGTGGACATCCTGGGCACACATATGGAAGCATTCGGATTTCTTGGAAATCTGGGTGTTACAAAGTTGGTATCAGAGCCGTGCTGACTGTAGGTTCACAGCCTAGATAGAACGGTCGATTAGAACCTGCTTAATTCTTGCTCTAAAAATTACTTTACATCCTAGAGTTGAGTTTCTGTTGAAAATGGGGTTCTATTCTACCTCTGTTCTTTTTGAAAACTTTCTAAGCTTTAAAACTAAGGCCCTCCTCTAGTTTTCACTTCCATAGATGGCTCGACAGAGATAGATAGTCCGCAAGAGCACTGATGGCTACCTTCCACCCGCATCGATGAGTACCCGTTGGTGGCACGCAACCCGGATGCCCACGAGGAGCTTCTTAGGCAGTAGGTCGAAGAAGGGAACCCCGAGGAGCTAGAGACCGAGACCGTGGAGTTAGAATAACAACAAGAGAAGAATGAGGAGTTGCAGCACTGGCTGGAAGGACCCGCGCTACGTAGCCCAGAGTTCGGTGCACAGTCGCCACCCCACAGAAGGACTAGATACAGCACCCTAGCTTACCGCACCACCATCGACCCTAAATGCCAGTAGAGATCAAATAGAACGTTTTTGAGTCAAAACTAGTCGAATAGTGCCGAGTCTTGTGTGAACCTTGACTTTAAATGCTTGAATGAATTGTCATTATGCTTATGTGTGATTTGGATCTTTGTAATGGTTGTGATGAGCGTGGACGAGAGTCTGCAATCATCTAGTATTGGACTAAGGTATAAGGTGTTTAGTGGATAGATAGATGGGTTCCTAATCTCTCCTTTGCATACCATCCATCATCTTTCCTATCGCCTGAGAACCTTATCTTGTCAATGGATTGCTTCAATTCTTGACACTGGGTCAGACATGACAGTGATTATGAATGTTGGGGTTTTGTTTTATGACAGATGGTTGGGACAAGAGGATCGATGGGTGGTGGCAACCAGAACCAGAACCAGAACCCGAATCAGAACCAGAACCAGCCGCCCACCATGGAAGATCTAGTCCGCTTGCAGACACAGACGATGCAACAGTTGACTCAGGCCATAGCTTTGATGCAGCAGAACCTGCAGAATCCACCTGTTCAGCCACCTCCCCAGCCCATCCGGGACAGGAGGGGAGAGTTCTTGAAGGGGCGCCCGCCAAAGTTCTCCCGCGCCAAGGACCCGATGGAAGCTGAAGACTGGATCAAGGCGGTGGAGAGACAGCTCGACATTGCTCAGTGTGATGACAGGGAGAAGGTGCTCTACGCCTCTGGACAATTTGAAGGAGCCGCTCCCGACTGGTGGGTAGCATACCAATATGCGCAACCCGATCGCAACCAGATCACTTGGCAGCAGTTCAGTGATGCCTTCCGTGCTCACCATGTGCCTGAGGGACTGACGGTCCTAAAGAAGAGGGAGTTCCTAGCCCTGACGCAGGAGGGAATGAGCGTCACTGCCTATCGTGACAAGTTCCTTGAGCTGGCCCGCTATGCACCAGATGAGGTGTCGACAGATGAGAAGAGGCAAACTCGCTTCCGGAATGGACTCCAGGATGTTTTGCAGCTACAGTTGATGTGCATCACCTTCCCAACCTTCGGTGCATTGGTTGATGGTGCCCTGATGGTGGAGCACAAGCGTCGTGAGATTGAGGACAAGAAGAGAAAGTTCATGAACCAGCAATCTGGCAGCAACATCCGCCCCCGCTACAACCCCCAGCAAGTGAATCAGCAGCGCACTCAGGGGCAATCAAGCCTTCAGAACCGCGGTCAGAACCAGCAACGTCCCCAGTATGCACCACCCCAGCAGCAACAGCAGCGCTACCAGAACGTGCAGCAGAACACTCAGGCTTCACGCACTACCCAGGCTAACACCACTCCTGTCGGCCCAAGGGTATGCTATCACTGTGGTGAACAGGGACATTATGCTAACTTTTGTCCCCGGAGGGTCCAGAATTCCACCGGTCAGAACAACAACCAGAAGGCAGGGCCACAACAAACTCAGAATGGAAATCAGCAGCAGGCACAGGGAAACCGAGGCCAGCAGAACTACGCCAGGGGCAAGCTCAACCATGTGGGAGCAGAAACTGCAGAAGTAGCCACAGATGTGGTAGTCGGTACGTTCTCGGTCAACTCACAACCTGCTACAGTTTTGTTTGATTCTGGAGCTTCGCATGCTTTTATATCTGCTGATTTCGTGAAAAAGAACTTGATGCTTATGCAACCTATGGGGAACACCATGTTAGTTAACTCACCGGGGGGAGAACTTCGGGCCACATTACGTTGTCCTAATGTAGCAGTTAACATAAGGGGGGTAGACTTTTTAGTACACCCTATAGTCCTAAATTCTATTGGGATGGATCTGATTTTGGGAATGAGCTGGCTAGCAAAGTACGATGCCGTCATACAATGTTCCAAGCGTGCAGTTCAGTTAGTGGCTCCATCAGGGGAGAAGATTGAGTATCAAGCAACCAAAACCACAGAGCCCGGTCAGGTCAATCGTGCTGAAGGCACAGAGTTGAAGGACATTCGAGTGGTGAACGAGTATCCAGATGTGTTCCCAGATGAATTGCCAGGTATGCCTCCAGAACGTGAAGTTGAATTTGTTATTGAACTTATGCCTGGCACAGCACCCATAGCTAAAAGACCATATAGAATGGGGGTAAAAGAATTAAAGAAACTTAAAGAAGAACTAAAGGCCTTACTAGCTAAGGGGTATATTCGTCCTAGTTCTTCGCCTTGGGGAGCTCCAGTGTTGTTCGTTGATAAGAAAGACGGGACACAGAGGATGTGCATAGACTATCGAGCTCTCAATGAGGTCACCATCAAGAATAAGTATCCACTGCCAAGGATCGATGATCTTTTTGATCAATTGAGGGGAGCTTGTGTGTTCTCGAAGATCGATCTAAGATCAGGCTATCATCAGATGAGAATCCGGGTGACAGACATCCCTAAGACAGCTTTCACTACCCGGTATGGTTTGTATGAGTTCACAGTTATGTCCTTTGGATTGACTAATGCACCGGCCTACTTCATGTATTTGATGAACAGTGTGTTCATGGATTATCTTGACAAGTTCGTCGTGGTGTTCATCGATGATATTTTGGTTTTCTCCAAGAATGAGGAAGAGCATGAGGAACACTTGAGGCTAGTGATGCAGAGACTCCGAGAACATCAGTTGTATGCTAAGTTAAGCAAATGTGAATTCTGGCTGAAGGAGGTATCATTCTTGGGCCATGTGTTGTCAAATGGAGGTGTCGCAGTTGATCCGAAGAAGGTTAGGGATGTTCTCAACTGGATTCCACCGCAGAATGTCAGTGAGATCAGGAGTTTTCTTGGAATGGCAGGTTACTATCGGCGTTTTATTGAGGGATTCTCCAAGATTGCCAAGCCTTTGACATCATTGCTAGAAAAGAATGCCAAGTTTGTGTGGACACCGCAGTGTCAAGCTAGCTTTGAGGAGTTGAAGAAAAGGCTGACCACTGCACCAGTATTGGTACTGCCAGATGTTACTAAAAGTTTCTCAGTGTATTGCGATGCGTCTCGTCAAGGATTGGGATGTGTACTCATGCAGGAAGGTAGAGTTGTGGCATATGCGTCCAGGCAGTTGAGGAGACATGAGCTGAATTATCCGACACATGATCTGGAATTGGCAGCCGTGGTACACGCATTGAAGATCTGGAGGCATTATTTGATTGGACACAAGTGCGACATCTATACCGACCACAAGAGCCTTAAGTATGTGTTCACGCAATCCGAGTTGAATATGAGGCAACGTCGTTGGCTTGAGAAGATCAATGACTTTGAACTAGAAATTCACTACCATCCAGGGAAGGCTAACTTAGTGGCCGATGCTTTGAGTAGAAAGAGTTATGCAAATGTGCTGACGAGACAGGATTTGCCGGAAGAGCTTAGTCGGGAATTTGAACGTTTGAACCTGGGTATGGTAGCCAACGTGACTGAGCTAGAAGTGGAGCCAACTCTTGAACAGGAGATCCGAAAAGGTCAATTGGAGGATGAGGAAATCAAGGAGTTGATTAAGAAGGTTGGGACAGAAAAAGCGCCAGGATTCCGATTAGATAATCAAGGAACAGTGTGGTATGGTAACAGAATAGTGGTGCCAGATCAGCAGCATATCAAGGATATTATCTTACGGGAAGCGCACGAGTCAGCATATTCCATTCACCCAGGAAGTACCAAGATGTACTTGGACCTCAAGGAAAGATTTTGGTGGTATGGTTTGAAGCGCGATGTTGCAGCACATGTAGCTCTTTGTGACGTATGCCAGAGAGTCAAGGCCGAACATCAGAGGCCGGCAGGTTTGCTTCAGCCTATGAAGATACCAGAGTGGAAATGGGAAGAAGTGGGTATGGATTTTATAACAGGATTGCCCCGCACGCAGAAAGGTTATGACTCTATATGGGTGATAGTGGACCGATTGACGAAGGTGGCTCACTTTATTCCGGTGAAGACTACATATTCCGGTGCCAAACTTGCAGAGTTGTATATGGAGCGGATTGTATGTTTGCATGGTGTACCAAAGAAGATAGTGTCAGATCGAGGCAGTCAGTTTACGTCGCACTTTTGGCGCAAGTTACATGAGTCCATGGATACTAAGCTTCACTTCAGTTCCGCTTACCATCCGCAGACAGACGGACAGACTGAGAGGACAAATCAGATACTGGAGGACATGTTGAGGGCATGTGCATTGCAGTATGGGAATAGTTGGGATAAGAGTTTGTGCTATGCAGAGTTTTCGTACAACAACAGCTACCAGCAGAGTCTCAGGATGTCACCATTTGAGGTGTTGTACGGAAGAAAGTGCAGGACACCGTTGTTTTGGAATCAGACCGGAGAAGGTAAGGTATTTGGACCTGAGGTCTTGAAGCAGGCAGAAGAACAAGTACATGTCATTAGGCAGAATTTGAGAACAGCTCAGTCACGGCAGAAAAGTTATGCAGACGTGAGGCGACGAGACCTCAGCTTCGAGATTGGTGACTTTGTATACCTTAAGGTGTCACCAATGAGAGGTGTGAAGAGATTCAATGTTAAAGGCAAGCTAGCACCTCGCTACATTGGACCATTCAAGATCTTAGAACGAATGGGTGAAGTGGCTTATCAGTTGGAGTTACCAGAGAAATTGGCAGGAGTGCATGATGTGTTCCATGTGTCCCAGCTAAAGAAGTGTTTACGGGTGCCAGAGGAACAGATTCCGTTAGAAGAATTGAATGTGCAGGAGGACCTTACTTATGAGGAATATCCGGTCAAGATCTTAGAGGAGTCCGAGAGAGTCACCAGGAACAAAGTGATACGTATGTGCAAGGTTCAGTGGAATCGTCATACAGAGGATGAGGCAACCTGGGAACGGGAGGATGATCTCAAGGCAGAATATCCACATCTCTTCCAATCCACGTCCGAATCTCGGGGACGAGATTCATCTTAAGGGGGGTAGGTTTGTAACACCCTGAAAATGCCTATTTAAAAAAAAATTAGTAATTAATTGGTTTTCCTATTTGAGTGCTCATAAATAATGTAGGAAAATAAATTTTTGAATAATTAAAAGCAAATATAGGTTATAGAAACATTATTGTTGCATTCATGCTGGTGCATTTATTTTTGATTGTTGAATTCAAATTTGAATTTGAATTTGAATTCAAGTGAGTGTTTGAATAAAAGAAAAACCTTTTCTTTTTCTCTCTTTTTCCCTCTCTCTTTTCAGCCCAGCAGCCCATCTCCTTCTTCCTTCTCTTTCTTCTTTTCCCGCGGCCCACCCCTTCTCTTTTCCCTTTCTTTCGCGCGGCCCAGCAGCTCAGGCCCAGCACCGCAGCCGGCCCATCCCCGCGCCAGCCCGCTCAGCCTCTCTCTCTCTGAGTCGCTGACATCCCGGTCCCATCTGTCGGCGCCTTCCTTCCTCCGCTCGCTGCCGCTGACCGCCAGGGCCCACGCGTCAGAGCCGTCCCCTACCTCTCGCCGTACGCGGTCGGGACTCTTCCCCGATCCGCGCCGCCGCGCCGCCGTGCCGTGCTTGGACTCCTCGCGGCTTGGAGCGCACGCCGAGGTCGCCTAGCCCCTATATAAGCCGCCGCCAACCCCCTCGGCCTCGAACCCTTAACCCTAGCGCCGCCTCCAAGCTCCGAGCGCCGCGAAACCCTAGCCGCGCCGCCGCTATCAACTAGAGCTCGCTCCAAGGCCGCGTTGTCGCCGAGAGTTTGTCCCGGAGCTTCGCCGTGTGGTAAGGAACGCGCCGAGCCCAAAACCCCCCTTCCTCTCGCTCTCCCGCGCTTGCTCGAGCTCGTCGGAGTTCCCGCTCCGCCGCCGTGCGTCGCCAGCCGCCACCGCCGCTCAATCCTCGTCCACAACCCCCAAATCGAGTTCCCCGTCGTCTCCTCTATCTCTAGGGCCAATCACGGCGAGAAACCGAGCTCCCTAACCCCCAGCCGAGCCAACTCCGGCGAGGTCGCCGCCGCGCGCCGCCGCGAGCCGCCGTGCTCCGGTGAGCTGCGAGCCCGATCCGTTCTGAGCCGCTCGATCCAAAACCGACGGCTCAGATCCGATCCGAACCCGGTCCACCGTGGACCCGTGGACCGCGGTCTACGGCCGGTCCATGGCACAGTAGACCATGACGTCAGCCCACGTCAGCAACCAGCCGCCGCCGCGCCTGTTTTGCAAAAGAGCCCCTGCAGTTTTTGAAAATCAACCCGCGGTCCAGCGCAGTTCAAAAGTATTTACAACCAAGTCCTTTTTCTTTCGTTTTAGCCCCTGTTCTTTTGAAAAATCATGCCCGCCGTCCTAGAAGTTGTTTTTACACCGCAGCCCTCGTGTTTTTATACAAAATTATGTTTTAAGTCCCTGGTTTCTTTCAAAAACACCCCTGGAAGCCTAAAATCTTTACCAGCAAGCCCCTAGAGCCCGTTTTAAGCGTAGTTTCTCCGTTTTAACTCCGATTTGAGTGATTTTCGCGCTCACGTGTTCGTAGTGAAGCGTAGAGTAGCTCTAAAACCTTCTTTTCATCTTTTGTTTATGTTTGGTGTACTGTTCTAATTAAATAATCTTGTTTGCATGTATGTGTGGATGTTTGTGTGGTGATCGATGTGAGTAGTTGCTGAGCCGTTCGAGTTCGCCGACGATCCCGTTCTCGAAGTTCAAGTGCAGCAGCAGTTCACTGAGGAAGGCAAGTATAACACGGACCATCCTTGTTACCTATACACCGATTAATCACATAAATCATATGCATGTGTCTAATACTGTTAGCCACTAAGGATGTTCCTAGTCTTTACCCTATTCCTTGTTACCCAGGGTTTTATGCATTATGGTTAGTCTATGCTACGCGCTGCAACCAACATTTATTTTTATGTTAATACTGAACTAATGGTTCACTTCAATGATGGTTAAAAGATGCTTTTTAGCAACATGGTTCGGGGAACTAGAGCATGTGCTGTGTGCTTTGTTCTAGTGTCTCTGTAAGGTTTGATCTAGGGAATTAGAGCATGTGCTTTGTGCTTTGTTCTAATGTCTCTCCATAAGGTCCGGTTCTTAAAGCGGCAACCCAGGAACTTGTTCGCCGCCGTTGGAACTATAATGGCTCTGGTCTTGGATAACTAGCTTGTACGTCTCTAGCTCGCCAGTGGTTACCGAAAGGCGTATGTGGGGTGCATGGGTGAGAGTATAGTTTGATCCATCGAGGACGGTTTTATCCGTTGGCTATGCCCCGTTAGGCAAAGTCCCGTGATGTAAGCGCCCGATGTACGGCAGCTTCACACGTTGCGATGATTGCGCTCTCGCTCTGGACGCCATTGACCCCCTCACGTTGCGCCATGAGCGTACGTCAATCTCGATGCCTCGGGTTATGCTGCCTATGTTGAACCAAAACGGCTACTGTGCTTGTTAGGGTGTTTTGTGAAAGTCCTCGTAACATAAGTTCTTTTGGATTTATGTGACCGGCGGGTAAAGGGCGAAACCTCTGCAGAGTGTTGATCTATCATGATAGCCGTGCTCACGGAAACGAGCGGCCTGGATCCTTTTTTATTAGAAGATGATTTTAGTGGTTGAAATTGGTTTGTTCTATAATCACTTATACCTTATTAATGGGTTTATACCTGGGCTCTACTCATTTGTAGTAAATTAAATGATAATAAAATAAAACAACTAAAAGTGCTAATGCAGTATAACCGTGTCAAGCCTTTCGTTCCTGCATAACCCGTGTTATACTTGTTAAGTAAGATGGTTTACTTACACTTGCAACTATTCAACAAAATCCCGGATGGGTAACAGATGGAGCAATGAATGATCAGTCGCTTGCTGAGTTTCCGGAGGATCTGCCGTACTTCTAAGCTGTGTTCAACCAGTCGGTGTCCCTGTGGATTTGAGGCTCTACCTAGTTGAAACGTTTAATAGTATTAAGTCTTCCGCTGTGTTATTTGTTTAAGACTATGTCTTGTGCCAAACTCTGTTATAAACTATTTTTATTCGAGCATTGTGTTCTCTGTGATTCAATATTTGTAATCTATATGTGTTCTGTGGACATCCTGGGCACACATATGGAAGCATTCGGATTTCTTGGAAATCTGGGTGTTACACTTCTCCGGCGAGAAATCAAGATTTCCCCCAAATCTCGATTTTCGGCCGCCGGAGCACCCTCACGTCGAGACCCCACTCCGAGCCGTCCCCGAGGTCAACCGAGCACGCCAATAGCTTCCTCGAGCTCCACTGGTGCTCTAGGACCCCTTCAATCTCGGAAAACGCCACCGACCTCACCGGCGTAGAAGCCGCGGCGGCCGCGCCGCACTGCATCGCCACCGGCCATCTTCCGAGCATCCCCCGGCCTTCCAATCGTCACCAACCGACTCGTGGTGAGCCACTGATGCTTTTCCCCCACTTCCCCGACCCTAACTCGCCGTCGTTTGGCCGGCGCAACTCCGGCGACGACCCGAGGACCTTTCTTCATCGTCTTCGTTTTTCCAGGGTTCTCTGTGTAAAAGTCAGGGACTTGTTCGTAAGGTTTTGAAAGTTCTAGGGTCCCCAGCGTAAAAAGATTCTTAAACCTAGATCTAATTTTCCCGAATCTTATAAAATCCGTTAAAAATCGTACAAAAATCAGAAAAATGCACAAAAATACTCCCTGGATTCGTGAGATTGTAAACTCCAATCTCCTTTAAGCATGTATATACTTTTGGTGAACCATGTTTGAATTAAAATTCAAACTGTAAAATTTGAAACTTGTGCACCATTTCAAATCCAGAACTCCGCTAGGGTTGATCTTTGGATAGGTTGATTGTAGTGACTTTTGGCACCTTGTGTCCAAAGGGGACCTAAAAATATGAAGTGTAGCTTCAGTTATGAATTAAAATATGTTTCCTGACTTTCTGCAGTCCAGAAATTATTAAAAATAATCCATGCAGTGAAAAATCATCATTTTTCTCCAGAGGACTGAAAACTTGTTAGCACACCTGTTAAAATACGAAACTTAATTTTTGCTCTGTTTAGACTAGCAAATAAATAGATATGTGTTTTTGGATAGAAATTTATTGAGGACTGTCCAAGGGTTATTTTGAGCCACCACTTGGCCAGAGCCCTCCTTGAACTTGTGACTAGCTCTGGTAGAAAGATTTTCTGAATTGGATGTATTTTCAATTTTATATGAATTTATTCCATTTCTGCAGGCAGCAGATTGTATTAATTTAAATAAATTATGTGTAGCTCAGATTTAGCTAAATTTTGGAGTGAGCTTAGCTCTTATACTCCAGTGGCTGTCATAAAGTTTATAGATAAAAATGATGAGCAGAAAAGGAGAAACAAAAATGAGAAGGAATCTAGGTGGAAATTGATTTATATAAAAGAATAAACCTTTTTGTTAATTAGTTAGAACAAAATAAGGAGAATCTAAAATTTCAGAACAACACCCTGATTTACAAAATGATAAATAGAAATTCTTTTATATATGTACACAATCACCATCAAAGTTGTATAAAAGTTTCCACACACCCCTCCTCTAATTTTATGAAAAAGAGAATAGTACTTAAGCATGTCTAGGTGAATATGGCCTTCAAGGCCTTAATCTTAGAATCAATAGGCAGCCACCTTAAGTTATGCATCTCATATCTTAGGATTGGTAGATATTCTCTGTGTGGGGTGTGTGGGAAAATTGGGAAGGAGTATGGTGATTTTGACCTTAGTAGGTCTTTGTCGGTGCGGGTAATTATAACAACCCGACTTAGGTTTTCGGGGAGCCAGTGGCGAGCTTCTGAGTAAGCCCTGTGTTGTGCCTGTGGCGGGCACGGTTGTGACTTGTGATTGGGAGCTAGGAGTATGGCGGTTACCTGAGATGGTAACGGTTGCGGACCACTGTGGTGGATACGCTTTTGGGACGATGACACCCGTACCAGCACCTTAAACCTTGTTGACCGACCTCGTGACCACTGTACCCTACGCACCAGCTTGCTTTTGTGGGAGGAGTACCAGCTAGCCATTCTCGGAGCGGCATCCGGACTGTTGGCGACTACAGTGTGGTATTTGTGTCAGGGGGACTGGATGCGTCCTTACACCCCCGATCGGCGAGCTATTCCCCGTCTGGCCCACGGGGAACGTCTTCACAGCTCTTGGGGCCAAGGTTAGCGTGCCGAGGCGTTCAGACCCGAGGGATGCAGGAGGATGCCGTTTCCGGTTAGGAGTTACTAGTTGTGGGTTGTGTCTCAACTGGTTGATCCCCAGTTTGCAGTCCGAGTTGGGTACAGGCGTACAAGCTCTGCAGAGTCTTATGATCTATACGTATAGCCGTGACCTCGGTCTCGGAAAGCGCAGTGTTTATGTCTCGGTCGTCCATTGTTTTGGGATATGCTTTCTCTTCCCCTATAGGAGAGTGTGTGAGGTCGTTGGTGCGGGCGGGGAGAGGGAGGCTGAGCTCCGTTTCCCTTGTGATCCGTCCGTACCTCTTGAGATGCCGGGGATGGGAGCCCGCGCATCGCCCGAGAGTTTGGAGGTGTTGTGTTGTGATGGGACCTGGTGAGCCAGGACGGCCCGAGTTGTGGTAAAAGAGGGATATGGGAATGATGATGCTGTATGCTGTTGCGGCTGCTTAGGAAACCTATACCCTTTCCATTGCTATTTTCTTTCCCCTTAGAATTAGGCCACTTAAAGCTTGCATACGGATGGTGACGTGGACCTGTCCCATTCCTTGGGGACAGTTGTGAGCTTACAGGTTAGGGTCGGAGCTCGAGTTCGATCTCGACCTTGCTTTGGAGTTAGGGTCGTGTGCTACGCTCAAGGACGCCTGTGGTGAAGATTGAAGATGCAGACTTGAAGCCCTAGCTTCCGCTACATAGGATTTCTTCTTGTTTAGCCCAAAGAGGCTTGTACTACAGTTGTCCCGAGTTGTATCGGATGTAATTATTCAATATTGTATTCTGTAATCATTGTATGGAAATGATATTTCACTGGAATGAGTTCTGTACGTGATAGCTACTGATCCAGGGACTATCACAAGGGTACAGAGAGTCGGGTTTTCGTCATTGAAAACCCGGTTCGTTTCAGTTGGTATCAGAGCCAAGTTGACCGTAGCACGCAACCCTAGGTTGGCCGTTAGCTTTAGGACATTCTAAACGCTCTATCTGATATATACAATCCTTGGACTATATTGATTCTATCTCTATTACCTTGAAAATTTTCCATCTTACCTACGCTTGAACAATTTCTTACGGGACCAATCAAGATGATACTGAAGTCGACGTTGACGATGATGAAGACACCACATCCCTTGAATTGTAGAACTACCACCTTAATGATGCCACGTTGTAGCTATACCGATAAGTGTGCGAGATCTCAAAGGCAATAGGAGTCTGTCTTGAGATGGCACTATTTATATAATGTGATACCATGATTGAGTGATTGGATCTTGATACATCTTGATTGATTCTTATTGTTCTTCCCCTTGAGTGTAGGATTATATTCAATAGCCAATATTTTCATGTTTGTATATGACTCCACGTATAGTTAGCTTTCGCCTACACCCCTAGATGAGACCTCCGTTAGGCTTAATAAAACCAAGATGTGAAGAACTTAAGCAAGTCAATGTCTTCAACTCAAGTGAAGACAGAAGATCAGATTTAAAGATGACATTGAGGCTCTATATTTTCGGAATGATATACTACGAGAGCATTGAAATTAAGGTATGAACAAGCAGTCAAGCTTCTTCGAGGATGGAATCTTTCGTCAATTTATGTACAAGTTTGCTTGTTGGGAGCATAGAATTGTATAAGAACGATGAAGTACTTGGATCGCTCTACCGTTATAAGAGCAGGATATAAAGGATACAACACTCAATCTTATGGACGAAGGGAAAGTACTCCAAAAGATCGATTACTCCTCGAGGTTTCAACCGAGTACTTAAGCTTCCACAGCACATCAAGCAATACTGGTATATGAAGTCATGGATATGAAGATTGGGACAACGATAAAGGGTTTCAGACAAGGATAGCTTAAGATAACCCTATCGAGGCTCTCCATAATCTTGGAACGTAGAAGAGAATTGCATACGCTTCATGAAGGTCTTCAAGCTGAAGGAATGGAGAAGATTGGATATTTTAGAATTATCTCGAGACTAGGGTAACTGCACATCAACCCATAGGATGAAGGCGAGGAATTCAGAAAAGCACGCCATGAAGGTGTGGCAATGCTAAGCCCATAGGAACCTCGGGGGATAACCATCTGGATCGATGGACAAGTAATACCTTCAACATGTCTGGGATGGACATGAGATCAAGAAGACCGTCTGAAGCAACTTTATCATCCGCAAAGCTATGTGGAAGATGCGGCAACACAACACGAAGAAATGAAGAATCCCAAAGTACCTGGTGCAGCTTTAATCTCGAGGACGAGATTCTTGTAAGGGGGGAAGACTGTAATATCCCTGAATTTTAGATGTTTGGAAAATGAATTTTCAAAAACTTTTGTGTGAATGTGTAAAACTTAATTTGAAACTAATAAGTGTGCTCTCTTTTCTTCCCTAAAATTCCTAGAAGTAATTAAATATTATTTTATTTTACTAAGGACAATTATATGCTAGTGTGAGATTATTCGAGTTCGTTTGGATTTCCATTTGGATCTTTGTGTGTGATTTAAATTTGAGCTCAAACTCAAATTTAAATCAAATGCTTGCTAACTTATCTAACCTCCTAACTAGCTTTGCTAACAACCTTGCTAACACCAGACCTTAATCCATCCCGCATAATACCGACCCTTCTTCCAAATGCCTCGGGAATTTTCTAAATGGATTGCTAGTTTATTTTCCGACTCTTCGAATTAATTCCATGTGAATTGATTTGATTTCGGAAGATGGAGCAATTTATTTTGGGAAATTCATCGAGGGCTTTCTTTTGAATTACGACAATATTTTTCGGCTTCTCGGATTAATTAATTTGTAATTGATTCGTTCCGGAAAATACAATCTAAATCATTTGTACCAAATATGCGAACTAAATTCATATCGAATTATTTCGCCAGCTAGCTATATTGTGGCCCATAATATTGGCCCATTTGCTAAGCCCATTTGAACTAACCCTAACTACCTTCTATAAATATCTAGCCATCCCCCTCACACCTCAACTCCTCCCACCTCCCAGCCGCCGCCGCACACATCCATCCTCCCCCTGTTCTTTCTTCCACCCGAAGCAAACCAGCATGTCTCCCTGTTCCTCCCCTGTCCACCGCAACAAGCAGCAGAACTGCATCTCTCCTCTGATCCATCTCCATCGCATGGGCAAGCAAGCAGCTGCTCCTCTCCTCCCTTGCCTGCTTCTCCGATCGACACCACCAGCAGCAGCTTGCTGCATCTCCTTCTCTAGTAATCCAAAGAGCACCTTAATCCCCAGCGCTGCTGCCTCCGCCTGCCCCATGTCGTAGCCATCTAATCGACGCAGAGAAGAGAAGAAGGGAGAGAGGAGGAGAAGAGGGAGCCGAGGTGGAGCATCGCAGGGAGGACTTCGTCAAGCCGAGCAGTATCGCGAGCTCGGAAGTGCCACGCTGCTGCGCGCGCCTGCGCCACGCCGTCCACGACGCCGAGAGCACGCCGGCCGCGACGACGACGACCGCGAGCTCGCCGTCCATGACGTCAACGACGAGCACGACGACGACCACGCCATGCTCTCTTTCCACCGCGACGCCGACCACCAGATGCGCTTGGACGAGGAGCTGCCATGGCCGACGCCCACCAGGTGTTCGAGGAAATGTCGAAGAAGAACTGCGAGCTGCTGACCGCGACGCCGACATGCTCGAGCCGAACCTGCTGCCCTCCATCGCCTCGTCTAGACCTCCAGCAAGCCCACGGTGAGCCTTCAAGCCCAGCCCTTCCTTTCTCCTCTGCTGTCCGGCCATGAACGCCGATGAGACCTCCCTGCGCACGCCGCCGCCACCAATCCCATCTGTCCGGCCTTCGTGCCGTGTTGTTTCTCTGCAGGAGCCCGCCGTCGCTGCACGCTCACCTTGCTTAGCTGCTGCCCTGCTGCACCTTGCTGAACATTGCACACATGCTGCACAAACAGCTACACACACCTATCCCCTACCTCACCCATGTCATGTTCGACTGAATGCCCAAACAAGTGTTCTGCCTCCACCATGTTTTGGTGGCCTGCCGGCTTCACTTGTTTCACGAGCACAAACACGAACACGGGCCTGAGCACGCTGGCACACTGTCATGAGGCCAAGCCTTGCCACGACCGCCACATGCACCCACATGCATACCCACACACGCACGTGTCGCATGGCCACGAGCCAAGCTCACCACGGCTATGGCCTCGTACACGCAGCCTCACCGCGGACATGGCCTTGCCTCGCGTTAACCACTTGACCTCTGCTCCCAGCTAGCCAAGCAGCCATCCTCCTTTGCGTCCACTGTCTGTTCGACGAAATGCCCGGACGTTTCGTTCACGCAAACACAGGCCCTTCCGCTTTACCTTGTGCACAACGGTGAGCCACCGCAGCCTCGCCAGTGCGCCTCGGGCCTGGGGTGTCGGGACCCCGCCAGCTGGCATGGCCGTGTTGCAGCCATGGCCGTGCCATGTGCCTGCACACGCGCACAGTTGCACCTCATCACGAGCACGGCCATGACGTGCTTCGTGAGCTTCTGAACCCAAGCCGATGTCTCGTTGCCTTGTGCTTGCCTAGCAGACACCTTGCTCCGAGCTCTGTTTTGCTCCATACGCACGCACTCATCGCTTGCTCTCAAACACCTGGCGTGCGCACGTGGACACACACAGGCTCAAACGCACGCACGACCACACGGTCTTGGCCGCACAGGATCGCCATACTGTCACGACTGATCCCGTGCACCCAGCTCATGTGAGCCGCACTCACGGTTCACCGTGGACCAGGCCCATGCACACAGCCAAACCGGGCCGAGCCGCTGCCGCGTGAGACCGCCCGACCAGCGGGGCCCACGGCTAACGTCAGGGACCCGCTAACCAGCCTCTGAACACCACTGACAGCCTGGGCCCACATGCTGACATGTAGGCCCCACTGACTAGTTGACCCGTCAATATTGACTGTTGACCGGTCAACGCTGACATCACCAGGGCCCACTGCTGATGTCATCACCGGCAGTCCCTGTGCTGACGTCAGCATGCCACTTGTCACCCTCTGGTTGACCTTTTGCTCTTGCCTGTCTTGTTAGACAACACCACAGACACGCTATTGGCTTTCTAACAACACACACGAGCCCACCTAAAGCCGTCACGGGCTAAGCTGAGTTGTTACATTGCTCTCACCGCTGCTGCGTGCATCCACGAGCTCGGATGCCGAGCGACCACAAATATGCCGCAGTCGTGCCGTAGCCATGGCCACGCCATGTGTCTGTGCACTTGCGCTCGCCCTTGCGATGCCGGACTTCCTGTGCATCTAAACCCAAACCCATCCGACCCCTTTTTGCCTTCTTATCTAGCCGTCTTGTCTGCAGCCTTGTCGTTTCCCTCGCTATAGCTGTACACTTCCGTGAGCTCGGGATACTGAGCATCCGCGCTTGTGTCAGAGCCGTGCGGCGGCCACGGGACACCGTGTGCCTGCACATGAGCACGCCTAGCTTGCAATCTGAGCCCTAGCCTTGTCGGCCTCCCAAGGCCTCGACCTTGCTCTCCTCTAGCAGCCGCTAGACACCGTAAGCATGAACCTAGCCTCGTCTTTCACCTTTACCAAGGCCGCTTACCTATACCTTGCTACAGCCTCGTTGCCGCCGCGGACCGGAACACCGGAGCTCGCAAATCGACGAGGCCGTGTCGCGACTGTGGCCATGCCACGAGAAGCACACGTGCAAACTCAAGTTGATGTTACCCAATCTCTAGCCTGGTGTGTTGCCCTGGCTGCCAGCCCGGCTTTCGTGCTGTGTCCTCTCTACAGGATCCGAGGCCGTCGCTCGGTGCTTGCCTAGCAACTAGCCCATGCACGCAGGGTGAACATGCTTCACCGTTAGCCTGCTACCCTTGCCAAGCCGCCAAGTGGTGGCCTCCAAGCAAACCATCCACCTAGATGCAAATGCAGTTGTTGCTGCCTTCCTTGCCAAAACCTCATATGCTTCTAAACTTAAACCCAAGCCGCGGCTTCGCCGTGCACGGCCACGAGGCAACACCTCGCCTCGGTCATTGCACGATGCCCGCCAACCTTGCCTTCACTGGCGCACGGCCGGCCACGAGCTGAAGCTCGCACGGCCGCAACCGCATTCGCATGAACGCGCCCTTCAACGTACACTTCCAGGGCTGAGCATGTCCCTTTCTTGCCTCTGCCTTGCAGAGTGCGCCAACTGGTGTACGCTTGTTTTGCTCCTGGTTGCATATCAAGCCTAAGCCACATCTGCACCAGCAGTCATCCACCTAGTCGGGATCACCCTACCTTTTGCCCTGCCTTGCCTTACCTGTTGCCTAAGGTCGATGACCTTGGTCCACCTCTACCAGCCGAGCCCTATGTCTAACCAGACCAGACCAGCCTGAGCTAGCTTTTGGGACCCACGTGCTTGCGTGTGGGGCCCGCTAACCTATGTTCCTTTTTGTTTCTCGGCTTGAATAAAATAAAAGGATGATTTTGATATTTGAAAATAAAATAAATTAATGATAGCTTATAGAATGCTAAACCTCTTTCATAATTTCTCTAAAACCTTGACCAACCCAGTAGTATAGTATTTGAAAGTTATTTGGATCTTTACTGCTTCTTATTTGGAGTTCATTTGCAATTAGATTGCCGTTATTTATTTTATCCGCTCTTTAGGAGTTCGTGGAAGACCGGACTACCTCGACGATCGCGACAACAACACCAAGACTTGAAGTGAAGAACATGCACCAGGTTCACGCCCGTCCCATCTTTTGAATGCCCATTAGGCGTATGATGATAGTATGCTAGTGCTTGCACGTGATGATTATATGATGATTAGCCATGCATAGGCCTTTATTGCCTTTACCCCTTGATG
This sequence comes from Digitaria exilis, assembly GCA_015342445.1. Lineage (NCBI taxonomy): Eukaryota > Viridiplantae > Streptophyta > Magnoliopsida > Poales > Poaceae > Digitaria > Digitaria exilis. Next base: position 551,224 of record JACEFO010000846.1, on the reverse strand, counting down.
ACCTACCACTTATTATATACTTGAGATATTGCTATTGCTGTGCATGCTATGTGTGGGATTGGTAGATATTCTCTGTGTGGGGTGTGTGGGAAAACTGGGAAGGAGTATGGTGATTTTGACCTTAGTAGGTCTTTGTCGGTGCGGGTAATTATAACAACCCGACTTAGGTTTTCGGGGAGCCAGGGGCGAGCTTCTGAGTAAGCCCTGTGTTGTGCCTGTGGCGGGCACGGTTGTGACTTGTGATTGGGAGCTAGGAGTATGGCGGTTACCTGAGATGGTAACGGTTGCGGACCACTGCGGTGGATACGCTTTTGGGACGATGACACCCGTACCGGCACCTTAAACCTTGTTGACCGACCTCGTGACCATTGTACCGTACGCACCAGCTTGCTTTTGTGGGAGGAGTACCAGCTAGCCTTTCTCGGAGCGGCATCCGGACTGTTGGCGACTACAGTGTGGTATTTGTGTCAGGGGGACTGGATGCGTCCTTACACCCCCGATCGGCGAGCTATTCCCCGTCTGGCCCACGGGGAACGTCTTCACAGCTCTTGGGGCCAAGGTTAGCGTGCCGAGGCGTTCAGACCCGAGGGATGCAGGAGGATGCCGTTTCCGGTTAGGAGTTACTAGTTGTGGGTTGTCTCAACTGGTTGATCCCCGGTTTGCAGCCCGAGTTGGGTACAGGCGTACAAGCTCTGCAGAGTCTTATGATCTATACGTATAGCCGTGACCTCGGTCTCGGAAAGCGCAGTGTTTATGTCTCGGTCGTCCATTGTTTTGGGATATGCTTTCTCTTCCCCTATAGGAGAGTGTGTGAGGTCGTTGGTGCGGGCGGGGAGAGGGAGGCTGAGCTCCGTTTCCCTTGTGATCCGTCCGTACCTCTTGAGATGCCGGGGATGGGAGCCCGCGCATCGCCCGAGAGTTTGGAGGTGTTGTGTTGTGACGGGACCTGGTGAGCCAGGACGGCCCGAGTTGTGGTAAAAGAGGGATATGGGAATGATGATGCTGTATGCTGTTGCGGCTGCTTAGGAAACCTATACCCTTTCCATTGCTATTTTCTTTCCCCTTAGAATTAGGCCACTTAAAGCTTGCATACGGATGGTGACGTGGACCTGTCCCATTCCTTGGGGACAGTTGTGAGCTTACAGGTTTGCGGTCGGAGCTCGAGTTCGATCTCGACCTTGCTTTGGAGTTAGGGTCGTGTGCTACGCTCAAGGACGCCTGTGGTGAAGATTGAAGATGCAGACTTGAAGCCCTAGCTTTCGTTACGTAGGATTTCTTCTTGTTTAGCCCAAAGAGGCTTGTACTACAGTTGTCCCGAGTTGTATCGGATGTAATTATTCAATATTGTATTCTGTAATCATTGTATGGAAATGATATTTCACTGGAATGAGTTCTGTACGTGATAGCTACTGATCCAGGGACTATCACAAGGGTACAGAGAGTCGGGTTTTCGTCATTGAAAAACCCGTTCGTTTCACGGCCTATCTCTCCAAATTTTCCATCCATCCCGGTAGCACCAAAATGTACCAAGATTTGAAACAAAATTTTTGGTGGACTTGGATGAAGCGAGAAATTGCCACGTTTGTGTCGGAACGTGACACATGCCAGCGGGTTAAGGCTAGCCACTTGAAGGTAGCAGGCACGCTTCAACCTCTACCTATTCCCTCATGGAAGTGGGAAGATATAAGCATGGATTTCATTGTTGGACTTCCCAGAACCCCTCAGGGGCATGACTCCATTTGGGTAATTGTGGATCGCCTTACCAAGACCGCACATTTTATTCCGGTCAATACCATTTATACCGCTAAGAAGTACGCGGAGATTTATTTGGAGCGGATCGTTTGTCTACATGTGGTACCCAAGACGATAATTTCAGATCGTGGTGCTCCGTTCGTAGCACGCTTTTGGGAACAATTACAACTGTCCCTAGGCACGAAACTGATCCGTAGTTCAGCATATCACCCTCAAACCGATGGGCAGACGGAAAGAGTAAATCAAATACTGGAGGATATGCTTCGAGCTTGTGCTATCCATTATGGGAAGAACTGGGAGAAATGTTTATCTTTGGCCGAATTCTCCTATAACAATAGCTACCAAGCGAGTATTAAAATGGCACCTTTCGAAACCTTATATGGTAGAAGATGTCGGACCCCGTTGTGTTGGTCCCAGGCAGGCGAGAGGTATACCTATGGCCCTGACCTTGTGAAGGAAGCGGAAGAAAAGGTTCAGATCATCCGCGAAAATTTGAGAACCGCCCAGTCACGGCAAAAGAGTTACTTTGATCAACGACGGAAGCCACTTCAGTTTGAAGTCGGTGATCACGTGTATCTCAAGGTCTCCCCGACCAAGGGTGTGCAAAGATTTGGGTTAAAAGGAAAGCTTGCACCTCGTTATATCGGCCCATATGAAATTACTCAACAATGTGGACCGGTAGCCTATCGAGTAAAGCTTCCCGAGAAGCTCTCAGCCGTACACGATGTATTCCATGTTTCCCAACTCAAGAGGTGTCTTCGTGTTCCGACCGAAGTTGTTGAACAAGAGGAACTCTCGGTTGAACCGGATCTCTCTTATGATGAGCATCCCGTTAAGATCCTCGACGAGAAAGAGAGAAACACGAAGGAAAGGAGTTAAAATGTACAAAATTCAGTGGAGTCATCACTCCGAAGATGAAGCCACGTGGGAAACCGAGGACTATCTTAAGAAGAACTTCCCGACATCCTGTCGTAAGCCAAGGTACTTTCCCCGCCTTATCCCTAAGTTTAATCGAATCTCGGGACGAGATTCCTTTTAAGGGGGGTAGGCTGTGACATCTCTGATGTAATAATGAATAAAACACATTTGAAACAGGTTGAAAAGGGAATTAGGGGTTGAAAATTCAAAAATTCATCAAAAATTCGAACTAAGTTCAAAAACAAGGGTTGTTTGACACCCAACTGAAAACTCGAGAAATTTGTACTAAACTTGAAAATCTCCAAAAATAAAAGTCGTTAGTCATCACAAATAAGGCCTAGTCACTGTTTGGGACTTTTGAAAATTTTGCAGTTTAGCCCCTCAAAAACTCGAAAAACCGATCTGAACACCTTTTTGAAATTGTGTTGTTTGAGCTCGAAAAACTTGGAATTTCAGGTTCATCCCAAAAAGAAAGTTGTGTCCCATCTCCCAAACTCCAACTTTTATTTTCACACTTTTTCAAAGTTCAGTTCAAATTTTTGGATAAAATTCGAAAAGGAAAACGGAGCTCCACGGGCGCCAACAGTGGCCCTGGCGCGCCCCTGCGCCTGGCCGGAGCTCGGCCGCCACGTGGCCGGCGAGCGGCGGAGGCCGCGCCGAGCTGGCCGAGCCGCGGCGGCCGCTGGCGCTTGTCGTCACGCAGCTGTCCCTCCCCTTTCCGAGCCGTCGCGTCGCACTTGATAGCGCGCTGCCGCCTCGCGCCGCGCGAACGCCATCATGGCGGGGGAGCGCCGCCGTAGCCGTCGCCGCGCTCGCGTGCAGAGGCCGCCTCGCGCTAGATTCTCCTCCGCTCCGCGCCAAGACGCTCTGCAGGAAGATCTTCCACTCCCCCACGCCACGATCCTCGTCGCCCAACCGTCGCGCGCGCTCTGTTCGGGCTCGGGCGAGCTTCAATGGCGCGTCGCGTCGCTGTCGCTCTGCTCGCGCGCTCCCGAGGCAGCACGACCCCGCTCTAGCGTGCCCAAGCCTCCCACCGAGCCACTCTCACTCTCCACTAGCTCGCTCACTTCTCCAGTTCGTCTCCTCGCGCTCTTCCCCGTCGTCTTCCACCTTGCGACGCGCGGACCGAGCCGAGCTTCGGGACGAAATTCGCCCTACACACTCCACCGTTCCCAAATTCCTCGCGCACGAAGCTAGACCTCTACCCTAGCTTTCCATTCCCCCACTCCTCTCGAGCTATCGTCGCTTCTCCGGCGAGAAATCAAGATTTCCCCCAAATCTCGATTTTCGGCCGCCGGAGCACCCTCACGTCGAGACCCCACTCCGAGCCGTCCCCGAGGTCAACCGAGCACGCCAATAGCTTCCTCGAGCTCCACTGGTGCTCTAGGACCCCTTCAATCTCGGAAAACGCCACCGACCTCACCGGCGTAGAAGCCGCGGCGGCCGCGCCGCACTGCATCGCCACCGGCCATCTTCCGAGCATCCCCCGGCCTTCCAATCGTCACCAACCGACTCGTGGTGAGCCACTGATGCTTTTCCCCCACTTCCCCGACCCTAACTCGCCGTCGTTTGGCCGGCGCAACTCCGGCGACGACCCGAGGACCTTTCTTCATCGTCTTCGTTTTTCCAGGGTTCTCTGTGTAAACGTCAGGGACTTGTTCGTAAGGTTTTGAAAGTTCTAGGGTCCCCAGCGTAAAAAGATTCTTAAACCTAGATCTAATTTTCCCGAATCTTGTAAAATCCGTTAAAAATCGTACAAAAATCAGAAAAATGCACAAAAATACTCCCTGGATTCGTGAGATTGTAAACTCCAATCTCCTTTAAGCATGTATATACTTTTGGTGAACCATGTTTGAATTAAAATTCAAACTGTAAAATTTGAAACTTGTGCACCATTTCAAATCCAGAGCTCCGCTAGGGTTGATCTTTGGATAGGTTGATTGTAGTGACTTTTGGCACCTTGTGTCCAAAGGGGACCTAAAAATATGAAGTGTAGCTTCAGTTATGAATTAAAATGTGTTTCCTGACTTTCTGCAGTCCAGAAATTATTAAAAATAATCCATGCAGTGAAAAATCACCATTTTTCTCCAGAGGACTGAAAACTTGTTAGCACACTTGTGAAAAATACGAAACTTAATTTTTGCTCTGTTTAGACTAGCAAATAAATAGATATGTGTTTTTGGATAGAAATTTATTGAGGACTGTCCAAGGGTTATTTTGAGCCACCACTTGGCCAGAGCCCTCCTTGAACTTATGACTAGCTCTGGTAGAAAGATTTTCTGAATTGGATGTATTTTCAATTTTATATGAATTTATTCCATTTCTGCAGGCAGCAGATTGTATTAATTTAAATAAATTATGTGTAGCTCAGATTTAGCTAAATTTTGGAGTGAGCTTAGCTCTTATACTCCAGTGGCTGTCATAAAGTTTATAGATAAAAATGATGAGCAAAAAAGGAGAAACAAAAATGAGAAGGAATCTAGGTGGAAATTGATTTATATAAAAGAATAAACCTTTTTGTTAATTAGTTAGAACAAAATAAGGAGAATCTAAAATTTCAGAACAACACCCTGATTTACAAAATGATAAATAGAAATTCTTTTATATATATACACAATCACCATCAAAGTTGTATAAAAGTTTCCACACACCCCTCCTCTAATTTTATGAAAAAGAGAATAGTACTTAAGCATGTCTAGGTGAATATGGCCTTCAAGGCCTTAATCTTAGAATCAATAGGCAGCCACCTTAAGTTATGCATCTCATGTAGAAAGCGCTATTCCGGACGGCACCCACCATCTCATCCCCGCCGACGAGGAAGGAATCCCGGAGGGAGGTGCCGGCGAAGGATCGACCAACCCGGAGGCTAACCCCCAGCTAGAGCAAGAAGGCAAGCCCCAGAGCATAACCTAACCTTTACAAATTATGCACTTATGAATTTCCTATGCTTGTGCATTTACGTTTCAAGGAGTTGATTGAATACCTTAGCTGCACATTTCCTAGTACCTATGACTTGCAACACTAGTATGAAAGGATCGATAGGGCATTGCTTTAGGTCCGTTACAAGTCGAGTGATTTCCTGTCACTCGCGAGACATAGGAATTGCTTGTCTTTACTTATGTTGGAATCATAAGGATTGACGGGCGGGATGATAGATGTAGATCTCCCGTCCGTGTATGATAATGGATTTAAGGTCGAAACGTGTGCTTGAGTGTGTCAAGTTTTTGAACGTACCACATGCATGCCGATATATGGGAATCGGTAAGCCCGGTACCAGATTGAAGCAGCTAGGGCCGATAGCCATCTCTCCTTGGAAACTTTGTTTTCCCCTGCCGTACACTTGTGGATATATGCGTGAGACTGTGAGTGAAGCAGTAAACCTTTATCCTAAGGAAATGGACCCGGTTCCGAATTGTGGATCGATGGGAAGGTTGGGAAGTGCTTGTACCTTTTATAGCAAGCATTATCCGTGTGTGTTGGGTTTCCCCTGGCCAAGTAGCAAAATTCGGTTCGAACTGTCCGCTTCTCGCGGTTAATGAGACTGCTTGACCGCCTTGCTGCATTGAGTAACAAGTGGAACTTTGAGAATGATGAACTTGTTGTATGAGACAAATTGTATTGCACCACTTGTATGCTTAGAAAGGATGCAAATCTAGAATGGTTAAATCTAATAGAATATGATGCTAAAACATGAAAGCAAGGACCTACTCTTAGTTGCTTTTTGGCAAACAAACCCACCAGCCAAAAGCCTCTCATGTCTAGATGTCGGTGATGTAGTTTTCACCCGACGGGTAAGCCTTGCTGAGTATTAGTATACTCAGCCTTGCTTGTGGCATTGATTTACAGGTACAATGTTGGATGTGGCAGTCGATGCTTTGACTTGGCCTACCCAGGTTCCCCCTGGATGGCACATCGAGTGGGTTCCGTCCTCTGCCGAGGAACGGGAGGAGTAGCACCGTGGCAGGCTTCAGCATGGTGTTACTTGTATCGTCGTTAGCTTTTATTCCGCTGCTATGAACCTTTATTTCCGCTGCAATGAACTACTTTTATTCCGCTGCAAGACTTTGATACTCTGATTTAAAATTTCGAGCTTGGTTTGTAATAACTTTGAGATTCTATTTGTGTATGTTAAATTTGTGGAATGTTGTAATCTCTGGAACTCACCTTCGTGTGGGCGTGCTGTTGTTTCGATCGAGAAAAGAACGTGGTTAAATCGGGTTTAATCCGACGGCGCTCCAGCTTATTCCGGATTAAGTGCCTGACTACTTGATTAAGTGGTCCCGAGGTACTTAACTTGGAATAATTTTGGAGTGGTCCGCCACAGCCGGTCGGCCCCGTCTCGTGCGCTCTCCCCTGTGCGGAAGTCTCAGGCCCATCCAGATGGTGTTCGCCGCGCAGTGACACCCAAGAGGCCGACGGTGGGACTTTTGTCCCTGAAGAAGACCATCGGCAAGTGACTCGTGATGTCGTTGTCCAGTGCTCGTGCGGTGGCCATCACCACCAAGCCTGCATTGCCGGATTATGCGCCAAGCAGCCGTTCCCCACCTCTCCGGCGCGGTCCGGGAATTGGGAAGGTGCTCATCCCTCCACTGAGGGTTGTTCCACCGGAATCAACGGACACCAGATCGTCGTCTGAGGGAGTTAGGCGGCGTCGTTCTCCTCTGCCAATCCACGGGCCTCCGGGCGCTATGGAGTGGTCGGATGATGATGAGGTCGAGGACGATGTTGAGTCCTTAAGGAGGAAAGTTGACGCGCTCAAGATCAGATTGAACAATATGGATGAGCGCGTCGCAGAGACGCAAATTGAGAGCATGGAAGTGGATGACAAGATGGAAATCTTGCGCAAGGCGCTGGTCTCTAAGATCAAGCGTCTTTACAGGGCAACCGACAACATGCGTCTCTACAAGGCGAAGAAGAACTTCTAGGATAGATTAGACTAAGAGTAGTGCTGTATTTTCTTTCATTCAATTTTTATTTCCAAAGTTTCTTTTGTAATCAGCAGCACTTATACTTTGATAAGAAAAATAAAATAAAATGTTTGATTTCCCCATGAGTGGTTGGTACACATTTGTGTGCCAACCAGACCTCTGCACTAATTGTCGAATGAGACCACACCAAGCATCTGCCGAAAGACGAAGGCCCCACAGTGGCCGATTGGCCCCTCTCTGGTGCCTCTCACAGCCATCCTCTGCAGACGTGACAACCACTCGGTGTGTGACACAATGGAACCTGAAGCAGTGCAAAAGGGCCTAATTGTAAGCTGGCCGGCCCTATAGAGGCCGATCGGCCTCCCAATGTGACCGTTTGCACCAGTCCAACTCCATACGACGGTTTGCAACTCTTAACCCTGTTCTCTATGTTGGTGATTCAAATTCGTGCCTGAATTTAAAGAAATTAAAATTTGAACACAAGTACATGAGGAGATATGAATCCTTTGCATGACGTTGAAAATGCCTAAGTTATATTGCTTATGCGAGTCCCTCATTACCTCTGGAAATTTATTTGATAGGATTGCTTTATCTTTTGCTTATTGCTTTTTGGATATAATGACATGAGAAACTAACTCTCTTGGAGTCAAAGCATTGGAGATGTTTTCTTTTGAAAAATTCAAATGAGGCTGCTTGGGTTGTCTCCCCGGACTTACAGGATACGCCAGCTACATTTGGAACAGCGACGTCGGCCTTTGTTGGTCAGTTCCGCCGACGACAACGGTTGTGACCGAGACCCCTCCACTCACAGCTACCGGGTCCAGCCAGCTTGAGGCCACTTACTTAGAGATAGTCGGCTCTGCTTCCTTTTCACTCTAGGTGCCAGTCTCCGAGCCAGAGTCTGCTTATGAGACTGCACCTCAGCTAGAGTTAGTTATATAGGCACAACTCGAGGCTTTCTTTTATGAGCTTATCTGCCCGGTGCTGCGATTCCACTTCCCGATCCTACGGAGGCCCGGGTGGTCCATGCCGCCGTGAGCCAGCACGTCAGGCTCGCCGACCGTGCAGCCGGCTTCTGCGAGATCACAGATAGACTACTATCAAAGATGGACCGCAAGCTCAAGGAGCGCGTCATCGCAATGAGCGGCGCGACATGGAGATGTTCCCCTCACGCGCCACCCACTACGTTGCGACTTGTAAGTTCATGGCGTCCGCTGCAGCAATTTGAGAACCTACTGTAGGTTTATGGGGTACTTTGTGTGGACGTGACTTTCTAGATGATTTGCCTGAAATGTGAGGAACCTACTGCAAATCGTATAATCCATAGCCCATAGGGGTACATTGTGCAGCTATGTGAATGTGCTGATGCTATTTCTGGGTGACATTACATCTCGGAACAATTCTATTGTCCGCTCAACGATTCCTTGTGCATGCGCGGTTATTCTGGGTGATTTTACATGAGAACCGTTCTTCTCACCTCAATGAATGCATGTTTCAGACTTCCAGAGAAATGGGCGATTGTAGATCCACTGGAAATTAGCATGACTAGATTTACTTCGCTAGCCTCTATTTTCAGTATGAGCATTCATAGGATGATGCAACTTAAGTTGACAAATCACCAATATTGTAAAAATTCACGTGCAACAGCTAACATTTCGCACTGACTGTAGACAACAGACTTGGAATTGTGGTTGTCTGGTTGATGCTAATATACTACTGTAGTAGTTTTTTGAAAATGAGATCGTAGAAGTAATTTTTTTAAAAAAAAAATTTTCATGGCGTATCCTGTAAGTCCGGGGAATGGTATTACATGGCGGATGCATTCATCCGCCATGTAACTGATAGCTTCAGTTACTTGTATGCCATGTAATACCATTGCCTAGTACGAGTAAAATTTGATTCGTACAAGCTACATTAAGGAAATGTCACAGCAATATCATTGAGCGAAACAATGATGCCCGTGGAGACAACAGTGTAAACATTTTACATGACACGCTCATTTTGAATCCAATCAAGCCATACATAAGTACTAATAAACACAGCAATCTATCTCCTACCAAGGCAGTCAAGCACTGTCATTAGTTTGCTTAAGCTCTAACTGGAGCTCTAATCTGATCATCCCACTCTGCAAGTGCCCGCTGTGGATGGTTCATCCGCAGTCGTCACCAGTGAAGCTGCATCAGATCGTAGACAGGAGGTACGTTAGTTATGCTGCCAGCGGATGCCTGATGATTCCACGCCCTTCATCCAGGACGAAGCTGTTGTCCCTGAAGTGTGCACTGGAGAAGAATGGCTTCAGATCATAGATCTCGTACTCTTGGGCCTGTCAACATATATCAAGTCAGAATCCAGATGTATGTACTTTTGGGGTGTGTATGCAAGCATGGGTGGATGTGTTACCTTGTTCTTCAGGTCATCCACTTTGATCTCAACATGAGTGAGGCGTGAGGTTGATCCTGACACTATTTCTTCGAAGTGCAGGGCATCCTTGACCAGTGTGCGCAGGAGGAGCAGAAGCAACTCATTGTAATCTTTCTTATATGTCATATATTTCCTGAAATTCTGTTGACAGAAGAAATTTATGTTGGTATTTACGACACAATCAATATTGAACTCAAGCTATTAGCTCAATATACATATGACCTACAAAATGCGCATGCAATGTCATTTATTGAAAATTCTAGCACCATGTGGTAGTTCATGAAACAGAAGAGCACTTTTACTGAAGTTGATTACCAATTACACATAATGTAGTACTTACGAGGGCCGTGGGTGAGATTCTATGGACATACAAAAGTTGAAATTTTACCTTCTGAAGTGCTTTCTGCACACCGAATTTCTGTGTGGAAATAAAAGAATCAAGCAAGACACGAATGGCCATGTCAACATCTTCCTGAGACACATAGCTCCTTAAATGCATCCTTGCATGTGCCTCTGACATTCGGATGATTGATTCTATATGCCTCACAGCAATAGGAACCCCTTGACCGTGCTACAAAAATAGTTCAAACTTTACTTGTTTCAATGTACACTAACAAGAAATTAAGTCGACTTGAAGCCTTAAACAAGGCTAAGGAAGGACATCTTACAGAGGACTCGCGTCGGAGTTCAGCATAAACATGGCTAATCTTGTCCAGGTCCGCATCATGTATTTTAGGAAATACATTCAGCTTCGCGTAAGTTATATACTTCTTCAGCATGTCTTGAGAAAGGACCTGAAAATATAACATTCTGTTAGAGTAAAAAACAGAATAAAAAACTCAGTTGAAATAGGAAGGACACATACGTCTGGATCAGCTTGTCTTGCAGCAGCTAATGGATCATCATCCACATCGGTTGGAACCCTGTCTTCAAGGTTAGCCCCCTTAGGTTGGGATCTGGCATGGCTATCTACAACAAACCTTGCAAGCATTTCGTCTGTGAACGGATCAACAATATCCTGCATCCAAAAAGAAAAGATATGACTAATTGACAACTGGTCCAGGAACAAATATATCATCATACATGACGATCAGCTCCAAACCTTAACCACGCAAAGGACGTCAAAACGTGAAATAATGGGATCCGTCAATTCAACATTCTGAGTAAATGTCTTTGATGAATCATATCTATGAAATCAAGGATGAATGCATTCAGTAACTTTCTTAGTACTAGGCAATGGTATTACATGGCATACAAGTAACTGAAGCTACCTTCCTCCTATTGGGTTTGCTGCAGCAATTACACTGCAGCGAGCCTGAAGAGATGTGACAATTCCTGCCTTCGATATACTGATACTTTGCTGCTCCATGGCTTCATGAATACTCACCCTGGAACAATCAGAAGAGAATTATATTTGAAAGATAGGTGCTAATGGTACACAAGATCCCAATGCAAATGTTATCTCATATACCTATCTTGATCATTCATCTTGTCGAATTCATCAATAAGGCATATGCCCCTATCGGCAAGAACTAGTGCACCTCCCTCAAGCGTCCATTCTCGTGTCACTGGATCCTTGTGAACTGCTGCAGTGAGACCAACAGCAGAGGCTCCTTTTCCAGTTGTATATACTGCTCTGTGTCCTGTTTTCTCCACATACCTACAAAATGGAATGTTAATGCCATGTCCTAAAGGAACGAATGAGATGTGATTGATTCTGTGCTTACTTTAGAAACTGAGATTTTGCAGTGCCTGGATCACCCAGGAGGAGGACATTGATATCGCCTCTTAGCCTATGTTTTCCCTTAACATTCTTCTCTTGTCCACCAAACATAGCTAGAGCAATGGCAGTCTTAATATCTTCATGGCCATAAATGGATGGTGCTATCGATTTGACAATCTGTTGAGTACAGGTTCCTTAATTTAGACAACAAATAATTACTAAAAGAAATCACATTGCATCAAGAGATTTAAGAGTAGATTAACAAACCCTTTCCCCAATCCTTGGATCCTTGGACAATTTCTCAATTTCTGCCTTGTCCTCATCGGTTAATTTGTATGCAGAAAACAGATCCTGCTTTTTTGCCACATAGTTGGCCTCTACCACTGTGGCAAAAACAGGAAAACCATTCTTTGTATTCAAAGACAAGTCAAAATTGTTTGTGTATATCCCAGTGACCTCCTGGAAATGGTAAGCACTGAACATTAGTTCAATGTCAACAGTTGTGTATTGAATGACAAAAGATAGGTGGAGAACAATTACAATTTCCTCTCCTGGACGAGCACAGTCAATCAGATCATTCAAAAGTATGACTTCCTTGTATCGGGGAAGCCTGCCAGCAGGGACAATTCCAGGGCTTTCCTGGAGAGTCAGTTTCTGGTAGTTCCTATATATAGTCTGCATGGAAAAAAGTTCAATTGTTAGGACAAGCTACTTGTATATTAGTATCATGTAACAAGACCACTGAAGGGTGAAGAACAAGACCACTAACATCACAAGGTGACGAGATGCAGGACCTGCTACAAAAGCTAGACCTAAGGCAGATAGAAGACCAAAGATAATTGAGATTTGGTCTAACAAAACAATTCAGTCAAGACAAGCTACTACAAGCTATCTTTTGGAGGCATAACCTATGTTGGTGCCTCCAGCAAACTTGGTCATCTTTTTCACCAAATAAATGCAAAACATTTGCATGCGTCTAGAGATCGGCTAAAAACTAGACAGGTAATAGCATAGAGAAACATTGTCACAAGCCCAGGTTCATACAATTTTTAATGACAAAATGATACAGCAGATGATACTCAGATGTCCACAAACAAGTCTGGATACAATTACAATCGTCGACGGTCCCACATATTGATGTGAACCGAGAAATGTCATCTCCAAACCAAGCACGGACCAGCTACTCATGATTATCATTGCAGTAGCTTGAAGTGTTTGGTTAGACCCTAACAGGAGAACTTTTGACAGGATCTCCAGACCAGTAGAAGTTATCAAACAGAACTGCATCCAGACGTGGCGCTTTGGAAGAAGCGGGCAAGAACAAATATGAGAAGAGACAACCTGCTATGCTGGACTCAGGAGAGGATCCAGCAAGCTGCAATAGGACTTGAATGCAGATGGATGGTTGTCTGTTTAATCTCCACCTCTATTTTCTGTATTCTTTGGGTACCTTTTTGTTCAGGACTAATCTCAGTTCTATCATTTGCATATGTACAGATTTCTACAGGATTTAAAAATTTACCTAGGTGCCTCTTCTCCTTACTTCCTCAAAAACAAATATCATGTAACAAGAATACAGAAGGGTGAAAAGGTGTTGTTTGTTCAGGTAACTTGCCTGCTCAACATTGACTGTGAATGGTCCTTTGGATTGGCATTCGGGGCATGACCCAACTTTTACTTCAGTGTAGGAATTCTGGAAGAAAGGGCCCAGGATAGCTCCACATTTGCTACAGTCATACTTCACCTGCTGCAACTGAGGGAACACACCAGATCGTCGAGTAACAACACCCCCAATCCGAATCATTGTGTTGAGATGGATTTGCCTGACCAGACAGAACGAAGACATTAGAACACGATAAATTAATCAATAGTGCTAAATACATGCAAAAGAAACTATGTTCTTTACCTGATATTGCGTATCTGATCATAGACAGGAAGGTTGGTTATTCGGACATAGATCTTTTGGTGGATGTTCCTGTAATTCTTGTGGAGATCAAAAACAACATTTTTGGCAACTTCCTCCATAACTTCCAGCACTGATTGAGGTGCATCAGCCAACCAGATGGCAATGTTTGGATGTATATAAATAAACTGCTTGTAGTCTATTTCCAAGCTGCACTTGTTAGCTGCAAAAGAAATAGGAAAGGGTCAGAGAAGAAAGGATTTCATACTAGCAGCTAAAGCTTGTAGCATTTTTTCTTGGCAACTGAAAAGAGTGTGGACCAAATGATACCTAAAACCATCTCGTTAATAAGCCGAACATACTCAAACTCTCCTTGCTCATTTTTCGGGTTTACATATGTAAGAAGGAATTCTTTAAATTTCTTTGCAATAAAGCGCCGGACTTCATCTCTTGTGACCCACTCTCTCAGTGTACCTTGGACACGGTACATGTTCATCTCATCTTCTTCATCAAATTCATCCTGCAGAAAAATATTTATACGATCATCTAGAGGCTGGACAATCTCTAGAGCTGGAGAGCCCGAGATTTACTACTTAGTTGTAAATGGTAGAATCAATTCAAGCTCTAAATCAACAGCAAATCATAGTTTAAATTGATATGCAAGTACCTCATATGGGTCATCATCCGTCTGATCAGTCATAGGCACATCACCACCAGAATAGCCACGCTGTGACCTTCCAGGTGAACTAGGAGTGGCACCATCATCATCACTTCTTGGTGTTCTTGGTCCACTAGGTGGTCGAAAACTAGTCCTGTGCCTTTTAGGACGCCTAAAGTTCATATCCTCATCTGTATCTGCACCGTGCAAGAGCTTTGAGTATACAGTAACTGACATTTAGATCTTGGACTTCAGATATGTGTTCCAAAATCTAAAACCAAGCCAATCATGTTACCTTTTTTTATAGATATCAGTTGTCAAAACATTATGAAGACAATCATTACTGCTGTAAAACAAAGATTGATTGATTGTGTTGCATATTTACTATGCTGCTATGAACTAAACACAACAGGTAAAAACTCTCTAAGCAACTTACTTGTGTACAGTTAAGAAAGAGAAATGTTGGAGCAAGATAAAATACATTTTTACTGATACGACAGTTGGAAACTATCCAACCCAATGTTCACTAGAAAATGCAATCTTCCAAGATTAGTAATTGCTTTTACAAAAAAACATTAACCACACAAATCACCAACTGAGGATGAGGTCAATAAAACTTAAAGCCACACACACAGAAAAAACAGATGTAACTAAAAATGGAGAGCACCGAGCACAAAGATACGCCTAAGCTCATATACCAAATACTCAAGCAGTGGTTTACTGGTTTAATCAAGTGCGTACATTAAAAAAGACATAGTGCCATATTTTTTTCTAACATCCTAAAGAATTTGAATTTGTTTTTTATGCCATTACCTTGATCGTCTAGCATCCGTGGCAATTTCCGGTCAGCTGCTGCACCAGTCCTCACCTCTCTTGCATCAAGCTCTGCTTCCGCAGCCCTTCGATCAGCTATGATTTCATCAAGGTTCCTCTCATCTTCCAGCGAATCGTCTAAACCAACTGACTCATACTGATCATGATCATCCATCCTTCGGTAATCACTACAATCGTAAGAAGAAAGAGGAATGAATATGGGTGGAAAAACAAAACTACCATTTAGCCAGCACATGTATTGGGTCTGTGTTGGCTGCAGATACGGGATTAGTCATACCAATCATAGGGGAAAAAATATATGCCTTCATGATAACTACTCAAAAATCAACAGTTGCCTTTGCAATAAGCTGTGCGAGTTAAAATTCCCCATGATGATAGTTACATAGGAAATTTACATAGAAAATATAATCACTTTAGTTTGCTAACAACGCGTCAGTGCCCACTGATGTGCATCAAGGCATCAGGCAGCTACATAACAAATCTCATCAAATTTCTCACGCAAAGCAATTAATTTTTATCTAATTTGAAATGCATGAACAAGAATTGATTTTTTTTGTCTACAATAAAACTAGTACATTTCAGATAATTCCCATGAGCCCATCAAAAACTAGCTATGCTTACCATTTGGTTACTGTTGTACTATAATTACCTACTCAGCCAAAATTCTTCCCCAGTTCGTCCAGTAGTTTTAGAGGTAAACGTAAAAAGCAGCTGTTTGACACGAAATTGAGAACTCAATCGAGAAATTGACCATTTCGTCATCTATGAATACCAAGATTTTCCAACTTGCTTAACAAATACTAGATCTGTAAGACTCTGACGCGACCGAAACCATCACATTAGCTAATCAACCACGAAATTTACCATATCCCCAGCCCAAATTTTGCAACCACTCGAAATCCCTGAATCCCAGCACACCACAGACCGCCTGCAGCCACAGTCAGATTGAGTCAGCGGCTTACTCGAGGTAGTTGTCGTTGTAGAGGTCCTCCCCCTCCTCATCCTCCTCGTCGGGGGCCGCGGCGGCGGCGGGGTCATCGTCCTCCGGCAGCACGTATGGGTCGACCTCCGCCTCGCCGTCGTCGTCGGAGTACGACGACGGGTCGGTGGCGCCGCGGCTGGTGGTGTTGTTTGGCGGCAGCCGGTCCGTGCTGAACCCGGGGGACCCAGGCGTCGACGGCGCGTTGTTCTCCGAGTCGTCCTGCAGTCGGAGGCCATCAGATCTAGAGACTCCACGAGCCGACCAGGGGGAGGAGAGTGGGGGGAGGGACGGAGGGCTCGCGCGCTTACCATTCCGCCGGTGAGCGAGAAGGCTCTGGACGGCTCAGAGGAGGAGGCGGATGCGAGGCGAGGCAAAGGGAGGTGCGGCTAGGGTTACTGTGGTGTTGGGAGAAGAGGCGGGAATGGAACTGCGCGGTGTGTTATGGCGGCGGCGGCTCGGGCTGGTGGGAAGTGGCGGGAAAATTTGGCGCGAACGTGCAGCAGCTTCCCGCTCAGAAGGCGAGCGAGGGGACCGCCCACCCGAGCCGTGTACGGCCCGGGACTAGGGAGGAATTGTGTCGTGCAGTCGTGGGCTATTGGGCTAACTTGTTCTGGGCTCAAAATAATGGACGGCTGCGCGCCTGCGCGCTTACAGATGTACATGTTTGCCAAGGCCTTTTCTTCACCCTCTAAATGAATATTTAGGGGTTCTTGTAAAAAACTTTACCCCCTAAATTATATTTTGATGCAACAGTAACCTCTATTTTCCTCCAGTATCTGCCCCATCCATCCGTTGACTGAGCCTTTGCATCCCCATGCTCCCCGCCGCCGCATCTCCTCCGCGCGAGCTCGAGATCCCGCCGGCCTCCTCCGCCCCTTCGGTGGCCTACTCCTGCCGCCCGTGGGGCCACGAGCGGGGACCCTGAGGCCCGCGCTGCGACAGCGCAAGGGTGTCGTGACGGCAACGAAGGGATCTCAGCGACGAGCAGCTTCGAATCTCCGTCGGGCTCCTCATCATGCTCGACTTCAAGTACACGAACAGCTTGGGCGTTGCAGTCTGCTTCCCTCCTGCCATTGCTTTGAAGTTTTAATCCTCAGAAACGATGGGCGTTCATAGCGAATCTGAAGCTTTCTCAAGCAATTGCAACCACAAGCGAATCTGAATTCCTGACAAAAACGGTGTCATTCAATGTACAGCGAATATTTTTAGTAATTGGTGCTGAACTACTGATTGCGAACAGAGAAGTTGCATTGCCAGGTGAAGGTTGCGTTTCATCAGGAGACGGGAAGTGCCGGCAGGGACGACGAAGACGCTGGGAAGCAGGCCGCCGCCACCGCCGCATCGTACCAGAGGGGAGAAACGACGGCGAGGCTTGCCTTCCTGCTTGAGCGTCCTTGAACGGAGGGTCGAGACCGAAAGCCCCGCGGCAAAGGCTATTCCGGCGGCGGCGGCGGCGGCGCTCATGGCAGTTGCGGCGACCGTTCTTCCCACGGGCAGGGACGAAAAGAAACCAAAGGGAGAGGAGGCGGCAGGAGCAGAAAGAGAGAGGAGCCCGAGGGAGCGGCAACTGCGACGACAAGCGAGAGGACGTTTGGGGGAGGGGCGGAGGCCTAGAGATTTGGGGGAGCCAGTGCCGAACCTGAAGAGTACGGGGCGAGATGGAGGACGCCGCTGCAGCCGGTTTCGTGGGGGAGAAACGGTAAATTAGCGATTGAGGGCGGTTTACAGGACATCATTGCAAATAGCCTTGACTCTCAACTCTCGAGGATCCCCCTGCCCTCCCTTCCCATATATATATACCCAGGGGGCACATTATTTGTTTAGTTTAGGGAAAGGCATGTATTCGTGGGCTTCTTGTGGAAAATAATCTTGTATCTTTAAATCTCATTTTAGCCCAATTAGAGTAAGATAGAAATAAAAATAATATTCAACATTGTTCTTAAGCATGACCAACATTTTTCGTGAACGCATCCAACATTTATCGAATCATGTTCAACATTTTACATTCAAAATGTTTAAAATTATAAAAGAAAAATGTTTAGTCTGTAAGCAACAAATTAAATGCTGAGTTCGTAAAGTCAAAAATTTGAGTTAATCAGGTGTCCTTAGCCTTTTTCTCCGACTGGGCGTCGGCGTACGGTGGCACCATATCATAGGCACGGGGACGCGCTCCGGCACGAGGCGGGGCGGCGGCACACAAGATGGATGGCGGCAGCAACACATAGAGGCCAAGTAGTGGCGTAGGGCATCACAGTGGCGCATGAGGTCCAAGAGTACACGGCAGTGCGAGCGTGGTCCTGTGCAGTGGGCGGCGGCGAGGAGAAGGGATGGCGGCGGCGGAGCATGGAGGCCATCGGCGGCGGCGCAGGTGGGAGAGGGACGAGGAGGTAGGTAGGGTTGACGAGATTTAACGACCGATAATTCATTCAAGGATCTCAAACACTGAAAGGTGGAGAAGGTAAGATGTACCAGAAGATGCGGCGGCACGGAGAAGGGATGGCGGCGGCGCAGGTGGGAGAGGGACGAGGAGGCAGGTAGGGTTGACGAGATCTAACGACCGATGATTCACGCAAGAATCTCAAACACTGGAAGGTGGAGAAGGTAAGATCTACCGGAAGATGATCATAAATTCTAATGTGTTCATGCTTACACACTATTATTATCGAATCGTCAAGAAATTGAAGTAGATGAGCCAAGGGTTTGGCCCATAAGGAGAGAGACGCTTTCAAGGGTTTCAAATACGTTTCTATGAAAGACACTGCACAGGAACGTGGTCCCCGACAACTTGGTCGTCGACGGTGGCATGCTCGCTGAGAGGAACAGAATCTACAAGATTTACGGCTTCAGGTGTCTGTGCCGACGGCGTAGTCGGAGGCGGAGAAGGACGTACGACTACGACGAGCATGTGGACTCGTGGGCGCTCGGCTGCATCATGGCGGAGATCCTCGCCGGCACCAGCGTGCCGTTCTTCGGCGGTGGGATGGACTCCGAGGTCTTCGAGACGATGTTGTGTACATCGTCGGCGCCAAGGGCTTCGTCAAGTGGCCGGGGCTGGAGCGGGTGGACGCACGCGATCGGGCGGCCTGCCTGCGGAAGCCGTACCGCCGAGGGCGCTGCCACCTGCGCCAGGCGTTCCCGGAGAAGGTGCTGTCGTTGTCAGGGTTAAGGTCTTGAAAGGGCTGCTGCGGAGTGACCCTGATCAGGTTGACGGCGACGGAGGGCGAAGGCCCTTCTCCTGCCATGCTTCCGGGCGTGCCGTGACTTCGGTGGTTGCTGCCTGAGTGCCTGGTGCCATTATCTGATTTCTGACAAGTGTTTGTAGGTTGTGCTGGTTGTGGTGTGTCTAGATCATTGAAGTTTAACACATGTCACATCAGGTTCAGATGCAAATTGAGTAGATTAAATATGAGTTAATTACAAAAAAATATGAAAAGTTTGTTTTTCACCCTTCAACTGTTACAAAAGTCCAAACTTCAAAATACAAAAACGGATACTAAAGGCCATCCAACTATCCAAACCATGCAAAATTGACCCTTTACGTGGTTTTCGATTTTATAGAAATAGCAGAAATATTATTTAAACTTTAAAAAACCACAACTAATTCATTTTGGACCCAAAAAATATAAAATTAGTGCCAAAAGTTCTCTTAAAATGTAACCAACCTATTGGCACATTATTTAATATCATTTGGATATTGTATGTTTATATTACTAGTGTCTTATTGTTTTTCTAAAAATAATTAGAATAAAAATAAATAATATACAACTAACTTCTAATGATGCACCAACATATAGGTCACATTTTTAGAAAAACATTGGCACCAGATTCATATTTTTACAATTCAAAATAAATTAGTTATGAATTTTTTAATATAAAACCATTTTTAAATTTTTTGGATAATAAAAACCACCTTCAAAACCACCCAAAGGGTTTCCTAAAAAAACACCCAAAAGGGACAATTTTGCACAGTTTGGATAGTTAGAGAGTCTTTGGTATCCGGTTTTACAGTTATGGGTTGAAAATCAGACTTTTATAATAATTGGAGGGTGAAAATAGACTTCTTCAAAAAGAAATCCACCTAATTTGCATTCGATTATTCTATGTGGCATTTATTAAACTTTAACATATGCACCCAAACAGCATGTCCGTTTGGGTTTGTTTTAATTAAGTCAAACGGAAATGCTAAGGATTGAACGTCCTAAGTGAGAAAAAAAAATAAACGGTCAAAATATGTTGTGGAAGATAGGTGTTTATGTTGCAGCTATTGTTACACATGTTCCGTGGTGGATGTTATATGAAACATGAGGTCATGTTGCCATGGGAGTTTTCCTATTCTTATACGAAACATCAGTTTTTTCGTGTTGCAAGTAATAATTTCTGATGTTGCAGTAGCTATCTTTTAATGTTGCAACGAGCATATGATCCATATGAAAATTATCATAGGATGATGTCCTGACACTAGTAACTTCGTTGTAAGCCAAATCTTACAAATTTTGACTAATGTCTACAAAACTACATATATGATTTTTTTAGCACAATTACATATATATAACAAAAGAAGGTATGTACTAAAAACTCTTTTAACAAATACATAAATTATTGGAAAGGAAAATTATTGTTAATCATGTGCATTGACCGAATAGCGCAGTGGATAGCGCAGCTGACTTCGAATCAGATGGTCTTGGGTTCAACTCCCACTGTGGTCACCTAAAATTAGTTTTATTGCCATTTTTTGGTTTTTAATATTAAAATAGTCACCTTGACGTGTTGGCTTGAATATGCAGCCGGATATGTGTTGAGTTCTTTAATAATCGAAAGTTTAAAAAGTCATTAAACTGAATTGGAAAGAAAAAATTCAATGGATCAATAATGCATTCTAAAAAACAACCTATTTTGTTGACGTCATGGAGTGAATTCTCTTCGCTAGATTAGAGTTCCTCCCGTATTGTTTATGTAATACTTTACCTGTCACATTGATTGATGAGTACATCACCACTAGACACATGAGTCAGCCTTATCAAGGGATGGATCTAGAATAAAAGGATATTGCTGTCACATACCTATTATCTTGCCAAACCTTAAGAGATTATACCCTCTAACAATGGTATTACAACGGTAAACTTTCAAGGTTATTGGTGTCCTAGGACGCCACTACCTACAACGTGGATCCGCCTCCGGGCCTCTCATCACCGAGTTACAAGTGATCGCCAAGTTGGAGCACGAGATCAGTTTAGATTTAGCCCTGGGCCTCATCACTAAGTTACAAATGATCGCCAAGTTGGACCGCGAGTTTGGTTCGAATTTAACCGACAACACTGCACTAAAACGGTGATATCTCCCTCAATCGGCATCCCATGAAGGAGTTCTTTGATGAGTTGAAAACTTGACAACAATGGATTTCTTTTGGTTCTCGTCCTAGCACCAAATGTTCATGGATCATGCTGTTTGACCACACATGGTGTTGCATCACAATTTTAGGCTGTTTTGGGCCTATATCATGGCAGACCCTAAAGCCTAAGTTGTGGGTGCTCACTTGATCGCTCCTAACCCTAGTTTGCCCCTATTCCTTCATAAACAGGGCAATTGCCATCGGTTAGGTTTGTGTTTTGTATTGTTTTTTATTTTTAGTATGAAATAAATATAGTTCATTGTAATTGTGATGTCAAGTCATTTACCATGATCTAGAGCCCCTATTCTTATTCTACAACCCTATGGCCATTAGTTCTTTGTTGTTAAAACCTTGAGCCATATTGATGTTTGCTTCATATACATCTGCAATTTCTGACTAGAAGTTTATACTTTCTTGATTGTGTTCTCGATTCACTTCCAGGGAAAGTCTTCTTGGCGAGCTCAATCAAGTTGTATTTGGTTGATAACCGACAGAGCCGTGGTGTGACAGATGTAGAGATTCAAATCATAGCCGGATCGCCAGTGTCGATGTTTCACTAATCGAAATTACTACCTACATCATTGATGATGCTCTATCATCTTCCTGACAATGGTATTGCCATTTTTTCTATCAATGGGCATGTTCGTTTCAGGTTGTTGTGAGTGTGTTGCAGCTATAGGCAGACACCAATACACCAAGTGCGCAACTACCAGGAGGGGCTAGTTTAAATTGAGAGTAGAAAAATTATGCAAATATCATAACCAAGTGGTTTTTCTTTGTTAGTTGTGTAACCGTAGCCATCAGATCTGAATGGATTGTATGTGTGTATTTTTGGCTTGCTATTGAAATCTTCTTTCTACCCGCAAAAAAAATGGAATCTTCTTTCTGTGATCCCTCTTCAATCTCTTGTTTGTCATGCTGAAAGGATCAAGATGCCTAATAGGGAGGTGAATTAGATTTCTAAAAAGATAATTGCAATAAAACAATCCTAAGCAACAAAGTCAATTCACCCCATGTGCTTATAAGTGAGTTTCTGAGACTATTCTAGCATAAAAGAGGTATGCAACATAGGTCCAAACCTATTTTATCATGGCAAGTCTTGGGAATTGAATAGACAAGAAATAAACTTGCGGAAATATAAAGTAAGAGTAGATGGCCGTTTTTTCCCGAGGTATCGAAGAGTAAACTCTCCCCTGGTCCTCGTTGGAGCACCCGCACAAGGGTATCACCCCCTTGATTCGCTTAAGGATCAAGTGATCTTATAGTGGATACTCATTTCCCACTCAGGGATGGCGGATTACAATACCATGTGCACCTTCTTGGGGCTTCACATAATCTCCTTGTGAGCTCACCAAGATCACCACCACCAAGCCATATAGGTGATGCCGATCACCAAGAGTAACAAACCAACGATCTTTACATGACCTAAGCTAGACCAAGAGAAAGGTGGATGCACACTTGCTACTCTCCAAGCACTAAAGATGTCCTTAACCTTTTTTATCAAGAACTTCCAATCAACTCAAGTGTCGCTCTTGCCTTGCTAGCCTTAGCAAATTTCTCAGGGAACACGATGTGGTAAGAGAGATCAAATGGGCGGGGGGCGGAAGAGAGGGTATAAATAACCCACTCGAATTCTCTAGCCATTGGTGACTGATTTCGTGCCCTGTTAAGGATGACATTGAATCAATCGGTCCACCCGTTCCCTTTGAAATCCAATGGCTAGCTACAAACCACCGGCTGATTTGGTGGGGGTTAGGTTGGGGCAGCGCCAAATCAATCGGTCCACCCTTTCCCTTTGGATAGCTTACATCATTCTTGTCTATTTTTAAAGCCCGCTTATATAGAACATAAAAATACAAGATATGCATGGAAGTCCAAGATTTGACAATAAACATAAGAAAGTTTAGGTCTATACATAATACTGATTAGAATAAATCAAAATACAAAATCTATCAGTTAATACTCACAAAACAATTATTCAATCAACAATTCACCTCTTCTCTTTTTTTATTAAGGGCATGTTTAGATGTTAGACTTTGCAAAAAAAAAATGGTTGACTTTTGAGCTTTGTGGGCTTGTGGCAATTGGAACTAAACCCCATTTGCAAAGTTTGTAAAAAACTTAGACAAAATCCAGTGCATGATCATTTTGCTCAGTTTATGACACACTTCTTGGTACAATTTTTTTTGAGTAAAATGTGCTAGAGGTCCATCAAGTTGTAACACAGTGTCACTTAGGTCCACAGACTCCAAAAGTGCATTTCTAAGTGCATCAACTTGTTAAGCCGTGTTACCTAGGTCCATATCCCTCCATGTGGATGTTTAGTGCTGACTGGGCATTATTTATCTCTCATATCTCCAACATCTTCCTGCTTATGGTCTTTGGTTGGGGTATTTCTTCAAACAAGATATGAGCGCGAGTTGAGCTTCGATGGATCCATAGTCCAAAAACAAGGAGTGAGGCAGGAGTCAACCAGAAACTTGCACCGCTGCAGCACATCCTCCTTCCGTGTGCCGCACGCTTGGCAAGTCTCCTTCTCACCGAGGATGACATGGTTGTGACTGCAATGACATGCTGGCATCTATGGCCTCGATAAAGCAACAGGACTTCGTGTCGTTCACTTCGGCGGCAACTGGCAAAGCTCGTGCTGAAGTCACCAGCGAGCAGCGCGCTAGTGCCAGAATAGGAATGGCGTCGATGCTACAGAGGACGGTGTCGAGTGTCGACCCCAACATGAAGCCCCATGGTGACTTCATCACTTCACACCAGGCCACACCACCTCTCGCCGTGGCCTTCCCTGCGTGCCGGTACTGTTCCACAAGGTCCTCAACACAATGATGTGTGGGCGTGTGGCATCCAACTCCACAAGGTCCACACCAGCTCTAGGTGAAAGGTGTGAGGGAGCGGGGCTGCCTCTGTGGAGCTCAAGCTCAACTCACACATAATGTGCTCGGCAAAGTTCTAGCCAGAGGCCATGAGGAGAGAGAGAGATAAACAGAGGAAGGAGAGGAGATGCATAGTCAGCATGCCACGTCTGCACTAAAGGTTGACATAAAAGGGTATAGACCTAGGTGACACGACTTAACAAATTGATGTACCTAGAAATACATTTTTGGAGTTTGTGGACATAATTGACACTCCGTTACAAGTTGATAGACCAATAACACATTTTACTCTTTTTTGTTGCAAACTTCACCATAAGGCTAAACGCACTGGTCATCCCTTATTCCCTCTCCCCAAAAGGAATATCCCTGCCTGGTCATCAAGATTCTCTACTCTATCCCAACATCTCCCGCACTCATCATACTCTGTATCAACAACCATCCATGTGGAGCCCACCCATCATATCCTCCATCTCTCCCTCCCGGTCTTCCTGTTCCCGCATCATGTCGCGCCGCCGCGGACGAGGCCGCACGCGACAGCCTCCGTCGCGCAGGGGAGCAGGTCGCCGGCGGAGGGAGGACCAGAGCAGGCCGCACGGGCGACCATTTGGGCGGCGCACCTCGCTGGGGTTTGACGGATGGATTAGCCTGGCGCTGCTGGACGAGCGACGCTCCAGGATCTGCAGGCCAACAAGGAAGAGAAGACGAGGAGGGTGCTGCTGCTCCAGCCCATCAAGTACGCCGGAGGGAGGGCCGGATCCGAGGCGCTGCAGCTGGTTGGTGCGCAATCTCCCCTCTTTTTCCTTCTGCATCTCAGCTCTGTTATTCAGCTACTGTACCAATCGGATTAGCACATCCATACATTGATTTCGAAAAGTTGTATGCATCGATGATCAAGATAAAAGGAATAAGTCCAATAATTTACTCGAAACATGATATCATGGCAGCTTGCAAGGATTTGGAAAATTATTCTCGAACAACACTATTCTGAAACATTATATTCTGGAAGTGGGAATATTTTTATAGTAATACAATTTGTTCAGTTATGGCAGGCGTCATGTAATCCTAAACTAGCTCAGCAAGATTAATTGTCCTCTACCTCTACGGCAACGAGGCCATGGACTGGCACCCAAGCTTGTTGCGAAGATACTGGCTGATGGAGGAAGAAGCGTATGACACACTTTTGTACGATGATGATGATGATGAAGCAGAGCTCGTGGCATACAATCTGTTGGTGGAAGCAGAGAGCTCTCGGTCGCGTCATCGGCCGGGTGCTCCACCAAAGGTTATTCGGCCTAGGAACCTTCCTAGCGGCCACAGGCAGATAATGAATTACTACTTTGTTGCAAATCCTACGTACAGTGATTATCAGTTCCGTAGAAGGTAAAGTTTCACATATTTTGAATATCGCTCACTGTATGTCTCTAGATACTCATATTACTTTTGTTTTTCAGGTTTCGGATGCGTCGACATTTATTTAAGCATATTAAAGAGGTAGTAAAAAATAAAGATGACTACTTCAAAAAGAAGTTTGATGCTGCAGGAAAGGAAGGACTCTCAGCTCTTCAGAATTGTGTTGTGTCTATGCGCATTCTCGTGTCCGGTGCCCCGGCGGATGTATTTGATGAGTACGTGCGTATTGGTGAGTCAACTGGTCGAGAAGCTCTGCATCATTTCTGTAGGGCTGTTATTGATGTATTTGGCGAGCAGTACCTACGTGCACCAAATGCCGCTGATGTTGCTAGGCTTCTGCAAGAGGGTGAGAATCGCGGGTTCCCGGGGATGCTAGGGAGTATTGACTGCATGCACTGGGAGTGGAGGAACTGCCCCAATGCATGCAAGGGTCAGTTTCATTGGTAGGGGCAAACATCTATCTGTGATCTTAGAGGCGGTTGCATCACACTATCTTTGGATATGGCATGCGTACTTTGGCACGCCTGGAAGTAACAATGATATTAATGTTCTTCATAGATCACATGTATTCTCATCTTACTTGAGGGGTCAATCAACACTTATGCAGTTTACAGTCAATGGACGGACCTATAATAACATGGGGTACTACCTTGCCGATGGGATTTACCCCGACTGGGCTGCCTTTGTCAAGAATATTCGTCGCCCCTTGGATATGAAGGCAGCATACTTTTCCGCTCAACAGGAAAGTGCACGCAAGGATATAGAGCGTGCATTTGGTGTCCTGCAAACTCGGTTTGCAGTCATCCGAGGCAATGTTTTCAAATCGTTAAGTCGCTTCTAGTCGTTGGGGGTACCGACTAGGTGATTAATCGCGACTAGGTATCGATTAATCGTGATTAGTTCTAAGCTAGTAAACCTAGTCGTCCGGTCGATCTAGAGTAGTTTTATAGCCTAGTCGGCCACCCGTAGAAGAGAATGAAACAAATATTGCATTGAGCACATACTTGGTTTAGGGCCAACATATAGTTTCCTTTATGGGTTTCTTAATTTGTTTTTAATGGAGAACACATAAAAGGCAATAAAACATAAGTTCTTCAAGTCCAGTATCAAATCTCAAAGTGCATAATAGCATAAACGAAAGACATGAATAGATCATTGTTGATTCTAGATTGTTCAGCCATCCAAAACTGAATCCAATTGTAATTCCCCTTCTTCTTCTTGAATCCTAGGTTAGTAGAAGTGTTGAAACCCAACCACATGTGAAAGGTCCAAGGCTAGTCGTTC
Source organism: Digitaria exilis (assembly GCA_015342445.1). Classification (NCBI taxonomy): domain Eukaryota; kingdom Viridiplantae; phylum Streptophyta; class Magnoliopsida; order Poales; family Poaceae; genus Digitaria; species Digitaria exilis. The sequence continues at coordinate 524,137 of JACEFO010000846.1, read as the reverse complement.
GATTAGATTACCCCGACTAGTCGTGATTAATCACTGATTAGTTTCCTGATCGCTCGACTAGCCAATAAAATCGAATCGATTTACCTGATCGATGTCGAGAAAATGATATGTTGATTAATCGTTGATTAATCGTGATTAATCGAGCGATTTGAAAACACTGATCCGAGGACCTGCGTATGGTTGGAACCGTAGACACCTGAATGATATAATGATAACTTGCATTATTTTGCACAATATGGTAGTGGAGGATGAAGGTGTAGTCCTTGCCCATAATACCGATTTCATCCGCATGGGCAACCTAGACCCAGCTGTTCCACACGCCAGCCATCTGGAGAGGCAAGAGTTTATCGCAAGACACCATAAGCTACGAGACCAAAGCACACACTATCAGCTACGAAATGATCTGATCGACCACCAGTGGGCAAGGCGGGGATCTCTTCAGCATCACTAATGGACTTGTAATATTTATACAGTGGACATGTAATATTTATGCAGTGGACTTGTAATATTTATGCAGCGAACTTGTAATATTGTTATTGGACCTGTGATATTGTTATTGGCTTGTATGCGTAGTTGGACTTGTATTATTTATGAAGTGTACTTGTCAAGCTAAACTTGTGCTTCCAAATTAACTTCTGATGGTTGAGAGGCTGTACAGGCTTTTGTTGGTTCGACATCAAAGCTAAACATACATCTGGATAGCTTTGTGTCAATTTTGTTGTACAATCAGATATATGGACTTGTTGATAAGCTTTATTCAGAAAGTCATGACATAGCGCAAGCAAGAGTGTTCTGTCAAACATTATCACTTTTCTGACAGGTTCTGCTAGAGTTTAATAGAGCAAGGCATTAAATAAATTACAGCTAAAACCAAACGGCGGCTGAAATGGATCCCTGCAGTCATATAGTCATTAAACAAATAATTTTCGACAGTCATATAGGTTTACAACACAAAAGATATCCGACATAGTCATATAGTCTTACAACACAAATAATATCTGCCTAGTCATGTAGGCTTACAACAAATAATGTCTGAAATGGAAACACAATTAATATCCGATCTAAATCATATAGGCTTACAAAAAATAATGTCTGAACCGCACATACAATAGGAGTACACACAAATAATTCTGAACCGCACATACAACAAATTCTGAACTGCACACTCACAACAAATTCCGAACTGCACACACAACTAAGGTTCAGGGCCCTGTCTCTTCGTGCGCCTAGCTGCAATCTTTTGCAAGATTTGTTCTTGAAGATCCTCATACAGCACTCGCTGCACTGGTGTGACAGCATCAAGATCAATCGCAAGGATCCTTTCATCCTCATGCCGCTCCTTCTCTGCCTGCTCCATGTCAAACTGTTGACGCCTGAACTGAAACTTCTTTTCCTCAATAGCTAACAGTGCTTGATTGTGGATTCGCAATTCGTCATATCGCTTCTCCTCTACAACAGCAAGCTCCTTGAAACGTTCATCCCTGCGCGCTTCTCCTTCTTGCATCGTACTCACCTTTTGCAGAGATAAATGGTGCATCTGATGCAGAGCCCCCTGAAGAATTTGCTGCCTTCTTCGCTGCTTTAGCTTGATCCCTGCCCATAGGCCTCGTTTCAGCTGGTCTGGGTGGGCTAGAAGTGGGATCATCAACATTGATAGCGTCCTCTCCAAAACCTTCACCTGTAGCCGACTTCTCAACTGCGCTGGTCAAAAGATCCTGCCATTTCGGATCATCCTTCAGGACCTCCCAACAATGCAGGTAACAAAACTGGTGCTTCAGGACAGCAGAAAAAGTAGCCGCGGCATGAGTGGTCTGCAACATACAAGCATTATTGTTAAATTCAGCAGGAAATGCAATGAACTACAACTCTAGGAAGGCCTATTGTTCTCCACATACCTTATCGGCATCGGACATTCCACTAGGGTTGTCTCTAAGGACGTCTGCATAGAAGCCTGCAAACTTGCCGGCTTCAGTCTTGATAGATCTCCAACGGCTCTGTAAAGACTTGATACTCCGTTCTAGGTATGCCCCCCTCCTAAGGTTGTATCGTTCCAGGATCCGTAACCACATTTGATCTTTTTTTTGCCCATTACATTTAATTGGGTCATTAGATATTTCAGCCCATGACGTGCAAAGGTTGACATATTCATCTGGATTGAAATTTCTTTGCTTCGTCCTAGTGCCCTTCGCTGCCCGCTGTCCAATTGCTGCATGCGCTGGAGTGACCGGGTGTTCCTCCACCTCTTCGTCATCGGGTAGCACAGATGCACTTCCGTCTTCAGCCGGAGGAAAGACTTGTGGACCAATGCTGGTTGGATGCGTCATTGAGACATTGGGGCCAACCTGCGGTGTTCCTGCCTGGAACCAGGATGGTGGAGGTTGGAAGCCAAATATGAATGGGTTCCAGCCACCGTGGTATGGAGGCATGTGGCCACCTGGAAAACCTCCCTGTGATCCATCATTGGGATCCATCCTGAAATGACAAGGAAAAACACAGAAATTTGGTCACTGCACATGAAATTTTATCAAATGACATGCAATATTTAAGGGCAAATCAAGACATGTGTAAGGACAGACAACAACAGAAAAGGTTATAGATGAAGACAATAACAACAACCAATATGCTCATCATGGCTACATTGCAACATACATGGTTACACTGGATCAGACTAACACTGCACAATGACATAGGAAGAAATTTAAATGATGCAATAAAGCTGCAAGGATGAAAACATCAGCCAGATAAATTACAAGCAATATCTATATTCCTGGTAAGCAAAGATACAGGTCCTTCACTTATATACATGGTGGCAAGCTTTGACATTGTTCAGGTAAGGATAATTCAGGACCGTATGAACTTTCTAAAATATCTTAAAGTGTTAATATATTTCATCAGCTTCTTTAGTCATAATATATTTCACCAAGTACTCATAACCGACATTGACTAGGTAAGCTTTGACTGTAAAAATTAGCTTAAACTGCTAGTGCACAAAAATGTTGATTAGCCAGATACTATATTTGACATACTGACATGAGCAGGTGTTAGCACTTTTTTAGACTTGCGGTTACCACTAAAATTGCTGCCATATCCTAAAGCAGGTGCCATAGCTTTACTAAAATCGATTACTTGTTCCAACTAAATCATCTGCTAAATTGACTAGGGGCCTAGTTAGGCCGGCCATGCATTCCTTGGGCAGAGGATTAGCAACAAGAGCTTCAGGCTTTGGACATACCTCAGTTGCCAAGGACGACGATAGGAGTGTGCGGTGGAGCTCTCCTCCGATGTGGCTGGTGAATGTCGCTGCCGCCGCTTGCGCCCACGGCTGCTCACGTCCACATTCTCTAGGATGGCCGCGTGGCCCCGACGCTTCTTCCCCCCGCAGATCGACAGGAGGCGGTGCCGGCGGCCAAGGAGGTTGGGAACACCGGCCGGGACCTCCACGGCGTGGATCCAGGCTTCCCTCGACCGGATCTGGTGCAGAAGACGACAAATCGGCCGGCCGGCGGAGCAACTCGGACAACGGCGGTGCGTCGTCGACCTAGCTTCCCCCGAGCAGATGCGGTAGGGACTAGCGTGACGGAAAGGGCCTCGGGCCGCCGCCACCGCGACCAACACACAGCGAGAGCGAGAGCGGGCGCGAGGACAGCGGGGCGAGAGCGAAGCCGGGGAGGCCGGGACGAGAGCAAAGACGGGCGGCAGCGGGTGCGCGCGAGGAGGACAGGTGGTTGGATTTCTCTCTGATAGCGCCTCACGAAGAGGACGCTGTATGTGGCGCACGGGAGCCGGTGCACAAGGATACCACCCCGCGTAGCGCACCCCGCTGCAGGGAAAAACGTATATCCAACCTGCAGCGAGGGATTGCGCACGGGGTAGGGTACCCACTGCGACCAGCCTAAGAGCATGTCCAACGCGGGTGCCCCGTTGGTGGCCTCGTGAGGCTAACTAGACTCGGATGCCACATGGCAAAAAAATGGGTGCTCTAAACTTGTCATTGTGACTTGCAGAAGGCACACTAGGCTCGTGAGAGAGAAAGTGATACCGAGAGAGAATATGTGTCAGATTGCATAAGAGTTGTGGGGTTATGCATGTGTGCTTGCGTTGGAGAAATACCTCCCTGAGTTCTTTTGTCTGACTTGGAGCAGTGAAGCCATTGCTTTTGTCGGGTCGCGTTGGCCTTGCCCTAACATGCCCTAAAATATGGACTTGCCCTAAGGCCTTCTCCAGTGGCCACACCCTAAGCTGAGATGGCAGGCGGAGAGATCGGAGCAACGACTGGAGCTATCGCACCTTCGAGGACAGAAGAAAGAATCAGAACTTAACTTGGGTGCGAACCTTCACCAATAAAAAAATAAATCTGAAGGTGGAAGGAATCTTGCTTAAGCTTTGGGAGGGTGGAAACTATTTTTTTTTATGTGCGGTGGGGCCATACGAGGGTGCACACCACTAGAGAAGGGAGAAGCAAAGCGCACCCATCCTCTTTGGCAGGTTTCGCGCCACGTGTAAAAGCCACGACCGGAGAAGGCCTAATATGCCCTAAAACTATTGTACCGAAATGACATGCCAATGTCACGCCATCACGAATTATGCGCAGCCTCCCCCCTCACATTTCCTCCCTATGACGACGACCCCGGTCGCACCATAGAGCAGGGTTAACCATACCGCTACAGGATCGATTTTTTTTTTAAAAAAAACCGGTCCGGCTAACCGGTAAAACCGGCCGGCTACCGATGGTAGCGGTTTACTAGGCTCGGTTTGGGAGCGGTAACCAGGGTTTTTTTACCGGGCCGGACCGGTTTGGTCGGGAACCGTCGGTTCGGACCGGTTCCCACCGGTTTGGTTAACCCAGCCCATAGAGAGCTACGGCACCTCCTTCTACCCGATCACCACTACACCCCACTGATATGCAGGGCCCACTCCCAGCTCCTTCCATTCCCTCACTCTTCACCGAGCGGGCTCACCGGAGTAATGAAATAACCCCCGTACACATGGCCGTGATTCCTCTGAAGCGTGGGGCCCGCGCCGCGGAAGCACGCCGTGCACGCACAAATCGAGCCGCCCCAGCTGCACGCGGAGAATAAGACGAGGCTGAGGCTGCTGGACTGGAACTCGAATCCCCCCTACACCAAGTGAGCGCCGGAGGAGGAGTAGGCAGGGTAGCCATGGCGTGCGGCGGGTGCAGCTGTGAGGCGGCGGCAGCGACGGCGATGGCGTCGGAGGCGTACCTGCAGGGCGAGCCGGTGCGGGAGGCGCGGGAGCTGGTGGCGGAGCTCTGCCGCCACTTCTACGCGCAGGGCTGGGTCACCGGCACCGGCGGGAGCATCACCGTCAAGGTCAACGACCCCGCCGTGCCGCTGGCGGACCGCCTCATCGTCATGTCGCCCTCAGGTAACCAGCGATCCATTCCCGGCCACCCCCGACTAGCTAGCTACGAGTTGCCTGCCGGTCTCCCCTTTCAATCGGGCCGCGCGTTAAATATATGCTTCAGATGCTGAATGAATCTCCGTTTCTAGTTTCCCTTTCCCTTCACCTGCTCGCGGTCTCGCGCGCACCACCTGTTCGATAAATTGCCGCTGGGAGAACTGAGGGAGACAGGCGCTGCTGCTAACCCCCACCTGTGGAAACGAACCCTTCTTAGCCTCATGCCACATGTCAACACGCTTCACATACAAAGTCTCTGATCGTCGTTTCCTTAGCCCACATGATGTTCATAGCCTGGCCGCATGGGGGGAAATGCTCTGAATTCTGATAGATGTTTTCAAATGGTCCAGAAAGGAGGAACGGGATTTAACGTTTCAGGTCAGCAGGGTGCTGTCCAAAGTGATGTCAGTTGGTACTTCGGAATTGGAACGAGCTTCACGTTAAAAGGTAGAAACTACTGAAAACGATTGAGACTGCTCGCCTGCCATTTTTCTACAGCGCCGCTGCTGCACTAACCAATCACTGAAGTTGGGACCTAGACTGCAGGCTTCAATCACTGAATTTAGGCCCTGGACTGGAGGCTGCGGCTGCTGCAGCCAGCAAAAACGGCAACCGAGCCCTCCCTTTGTTTTTCTGGAAAGGCCTTTAGTGGTGATAAGTCACCATGAGATGAATCCGACTTTCAGTTACCAAGTTGTAAGAAGTTTTTATTACCTCTTTTATATTACCGTGGAGCAGTCCTAGAGTAGGTGGTGCATTAGGTGGTTGTACCACTGAAGCAATATATCTTTAGATGTCCTGTTCTGGAGTATCTTTGTGGTTCAGGATTTAAGGCTGTACAAATATATTTAAGTCACATCCTTAATGATATTGTCATCTAGTATCGTTACCTGACTGCTAATTGTCAGGTTGGAATGCAGTGCTTCAAAGAAAACATTACTTTATACCTTATATGCTTCAAATCTGAGAATAAGTAGCTAATTCTAATGTCAATTAACTTCCTGTTTTAGGTGTTCAGAAGGAGAGGATGGTTGCAGAAGACATGTATGTCATGGCTGCGGATGGAAAAGTGCTCTCAGCGCCAACAGCAAAGCCATGGCCGAACAAGCCTCCAAAGTGTACCGACTGTGCTCCTCTGTTCATGAAGGTTGGTTTGTGAACACTCTCTTCTTTTTAACTGTTTCTGTTGGTTCTACTTGTTTTGAACAATCTGGTCACCTTCTGTGTTTTCTGAAGGCCTATCTGATGAGAGGAGCTGGGGCTGTCATTCACAGCCATGGAATGGAGACTTGCATCGCAACAATGCTCAACCCTGGTGCAAAAGAGTTTAGGGTGAATCTTCTTGTCCTAACGTCCTTTTCTATCTGACCAAATATGTGAAACCGAATATTTGTGCAGCTTTATTTTCCTGGGCAAACCCTCCAAGCTGTATTAACATTTGTGTGTGATCTTTTATGTTCTGGGCAAGACATTGCAACAAGAAAGTGTGAAATTGTGAACATGAAAACAAACAAAGTTGGCTTTTTTGTTCACAGTATCAGTTCGACAGTGATTAGGTTCATATGTGATGAGCTAATTGGATTGACCTAGTGATGCTCACAGTGTAAAATTAAGGAAATGTATAGGAAACTGGATGAATAACAGGGATTTTTTCAGAAGCCACTGGTGTGATGGTTCATTTGTTGGTAATATCATACCCTAGCTGGAATCTTGGTTATGTATGTGTCGGATTTATATGTTATGATCCATAGTTCATTATATTGTATGGTTTTGAAATTTTAGTACTGTCTTAATTTTATTATTGCTAGCATAATTACTGTAAAGTTTTTTTTATTTGACTAGATACTGTTGTTGACCTCAGATGACCCACATGGAAATGATCAAAGGAATCAAAGGACATGGCTACCGTGATGAATTGGTTATTCCCATTGTCGAGAACACTCCTTATGAGTATGAGCTCACTGACTCGCTAAGCGACGCGGTATGCTATCTTTGAATCAATCTCAATCCTAGTGATCCAATCTCTATCTACAGATACAATGTTATGTCATTTTTTATTCTTAGTTCTTATGATATTGATTGATAGATATAATTTCAGCAATGGGCTTGGGCATAAGGATGTTAATCCAATTCCCCTGCACATGAAGGCACCTATGAATAACCATATAATCAAAGCTTATTCAAAGCATATTAAGTTTTTCCATCACGGTATTATGAAATATAATAAGTTTATTTTTTTAATTGTAAGTGGGGCAAATTTGCTGATTAGGTGTATGATGTTGTGAACATCCTTTGATTAGCTGTAAGCCTGTAATGGTTTGGCTATCATCATAAACTTGTCGACCTAATTTGTCTGTTTTGTACATCACTTCAATGCATCAAGTGTTTGAGCGAACATCAGGTGTTTTTCTTGATTATGAAGAAGTTAATATATGTATTTTAGATTTATGTAGGCAACTGATGCATAATTATTTAACAGATTGCAGCATACCCAAAGGCAACTGCTGTCCTTGTAAGGAACCATGGAATATATGTGTGGGGTGACTCTTGGATCAATGCGAAGACACAGGTGTGTTTTCTATCTGTGAATTTATGCATTAGCTTTTAAAAATATTGGGCTGGGCTGCTGACAAACATTCTTCTGATTATATCCAATTGTTATTTTATTTATTCAGTATTATCTTTTCCGTTCCTTGAATTTGACCTCTTCGATTGGTATCTTTTGGTGGTTAATATTGTGTCATATATGTAATATGATTTGGTTCAATATAACAGTTTGGTACACGTATTTACTATTACCTTCTTTTCAGACTTTTTTCCCCAGCGAAGTTAATTTGCCATATAAAACCTTTTACTTGATCATAACCTGACCAGGTGAATCTTATGTGTTAGAGTATATTAGGAAAACTCAGGATATGTAGGATTGATTGTAATCCCGGGATAAGCTTTCTTATCTCTAGGAGAGGCTACTTGCCCTCCAAGCCATGTACTCCTATATATTCGCCCTAGAGGCTCAATGCAATACATCCCACACATTATACATAATCTTACATGGTATCACAAGTCTAGGTTCAAACCCTAGGCCTCTGGTTTCTGCCGCCTCGCGCCGTCCCCCGGGGATATTGATCTCCGCTGGGGGCAGCGCCCTCATAGGATGCGCAGCTGATCCTTCTGATCCGCCACGCCCATGGTCCAGCAGCGCATCATACCAAATCTTACATCATGCAACTTTTATTTGCTTGCCAATTTGAATCTAGCTGCCGCTATCTGTATATAAGGAAGGGCGGTATTACTCTGAACTTGCTTTGATGATTTCATTAATCCCTTGTCGCCACATGATACCTATTACCCCTTTGGCTTCTGGGCATACCAAATTAAGGACTTCATTTAGATGAGGCCCAAAATTCCTTGAACTAGATCTAGCCACAATTGGAGCAAAAATCAAACAATCTGTTTGTACCATAATGTTCATGAGTTCTGTGTTGATAACCTCATAAAAAATTTGCCAGTATGCCTGCTATGTTTAGATATACTTGTATAATTCCTATTTGTGCTGAGTTGCTGAAGTTCACTTTATTTTCGTGGCCATGCTTTCAGGCTGAATGCTATCATTATCTTTTAGATGCTTGCATCAAGCTCTATCAATTAGGTATCGATTGGACAACTCCTGAGCATGGTCCAATAAACAGTGCGAAGAGACTGCGCAGCATCTTGAGCCCTGAAATTCCTAATGGATGCCATGCTGCTGAATCATCAAAGGTTATTTCATTTTCCCTTATATTCTGGGAATGCCATGCACCACACCTGCTTGAATCTATTTGTATTGCTGTTGATGTAATTTTATTAAAGTTCTGTTGTCTTAACTCTTCTGTGAGTGCTGTCTTTCTGTTGTACTTACTCCACGTTTTTTCATTGTGGCAGTGTGTTGTACTTGACATTGAGGGCACAACTACTCAAATATCATTTGTGACTGATGTTATGTTTCCTTATGCCCGTGATAATGTGCAAAAGCATCTTACTTCTACATTTGATTCTGAAGAAACCAAAGAAGACATCAAGTTATTGCGCATCCAAGTAAGGAATGATTATATAGTGTATAGAGGCCAGAAATGACTTCTTCTAAGTAATATTGATAGTCTGCCCAGATTATTTGTTTTATTCACGTTCTAACAAACTGGAGACCAACTATTCAGATTGAAGAGGATTTAAGAAATGGAATTGCCGGGGCTGTTCCAGTTCCACCTGATGAGGCTGGCAAAGAAGAGGTCATCAATTCATTGGTTGCCAATGTTGAATCAATGATTAAAGCAGACCGGAAGATTACATCATTGAAACAACTTCAAGTAATTTAGTTTAAAGTCACATCCTTATCAGTTTTGCAAGCATATTTGTTTCTTCGGTATAGTTCAATTGCTCTAATTTGCTAAATTTAGGGTCATATATGGAGGACTGGATTTGAAAAGAAAGAACTACAAGGAGTTGTCTTTGAGGATGTTCCTGTGGCTCTAAAGAACTGGCATACTAGTGGCATAAAGGTATCTGTTTGGTCTTATTCCAGTGAATTGCGCTGTGCCAAATTCAACCACTAGAACAATTTTTTTTTCTCGAAAAAACGCAGGAGAGCTGCGATTTCATTATATTAAGAAGAAGCACTAGAACAATTTTTTTTTATTATAAGCTTTTGTGTATAAACCCTTGAGACTCTGGAAACAATGTCTGTTCATAGGAAAAAATATTTGTGCGCTTCAGCAGCATTATGGGTGTGATTGGTAGCTTGGGTTAGGCCAAGCCTGACTAGGAATGCATGGCCAGGCGGAGCCAGGCTTATGCATGCAATAGGTTCATGTTTGGTTTGGGTGGCTCGAGATAGACTGGCTTTCTATGTATGTGTTTGGTTGGCTGCACAATATGATAAAGAACACGTGAACAAGAGGTGGAGATGTGCAGTCTGCATAGCACAAGCCACCAACACCCTTATGCAGCCTGCATAGCGTGGAAACGCATCTCATTTGTGTTTCCAGCAAGCCAGGCTAAGGGGCTCCTTTTGCATTACCAGGGCCAGGCTAAAGACCTGAGCAGGCAACCAAACAAACTTAAACTGCATTCCATAAGCCTGGATAGGAGTTGGACACCCTACCAATCACGCCCAGCTGTCGCGACATAAAAATATGTATTTTAAATTAAAGCAACTCAATGTTACAAATGCTCAGTGCTTCAAAATTATGCGGATAAAGTGAACCTTATTATTCCTGTTGGTAACCACAGGTCCTTATAGGATTTAGGGAAACACCGAACACTGAAATTGTTTCTGATGAAAAATGACTTGTTAAGCTAGTATAGTCATGTGCCATAATTGTGAAATTATATTTTTCTAGTCGTGCAAGTACAACAATATGGGTTCCCTAGTTTGCAAAGAGTGATGTTGAAGAAAATATGAATACTTGTCATTAGGTCTACATATACTCAAGTGGAAGTAGAGAGGCACAAAGGCTTCTATTTGGGAATACAACGTATGGTGATCTGCGAAAGTTCCTGTGTGGGTATTTTGATACCACAACTGGGTAAGCTATGAATTCATGTTGCAGTTGTCTACAGTTTTATCAAAAGTTCAGCACAGCAATATGATTTTCTTCTCTCATAATTCGTTAATACAGAAGCAAAAGAGAGTAGATTTATTTTGTGATTCTTGTTCCGTTTGTCTACAGATCTGTTGGAAATTTGACATAAATTAAATTCTCATATCTCATCTGCAGAAACAAGAGAGAAACCAAGAGCTATTTTGAGATATCTCAGTCACTTGGGGTGGACAGTCCATCTCAAATCTTGTTCATCACCGACGTCTTCCAAGAAGCTGTTGCAGCCAAAAATGCAGGTAATCATGACATATCCTTTGTTAAAAAAAATAATGACATCCTGTAAATATACTTTCCATCTACATTGTTAGCATTGTAATCATGTGAGCTTGGCATACGGCATTCTAGTTTTAGAGTTTTTGACCGTGTACACAAGGCTGGGCTGGGGTTGTCGATACTCTTTGTTGCTCATTATAGCATACGTTTATGTGTGCTTGTAAGTTATCTCACTTTTGTCACTGGAATCTGAAATTGTCTGTCTAACAATGCCTTTCAGGTTTTGATGTGATAATCTCCATTCGCCCGGGAAATGCTCCACTCCCCGACCATCATGGATTCCGTACTATCAAATCATTCAGCGAGATCTGACGAATGCAGAGATCTGGACGGTGCCAAGGCACAGGATATGTGCGCATCACAAGTGCTTCCTGGGCTAATATTAGCCCGCAGACCAGTTCATGCACGATTAGCAGTATAGCGCCTCAGCAAGGCTGAACAGCGTGACGCAACAATAAACCAGAATGGCATAATAAACTTGTAAATGCTGGTCCATCTGTATTTGAATCTCTGCTGCAATCAGAAAATCGTATTTTTGTGTTTTGCATCTGCAGATCGTAATCTTTCTGCTCCTAGTGTTTCTCATTCTTGTTATGTTCCTATGTTTATCTGATGCAGAAAATTGGAGTCATTCTCACGGTCTGTAACCACCCGTGGCTTACCGGTGAGATCAACCCGGGAGCGTGAGTAATCGACAGGGGATTCAGGGGGATAAGATGAGTCAGAGGAGGAAGAAGCTCTTCCCGTCACTCTTCTCTATTCTATTTCTCAATATCTTGTTGCCTTCTTCCTGTGCTGCTGACCCTCCCTATATAGAGTTAACTCTTGGGCTGCTCTTGGCTAAGACTTGGGTCGATGGGCCTGACATCCAATGGGCTTCTTCTGGGCCACATATGGGTCATGACATTACCGCCGCCGTGAAACCCAGCTTGTCCCCAAGCTGGTCGATGAATAACTCCCACTGCCACCTTGAGGGCACACCCAAACCATTGCCTGATATGAAGTGTTATGATGCCCGGATCCCACTGTCTTCTACTTGAAACAGCAACTTTGTAGAGACCGTATTTGTTCAGATTAGAAATCTCATGTGCCTCATGTATCTTGCATTTGTGCAGCTTCACTGTTGAGATTCTGCAAACACAATCTACAGATCACTTACTTCTTGCTTTTCTTCACTAATGGCAAAAGTTTCATGGCTGTGGTTCATCTCTTGGCCCGCAGACATTTCAGCAAAATCCTGTGCAGTGGCTATATCAAGTTGTAGAGCCCATGATAAAAAGCTGACATAACCTGATACTTCCAAGGTCCCTTTGCAAAGCTGTTAATCTGGTGCACCTAATACAGGTTCCATATGACCATTATCTGTTAAATTAGCCTCCTCCTTTCTTGTTTGAGCTCTAAGCATGTGTATCTCAGGTGACTCCAAATCACCAAAAGAATCTAACCATTTGTTGATTGGCAAAAACCATTTACTGCTGCCCTCTTGGGACACACCTGTTGTTGATAGGTGGTATGTGTTCAACCAGACCGCCGGATTTGACTTCTTGTCATCTATGCACTCCATTCTTGATGTCAACTGCTTCAATAATTCACCCTGCAAAGCAAAGTCAGCTGGTAACTCATCATCCCAAATAGCTGGCAACTTATCAGAATGTTGAAAATCATCATTCCACGTGACTTTGTAGTCAGCAAGCTCTTGCACAAAGACATGGTCTGCATCAATAAATCCAAACTCCATTGATCCTGAGGAGCCATCAACAAGCTGCATATCATCTGGGTACCCTTCGCCGGAAGCTAGCAGTTGCAATAATTCGTCATGCATGACTATATCAGATTGCACCTCTTATCCCATAGAACATCCACTTGAGGCCTTTCATCAAACACACTAGCCTCATCCCATATCATCCTCTCAGGAGATATTTCACTGGTTATCTCATCCATAGAATTAATGTCAAGCTCCAAAACAAACTGGGAATGGCTAACCTGAGTACAAAACTGATCATTAGATGCCTCATCAACTGGCTTGCTCGCCTCACCACTCAGGCACTCTTCTACTTGAGCTATTTGCTGCAACAGATCATCCTGCAAGTAAAGATCCTGCAATGGGGCCTCATCCCATACTGCATCAGCAAGAGAAATTTCATTGGACGCTTTGATATTATCACCCTCGGCTGCCATCGCTGACCTAAACATATCATGCTTTAGGTATGCTCCTGCCCTTTCCTGGATTGACAATTCATAAAACGACTTGTATGCACATGTTGTTAGGTTGTCCACCAATGCCATATCCTCGGACAACATACGAGCATCACCCTCAGATACTAATGGAGCAACACAAGGAACCTGGTCCACCACCACAGTAGGTTCGTTCATTGGTGACGAGGCTCCACCATGAACCTTGCTGCTCACCACTAGTAACTTGCGGGCAGCAAGAGCTGTCTGTACCTCATCCTCTGAAGAAAAATCCCCTGCTGCAGCACCACTCCATCTTCCAGTACGGGGCTGTTGTTCAATTGTCAGAAGCGCCACTGCTAGGCTTGTGATTTCCATTTGCCTAGCTAGCGTTTGTTGGTCCTTGAGGATTTGCTCCAGTACTTGATTACTCCAATCCATCCGTGCTGCCATATCTTGATGATTCAGATCAATCACTCCCACCTTGGTGAACAGCATGTCTATGCTCTCTTCCATCTGATCCCAACGCTCACTCTCTGCCGACCCCATGACCTCAAGGATTTGGGGCGCCGTGGTGAGTTCACCGAAAATCGAACCTGCGTGGATTGGAATTACAGGAATTGTTCCGAGCAGCGAGGTGCGCAAGGATCGAGACAACCAGACCAAATCCGTTTGCAGACTCAGATCGACAGCATACCAGAACTCGCCATAGTGATGACGGGTGGAATCGCAGCTGCCGCCACTGCTCGCTGCACCTCCGAACTACGTCGCCCAAACTGTTGCCGCGCCGCCGCCGCAACAACCCAAGGCCAAGGATAATGAATCTGATACCACTGTAACCTCCCGTGGCTTACTGGTGAGATCAACCTAGGAGCGTGAGTAATCGACAGGGGATTCAGGGGGATAAGATCTCGAGTCAGAGGAGGAAGAAGCTCTTCCGGTCACTCTTCTCTATTCTATTTCTCAATATCTTGTTGCCTTCTTCCCGTGCTGCTGACCCTCAGTTAACTCTTGGGCTGCTCTTGGCCAAGACTTGGGTCGATGGGCCTGAGATCCAATGGGCTTCTTCTGGGCCACATATGGGTCATGACACGGTCGATCCTATAGCATCACTAGATTATTGGCTTTGCACTGTTCGATAGCACTCTGCTATGCAAAATGGTTTCTATGTACTTTTACATGTAGTTATTGGAGAGCAAGTTTGTGGAGCTGTGACATTGAGGCGTCATACTGGTATGGTATTTTTTTATAAAAAAATCCTGAGAATAGAGAATAGCTGGCGACGCCGTCGTTGTTGGTGATATTAATGGAAGGCAATATGCATCCACGTCGCCATCGTTGCATGAGCCGACGTGAAAAACGACGATGTACGAGCCGCAGTCCAGCAGCTGCTGCTCTGGCAAGGACACCATCTTGGGAGCAATTACACAGAACACCCAGCGAACGCCCATGCCTGGAGCCCTGGACAGGACACATCACATGCATAAGATTTTTTTTTAACCGAACGACACGAGATTGTGCTCCATTTCTATTAGTAAAGAAGAGTATTACAAGTAAGGCTCTCAGCGGAGCTCTTACAGGAAAAGTTAAATTGTGACTACTTAATTACGCACCATTTACAAACATCTCTAAGTCGCGGGCTCCAGCTAGCCCCCACGTCCTTGCCTCCTCTTTGATCGTGCTGAAGAGATTTAGGCTCGATAGCTCCTTATGCCAAAATGTGCGAGCGTTTCGCTCCTTCCAAATTTCCCAAGCCACCAGCAAAATAAGTGATCTAGATCCTTTCTTGGGCACACCAGGTCTTGATCCCATCATACTCCACCAGTCAGCAACAGTAGTAGTGCGGTTCCAGCTTGCGGGCTTAATTTCTTGATGGCCTGTCCATTCAGCAATGAGGTCCCAGATTCTCCTCGAGTATCGACAGTCAGCTAGTAGGTGATGCCCAGTTTCCTGCCCTCGGTGGCATAGTAGGCGGCAAGCGTTACGCTGCCATCCCCCAGTGTCTAGCCTATCCGAGGTCCACACCCTATTACGGGTAATCAGCCATGCAAACAGTTTACATTTTGGTGGCGCCCACGGTTTCCATATGAGGGTCACGGGACTGTGCACAAGTTTTGAGTAACCCATTGATTGTTCTAAAAAAAAATATTAACACATTGTTCATAACCTACGCTATCAACCATGTTCAGGGCCGGCTCTATAATTTTAGAGGCCTCTAGGCAAGCACGAAAATAAGAGCCCTTTGAACTAATTTTTAGTGTCAAAATTATAGAAAATATTACAAATAATAAAAATTCCTTTGCGAAAACATAAATATGACAATAGTGCAACATAATTCTAAAAGCAATACTCATTCTGATTACCTCAAATTAAAAGATAATGCTTCATTGCCGTTTAAAAAACCGTCTTCGGGCATTTTTTGATGCAAAATCTTCAAGAACTGTTTCAAGATTAATGTTGTTCAAAATAGCCTTCTCAATGGTACACATAGCCAAGCCATTCAATCTTTCTTGTAACATAGTTGATCTCAAACAATTTCTCAACAGTTTCAATTTGGAGAAACTTCTTTCAGCTGATGCTACTGTCACTGGAATAGATAAGAAAATTCGATATGGAATGGAGACATTAGGATAGAAATCCGCGGCTTTAACAAACTGAGTAGTCAATGAAGCAATTGCGGCATCAACAATAACTATGAAGTAATTGACTTTGAAGTCTTCGATAGCTGAAAGTTGTAATTCTTCAGTTTCATCATCTAGCTCATCAAAGTGCTTCTTTCTTGTACCTCAACGTTTAGTAGGAAATTCTGGCTCTACGTCCATACTAGATGCAATGGATTTTGCGGTCTCAATACTAGCATTGAAGCCTTCTTCTCTGTACTTCTGGAAATATGAGATGACCCCTTCAATTTGTTTGAGAGGAGTATCTAAGTACACAATCTTAGGTTGTAACTTTTTGCTCACTATGTTGATAGTAGATAAAATATCATCCCAGATAATCATACCAATTATAAATTCAAACTTCTCAAGTGCAGTCACCATGGATTGAGCATCACTTACTGATTTTGGGTCATTCGTAGAAATTTCCTTCACTTTCTTCAATGCTGATATTATTTGTGGGGCTTGATACCTGATAGGTTGCACGCTCTGTATTCGACTCTCCCAACGAGTATCCGACAATTGTTTGACAGTAAACCTCTCAACATGATCAGTCAAGATTTTCCACCTTTTAGTAGAACGTGCAAACAAACAATATATTTGTTGTATAACATCGAAGAATGAAATAGCTGTCTTGCATGATTTTACCATATCACAAAGTGAGATTCAGACTCCACGATTAATTTCAAGAACACGTGTCTGCACACCTCGATGGCCTCCCTTCATATTGGAACCATTGTCATAACCTTACCTCTTACATCATCAATGTTCAAATCAAGAGACTGCAATGCATCCAACAAAACATTAAAAAGCCCCAATCCGGACGTGTCATCAACCTCTAAGAACTCCAAAAAAATTTCCTCTACTCTTGGAATGGTGCTTGACATATTAACACACCGCACAATTAGTGTCATTTGTTCTCGGTGGCTCACATCTGGGGTACAATCCAAGATAATAGAGAAATACTTGGCATCTTTGATGATCTTTAAGATATGAGTTTTCACAACATTAGCAAGAAGAGAAATTAACTCATTCTTAATATTATGGCCAAGATAATGATGATGAATTTCATTACTTTGAATGCGCCTAATATGTTCTTGCATCACAGGATCAAATTCAGCAATCATTTCAACTATGGCTAGAAAATTACCATTATTTTGTTGATAAAGTTTCTCATTTGATCCTCGAAAGGCTAGATTTTGTTTATCAAGAAACTTAACAGCTGATACTATTCTTACCAGGACCTGTCTCCAGTGGTCCTTTTCCTTTGCAATTTCCCGTTGCATTTCATCATCAATTGTTTCATTTTTTCTTAATCTAAGCTGAACCTCATTCCATTTACTCATGTTTGTCATATGCTCCACACTGTTCTCATGTGCTTTGAGTTTCTCACTGAGACGCTTCCAATCCCTTACACCCTCAAATGCTAACGAAGACTGGTTCTGATTTGATTTGAACAACTTGCAAAAAAAGCAATACACCTTGTCACATGTTTAGAATAAACCAACCACTTTGTGTCAACAAACTCACCATTAGATAATTTTCTGGAATAGTAAGCATAAGAAAAACGCCTGTGTTCACCAGGGAATTGCAAATCCATTTCTCTCACAGGTCCTTTCTCAATTAATTTATCTCTTTTGGTATTGTCAAGATTTTCCCATGTGCTAGGATCAAACAAATTCAGAAGTGAATTGTCTTGTTCATCAATAGTTGCAGTTTCAACATCATCTGAAGGCGGCAAAGTATCACATCTTGGAGCCTGATCATTGGCATCAACTTCAACATCTAAATTTTGCTCTTCTGTAACACCTTCATTGGTGTCGACTTCTGCAACATGTTCCTGCCCCTGATTTTGACTGGCTTCAGCATTACTAGAAACTGGAAAAATCTATGTATAGCACCTCTTTGTGATTCAACAAACTGATCATCTTGTTTTCTTTTTTTTCTTTTCTGAGCACCTGACAAATGCTTCTTAGGCAACATCTAATATATACAAAAAGAATACAGTAAATTAGAAATTCATAACCCCATAGGAAAATACTCCATCAATACATTGGTGTAATAGTGTGTTGCTTACTTTGATCGCGAATCAGATCGGCGTCGCGCCGGCGTCTCGCCTCAACTCCTCTTCTTCAGAACGGGCAGAACAGCAGCATGCACGGGCGGCACGGCAGACTCGGTAGCGATGCGGCGCAGCGGGCGTGCGGCCTGGTCTCTGGCGAGTGGCGATGGCCGGCGTCGGGGGCCCTGGCGACGGCCGACAGGTGTTGTCGCGTTGAATCAGAGATTGCGATGAAGCGTCGAAGCGATCGAACGTCGGCCCTGGCAACTTGGCAAGTATCATAGGCCTTTTGGGCTGATTTTGTGACTTGTGAATACATATATATTTACTAAACACATATATTATGTTGGGCCCCTTGGCTCCATGGCCCCCTGGGCGTTGCCCTGGCTGCCACCCCCTAGAGCTGGGCTTGACCATGTTCTCGATATTTAATTGGTCAAAATTAAGTTGCCTTTCATCTGCCTCATATGTTTGGCTTCCCATAACTAGAACCGCCATGCACATCAAATTCGAATGTGCCATGTTGAGTAAACATGAATTATTCGTGCATTTACCTTACATGCATTTTTACACTATCTTATCGCTCTAGTAATATGGGTTAATGTACAAATTATTTTAATAATTGCTTAGCCATACTTAGATCTAGAATGGTACCATTTGAGCAAAGGAAGGGTTCGTATACATTAATCAACATTAATGCTCAGTACTTTCTCTGTTTCAAAATGTGGGTTGTTTTGACTTTTCTATATTCATATATACTATTATACACCTAGATATAATATGCCTAGGTGCATAACAATATTTATGTAGCTATATATGACAAAACGACTCACATTTTGAAGCAGAGGGAGTAATGTTGATTAAATGAACTTGAGTCGGTTGTCGGGTCACGATAATAATTCATAAAGTCTTGGGGCATGGTCTGCTTGAGTCGGTTAAGGTTGTCCGAAATTGATATGGAATTAAGCAACTTTTTTGTGCTACCACATATTGTCGGGTATAGATACACCAACATACAGGACGTAGGGTTCCTCGCCATGAGGCCCGTTCCTGTCAAAATCATGCCTCTCATGTCCTTTGTCACCATCTTAGTTCTTGATTCTCGATGTCTTCCCCATTATTAGATCTACACTACTTAGGCTACCCTGGCACTGACGCCCACCGGGTGCCGGACGGTAGGAGCCAACATGGCAACCACCACGGTGCCGGACGAAGGACACGTTGCTCGCCGTCGACGCGCAAGCATGCACGCATAAGCTGCACGCATCTACTCCTACCGTGAGTGCACCATCGACCGACAGGTTCTGCTCATCTGCACCAAGTCGCCAGGACGTGCCTTGGTCAGAGGATTTCCATCTACTGTCGAATCTATATACAACACGTGAAGTCGTGAGCAGGGAATTTTTTCCCCTCCCTCTTTATAGTTTGTTTCCTTCTGCAATCGATATAGTATGTCTTTGCTAGATTCATCTTTTACGAACATTATTCTAATCCATATTTCCTTTGTCATGATGCGTGCATGATCATCCGTCTAAACCATGATTCTGTTAGAATATTTGGGCCCGGCCTATTATTCTATTTATTCTAAAAGGATTATAGCCTACTTTTAATGTTATAGTTATTATGGTTAAAACCATATTGGTAGTGGAAAAAAATCTCAACCAACTTAAATGGTCAACCTTTGGTGCACATCTTGTGAAGCCAATAAGGGGAGATTGGCGAGCCACACGCGAGCGCGCACTCGCTCGCCTCGCCGGGCCGGGCCGGGCCGTGGCTGTGGGCGTGGCGTGGCGAGGCGAGGCGTGGCGTGCCTGAGCCTGACGTGCGGGAGGGGTCTATCTTTTGCTGGTTATGGCAATTGAAGACGCGGTAATTGGAAGGGCTGGTTATGGCAATCAATGATACCATAATTGAGCCTTCCCGATTCTCTCCCGTCCAGGTTCATCCTCTCGTCTCCCTCCGAGGGTTATATAAACAGGGCCATCCTCTCCTTCGAGATTCAGATCTGAGACACTACTTCCTCCGCTGCAACTCTGCTTCCCCATTGCCGGCGCTGCGCACACATCACCGGCGAGAGCAGGTGCCTCCGACACCGTTGCCTCTTTGAGATCCTGCTCGGGATACCGGGGCAATCAGGTTTCTGGGGAGCGTCTTCACGCGACTGCTCGCCCAAAACCACTGCGTCTTCACCGGCGTACGGTTCACCGTCCTGGACACTCCGCCGCCGTCGAACGACTACACCGCGCCGCGTCTCCTTCCTATGCGCGCACGGACTGCACTGCATCAACGGATCTTCCTGCATCAAATCTGTACGACTCCTTCGAGCAATGCCAGTCGAGGAACACCATAAGTTCGGATGGTATTCCTCCAGCTGGTAACGGCGCAACCGATGTCTCCGGCAAAGGTCCCGTCCCAGGGTACATTTCGATGTCCGAACTACTATCTTTTATTTTATTTGTGTTCTTATTTAAATTTGTATTAAATCTGAACACATGCACATGGATTGTTTCACTCACTATAGTCATGCAAATATTTGTGAATTTAATTATAACCTTTGGAATTAAAATATGGCCTATTGCAGATAATTATCCAACAATCCAGAAACCTGATTTTAGTGATAATTATGTTGATAGGTTTTCAGTTGCTCAATTTGCTTCATCCATTAAGCCAAACATTTTTGACGGTACAAATTTTGTGAGTTGGCGTGAACGGATGGTACTGTGGTTGACCACCATGGGCATCATGGATGTGGCGGAAGCGAAGCCCGAACAATGCATTTCTGAGCAGGGAAGTGCGTTCGAGGTTAAAGACAATCTCTTTCACGGATGCGTCCTTGGTGTTATTGCCCCACACCTGATTAATCCCCTTCTTAGGAAGAAGACTGGGAAAGAGATGTGGGACGCCCTTGATGCTCAGTACGGGGTGTCTGATGCTGGCAGTGAGCTGTATCTCATGGAGCAGTTCCTAGACTACAGGATGGTGGAAGACCGTCTTGTGATGGAACAAGCTAATGAGTTGCATGTGCTGGCAAAAGACCTCGGCTGTTGCAACAAGGAAAACCCTTGTGTGCTGCCCGACAAGTTTGTGGCCAGAGGTATCATCTCCAAGCTGCCACCTTCTTGGAGGGACTTTGTTACTTCTCTGAAGCACAGGAGGCAGGATTTCACGATTGATGAACTCATTGACACTCTTGATGTGGAGGAAAAGGCGAGAGCAAAGGACATACGCAACAAGGGGACACTTGTTGGTGCAAGCGCGGATTTTGTTCAAAAGAACATTAATGCTTGTACCAACAACAAGGGCAAAGGCAAGAAACCTCCTCAGCCACAGAATCCTGGGAAGGCTAAACAAACCACCGGTTTCAAGAAGAAGAAGGGAGCCTGCTACATGTGCGGGAGTCAGGACCACTTTGCTGGAAAGTGTCCTCAACGCAAAGGAGGCAAGTCTGCCAACATGGTCATTAGCGAGCCTGGAGGAACATCGGGGTATGGTAATTATTTACCTACAGTTCTTTCAGTTATGTGTACACCCGAGTGGTGAGTAGATACTGGTGTTAATATTCATGTATGTGCTGACATTTCCTTGTTTTCTTCATACCAGGTCGGGGGGACTACCTCCTTGTTGATGGGGAACGGAGCTCATGCGCGTGTACTTGGTGTTGGTACGGTCCATCTGAAGTTTACTTCGGGAAAGATCGTGCAGCTGAAGAACGTGCAGCATGTCACCACCATCAAGAAGAATCTAGTCAGCGTCTCTCTACTTTGTAGAGATAGTTTTAAATTAGTCTTCGAGTCAAATAAATGTATTGTGTCAAAGTTTGGAACCTTTGTTGGTAAAGGTTATGATAGCGGAGGTCTGTTCCGCTTTTCTCTCGATGATGGGTGTAATAAAGTAGTGAATAATATTGTTAACGTTGATGAATCTAATGTTTGACATTCGAGGCTTTGTCACGTTAATTTTGGTTGTATGTCACGACTTGCAAATTTGAGTTTAATTCCAAAGTTTACCTTTGCCAAGAATTCTAAGTGCCTTGCATGTGTTGGTTCAAAACAAACTCGCTAGCCACACATGGCTGCTGAGGCGAGGGACTTGGCACCCCTAGAATTAATTCATTCTGATCTTTGTGAGATGAATGGAGTGTTGACAAAAGGTGGAAAGAAATATTTCATGACACTTATCGATGATAGCACTAGATATTGTTACATTTATCTGTTGGAAACTAAAGATGAAGCGCTTCACTACTTTAAAATCTATAAGGCTGAAGTAGAAAACCAACTTGAGAGAAAAATCAAAAGAATTAGGTCGGATCGCGGTGGCGAATACTTTTCAAAGGTTTTTGATTTATTCTGCGAAGAACACGACATTATTCATGAGAGGACGCCTCCCTATTCTCCCCAGTCAAACGGGGTTGCCGAAAGAAAGAACCGAACCTTGACTGACTTGGTTAATGCCATGTTGGATAACTCGGGACTTTCCAGAGAATGGTGGGGTGAGGCTATATTGACAGCATGTAATGTCCTAAACCGTGTGCCTCCAAAGAATAAAGAGAAGACACCATTCGAGGAATAGGAAAAGAAAATCCTAACGCTTTCTTATTTGCATACTTGGGATTGTTTGGCCAAAGCAAGTGTGCCTATCAACAAGAAGCGCAAACTTGGACCTAAAACTGTAGATTGTGTTTTTCTTGGTTATGCTATTCATAGCGTTGGCTATAGATTTTTGTTAGTGAACTCTGGAGTACCTGACATGGCGGTCGGTACAATTTTTGAGAGAGATTCTACGTTCTTTGAGAACATTTTTCCAATGAAAGATGGAACAAGTTCATCTAGGCAAGAGATTATCGAGGATGATATCTTCGCCGAACCGATTGTACACGATGAACTCTCTCATGTGAGACATCTTGAGGAGGATAACAATGAAGCTCCCAGAAAGAGCAAGAGACAGAAGACTACAAAGTCTTTTGGTGATGATATCATTGTATACCTCGTGGATGACACACCTAGGACCATTAAAGAGGCATATTCAACTCCTGATGCTGACTATTGGAAGGAAGCTGTCAGAAAAGAAATGGACTCTATCATGACTAATGGTACCTGGGAGGTTGTTGATCGCCCATATGGAAGCAAGCCTGTGGGCTGCAAATGGATGTTCAAGAAAAAGCTTAGGCCTGATGGTACTATTGACAAGTACAAGGCTAGGCTTGTGGCCAAGGGTTATACCTAGAAAGAAGGAGAGGACTATTTTGACACTTACTCACCTGTTGCTCGATTGACCACTATCCGAGTGCTACTCTCACTAGCAGCCTCCTGTGGGCTTCTCGTTCATCAAATGGACGTGAAGATAGCTTTCCTAAATGGGGAGTTGGAAGAGGAGATCTATATGGATCAGCCTGATGGGTTTGTGGCAAATGGTCAAGAAGAAAAGGTGTGCAAGCTGTTGAAGTCTCTGTATGGTCTCAAGCAAGCGCCTAAACAGTGGCATGAGAAGTTTGACAAAACTCTAACCTTTGTCGGTTTTGTTTCAAATGAAGCCGACAAATATGTGTACTATCGCTTTGGTGGAGGTGATGGAGTGATTTTGTGTCTTTATGTGGATGACATACTGATCTTCGGGACTAACCTTAATGTAATTAAGGAAGTCAAGGAATTTCTCTCACAGAGCTTTGAGATGAAAGATCTAGGAGAGGCCATCTATCCTCAATATCAAGCTGGTAAAGGTGGAAATGGTGGGGTGACTCTGTCACAAACTCACTATGTGGAGAAGATGTTGAGTCGCTTTGGTTACAGCGATTACAAGTCTGTCTCAACTCCTTATGATGCCAGTCTAATATTGAAGAAGAATAAAAGAATAACGAGAGATCAACTAAGATACTATCAAATAATTGATTCATTGATGTATCTAGCCAGTGCTACGAGGCCTAACATTGCATATGCTATGAGAAAATTGAGTCGGTTTGTTTCAAAACCAGGCGATGATCATTGGAGAGCTCTTGAAAGAGTAATGCGCTATCTAGTAGGAACAATGGACTATGGAATTCATTATACCAGGGACCCAAGGTTCTAGAAGGGTATAGTGATTCCAACTGGATATCAGATGCTGATGAGCTCAAGGCTACGAGTGGTTATGTGTTCACACTCGGAGGTGGCGCTATTTCCTAGAAGTCTTGCAAGAAGACCATCTTAACGAGGTCAACAATGGAAGTAGAACTCACAGCATTGGATACCGCCACAGTTTAGGCCGAATGGCTTCGTGAACTCCTTACTGACTTGCCGATAGTTGAAAAACCGATACCGGCAATTCTGATGAACTGTGATAATCAAACTGTGATTATCAAGGTGAACAGTTCTAAGGACAACATGAAGTCATCCAAGCATGTGAAAAGGTGGTTAAAGTCTGTCAGGAAACTGAGAAACTCCAGAGTTATAGCCTTGGATTATATTCAGACGGCTAAAAACCTGGCAGATCAATTCACAAAGGGTCTTTCACGTAATGTGATAGACTATGCATCTTTGGAATTGGGCTTGAGACCCACGTGAGTTATTCTATGGTTGAAACCTATTCTGTGTGATCGGAGATCCCGTGAAGTAGGATGGTGCAATAAGCTATAGGGTAACTGAGAGAAGAGAACCTTTAATAAAGGCTCATTCCATGAGAAGATGCATTTCTCTTCAAACTTGTAAGGTAGGCTGGTTTATACCTTAATGCGTTCCAAGTGGTTTCATGGAACAAGGCAATTGTTTCATTGAAATAAAGATGTTGTCCTACAGAACATCTTTAAGGAACACACCTATATGAGCCTGACTACTGGTCATAGTCTATGAGATTTGGGTGCTCTCTAGAAACTCATGAAAGGCATGGAGTATGACCTATAAGCTCCAAAACAGCAGGGATGCTCCTGCAGCCTAGTATCAGTGTAGAGCTCTGGTGAAACTTGTTTACACAAAACTGGCAATTCAAGGCATAGTCCATTGTTCAGTTGTGAACGATGTAGCCCTAGTTCTAGATGGAAGTTCAATTTAACAGTCTCCATCAAATACTGGTATATCAAAAAGGATCTGAGAACATTTCAAGTACGACTTAGAATCCTTGGTGGGGATTGTTAGAATATTTGGGCCCGGCCCATTATTCCATTTATTCTAAAAGGATTATAGACTACTTTTAATGTTATAGTTATTATGGTTAAAACCATATTGGTAGTTGAAAAGAATCTCAACCGACTTAAAGGGTCAACCTTTGGTGCACCTCTTGTGAAGCCGGTAAGGGGAGATTGGTGAGCCATACGCGCTCGCGCGCTCGCTCGCCTCGCCAAGCCGGGCGGGGCCGGGCCATGGGCGTGGGCGTGGCGAGGCGTGACGTGGCGAGACGTGACGTGACGTGACGAGCCTGAGCCTGAGCCTGAGCCTGAGCCTGAGCCTGACTTGTGTGCGGGAGGGGTCTCTCTTTTGCTGATTATGGCAATTGAAGACGCGGTAATTGGAAGAGCTGGTTATGGCAATCAATGATACCATAATTGAGCCTTCACGATTCTCTCCCGTCCAGGTTCATCCTCTCGTCTCCCTCCGAGGGCTATATAAACAGGGCCATCCTCTCCTTTGAGATTTAGATCTGAGACACTACTTCCTCTACTGCAACTCTGCTTCCCCATCGTCGGTGCTGCGCCCACATCACCGGCGAGAGCAGATGCCTCCGACACCGTTGCCTCTCCTGCACAATCCAACGAATGGACCAGGCCTTGTCTCGCTCCCTGATTGGGGGAGCCTAACCAATCTAGGGTTGCGGGCCCGTGTCGCGCAACGCTATATAGAGGAGGTGGGGGCCGCCGTCACGGATTACAAGGTTAAGTGGCCACCAGTTCCCACCACCTGAACCCTAATCCGATCTAAGAGGGTGCGCTGGTGCGCTGTCAGCAATGGGAAGCTCCACCGCCCCTTGCATCGTCGTCGTCCCCGACATCCTCTACATCACCGACGGTTCTATGTATCTCTCTTTCCCTTAGTTCATATATTCTAATATGTAAACCTTGCTGTCTATTCAAGTTCATCTTAAAGCTCCCACTTATCTACTCCTAGTCGATCCTAGAGATCTATCATGCTCATGTCCTTACACTTACATATGCAAGACATGCTGCATGCACTCCCCTACGTGAAGGCATTGCACTACCAAGGCCGAGCCAAGCGGTGGTTTCATCCACTTTGCCAACTACACCGCGCGATCCATACCATTGCCGATTTTGCCATTCATGCAAGCTGCGCTATCGCCGTTTTCATTGTCTCCCTCCTCACAGTCACTAATTTACCCCAAACCTCCTCTGGTAACGCTTAACGTCTCAACAAGACAATTCTCATATACACGTGAGGAAAGGCTAAAATAGAGGTTAGGTGCATGTATCCGCACGCACAGACTGCTAGGGGAAATTATATAGCCTAAACAAGAGCTTGACATGGTCGCCGCTGGGCTCAAACTACCCTTGCCGACTTATTTGATGGGTTCAAACTACCCTCGCTGACTTATTTTATGGGTTCAAACTACCCTCGCCGACTTTTTTTTTTCGCTTTCCACGCTTTCGGCAACCTCATTATCTTGCTGAATTAATTCATTCAGTGCATTTGAATATTTCGTATTATGTACTACATAATATTTTATTTTTTTAGGTTGGTCTCCAAACGATAATTTTTCAAGCTGCTGGTGCGCCATCACAATTCTAGGGGCTCATAACCTCGGGGGCTGAATGCCTCGACGCCAGTTGCCGCCTGTGACTACTCCGACGTCACGCGGTAGGGGTTCTTTCTCCAACTGAGGGAACTCCAACCGTAAGCGGCAGGGGTTCTTTCTCCAACTGAGAGAACTCCAACCAAAAGCGGTAGGGGTTCTTTCTCCAACTGAGAGATTTCCAACCGAAAGCGGTAGAGGTTCTTTCTCCAACTGAGAGATCTCCAACCGAACACGGTAGGGGTTCTTTCTCGAACTGAGAGAACTCCAACCGAAAGCAATAGGACTTCTTTCTCCAACTGAGAGAACTCCAACCAAAAGTGGTAGGGGTTCTTTCTCCAACCGAAACAACTCCAACCAGGATAACTCCGCCGATTTTCTCCAAACCATAGGTCTAGATCCTTAATTCGATTTAACAAATCGGATCAAGGCTCGGGGGCTGCGGGTATATTTCCAGAGGTTCTCCGAAAACTTTTCGATTCTCAAAATGAATCTTTGAGGCTACGTGTAGCGGACCACTCCGAAATTATTCCAAGTTAAGTACCCCAGGACCACTAATCGAGTAGTCAGGCACTTAATCCGGAATAAGCTGGAGCGCCGTTGGATTAAACCCGATTTAACCACGTACTTTCTCGATCGAAACAACAGGCACGCCCACACGAAGGTGAGTTCCAGAGATTACAACATTCCACAAATTCAACATACATAAGGGTATCGTAAAGTTATTACAAACCAAGTTTGAAGTTCAAATCAGAGTATCAAGTTCATAGCAGCGGAATAAAGTAGTTCATTGCAGCAGAATTAAAAGTTCATTTCAGCGGAAAGAAAACTAGCGTCGATACATAGTAACACCATGATGAAGCCTGCCACGGTGCTACTCCTCCCGTTCCTCGGCAGAGGACGGAACCCACTCGATGTGCCATCCAGGGGGAACCTAGGTAGGCCAAGTCATGGCATCGACTGCCACATCCAACACTGTACCTGTAAATAAAAGCCACAAGCAAGGCTGAGTATACTAATACTCAGCAAGGCTTACCCGTCGGGTGAAAACTACATCACCGACATCTAGACATGAGAGGCTTTTGGCTGGTGGGTTTGTTTGCCAAAAAGCGACTAAGAGTAGGTCCTTGCTTTCATAGTTTTAGCATCATATTCTAGTAGATTTAACCATTCTAGATTAGCATCCTGTCTAAGCATACAAGTGGTGCAGTACAATTTAATTCATACAACAAGTTCATCAATCTCATAGTTCCACTTGTTACTCAATGCAGCAAGACGGTCAAGCAGTCTCATTAACCGCGAGAAGCGGACAGTTCGAACCGAATTTTGCTACCTGGCCAGGGGAAACCCAACACACACGGATAATGCTTGCTATAAAAGGTACAAGCACTTCCCAACCTTTCCCATCAATCCACAATTCGGAACCGGGTCCACTTCCTTAGGATAAAGGTTTACTGCTTCACTCACAGCATCACGCATATATCCACAAGTGTACGGCAGGGGAAACAAAAGTTTCCAAGGAGAGATGGCTATCGGCCCTAGCTGCTTCAATCTGGTACCGGGCTTACCGATTCCCATATATCGGCATGCATGTGGTACGTTCAAAAACTTGACACACTCAACCACACGTTTCGTCCTTAAATCAATTATCATACACGGACGGGAGATCTACATCTACCATCCCGCCCGTCCATCCTTATGATTCCAACATAAGTAAAGACAAGCAACGCCTATGTCTCGCGAGTGACAGGAAATCACTCGACTTGTAACGTACCTAAAGCAATGCCCTATCGATCCTTTCATACTAGTGTTGCAAGTCATAGGTACTAGAGATGTGCAGCTAAGGTATTCAATCAACTCCTTGAAACGTAAATGCACAAGCATAGGGAATTCATAGATGCATAAACTTTAAAGGTTAGGTTATGCTCCGGGGCTTGCCTTCTTGCTCTAGCTGGGGGTTAGCCTCCGGGTCGACCGTTCCTTCGCCGGCACCGTTCTCCGGGGTGCCTTCTCCGTCGGCGGGGATGAGATGGTAGAAGCCGTCCGGAATAGCGCCTTCTACATGAGATGCATAACTTTATGGTGGCTGCCTAGTGCTTCCAAAACTAAGGCCTTGAAGGCCATATTCACCTAGACATGCTAAAGTACTACTTTCTCCTTCACAAAATTAGAGGAGGGGTGTGGAAAAATTTTACGCATTTTTGATGGTGATTGTGTACATATATAAAAGAATTTCCATTTATTATTTTGGAGTTAGGGTGCTATTCTGGAATTTTAAACCTTTATATGTTTTATTTTAATTAATTATCAGAAAGGTCTATTCTTTTATATAACTCAATTCCACCTTAATTTCCTCTCATTTTTGTTTCTCAATTTCTGTTCATCCTTTTTATCTATAAACTTTATGACAGCTACTGGAGTATAAGAGTTAGGCTCACTCCAAAATTTAGTTAAAACTGAGCTACACAGAATTTATTAAAAATAGTACAAACTGCTGCCTACAGGAACAAGATAAATTCATATAAAATCGAAAATACATCCAAATAAGGAAATTTTCCTACCAGAGCTAGTCATGAGTGCAAGGAGGGCTCTGGCCAAGTGGTGGCTCAAATTAACCCTTGGACAGTCCTCAATAAATTTCTATCCAAAAACACATACCTATTTATTTGCTAGTCTAAATAGAGCAAAAATTAAGTTTTGCATTTTTAACAGATGTTCTAACAAGTTCTTAGGCCTTTGGAGAAAAATGGTGATTTTTAGCTGCATGGATTATTTTTAATAATTTCAGGACTGCAAAACGACAGGAATCACAAATTAATTCATAACTGAAGCTACAGTCCATATTTTTAGGTCCCCTTTGGACACAAGGTGTCCAAAGTCACAGAACACAACATATCCAAAGCTCAGCCCTAGCGGAGCTCTGGATTTGAAATGGTGCACAAGTTTCTAAATTCATAGTTTGAATTTTAATTCAAAATTGGTTCACCAAAAGTATACATATGCTAACATGAGATTGGAGTTTACAATCTCACGATCCAGGGAGTATTTTTGTGCATTTTTCTGATTTTTGTACGATTTTTGGTGGATTTTACAAGATTTTGGGAAAAAGGGTTAAACCTTAAGAATCTTTTTACGCGCCGGCCCTCGGATCTTTTGAAACTTCACGAACAGGTCCCTGACTTTTTCGCTGGGAACCCTGGAAAAACGAAGAAGATGAACAAAGGCCCTCGGCTCGTCGCCGGAGTTGCGTCGGCCAAACGACGGCGAGATAGGGTCGGGGAAGTGGGGGAAAAGAACCAGGGGCTCACCACGAGTCGTTTGGTGGCGGTTGGGAGGCCGGGGGAAGCTCGGAGTTCGCCAGCGACGTGCGGTGGTGGTGCGGCCGCCGCGAGCTCGATTCCGGCGAGGGTGGAGGATCTCGTCGGGGTTGGAGGGGTCCTATAGCACCAGTGGGACTCGGCGAAGCTAGTGGAGGGCTCGGTTGACCTCGGGGAGGGCTCGAAGTATGGGCTCAACGTGCGCGTGCTCCGGCGGCCGGAAATGAGGATTTGGGGGAAAATCTGATTTCTCGCCGGAAGGTTGGGGAGAGCTCGCGAGAAGTGGGAGAGAAGGAAGCTCGGGAAGTGGTCTAGCTCTGTGCGCGAGGGATTTGGGAATGGTGGAGGGACGAGGACGAATTTCACTTCGAAGCTCGGCTCGGTCCGTGCGGCGCGAGGTTGAAGACGACGGGAGCGAACGCGAGGGAGTGAACTGGTGAAGTGCGCGAGCTAGGGGAGAGTGTGAGTGGCTCGGTGGAGTGCTTGGGCACGCTAGAGAGGGGACGTGCTGCCTCGGGAGCGTGCGTACGGAGCGACAGCGACGCGACGCGCCATTGAAGCTCGCCCGAGCTCGAACAGAGCGCGCGTCGGGGTTGGGCGAGGAGGATCGTGGCGTGGGCGCTGGGATACGCTGCAGGGATCTTCCACAGTGCCCGTGGCGCGTAGTGGGAAGGAATCCCCCATGGAGAAGCTCTGCGCGTCACGCGCGAGCGCGCGGCCACGGCGGCGCTCCGCCCGCCATGATGGCGTTCGCGCGGCGCGAGGCGAAGCGTGCTGTCGAGCGGCGACGTGACGGCGCGGAAGGCTCGGACAAACGCGCGAGGACAAGAGCCACCCGACACCGCAGCTTGGCCAGCTCGGTGCGGCCTCCGCCGCTCGCCGGCCACGTGGCGGTCGAGCTCCGGCCAGGCGCAGAGCGCGCCAGGGCCGAGCTGGCAGATCCGTGGAGCTCCTTTGCCCCTTTTGAATTTTCTCCAAAAATTTGAGCTGAACATGAAAAAGTGTAAAAATAAAAGTTGGAATTTTAGAGGTGGGACACAACTTTCTTTTTGGGATGAACCTGAAATTTCAAATTTTTCAAGCTCAAACAGCCTAAATTCAAAAAGGTGTTCAGAACTGTTTTTCGAGTTTTTGAGAGGCTAAACTGCAAAATTTTCAAAAGTTCCAAACAGTGACTAGGCCTTATTTGTGATGACAAACAACTTTTATTTTTAGAGATTTTCAAGTTTAGTACAAAATTCTTGAGATTTCAGTTGGGTGTCAAAAGACCTTTGTTTTTAAATTTAAATTTGAATTTTGATGAATTTTTGAATTCCAACATCACTTTTTCCCTTTTTAACCTGTTTTAAAGGTGTTTCCTACATTTTTACATCAGAGATGTCACACTACGCTAGGGTTTCAAAAGAACCCCGACTCATTTGAAATTGAAGCTATTCGGCAAAATTTATTAAAGACCCTCGAATTCCTTCTTCCAAGCAAAACGAGGCTCGGGGGCTATCCAATTGGGTGCACTTGCACGGTGCACGCCAATGAGATTCTCCAAAAGTTCTTGAGCACATCAAAGCCTTCATACAACCAGTTGAGGATACTTGAAGATGAGAAAGAAGTCCGACTGCTGCAAAAGAAGTCCTACCGATGCAAAAGAAGTCCAACTCGCCAATATTTCAAGATCCACATCAAGGTTGTATTTCAGGCAATGAAGTGCTCAGGGGCTTGTCGGATATAGATATCCCAATACCCTAGGGTTTTCTATTTTCGTTAGGACTCCTACTTTGTAACCGACTAGGATACTTTCCATTGAACCCTACCCTCCTGGATATATAAAGGAGGGCAGGGGTCTCTAGATCGGCATGGCGGCTCAACACGTCTAAGATCTCCACAACAGATCCAATCTATAAGGAATACAAGATACACCAACATACATGACGTAGGGTTCCTTGCCATGAGGCCCGAACCTGTCTAAATTGTGCCTCTCGTGTCTCTTGTCACCAGCTTGTTCTTGATTCTGGACTTCTTCCCCATTACTCAATTAGATCTACACTGCTTAGGCAACCCCCTAGTAGGATCGCCGGTCTAAAACACCAACACTTATCCGCCAATAAAAAGAAAATTTTATTACTCATGTGTCTCGCTAGATGTGTGGAACATATACTTTGTAGAGGAACCTAGGTTTGTCCCTGATGTACCTAGATGGCTAGATATCATACACACAAGCTAGCTATGTATCTCAAATGTTCGGGGCTATTTGAGAAAGATCGTCAAGAGTACCTGTTTTAATGGGTGGGCCTTGTGGTTCTCATGTTAGAAAGCTCAAGTCCCATGGATTCATCGTAGACTTATCAGATGATTATGATACTTGTACATGTGTAACACACTGAATACGTAAAGGACAAAATGTGTGTTTATTGAGAAAAAACATAAAAGTTTAAAAAAGTTGACCACACATAGAAGAGTGGCAAAAAGTAGTTGACTTTTAGATTTATCGCTTAGATGGATGATTGGAGACCATGGTCACTTCAAGGTCGTCGAATGCCATTTGACTACTGTGTATGAACTCGAGTTTGGCTTTAGAGGTGGGTCCTGCTCCAAAATAAAATAATCCTCCTACCTTCGTCTATTTATGCGGCTGTGCTAGCATATTGTCTTTCCTTCCCGTGGCGCACAGCAAGAAGCTGCCGTTCTCTTATTTTTTTTATTCCATAAGACCCGACCTTAAGGTTAAGGTAGACCTTTACCTTTTCGTGATTAATACCAAATCTGAGACCGAGCCCCTAATGTATAAGGTTGACCTTTACTGGCCTTACGACCAGTAGTTTCACCGCAATAGTGGTGCCCTTAGGTACCAATTAGCACTTGATATGTCGCGAAGTGAGTAGGTGCTAGCTTGTTGATGTTACTATCTTGTTCAGTACATGATTGTGTAACATGGTGGGAGTCATTGGGGATGTCCTTATCATGGATATCCCCATCGACATTACCATCATGTCTTGGGGCTACATCACCATCATGTCTCAGAGGCTTTGACTCTGAAGCACTTAGTGCGTGCTCTACGACGCCACTTTGGTCCTGAACGCCAGCAACCACACAAGAAGGGGTCACTGTACTGGACTGCAACAGGGGTGATGTGATCCCGGAGTTCACCAGATGCTACACCAAATGTCGTAGGGCCTCAGGGACTACCGACAGGGTGGAGGACCGCATGGAAGGGAAGATGGTGGACTGAGGTCCCACGAGATGGCAGGCGAAGCAGCGCGGCCCTGAACGGCACTACGCCGCCGGTGGTATGTAGAGAAACAATGGAAGTAGTGTCCCTTGAGGTCGGCCACTGAAAGCATCGTTGTAATGCCTGGGGGGGGTTGAATAGGCATTTCTTCAAATTTCTTGAAAAATACTTTGCAGCGGTAAAGTTCAACGGAACTTCCGAAGCTCTTGAAAAATCCACATTTTCATCTTCACTTGAATCCTAGTCGCTTTCTACATCCTTGGTAGAAGATGGACGGCTTGAGTGTACATGGGGATGAGGAAGAGTCGTCTCAATCCCCGTATCTCCTCCTTATGCAGCGGCTGCATCAATTTTGGTGTCTTCCCCACTTCTTGACATCTTCTCTTCGGCGGTTAAGCCTCAATCAATAGACCTCGGCTCTGATACCAATAGAAAGGATCGTTGTGATGACTATAGGGGGGTGAGTAGGCGTTCCTTCAAAATTTCTGAAAA
This sequence comes from Digitaria exilis, assembly GCA_015342445.1. NCBI lineage: Eukaryota > Viridiplantae > Streptophyta > Magnoliopsida > Poales > Poaceae > Digitaria > Digitaria exilis. The sequence goes on along the minus strand of JACEFO010000846.1, from coordinate 490,178 downwards.
ATACTTTGCAGAGGTAAAGTTCAACGGAACTTCCGAAGCTCTTAGGAAGTTCCGCTCTGTTGGAACTTCTGAAGATCTACAGAACTTCCGATAACAGGTGTGTTCTTCACAAAATTCGAAATCTAAAAAAAACAGAAATTCTGTATGAATCAAAAGATGTGCAATGATGTCAGGAGATGATACAATATGATCTTTATAAGCAGAAGTACCTGTAGAGATAGATAGGGTCAAATAAAGTTCTAGATCTAAATGAACAACATGAACGTGTATGAACAACAAGAACAAATAAGTAGATGGACAAGAGACAAGTATTTGTTCCCGAAGTTCACTCCCACAAAGGAAGCTACATCTCCGTTGAGGAGCTCACAAAGAGCAAGGTTGTTAACTAACCTTTTCCTCCCTCAAATCAACCACAAAGGAAGTTTGAGTCACTTACTAGATTTTCCATGAAGGAATGAGTGACACAAACTTCCCGGGGAGCTCACAATCCGTTGAGCACTCCACGGGCGATGCCAAACCGTCTAGGAGCATGCTCTAAGAGTAACAAATGCGAATCAACCACAAGAGATGATTGAAGTGCTCAAGAGACCAAAGCTTTGCTTTCCCCAACTTGAATCCTCAAAGCTCTGAACTCAATCTAGATCTCACCAATGCCCTAGCTCAAAGAGAGTGAAAGAATGGCTCAAGAGAGGGTTTGGGAAGAGCGGAGAGAGCTTGAGGTAGTGTTTAGTTGTGAGGGGGTGTTTATACCCGCTCCCCCAAAAACTGGCCGTTAGGTGCTCTCAAGGTGTCTGTCGGAACTTCCAATGGTGATCGGAACTTCTGAAGAATAAATTTAATTCGAGCTGAGAAAAGGCTAAGCGCCCCTGGTGGAATTATTCCCAAACATCTGTTAGTGCCTGTTGGAACTTCCAAAGAGCTTAGGAACTTCCGACAGACAGACAATGAATTTTCAGGATAAGTACAAGTGTGTGAACCTTTGTGTGGCGGGCCACTCCGAAATTATTCCAAGTTAAGTACCCACGGACCACTAACCAAGTAGTCAGGCACTTAATCCGGAATAAGCTGGAACACCGTCGGATTATACCCGATTAACCACGTACTTTCACGATCGAAACAACATGCGCTCCCACATGAAGGTAAGTCCCAGAAATTACAACATTCCATAAGTTCAACTTACATAAATAGTCTCATCAAGTTATTACAAACCAAGTCTGAATTTCAAATAAAGTACGAGAGTTCAATGCAGCAGAAATAAACTAACGACAATACATAGCAACACCATAATGAAGCCATCCATGGTGCTACTCCTCCCGATCCTCAGAAGAGGACAGAACCCACTCGACGTGCCAGCAAGGAGGAACCTGGGCAGTACCTGAAATAAATAGCCACAAGCAAGGCTTACCCGTTGGGTGAAACTACATCATCGACTCCTAGACTTGAGAGGCTTTTGGCTGGTGCGTTTGTTTTGCCAGAAAGCAGCTAAGAGTGGATCCTTACTTTCACTAGTTTAGCATCAGGTTCTAGTAGTGTTAACCATTCTAGATGGGCAACCTGTCTAATCATACAAGTGGTGCAATACAATTTAGTACAAACAACAAGTTCACCATCCTCATAGTTTCACTTGTTACTCAATGTAGCACAGCGGTAGAGCAGTCTCATTAACCCTGAGAAGCGGACAGTTCGAACCGAATTTCACTACCTGGCCAGGGAAACCCAACACACACGGATAATGCTTGCTATAAAAGGCACAGACACTATCCAACCTTTCCCTTCCATCCACAGTTCGGCGCCGGGTCCATTCCCTTAGGATACAAGGTTATCGGATACTTGCGGACTCAAGCCGGCCGATCTCACGCTTGTAACCACTTGTGTACAGCAAGGGAAAAACATTTCCAAGGAGAAATGGCTATCGGTCCTAGCTGCATCAATCGGGTACCGGGCTTACCGGTTCCCATAGGTCGGCATGTGCGTGGTACGCTCAAAAACTTACACACAGAACCACACGTTTCGACCTTAATCCAATTATCATACACGGACAGGAGATCTACACATACCATCCCGCCCGTCCATCCTTATGATTCCAATATAAGTAAAGAAAAGCAACTCCTATATCTGACGAGTGATAGGAAATCACTCGACTTGTAACGGTCCTAAAGCATTGCACTATCGACCCTATCATACTAGTATTGCAAGACATAGGTACTAGAATTATGCAACTAGGGTATTCAAACAACTCCTTGAAACGTAAATGCACAAACATAGATAATTCATAGTTGCATAAATTTTAAAGTTAGGCTATGCTCCGGGGCTTGCCTTCTTAGGCTACACCTGTGTCAGACTCCGGGTCAACCATGATGACGTTGGCACCACCTTCGGGAGCTTCTTCTTCGTTGGCGGGACGAGATTGTAAATGCCGTCAGCGAGAGCACCTTCTACATGAGATGCACAAGTTTAAGTGTTGCTGCCATTTTTAGGTCTAAAGCTAAGGCACTTGAAGGCCATATTCACCGAGACACTAAAGTGTATTATTCTTTTCTTCACAAAAATAGAAAGGGGATGCTAGACTTAAGTCTTATTTGATGGTGATTGTGTACACATATAAAAAAAATTGGGCTATTATTTATTATGCAAAAGTTCAGTTCTGGAATTTAAACTTCACATGCACCATATTTGCTTAATTATCAAAAGTGATCTATATCTTTTTATGAAAACAAAAATACTCTAGTTCCTTCTTATTTTTGTTTCTCTGTTCCCGTTCAACCTTTTTATCTGCAAATTTTATGACGGCTACAGGAGTATAAGAGCTAAGCTCACCCCAAAATTTAACTAAAACCGAGCTGTATAGAATTTATTAAAATTAGTACAAGTTGGTGCTCAAAGAATCAAGATTAATTCATATAAAATAAAAAATACTTCCAAAACAGAAGTTTTCTCTACCAGTGCTAGTCAGGAGCAAAAGAAGAGCTTTGGCCAAATGGTAGCTAAAAATACCACTTGGACAGTCCTAAATAATTACCAAACCGAAAACCAAAACCTATTTATTTGATAGCCTAAACATTTGCCAACAAGTTTCAAGACCTCTGGTGGAAGTTGGTGAGTTTTTACTGCAAGCAATATTTTTAATAAATCTAGAACTGAGCTAGAACAGAAATCACTAAACAATTCATAACTGAAGTTACAGGCCATATTTTTAGGTTCCCTTTGGACACAGTGCTTCGGCAGACCACACAAGCAACATATCCAAAGTTCAGCTACAAACGAGCTCAGGATTTGCAATGGTGCACAAAACGCTAAAAACTGAGTTTGAATTTTAATTAAAAAACCATTCATCAAAAGTGTAAACACGCAAACACGAGATTGGAGTTTACAATCTCACGAGTCTAGGAAGTATTAGTGTGCATTTTTCTGATTTTTATACGATTTTAACGGATTTTAGAAGATCTTTGAAATTTGAACTAGATCTAAAGAATCTTTTTACGCCGGGAACCCTAGATCTTTTAAAACCTTTCCAAACGGCCCTTGAATCTTACACGGAGGACCCTAGAACTAAAAGGGGAACATGACGGGGTCCAAGCTCGTCGGCGACTGGATTCCGACGAGAAAACGGCGGGGGAGACCGAGGAACTGGGCGAGGGTGTTGAGTAGCTCACCGCGCGTTGATTTGGAGCGGTCTCGAGGACGGAGGTGGAGCGGCGCGATTTGTCGACATTGCACGGCAGAGCGGCGTGCTCCGACGACGTCGGCAGTAGGCTACTGGGGTCAAGGCAAGGCGTGTGGTGGTGTGAGAGCTTCTCCGGGATGAGGCGGAGCTCGTCGTGGGACTTGACAGCGACGGGGGTGGTCGGAGGATAGGGCTCGACGTTGATGTGGAGCTTGGTGGCGGTAATGGTGGAGCGGTGAGGGAAACCTTCGATTCCCGGTGAGGGCTTCACGATTCTCGCTGGGGTTTGCTCAAGGGGCTAGCTAATAGGGTGAGTGAGCTTCAAGTGCGGCGGATTGGGAATCCATGGAGGGGAAGGCGATCGATTTGGCGGGCGGCTGCAAGTGCTCACGTGCTGCTTTTTGCAGCCGGTGGGGGAAGAAGATGCATGGGAGCATGGAGGAGGGAGAATGGCGGTGATGCTGGCTGAGGAAAGAAGCAAGGTCGCTTGGCGGAGTCTTGGAGCGAGCTAGAGAGGATTGGGCTAGCTTGGGGACACGCGTACGCGTGCTCGGGCCGTCGGAGTCGCCATTGATTGGTCTGACAGCTCGAGCAGTGCGAGCGGAGGGGGTTGGGGGCTGGAGATCCTCACGTGCGCGATGGGGGATGCTCCAACAGCTGCTGCCGGCGCGTGGTTGGGCGAAAGGATGGGTCGCACGGCTTTGGGCAGGCGTGGTGCGAGCGGCCAGTCGCGGAGCTCCATCCGCCATGATGGCGCGCCGAGCGGCGAGGCTGACAGGGTATGTGGGGCGCGCGATTTGACCGGACAAGGACGCTGGCGTGTGTGCGGGGAGGAGAGATGCGGCTGCAGCGGCTTTGGCCAGCCAGACGGGTCGCCACCGCTCGCCGGCCACGTGGCGTCCACTGGTGGCCTGGGGCAGAGCCTGGCCGAGCTGGCTGTCGGGGCGCCCGTGGAGCTCCTCGGCTCAACAACGATTTTCTCCAAAAATTTGAACTAAACATTCAAAAGTGCGTACACAAAAGTTGGAGTTTGAAAGGTGGGACACAACTTTCTTTTTGGGTGAACCTAAAATTACGAATTTTTCAAGCTCAAACAAACCATGTTTGAAAAGGTGTTCTGCATGGTTTTTAGGGTTTTTGAGGGGCTTAACTGCAAAATTTGAAAAAGTTCCAAACAGTAACTAGGCCTCATTTGGGATGACAAACAACTTTTGTTTGTGGATATTTTCAAGTTTATTAGAAATGTTTTGAGATCTCGCCTGGGTGTCAAATCAGGCTTTTGAATTTAAAACTGTGAATTTTGAAACCCAACTTTTAGTGTGTTTCCATCCTTTTTGCTTTATCCCTGTTTTTAGTGTATTTTTAAAGTTTAAACATCAGGGATGTCACACTTTGTGTCTCTCTTAGGTTGCTAGCATCTCTACTAAGCAGTTTTAGGCATCTTCAAGTGATTCTTCACATCCCTCTTAACAATATGGTGTTTCCTACACTCAATTTCAAAATGGAAAATGATAAAAGATCTTCAACAAAGCATTGTCACCTTCCATCCCTTTAAAGAGGGACTTCCTTTATCGAAAATGCATCTCTTATAGCTTTAAATCTTTCAACATCTCAAATAATCTCATTAGCTCCTTAATTGCATACGTCATCAACACCAAAACCCACTTAGGGGGCGAATTGCACTTTCAATATCCCCTTTTTGTTGATTCATGACAACATAATTAAGGTTCACAATAAAACTCATAGATCATTTTGAATTCAATTATATAATTGAACTCCCTCTCAATATGTGCATGCTTTGTATTGAGATCATAATGGCCTTTGATGCCATTTGCACATTTTAAAAGAGAGCTCCCTCTATATCATTGCATTTGTGTGGTGCAAAGTGTGAAGCATATATCAATTGTGATGCATATGACAAGATAATTCACAATCAACAAAAGTGAAAATAACATTACATCACAAAGATTGTCATAAGCAAATGAGTTCTCACATCACACTAGCATAGCAACATAGTCTTACAAATTTATATTTCTCACTTGGCACTCACCACACATAGCGCTATTAAAGTCTTACATGTCCACAAGCACAATAATATAGAGTTCAAGCTGGATAGATAGATACTAGATGGATTAAGATATCAAGAATTTTGAAATTGTTTCACAAGTCTTCAAATCCATCACAAACTCCCTCTTGCTCCATGCTTCTTCTCCCCCTTTGGCATAAAGCGCCAAAAAGGATCACCAACAATCATAATCCGGAGGAGCCCACCTATCTTGCCCTTCCTCATATCCCCCATAGCCCACATAGGCACCACCCTAGCCTCCACCACCACAACCACCATCATCGTCATCATCTTCGTCATCCTCATCTCCCTCTTCGTCATCCCCTTCTCCGTCTTTGTTGCCTTAATCTTCTTCTTCCCATGGCCATGTCATGTTGGGTGGCTCACCCACATTTTCCTCTCCACCACCAAGGTCCTCATCTTCATATGGTGCATGATAGCACAAGCCTTTCATGAAACCAAAGCCATCCCAAGGAGTGGAGAACTTAGGAGGTGAGGAAACCTCAAAGGAGAATGGACCGGAGAATGTTTCATGTTGAGCTTGTCCATAACATCCTTTTGCCTCTTCTCAAGAGAAGTGGCATGCTTGGTCCGTTTGAATGCGATGAGCACAAATTTCATCTGCATTGTGCTTCCCAATAGCAAAGCAAGCCTTGAGTCCTTGAGTGATGAAGCTCAATAATCCCTTTTTCTTTGGGCGAGTTGGACCACGGTAGCTAGGAGTAGCTCCATGAGTAGGTGCTACCGGAGAGCCATGAGAAGGACCACTTGGTGGAACACTTGGTTGAACTCCAATACGAGGAAGCCATTTGATTTAACCCTTCTTTGGCTTGTAGACTGGATGATCTTGATCAGTGCAAATCCTAAGCCCGGTTACCTCACAAATCATTCTAAAAATATAAGGACCATAGTGACAGCCCTTCCTAGCTAAAGCTGAGCAAGCAATGCTTTCCTCCTAAATGAAGTCCTACACATTGAAAGTTCTTCCACCCGGAGCTAACCTTGAGCACACATTCTTGGACATACTAGATATATTATCTGCATCTCCCACTTTAGAACAAATAGTATACCTACAGAGTTGATTGAACATCTTGTAGTAGGGCTTCATCCCTCTAGTAGTTCTAAGCTCAATTTCTCCATAAGCACTATCATACATGAACTCGATTTCATTATCAGCTCGGACATTTTCATCATGCAATTTGTGTTTACGAAGATCAGCCCCATTGAACCCGAGGATCTGAGCAAACTCACCATATGTGACTGAAAAGAATTTGCCTTCCACAGTAAATACAAAGGTCCTTTGAGCTCTATCAATATAAAGAGATGCATAGAACTAAGCCACTATTTCAGTGTTTGTAGTCACAGTTGAAAGCCATAATATCATTGAGATTGTGCTCAAAGTGACATACATGATTAACTTCTTCAATCACATCTATGTCAAGTGCAAGCAAATAGCTGAAGTTGATGGACTTCATCTTAGTAATGGGATTGGTTTTAGGTAGGATGACAGTCTCATACCAATCCGCTTGAAAAACAAGCCAAAATATGTAGTCTCCATTCAATTCCTTGTCATAATCATGTGGGTCAGTGTATCTCAAAGGATAGACCTTATGCTTGCCCTTGTTATATTCAATGACTCTAACTACCAAGTCCCCATGATTTGCGTATCTCACAACTCTATGCATATGCATGGTTTGATTTTCAAGATACCTTAAGGCGTATGAGGGATCTCAAACATTCTCTTGGAAGGTGTTTCATGGTTGAGTGCTTTGTCCTCTACCACGGCCACTTGTGCCACGACCACTGGTGCCTTTCCTTCCTCTCCCCCTTGATGTCCCCTCACCATGTCGGGGCAACATTCTTTTGGATTTCCTTTGAGCAATAGGTTCATCATCCTCCGTTGATTCCAAGTGAGCGGATGGAGGGGATTCAATCTATGACATCTCTGATGTAATAATGAATAAAACACATATGAAACAGGTCGAAAAGGGAATTATGGGTTGAAAATGTAAAAATCCATCAAAAATTCAAACTTAAATTCAAAAACAAAGGTGGTTTGACACCCAACTGAAAACTCAAGAATTTTGTACTAAACTTGCAAATCTCCAAAAATAAAAGTTGTTGGTCATCACAAATAAGCCCTAGTCACTGTTTGGAATTTTTGAAAATTTTGCAGTTTAGTCCCTCAAAAACTCGAAATACAGTTCTGGGCACCTTTTTGTATTTGGGTTGTTTGAGCTCGAAAAATTTGAAATTTCAGGTTCACCCCAAAAAGGAAGTTGTGTTCCACCTCTCAAACTCCAACTTTTATCTTCACACTTTTTCATGTTCAGTTCAAATTTTTGGAGAAAATTTAAATGGAGCAAAGGAGCTCCACGGGCGCCAACAGTGGCCCTGGCGCGCTCTGCGCCTAGCCGGAGCTCGGCCGCCACGTGGCCGGCGGGCGGCGGAGGCCGCGCCGAGCTGGCCGAGCCGCGGCGTCGGGTGGCGCTTGTTGCCTTGTGCTTGTCCAACCCCTCCCGAGCTGTCACCTCGCCGTCGTTCGCTCGCCTCGCCTCGCGCCGCGCGAACGCCATCATGGCGGTCGAGCGCCGCCGTGGCCACGCGCGCGCGCGCGTCGCGCGAAGCCGCTCCGCGGCAGATTCTCCTCTGCGCCAAGACGTTCTGCAGGAGATCTTCCACTGCTCCACGCCTCAATCCTCCTCGTCCAACCCCCACGGTCGCGCTCTGCTCGAGCTCAGCGCATCAATGGCGCGTCACGTCGGCCATTACTCCTCACGCGCGCTCCCGAGGCTACACGACCCGCTCTAGCGTGCCAAGGCACTCACCCGAGCCATTCACACACTCCACTAGCTCGCTCACTTCACCAGTCCCTCTCCTCGCGCCTCGCTCCGTCGTCTTCCACCTCGCGCCGCACGGACCGAGCCGAGCTTCGAGGCAAAATTCGCCCTCCACTCTCCACCATTCCCAAATTCCTCGCGCTCGCAGCTAGAACCCTTCACTAGCTTCCCATTCCCCACTTCTCTCGAGCCATCGTCGCTTCTCCGGTGAGAAATCAAGATTTCCCCCAAATCTCGATTTTCGGCCGCTGGAGCACCCTCACGTCGAGACCCCACTCCGAGCCGTCCCCGAGGTCAGCCGAGCACGCCAATAGCTTCCTCGAGCTCCACTGGTGCTCTAGGACCCCTCAAACCCCGACGAGACCCACTGACCTCACTGGCGTAGAAATCGCGGCGGCCGCACCGCCACTGCATCGTCGCCGGCGAAACTCCGAGCTTCCCCGGCCTTCCAACCGTCACCAACCGACCCGTGGTGAGCCCCTAGTGCTTTTCCCCCACTTCCCCGACCCTAACTCGCCGTCGTTTGGCCGGCGCAGCAACGCCGATGAGCCAAGGACCCTTCTTCATCGTCTTCGTTTTTTCAGGGTTCCCAGTGTAAAAGTCAGGGACCTGTTCGTGAAGTTTTAAAAGTTCTAGGGTCTCTCGCGTAAAAAGATTCTTAAACCTAGATCTATTTTTTCCCGAATCTTGTAAAATCCACTAAAAATCGTACAAAAATCAGAAAATGCACAAAAATACTCCCTGGATTCGTGAGATTGTAAACTCCAATCTCCTTTGAGCATGTATATACTTTTGGTGAACCATTTTTGAATTAAAATTCAAACTGTAAAATTTGAAACTTGTGCACCATTTCAAATCCAAAGCTCCGCTAGGGTTGATCTTTGGATATGTTGTTTGTAGTGACTTTGGGCACCTTGTGTCCAAAGGGGACCTAAAAATATGGACTGTAGTTTCAGTTATAAATTAAAATGTGTTTCCTGTCATTTTGTAGTCCCGAAATTATTAAAAATAATCCATGCAGTGAAAAATCACCATTTTTCTCCAGAGGACTGAGAACTTGTTAGCACATCTGTTAAAAATGCAAAACTTAATTTTTGCTCTGTTTAGACTAGCAAATAAATAGGTATGTGTTTTTGGATAGGAAATTATTGAGGACTGTCCAAGGGTTATTTTGAGCCACCACTTGGCCAGAGCCCTCCTGGCACACATGACTAGCATTGGTAGGAAAATCTCCTGATTAGGATGAATTTTCAATTTTATATGAATTTATTTCATTTCTGCAGGCAGCAGTTTGATATATTTTTAATAAATTTTGTGTAGCTCAGATTTAGCTAAATTTTGGAGTGAGCTTAGCTCTTATACTCCAGTGGCAGTCATAAAGTTTATAGATAAAAAGGATGAACAGAAAGTGAGAAACAAAAATGAGAAGGAATCTATGTGGAAATTGATTATATAAAAGAATAAACCTTTTTGTTAATTACTTAGAATGAAATACGGAGAATCTAAGATTCTAGAACAGCACCCCAATTTGCAAATAATAAATAGAATTCTTTTATATATGTACACAATCACCATCAAAGTTGTATAAAAGTTTCCACACATCCCTCCTCTAATTTTATGAAAAAGAGAATAGTACTTAAGCATGTCTAGGTGAATATGGCCTTCAAGGCCTTAATCTTGGGATCAATAGGCAACAGCAATAAGTTATGCATCTCATGTAGAAGGCGCTACTCCGGACGGCACCTACCATCTCATCCCCGCCGACGAGGAAGGAATCCCGGAGGGAGGTGCCGGCGAAGGATCGACCAACCCGGAGGCTAACCCCCAGCTAGAGCAAGAAGGCAAGCCCCGGAGCATGACCTAACCTTTAAAATTTATGCATCTATGAATTCCCTATGCTTGTGCATTTACGTTTCAAGGAGTTGATTGAATACCTTAGCTGCACATTTCCTAGTACCTATGACTTGCAACACTAGTATGACAGGATCGATAGGGCATTGCTTAGGGTCCGTTACAAGTCGAGTGATTTCCTGTCACTCGCGAGACATAGGAGTTGCTTGTCTTTACTTATGTTGGAATCATAAGGATTGACGGGCGGGCTGATAGATGTAGATCTCCCGTCCGTGTATGATAATTGATTTAAGGTCGAAACGTGTGGTTGAGTGTGTCAAGTTTTTGAACGTACCACATGCATGCCGATATATGGGAGTCGGTAAGCCCGGTACCAGATTGAAGCAGCTAGGGCCGATAGCCATCTCTCCTTGGAAACTTGTTTTCCCCTGCCGTACACTTGTGGATATATGCGTGAGACTGTGAGTGAAGCAGTAAACCTTTATCCTAAGGAAATGGACCCGGTTCCGAATTGTGGATCGATGGGAAAGGTTGGGAAATGCTTGTACCTTTTATAGCAAGCATTATCCGTGTGTGTTGGGTTTCCCCTGGCCAGGTAGCAAAATTCGGTTCGAACTGTCCGCTTCTCGCGGTTAATGAGACTGCTTGACCGCCTTGCTGCATTGAGTAACAAGTGGAACTATGAGATTGATGAACTTGTTCTATGAAATAAATTGTATTGCACCACTTGTATGCTTAGAGAGGATGCTAATCTAGAATGGTTAAATCTACTAGAATATGATGCTAAAACATGAAAGCAAGGACCTACTCTTAGTTGCTTTTTGGCAAACAAACCCACCAGCCAAAAGCCTCTCATGTCTAGATGTCGGTGATGTAGTTTTCACCCGACGGGTAAGCCTTGCTGAGTATTAGTATACTCAGCCTTGCTTGTGGCTTTTATTTACAGGTGCAATGTTGGATGTGGCAGTCGATGCTTTGACTTGGCCTACCCATGTTCCCCCTGGATGGCACATCGAGTGGGTTCCGTCCTCTGCCGAGGAACGGGAGGAGTAGCACCGTGGCAGGCTTCAGCATGGTGTTACTTGTATCGTCGTTAGTTTTTATTCCGCTGCAATGAACCACTTTATTTCCGCTGCAAGACTTTGATACTCTGATTTAAATTCGAACTCGGTTTGTAATAACTTTGAGATTCTATTTGTGTATGTTAAAGTTGTGGAATGTTGTAATCTCTGGAACTCACCTTCGTGTGGGCGTGCTGTTGTTTCGATCGAGAAAAGTACGTGGTTAAATCGGGTTTAATCCGACGGCGCTCCAGCTTATTCCGGATTAAGTGCCTGACTACTCGATCAGTGGTCCTGGGGTACTTAACTTGGAATAATTTTGGAGTGGTCCGCCACAGCTGGCATCAGAGCCGAAACAGCGCACCGGAGAGAGCAACAAACCTTAAATAAACATTTTGAAATAAAACTTGCCAACTCGTACTTCCGACGCGCTTTGCGATGGAAGGTTATTCTTAGGACCGCTAAGGATGTTATCTAGAGCGTGAAGCCTATGTGGGTTAAGGGATCACGATATGATAGGTGGCAAATAATATATTATACTGACTTCCAGCACGTTCATTCTGTCATTTATTTTACGCAATGGTGGGCGCAAGGTACGGCGATTGCTGTAACGTACCCCGGCACTATATGAAAATATAGTGGCGGCACATAGTCAATACGCTGTGATGGCGTATGAAACTAGAATAGCATGGTGGGCGCAAGATACGGCGATTGCTGTAGCGTACCACGGCATCATATGCAAATATGATGGCGGCACAAAGTCAATACGCTATCTCATGAGCGTATGAAATTGTCAATATGTCGCCTCGGTGACATATGAACATTGCCCGTTCAATGTTAAACGTTCGGGTGCCACCTCTATAGTGGGTGGTAATGAATGGAGACGCTTTCGTGAGTGCTGGCACGAAAGGTTGATTATATGCTCTGAATGGAATTTTCTGCAGGTACGCTAACCACGATTCCGTATGTGAAACGGTTAGAAAAGTTCGGCTAGATAATATAGGGAGAGACGGATATTGCCTAGCCACCGGCACTAACTTCGTAGGCCAAAAGTTATTGGCATGTGTGTTGGCGAGAACGAATAGGCTGCTCATGCATTGCATTTCGCTGAAATAATATTGAATTTTTAACACGTGACCAAATCGAACCGCCGTCGAAAATTCAAATCACAACCCAAATTTCTGCTGAAACCAGTCTGATTGCACCGATGTTTCGAAACTGAAAACGTTGTCAAATGAAAAAGTGTTCAACATGAAAGATGTCATAAATGTTATGAAGTATATGCTGTAGGAATTTCAACGAAAATGGTTCAGTAAAACTGGAGTTATGCTTAAAATGGTAACCCCCTGTCTGCTGGAAATTTCTGGGAACAGTGAGATAAAAATTGAATTTTTAGACCATCTTAACGACAGTTTCTGCTCAAACCTTCAACATGAAACTTGTTTGTAATTACTTAAACAATGTCCTGGCCAAACTTGGGAATTTTTGAGATTGTAGATTTTGAGTTTTAAAATTTTTACTACACTGTCCAGAATCTGTTTTTGTTTTCTTTGGCGCTAACCGGTTCTCACCCTTGCCCTTTTCCTTTTGGTTCAGAATGGACGCTCACGCTGACTTGGCCAGCTACCCCAACGACGTGTCCTTCTCAGATTGCTTAGGATGGGAAGGCTTTCCTAGCATTCTGTGGTCGGTTTTACAGGCGCTCGACTACCCTACACCGCCACAGTATGAGAGAACCCTCATCCGAGACCGCGGTGTGACCCGTTCCCGTGTGCGTTTGGTGGTATATCGCCACCCACCGTGTCATAGCTCCCCCACTTGGACGGTGGAAGTTCATGGACACCACATGGAGACGACTTGCGAGCTAGCTGCCTTGAATGGCATTAGCTCTTTTGTTGCTCAGAACCAGGAGTTGGTAGAGTACCAGTTGCTTGGATTGTTTCCACCGACTCAGCCGGATGATCCCCATTGGATGAGACGCTACCTTAGCTCCCCTTTGAGGATGGCGGAGAACCCCGTCGCTGCGGCTGCACTGATGATGAGGTGGATCCGAGCCTACCACCGCTTGCAGGCACTTTTGGGACGATCGCAGAGCGAGATGCTCAACCTTGCTATGGACATGTCCGCCCGTGCCCGCGACATTGGGGTTGAGAGGACCTCATTGTCCATTGAGGTGACCACCAGGGATGCCATGATTGCTGATTTGGAGAGGCAATTGAATGACCTCCACATTGCGCACAACAACGTCCAAAATGAGCTAGCCCAAACAAGGGATGAACTTGAGGAGGTACATGGTACCTTGGAGCATGCTAATGCTATGCTAGCCGCCCATGATGCTCAGCACCTTCTTGAGCAAGAGGGAGAGCAAGGAGAAGGAGAGGCCCCCGATTCCGACATGGACACCGAGGATGACATGCCGCCCCTTCCAGCTCCACCTTCACCTATGGGCAGCGAGGCTACCGCTAACAACTTAGATGATTTCTAGAGTGGTAGTGGCAAGTACTCCTCCGCTAGGCCTAAATTTTGGCTTCATGTTGTAATAGGCTAGATGGAGTTGAGCTCCCCCTTTTAATCTTTTGTGGCAATGTAATTTAATGGTGTGGTTGTGTGACCCCAAAACTTGATGAAAGTTGTAATAGCTGTGTTGAAAACATTCTGCAGCTAACCTTATTTTAATTATTGATGGGTTTTCCATTCATTTTTGGGCCTTGATGTGAACTACAAAGTTGTTTGGAATTTGCCAAACAAAATGATCACCAAATTGCAACCCCATTGGTTAAGCGAAATAAAAATGGCAACCAAAACACTACAGCTCGGCCTGCTGAAAAACAGCAAACGCAGAGAGCTAGAGTTTGAATTTTTCGGCTTAGTTCCAGTCCGAATTTGAATCTGAGCCCAACATGAAAGTTGTTGAGCATGAAATTTTCGAGCTACTGACTGAATTGGAGCATTTGACTTGCTTCCTGTTGGGAGATATGATTTTTCTTCCGAACTGCGTGCTGACATGTCATTCCTACGCAGTAAACTTCAATATATTGTCACGTTCTATCTTGTCATCATTATGCAAGTTTATGAAATGTGGCTAATACAAGTACCTACTGCAGATGGCAATCACCCGCAGCGGTCATGACGCTAGTGGCTCCAACGCTAACCAGCAGGGGCCAGAGGGGCAGCAACAGCCGCCACCACCTCCACCACCGCAGCAACCTCCGACGTGGCAGCAGTTGTATGCCACGCAAACGGAAATTCTACGGAACCTGCAGCATCAACAACAAATGATGCAACATCAGATGCTGCAGCAGGGAGGTCAATGGGCCCCTCAGCCTCAAGTGGCCAGATACGAGGATTTCCTGGCTACACACCCGCCAATATTCTCACGAGCCGATGAGCCCTTGGAGGCCGATACGTGGATTCGAGCCATCGAGTCCAAGTTCACCAACCTAGCGACGCCTTGCACTTCCAACCGCAAGGTCGTGTTCGCGGCGCAGCAGCTCCGCGACCCAGGTCTCCTATGGTGGGAGAACTACCTGGCCCTGCAGCAAGAGGGTCATGTGGTTGAATGGGATGAGTTCAAGGCGGCGTTCAAGGCTCATCACATTCCGGCCGGCTTGGTAGAGCGGAAGTTGAATGAATTTCTGGCTCTGACCCAGGGAACCCGCACGGTGCTCCAGTACGCCCAGGCCTTCAATGGTCTGTGCCCATACGCGGGTCATCACGCCGACTCTAACGAGAAGAAGCTGGAGAGGTTCCGACATGGCCTTAACACCAAGTTGAAAGCTCAATTGGCCACCACCCGTGCTGCCACATATGGCGATCTCGTGAACCTCGCCATCGCCCAGGAAGACGCCAACACGGTGCACAAGGCGGAGAAGAAGAGGAAGACTCCCGCTGGACCTTCGAGCGCGTAGCTGCCGAGATTCCGCTTGGTTCCCCCGGCTGCACCGCAAGGACAGTCCAGGGCACCTCAGGGAGGTGGATGGGTTGCTAGGCCACCACAGCCTAATGCGCCCTGTTTCCCTCCACCGCCGCAGCAGCAACAGGCGCCAAGGCAGAATGCACAACAGCCAGCTCGCCCTGGAGCCGGTTATCAATGCTTCAAGTGCGGCAGTAACAGTCACTTCATCAAGGACTGCCCGCAGAACAAGCAGCAGAACCAGCGCCCGGGAAATCAGCAAAACAAGGGCAAACAGCAGCAGCGTGTGCAGGTTCGACAAGGACGGCTCAACTACACCACTTTGGCCGACCTACCCGAGGGAGCTCCAGACATGACTGGTACCTTCCCTATCTGCACTCAACCTGCTGTGATATTGTTTGATTCCGGGGCAACACATAGTTTTATAAGCACAAGATTTCATGTGAAATGTGGATTAAAATCTTACCATACCAAATCATCATATGTGATATCAACTGCGGGAGGTAAAATAGCATCCAACCAAGTCACCCGAAAAGTTCCAATCAGGCTGGGAAGTAAAACATTTCCTATTGATTTAATTCTGCTTGGTATGGAAGGGATTGACATTGTTTTGGGAGCCAATTGGATGACTCAACATAAGGTTGTGCTAGATGTTGCGGAACGAGTTGTTGAAATAAACTCGCCTACGCATGGCCCTAGTGTGCTATATCTGCCACAACAGACTTGCGTCAATGCGTGCGCTTATGCGATGGTAGAAACCCAACTAAAGGACATTCCGGTGGTATGTGAGTATGCCGATGTTTTTCCGGATGACTTACCTGGAATGCCGCCGGATAGGGACATTGAATTTGTGATTGAACTTCAACCTGGCACAGCACCTATATCAAAGAGACCATATAGAATGCCACCCAATGAATTGGCTGAATTAAAAATTCAACTCCAAGAACTGCTAGACAAGGGTTTCATTCGTCCAAGTGTATCACCTTGGGGATGTCCCGCTATCTTTGTGAAGAAGAAGGACCATTCCTTGAGGTTGTGTATTGATTACCGGCCTATCAATGCGGTGACTATTAAGAACAAGTACCCACTCCCCCGTATTGACATCCTGTTTGACCAACTAGCTGGCGCCAGAGTGTTCTCCAAAATTGACCTTCGCTCTGGCTATCACCAAATAAAAATCAGGCCTTGTGACATTCCAAAGACTGCCTTTTCTACACGTTATGGACTTTATGAATTCTTGGTCATGTCTTTTGGACTCACCAACGCCCCAGCCTACTTCATGTACCTCATGAATTCGGTCTTCATGTCAGAACTAGACAAGTTTGTGGTGGTTTTCATTGATGACATTCTTATATATTCTAAGAATGAGGAAGAGCATGCCGAGCACCCTCGCATTGTTCTTCAAAGGTTGAGAGACCATCAGCTCTATGCCAAGTTCTCCAAATGTGAATTCTGGCTAGAGAGCGTGAAATTCTTAGGTCACACGGTTTCCAAGGATGGTATATCCGTAGACCCAACCAAGGTGCAAGAGGTGCTAGATTGGCAACCACCTACTTCTGTCCACGAGATTCGGAGTTTTCTGGGTTTAGCCGGTTATTACCGCCGTTTTATTCCGGACTTTTCTCGGATTGCGAAACCCATGACCGAACTCTTAAAGAAGGGAGTCAAATTTGAGTGGAATGACAAATGTGATGAAGCTTTCCACACCTTGCGAAGACATTTAACTTCAGCCCCAGTTTTAGCTCAACCCGATTGCACCAAGCCCTATGACGTCTATTGCGATGCATCAGGCACCGGACTTGGCTGTGTCCTTGTGCAAGAGAACCGAGTCATTGCTTATGCTTCTCGAGCACTCAGACCTCATGAGCAAAACTACCCCACGCATGATCTTGAGTTAGCAGCGGTTATTCATGCTCTCAAGATGTGGAGACACTATCTGATGGGTGTTCCATGCAACATATACACAGACCACAAGAGCCTCAAATATGTCTTCACTCAGGCACATTTGAATATGAGGCAGCGAAGATGGTTGGAGTTAGCAAAGGACTATGACCTTAGTGTGCATTATCACCCCGGCAAGGCAAATGTGGTTGCGGATGCACTAAGCCGCAAGGCTCATTGTCATTGTCTTTCCGTGGAGTCCTACGCTGACACCTTGTGCCATGAAATGGCCAAGCTCAACTTAGAGATTGTTCCACACGGGTACTTCAACCATATTGCAGTTGAACCAACCTTGCACGATCAGATTGTTGTAGCCCAATTAAATGACGCGAGCATTAAAATCCTTAAAAGGAAATTGTCAAAGGAGAAGGTGAAAGAGAAGTACAAGTGTTTCCAGCTAGATGGGCAAGGAGTGATGTGGTTTGGACATCGCCTCATGGTGCCCAAAAACACGGAACTCCGGAGGAAGATTATGGATGAGGCCCATCTCTCCAAATTTTTCATCCATCCCGGTAGCACCAAAATGTACCAAGATTTGAAACAAAATTTTTGGTGGACTCGGATGAAGCGAGGAATTGCCACGTATGTGTCGGAATGCGACACATGCCAGCGGGTTAAGGCTAGCCACTTGAAGGTAGCAGGTACGCTTCAACCTCTACCTATTCCCTCATGGAAATGGGAAGATATAAGCATGGATTTCATTGTTGGACTTCCCAGAACCCCTCAGGGGCATGATTCTATTTGGGTGATTGTGGATCACCTTACCAAGACCGCACACTTTATTCCGGTCAATACCATTTATACCGCTAAGAGGTACGCGGAGATTTATTTGGAACGGATCGTTTGTCTACATGGGGTACCCAAGACGATAATTTCAGATCGTGGTGCTCTGTTCGTAGCATGCTTTTGGGAACAATTGCAACTGTCCCTAGGCACTCAACTGATCCGTAGTTCAGCATATCACCCTCAGACCGATGGGCAGACAGAAAGAGTAAATCAAATACTTGAGGATATGCTTCGAGCTTGTGTTATTCATTATGGGAAGAATTGGGAGAAGTGTTTATCTCTGGCCGAATTCTCCTATAACAACAGCTACCAGGCGAGTCTTAAGATGGCACCTTTCGAAGCCTTATATGGTAGAAGATGTCGGACCCCGTTGTGTTGGTCCCAGGCAGGCGAGAGGTATACCTATGGCCCTGACCTTGTGAAGGAAGCGGAAGAAAAGGTTAAGATCATCCGCGAAAACTTGAGAACCGCCCAGTCACGACAAAAGAGTTACTTTGATCAACGGCAGAAGCCACTTCAGTTTGAAGTTGGTGATCACGTGTATCTCAAGGTCTCCCGGACCAAGGGTGTGCAAAGATTTGGGTTAAAAGGAAAGCTTGCACCTTGTTATATCGGCCCGTATGAAATTACTCAACAATGTGGACCGGTGGCCTATCGAGTGAAGCTTCCCGAGAAGCTCTCAGTCGTACACGATGTATTCCATGTTTCCCAACTCAAGAGGTGTCTTCGTGTTCCGACCGAAGTTGTTGAACAGGAGGAACTCTCGGTTGAACCGGATCTCTCTAATGATGAGCATCCCGTTAAGATCCTCGATGAGAAAGAGAGACAAACACGAAGGAAAGGAGTTAAAATGTACAAAATTCAGTGGAGTCATCACTCCGAAGATGAAGCCACATGGGAAACCGAGGACTATCTTAAGAAGAATTACCCCGGCATTCTTTCGTAAGCCAAGGTATTTCTTTCCCCACTGTGTTCCTAAGTTTAATCGAATCTCGGGACGAGATTCCTTTTAAGGGGGGTAGGCTGTGACATCTCTGATGTAATAATGAATAAAACACATATGAAACAGGTTGAAAAGGGAATTATGGGTTGAAAATGTAAAAATCCATCAAAAATTCAAACTTAAATTCAAAAACAAAGGTGGTTTGACACCCAACTGAAAACTCAAGAATTTTGTACTAAACTTGAAAATCTCCAAAAATAAAAGTTGTTGGTCATCACAAATAAGCCCTAGTCACTGTTTTGAATTTTTGAAAATTTTGCAGTCTAGTCCCTCAAAAACTCGAAATACAGTTCTGGGCACCTTTTTGTATTTGGGTTGTTTGAGCTCAAAAAATTTGAAATTTCAGGTTCACCCCAAAAAGGAAGTTGTGTCCCACCTCTCAAACTCCAACTTTTATTTTCACACTTTTTCACGTTCAGTTCAAATTTTTGGAGAAAATTCAAATGGAGCAAAGGAGCTCCACGGGCGCGCTCTGCGCCTGGCCGGAGCTCGGCCGCCACGTGGCCGGCGGGCGGCGGAGGCCGCGCCGAGCTGGCCGAGCCGCGGCGTCGGGTGGCGCTTGTCACCTTGTGCTTGTCCAACCCCTCCCGAGCTGTCACCTCGCCGTCGTTCGCTCGCCTCGCCTCGCGCCGCGCGAACGCCATCATGGCGGTCGAGCGCCGCCGTGGCCACGCGCACGCGCGCATCGCGCAACGCCACTCCGCGGCAGATTCTCCTCCCCGCTCCGCGCCAAGACGTTCTGCAGGATATCTTCCACTGCTCCGCGCCTCAATCCTCCTCGTCCAACCCCCGCGGTCGCGCTCTGCTCGAGCTCAGCGCATCAATGGCGCGTCACGTCGGCCATTACTCCTCACGCGCGCTCCCGAGGCTGCACGACCCGCTCTAGCGTGCCAAGGCACTCACCCGAGCCATTCACACACTCCACTTGCTCGCTCACTTCACCAGTCCCTCTCCTCGCGCCTCGCTCCGTCGTCTTCCACCTCGCGCCGCACGGACCGAGCCGAGCTTCGAGGCAAAATTCTCCCTCCACTCTCCACCATTCCCAAATTCCTCGCGCTCGCAGCTAGAACCCTTCACTAGCTTCCCATTCCCCCACTTCTCTCGAGCCATCCGCTCCGCTCACGTCTCCCTCCTCGCGACTTGGCGCGCACGCCAAGGAGCTTGAAGCCCCCATAAATAGGACCGCCAGCCCCTCCTTCGAGCCGTACTCCCAACCCTAGCCCAAACCCTAGCCGCCGACCCCGAGCTCGCGCCGCCGTCGCCTAGCCCTCGCCTTGCCGCCGCCTAATCGCCAAGAGCGTGCTCAGAAGCTTCACCGCGGGGTAAGCAACGCGCCAAGCCCTTTTTCCCCTCCTCTTTCGCTCTGCAGCGCCCGCGCAAGCTCGCCGGAGTTCTCCACCCGCCTCCGCTCGCCGCCAGCCTTCACCGTTGCCCCATCCCTGCTCTAGACCCCCAAAACCGAACCCTCGTCGTCTCCTCTACCTTTAGAGCTAGCCGCGGCGAGAAACCGAGCCCCGTAGCGCCTTCTCGAGCCAATTCCGGCGAAGCCCCGTCGCGGCCGTGGGTGGCGCCGCCGCGCTCCGGTGAGCCGAGAGCTCGATCTGTTTTCCGCCGTTCAGATCCAATCCGACGGCCAGATCTAAAAGCCGTTTTAAACCGAGCCGGTTCCAGTGAACCGCGGTTCAAGCCGGTCCACGGTTCGGTCCACGGTGACGTCAGCTGACGTCAGCATCCAGCCGTTGCTGTGGTTATTTTGCAAAAGAGCCCCTCTGTTTTTCAAAAATCAACCCGCGGTCCAGCGCAGTTCAAAAGTATTTACAACTAAGTCCTTTTCCTTTCGGTTTAGCCCCTGTCCTTTTGAAAAATCATGCCCGCCGTCCTGAAAGTTGTTTTTACGCCGCAGCCCTTGTGTTTTAATACAAAATTACGTTTTAGGTCCCTGGTTTCTTTCAAAAACACCCCTGGAAGCCTAAAACCTTTACCAGCAAGCCCCTAGAGCCCGTTTTAAGCGTAGTTTCTTCGTTTTAACTCCGATTTGAGTGTTTTTCGCGCTCACGTGTTCGTGGTGAAGCGTAGATTAATTCTAAAACCTTCTTTTCATCTTTTGTTTATGTTTGGTGTACTGTTCTAATTAAATATCTTGTTTGCATGTATGTGTGGATGCTTGTGTGGTGATCGATGTGAATAGTTGCCGAGCCGTTCGAGTTCGCCGACGATCCCGTTCACGAAGATCAAGTGCAGCAGCAGTTCACTAAGGAAGGCAAGTATAACACGGACCATCCTTGTTACCTATACACGATTAATCACGTCAATCATATGCATGTGTCTAATACTGTTAACCATTAAGGATGTTCCTAGTCTTTACCTTATTCCTTGTTACCTGGGGTTTTATGCATTATGGTTAGTCTATGCTACGCGCTGCAACCAACATTTATTTTAATGTCAATATTGAATTAATGGTTCACTTCACTGATGGTTAAAAGATGCTTTTTAGCAACATGGTTCAGGGAACTAGAGCATGTGTTGTGTGCTTTGTTCTAGTGTCTCTATAAGGTTTGATCTAGGGAATTAGAGCATGTGCTTTGTGCTTTGTTCTAATGTCTCTCCGTAAGGTCCGGTTCTTAAAGCGGCAACCCAGGAATTTGTTCGCCGCCGTTGGAACTATAATGGCTCTGGTCTTGGATAATTAACTTGTACGTCTCTAGCTCGCCAGTGGTTACCGAAAGGCGTATGTGGGGTGCATGGGTGAGAGTATAGTTTGATCCATCGAGGACGGTTTTATCCGTTGGCTATGCCCCATTAGGCAAAGTCCCGTGATGTAAGCGCCCGAGGTACGGCAGCTTCACACGTTGCGATGATTGCGCTCTCGCTCTGGACGCCATTGACCCCCTCACGTTGCGCCCTGAGCGTACGTCAATCTCGATGCCTCGGGTTATGCTGCCTATGTTGAACCAAAACGGCTACTATGCTTGTTAGGGTGTTTTGTGAAAGTCCTCGTAACATAAGTTCTTTTGGATTTATGTGACCGGCGGGTAAAGGGCGAAACCTCTGCAGAGTGATGATCTATCATGATAGCCGTGCTCACGGATACGAGCGGCCTGGATCCTTTTTGATTAGAAGATGATATTAGTGGTTGATGTTGGTTTGTTCTATAATCACTTATACCTTATTAATGGGTTTATACTTGGGATTCTACTCATTAGTAGTAAGTTGGTGGATAATAAAATGAAACCACTAAAAGTGCCAATGCAGTATAACCGTGTCAAGCCTTTTGTCCTTGCATAACCCGTGTTATACTTGTTAAGTAAGATGGTTTACTTACACTTGCAACTATTCAACAAAATCCCGGATGGGTAACAGATGGAGCAATGAATGATCAGTCGCTTGCTGAGTTTCCGGAGGATCTGCCGTACTTCTAAGCTGTGTTCAACCAGTCGGTGTCCCTGTGGATTTGAGGCTCTACTTAGTTGAGACGTTTATTAGTATAAGTCTTCCGCTGTGTTATTGTTTAAGACTATGTCTTGTGTTAAACTCTGATATAAACTATTTTTATTCGAGCATTGTGTTCTCTGTGATTCAATATTTGTAATCTATATGTGTTCTGTGGACATCCTGGGCACACATATGGAAGCATTCGGATTTCTTGGAAATCTGGGTGTTACAAAGTTGGTATCAGAGCCGTGCTGACTGTAGGATCACAGCCTAGATAGAACGGTCGATTAGAACTTGCTTAATCCTTGCCCTAAAAACTACTTTACATCTAGAGTTGAGTTTCTGTTGAAAAATAGTGTTCTCTTCTACCTCTGTCCTTTGTGAAAATTTTCTAGCCCTCCTCTAGTTTTCACTTCCATAGATAGCTCGACAGAGATAGATAGTCCGTAAGAGCACTGATGGCTACCTTCCACCCCGCATCAATGAGTACCCGTTGGAGGCACGCAACCTGGACGCCTACATGGAGCTTCTTAGGCAGGAGGCCGAGGAAGGGAACCCCGAGGAGCTGCAGCACCAGTCGGAAGGACCTGCGCCATGTAGTCCAGAGTTAGGTGCACAGTCGCCACCCCATAGAAGGACTAGATACAGCACCCTAGCTCACCGCACCACCATCGACCCTAAATGCTAATGAAAATCAAATAGAACGTTTTTGAGTCAAAACTAGTCTAAGAGTGTCGAGTCTTGTGTGAACCATGTCTTTGAATGCTTGAATGAATTGTCATTATGCTTATGTGTGGTTTGGATCTTTTGTAATGCTTGTGATGAGCGCAGATGGAAGTCTGCAATCATCTAGTATTGGATTAAGGTATAAGGTATTAGGTGGATAGATAGATGGGTTCCTAATCTCTCCTTTGCATATCATCTATCATCTTTCCTATCGCCTGAGTACCTTATCTTGTCAATGGATTGCTTCTGTTCTTGACACTGGTTCAGACATGACTGTGATTATGAATGTTGGGATTTTGATTTATGACAGATGGTTGGGACAAGAGGATCGACGGGTGGTGGCAATCAGAACCAGAATCAGAACCAGAACCAGAATCAGAACCAGAACCAGCCGCCCACCATGGAGGATCTAGTCCGCTTGCAGACGCAGACGATGCAACAATTGACTCAGGCCATAGCTTTGATGCAGCAGAACCTGCAGAATCCACCTGTTCAGCCACCTCCCCAGCCCATCCGGGACAAGAGGGGAGAGTTCTTGAAGGGGCGCCCGCCAAAGTTCTCCCGCGCCAAGGACCCGATGGAAGCAGAAGACTGGATCAAGGCAGTGGAGTGACAGCTCGACATTGCTCAGTGTGATGACAGGGAGAAGGTGCTCTACGCCTCTGGACAATTTGAAGGAGCCGCTCTCGACTGGTGGGTAGCATACCAATATGCGCAACCCGATCGCAACCAGATCACCTGGCAGCAGTTCAGTGATGCCTTCCGTGCTCACCATGTGCCTGAGGGACTGACGGTCCTGAAGAAGAGGGAGTTCCTAGCCCTGACGCAGGAAGGAATGAGCGTCACTGCCTACCGTGACAAGTTCCTCGAGCTGGCCCGCTACGCACCTGATGAGGTGTCGACAGATGAGAAGAGGCAAACTCGCTTCCGGAATGGACTCCAGGATGTTTTGCAGCTACAGTTGATGTGCATCACCTTCCCAACCTTCGGTGCTTTGGTTGATGGTGCTCTGATGGTGGAGCACAAGCGCCGCGAGATCGAGGACAAGAAGAGAAAGTTCATGAACCAGCAATCTGGCAGCAACATCCGCCCCCGCTACAACCCCCAGCAGGTGAATCAGCAGCGCACTCAGGGACAGTCAAGCCTTCAGAACCGCGGCCAGAACCAGCAACGTCCCCAGTATGCACCACCCCAGCAGCAACAGCAGCGCTACCAGAACGCACAGCAGAACACCCAGGCTTCGCGCACTACCCAGGCTAACACCACTCCTGTCGGCCCAAGGGTATGCTATCACTGTGGTGAACAGGGACATTACGCTAACTTTTGTCCCCGGAGGGTCCAGAATTCCACCAGTCAGAACAACAACCAGAAGGCAGGACCACAACCAGCTCAGAATGGGAATCAGCAGCAGGCACAGGGAAATCGTGGCCAGCAGAACTACGCTAGGGGCAAGCTCAACCATGTGGGAGCAGAAACTGCAGAAGTAGCCACAGATGTGGTAGTCGGTACGTTTTCGGTCAACTCACAACCTGCTACAGTTTTGTTCGACTCTGGAGCTTCGCATGCTTTTATATCCGCTGTTTTCGTGAAAAAGAACTTGATGCTTATGCAACCTATGGGGAACACCATGTTAGTTAACTCACCGGGGGGAGAACTTCGAGCCACATTACGTTGTCCTAATGTAGCAATTAACATAAGGGGGGTAGACTTCTTAGCACACCCTATAGTCCTAAATTCTATCGGGATGGATCTGATTTTGGGAATGAGCTGGCTAGCAAAGTACGACGCCGTCATACAGTGCTCCAAGCGTGCAGTTCAGTTAGTGGCTCCATCAGGGGAGAAGATTGAGTACCAAGCAACCAAAACCACAGAGCCCGGTCAGGTCAATCATGCTGAAGGCACAGAGTTGAAGGACATTCGAGTGGTGAACGAGTATCCAGATGTGTTCCCAGATGAATTGCCAGGTATGCCTCCGGAACGTGAAGTTGAATTTGTTATTGAACTTATGCCTGGCACAGCACCCATAGCTAAAAGACCATATAGAATGGGGGTAAAAGAATTAAAGAAACTTAAAGAAGAATTAAAGGCCTTACTAGCTAAGGGGTATATACGTCCTAGTTGTTCGCCTTGGGGAGCTCCAGTGTTGTTCGTTGATAAGAAAGACGGGACACAGAGGATGTGCATAGACTATCGAGCACTCAATGAGGTCACCATCAAGAATAAGTATCCACTGCCAAGGATCGATGATCTTTTTGACCAATTGAGGGGAGCTTGTGTGTTCTCGAAGATCGATCTCAGATCAGGCTATCATCAGATGAGAATTCGGGTGACAGACATCCCTAAGACAGCTTTCACTACCCGGTATGGTTTGTATGAGTTCACAGTTATGTCCTTTGGATTGACTAATGCACCGGCCTACTTCATGTATTTGATGAACAGCGTGTTCATGGATTATCTTGACAAGTTCGTCGTGGTGTTCATCGATGATATTCTGGTTTTCTCTAGAAATGAGGAAGAGCATGAGGAACACTTGAGGTTAGTGATGCAGAGACTCCGAGAACATCAGTTGTATGCTAATTTGAGCAAATGCGAATTCTGGCTGAAGGAGGTATCATTCTTGGGCCATGTGTTGTCAAATGGAGGTGTCGCAGTTGATCCGAAGAAGGTTAGGGATGTTCTCAATTCGATTCCACCGCAGAATGTCAGTGAGATCAGGAGTTTTCTTGGAATGGCAGGCTACTATCGGCGTTTTATTGAGGGATTCTCCAAGATTGCCAAGCCCTTGACATCATTGCTAGAGAAGAATGCCAAGTTTGTGTGGACACCGCAGTGCCAAGCTAGTTTCGAGGAGTTGAAGAAAAGGCTGACCACTGCACCAGTATTGGTACTGCCAGATGTTACTAAGACACTACTAACTTCTAGCACTTGCACAACAATGAGAAAACGTTGCAGTAGGTTCAATTTGGTTGCTACAGGCTGTTCTTGCAACCAAATCGTGTTGGTTGCCAATGGTTGCAAAAAGTAACGTTGCAATAAGAACTTGCAACCGTTACGTGTTTGGCGTTGCAAGAGTTACCTTTTCTTGCAACCATGGTTGTCCGTTGGCAAGCATGGCAATAGGATGCTATCACAACGTTCACTGGCGTGGCAATAGGATCACTTGCCACGCTCCTCTACGTGGCAAGAGGTGGTAATTGCAACGATTGATAGCATAGCAATAGGAGTTTGTTGCCACATTGAAATATTGTTGCCTAAGGTGTTATTGCCACGACTACCATGGCGTGGCAAGTACACTATTTGCCACACATTTTTATTCGTTGCGAGAGAGTATACATTATTGCCACGGACGCGGTGTTGTTGCAGCATCATCTTTTGCCCAGGAATTTTATTCGTTGCGAGAGAGTATACGTTATTGCCACGAGCGTGGTGCCGTTGTAGCAATGTCATTTTCCCACTAATTTTATTCGTTGCGGGATATCAAATGTTTTTGCAACACTAGTAATGTTGTGGCAATATTATCATTTTGCAACGTAAATAAGTTTGTTGCCAAAGAGCATATTGCCACACATTGCGGCTCGTAAGCATATGTTTTATTGCAATGCTAGTAGCATTTTATTTTGGTTTAATAAATTGTCATTGCAAATCAATAAACCATAATGAAAGCAATTGCACTCACATCTATTAAGTGTAATCAATCATTCAATATGTGACAAACCATTGAAATATTAGCTAAAATAAAAAACAAGTGTACAGTTCACTCACTAATCGACAACATTTTAAAACTTCCTAACATCTATGCAGCATTCGAGAGTTTCCTAGCAGCGCCACATGTCATCGGCTCAGCTATGTCGTCGCTTGATTATGTGCTTCCCACTGAAACTTTGTCCACCTACTGCCAACAGAATAGGATTAGAGCAATATTAATATTACCAATTCATGCACAAAATATAAAAAGATTTAGATATAACATGGTTGTAATTAAGAAAAATTAGAATTAATGAAAACTATGGAAATAGTTCTGTACATATGATACTTTTGTTATCAAATTCTCTGGATTTTTTAAGGCAGAATGTTAAGCAACGGTATAATTAATCAAAACTATAGAAACAATGTTGTCCATACAATTATTTTGCCACCAAATTCTCTGATTTTTTGAAGGCAGCAACCACTGCAGTTGATTAGAAAAATAACAAATAGAGATCTACACAATGAAAAATTAAATTCTATAAGATTATGAAGCTATCATGGTAAAACATCACAAATGCCCTTTGTTGTGGTCGTCCAAACCTGACAGGCCACATATAAAATTTGTAATTCCCAATTCTTCATGGTTAAAATCATGAACATTCACCACGGTAGACATCTCTAAACCCAATCAGAAAAGGTAGATTACTACACAATTCACCCAAGCTGCAGTTTTCAACATGTTTTTTAAATGTATTTCCTACATTTCCTAGTTCTACAAGGAAGGTCACATTTGATAAACTTCAAACAAATGATGCAAGAATTTGTTCCAATTTGCTGATCACATATTACAGTTAGTACCTTCCTCCTTTTGATATTATTCCTTGTTCTGTTCATCAGCTGATGTGGAGAGATAAATGTCTTCTGTGCAGCCACATCTGTTGTGTTTTCGTTGAAAAGACTTCTGGAGATACCTACAGTATTTTTACCGGAGCGAGTACGTGGTGCTACATCTTTTTGTATGGTGACAACACTTCCAGACTGAGTCTACAAACATTAAATTGTTTGATATATTTTAGCTACAGTTCAAGGTGCATAGCTCAACATTACATGGAACATAGTGTAATATAATGTCGTTACCTGCTGTAATGCATCTTCATTTTCAGTTTCACATTCACCAGTCTCTTGTTCCTCTTGTATGGTTGGTGCAACTTGTATACTGTCATTGTTTTGTGGGGTACTCTACACATACAAATATAGAGGTAAAAGAATAGGCATCATAATCATAACTTTATTAAGAGGGCAATGGATGAAAATTTTTTCTAACATTACCATATTCATAGTTCCTTCTTTATGCTGTGCTAGCATGTTAAGAAATTCTTGTTTCATTTCTTCTCTTATTTTTATCTTAGCATTTTCCAGATCCTCTTGCATCCTCCTCCTATTTTCTTCTTTCTCCCTTTCCCTTTCAGCAGCTTCGTGTGCCATCTGTTCTTTCAGCTTCTCAACCTCTATTTCAAAAGCCATGCTCTTATCCCTGGATGCAGCTTGAGCACGCGCATGTATTTCAAGGTTCTCCTTCATAAGTTCTCTGCGAGTTTGATACTTAGCTAAATATCCACGCCCATGTAATTTGGACGATTTGACTTGTGTCGTTGCTTTGTAGCTTGATTGGAAAATCATGTCCTCCTCAGCAGCTGTAAGTGTTTGTGTATCAGCTTCTAAGCCAATCTCACCCATTTTCAAGGTTGCATTTTCCTAAATTAAATAACAAAAATTGTTAAGAGTTGTCTGACACAACCAGCAGCTGTAAAAAAATTCTTGACGAGAGATTTACTCACATATACTGCAGCCGAAACAGAATTTGACCATCTGCCATGTCTTGTGTGAGTGGTCCTCCAAAGAAAAAGATCACTTGGCTCTTCACCGGTTTCTGGGTCTCTCTAGAATAGGATGCGAAATGCAATTCAGCAGATAATTATTGTATTATATGATGAAAGGACCAGATTGGTATATGTAATAATGATTACCTGCTCGAAGCTACACTGTGAGAAGTTTTTACAACCCATCAGATGCTTGGTTTTTTGCTTCTTACGGTTGGAGGAGTTCTGGCTGCTTACCTCCTGCAGAATGAGAACAAGTGGTATGTGACAATACAGCTTTGGTTTAAAGTTTGTTGAGAAACTAGATTTTACTAGAACAGACCTTGAATTTATCAGATCCAAAATACAACTGCAAGTTGTGCCACTCTAGAAGGTGTACTTCTTCAGGTTTATTTCGTATTCTCTCACCATAACCATTGTAAGCCCTGTATGTGGCACTCAGAGCTGATCGCCATCCTTTATACCGCTCCTTGGCAATGTTCCATATTTTCTCTTTTCTTTTATCCTCAGTGGGAATGTTGATGAAGTTCCACCTAAGCTGTATACAATTTCAAAGCAATCAAAGATTTGTCACAATTGCTTGTACGCATCACATGAATAGGGATTAAAAATAGTACACAACGTACCAGTATCTCTTCTGCAATTTGTTCTTTGATTTCTTCCTTTATATACTTCCAACTTTTTACTCCAATTAGTGGGGCCCATTTCCTTGTAAATAGTACGACCTCATCGACAAATGAACGGGAATTTGCTCCAATCGGACCTCCACGCCTTTCTGAAAATTGGATTGAGAGTTTTTGAGTTCGTTCCTTAACTCTCTTGTTGGCTACTGCTAGTCCTTTAACCGTGCCACGACCTCTTTTCTTGCATTGATTGGAGCCACCTCCTTGCAAAAAGATAATAAAAAACTTGAGCTGTTATAGTTTGCAATTAAGATATGTGAACCCAATATTAAAAGTGCATGCATGCTCACATACCATTTCCCTCTTTCCTTGCCTTCCTTGCATGGCTTGGCCTATTTGAGGGTTCTTTCGCATTGCCTCCACTATTTTCACTGTCATCATTTATGGTGCCATTGGTTTCACGTTGCTCGACAAATGCCACTGCACACAAGGTTAAATCTTCAGTTCTAAAAATTTAGTAGTAAAATACATTGGTTGAAGAAGTGAAATAAGTTACTAATTTCTGGAATGTCCCCTTTCATCCTTAAAAATTCCTTGTAAGTTTTGATTGTTTCATCCCTAGAGTCATCCTTGAAATCTGTTGGTCACCAAATATATGTTAGATAAGGTCTAATTCATATAAAGGTGCTAAGGTTGCAACAATATAAATACATAATGCAAAAACATAGATCATATACTTCTGGATTGGTCCTCCGGTAGATTCTTTAGCCAGTCCTTGTATGTATCAAATAGATCATCCATAAACGGATGGTCATCTTCTTCCAGCTGTTGCCTTAGTCTTGGTCGCTTGAGGGGTGTTATGCTGACTTGTTGTGATGTCTCCTTTTCCTGTGAGAGTACTAATCTGATTTCCTTCTCACTCTCATTGTCTAGTAGCATACTCTCTATATGTCTGATGTAATCAATGGGCTGAAGACTAGCTACATCTCTTCCACAACGCTTCTTGTAGTACAAAAAGTCCCGAACAGCATACCCAAGCTGGTCTTTAAGAGATGTCAAGGTTGAGAATTTTATATCAGCCCTCTCTACTTTGAACATTACGTACTCCTGATCTGGAAGTCCATTCTTGCAATGAACATAAATAGTCCAGATTTCATCCGTGCCACTGCATACATAAGACAGTGGTTGATTAATATACAGGTATAATCTTCAAAGTTTTTTCCAATCTCTGAAAGCAATTCCAACAATCGTCCTAAATATAATTCCTCTAGTCTTATCAGTTATCACTGGCTAACAATCTGGGATTCTAGGGCTACGATTATCACCGACCTGAGAGCCAGCACTAGCTAAGTCCCTCTTACGTTGAATTTAAGGAGATCTCCACTAAACAAACACAAAGTCACTGGCGGCTGCTAGTTACACAGTGACTTTTAACTCCAGTTAGATGAACCAATTTTAGTTACGACACTGTCATACTAGAGGAGTACGTACAACCAGGGCATATATTATCTTAAAACATCAGCACGGCTGTCAGAAAATTATCAATGGCTCCTATGTGATTTTATGAATTCTGATCCTCGTTTTGATTTATAGCAAGAAAAAAAACTGTATATGTACTGGATCAATATGCAGTCCCTGGTCCTAGTTGCCTGATTTTGGCTAATTCAAGAACAGAGTATTAGATTTGTTGCCCCTGAATTCCTTCCCAGTCCTAGTACTCATGCAGTGATGCATCTCCTATTCTCCTACTCTGTACGGTACAACAAACGAGTTATACAATCTTGGTGTAACAATACAAACGCAGCACCATATAGTATTTGTATGGTACAAAGATAGTTCAAAAGATAACCACATCATACCTGGGGGTATATGCACAAGTGAACCCATGCTCGTCTTCGAGTTCGAGAGAGGCTTCAGTATATCGATGGCAATGGGTGCCCAGGGCGGTGGAGTCGCTGCTGGTGCTGATGCCCTGATGAGGAAGTGACGTCCTGCCTGTAGGCGTCGCCGGCAGCGTGCTCGAAGGAGGCGGCGTCCTCGACGGAGGCGGCGGCGTCCTAGACGGAGGCGGCGGCGGCGGCGGCGGCGTCCTGGACGGAGGCGGCGGCGCCATGGCCCTCGCGACTGAGGAGTTGGATCGTGATTTTTGGATCGCGGTTTTGGGGGAGTGGATTGGCATCGGCGGTACAGGGGGTCTCTGGGATTATATACAGCGGTCAGTTTTTCTTTTTTCGCGGGAATTTGGCGCGGTGGGAAGGATGGTTTGGCGCGCTGCGAAAGTTTGGGCACACCATTTTGGATCGAGTTCCTCTAAAGTTTTGGATACTACCTCCCTCTGAGGTAATGGCCGTTCGTTCAGAATCCATTGGCCATATCCAGAAACGAGATCCGGCTCCTGAGATAAAACATGCGATTAGATAAAGTACTAGCTTAGCAATACTATGGATGGGGATAACAATTTACCTCTCTCTGAGGTAATATAGAAAACTTCAGACGATCTCGATCCACCAATTTAGAGGTTGAAAAACATTTATTTTATTTTAATTACTTTCTTCACAAAAACTAAACAAAATAAACAAAAACTTTCTGTACAGCTTTAACTTGGAAAATAAACAAAATAAATATTAAATGGATAAGTTACTAGTAAATTTATGAAGTTCTCTAAATTAGGTCGACATAATATTGTTGGTGAAGATCACGTGCCACACAAGTCACATGAAATAAGAAATTTGTTGATAATGATCAGACACCTAATGATCTTTGCTCTCAGGAATCTTGGAGTGCTAGAATTTGTAGTGGTCCCATGGCGGAACGTGAATTATACCGGATGACTAGACGTCCGACTAGGACGGACTACTTTCACCTAATTGACCTGATCAACGACTAATCACGACTAATTGTCTTATCAGTGCTCTGTGCTCTTAATTACAACTAGGTTCGATAATACGATTTGAAAACATTGATGACCTTGAATTCGGAAACAACATTACGCTTACTATATGAGATAGATGGGAATACAATTTGTTTCCTTTAGGAATAGAAAATATGAAGTTACATTAAAATTGTTATGCCAACAAATTAATTTCTATTCACTACTCATGTGTAAGAAAATAAGCTATATCAAAAGATCCAAGCAATAGAAATTTAGATACAGAAAAAGGCCACAAATGAAAGAGCGTGATTTTAGAGACACATAGAAACAAAAAACATTAAATTCAGAGTTTTTATGAGAAAGAAATACCATTTAGAAGTTTTCATTATGGATTAAAAAGAAAAAAATAAGCCATTCGTGTTCTTCATCTTCACCTCGCCGTTGCCACGTGGTAGGCGGCCATTGGCCTGCACGCCATGCCACGGATCACCTCTGGCACAGGCCACAGGGGGCTCGGTACATGGGTGGGTAGGCAGCTGATTAAACCAGTTTGATTTAGATAATTCAGGTAGATGGTTCGTACAAAGAAAGTATCTGGTCTGGTGGTACATGCTCTTTCTTTGAGTCTTCAAGTGCAGGGTTCGAGCCTGTTTTACCTCAATTTTTTTATCATTTCTGAACATTTTAGTGGGCGTGCTGTTGTCAGATGGGTGACGTGGCACAACAAGGCAATTGTGGCTGGGGAACATGGCACCTACGGCCGGGTAACATGTTGATGGCCAAACTCATAACATAAAAATAAATTAGGTTACTTTTAGTTGGCACAAACAAATACTTGTTGTGGTGGTATTGCATCTAGTATTCACTGTGCCTCTTTGACTTTAAATCCTTTTTGATCTTTTTTTTTTGCATCCAGATTTTTTTCTTCAAGATTTCACATTCCACATTTTTTGTTTCTTCAACACTTCATGACCAGTTGTTTTTCCTAGATGTTCAGGGTTCCAAACGTTTCACACCAATTTATTAGCATGGTCGTAGCCTCATAGTCATCAACGACTTCAAAAATATTAAATAAATGCACACAAAGTTCGCATTTTCCTGACTTCTTCCATGAGCAAAATTTACACAAAAAATATAAATTAAATGCACACAAAACTGACTAATGGAGCGAGGAAGGTTTCAGTCTCTTCAATAATTACAAGTTTAATGTATTCATAAAATACGACTTCAAAAATATAAAATAAATTCACACGAATTCACATTTTCCTGACTTCTTCCTTCAGCAAAATTTACACAAAAAAATCATCGTCAGAATCTTCTCCAGGAGTACTGAATGGAGGGACAACTCCATCAGCAAGGTAAGTGTCATCTGGGTCTTCGTCTTCATCAAACATGTCATTGTCCTCAGGTTCAGGCATTGCTGTTGCAAGGGCATGCTCAATAACACAAGCATCAACAGTAGCCCCATCAAGTCCAGACCTACTCCAAGCTGTAACATCTTCATTTTGCTGTTCAACATTCATATCTTCCACTCCTAAAACAACTGAGTCCAGATCAAGCTCGTCCATATTGTCAGTTCCTTCTCCTTCAGGCATGGCAAATAGGTTTCTAGGCTGCACACTAAGGACAGAGCACCAATCTGGTTTCTTTGGGTTTTTCACATAAAAGACTTGTTGGGCTTGTGTGCTTAGGATGTATGGTTCATCTGAGTACCTAAAGCGAGTGCTATTAATATCGATTACCCCATAATGATCCTTCTTGTACCCTCTGGATTTGTTCGTACTTGCTGCAGGGACATCAAACCAGACACATTGGAACAACATTACTTCCTTCTCACCAGGAAAATCAAGGCAGATAATTTTTCTAAGCACCCCATACCAGCCCATGTTTCCTGTACTTGAATCACCTTTCACAAATACACCACTATTTTGAGTAGTCAAACTGCTCTCTATAGAAGAGACCCGGAAAAGGAAGCCATTTATGAAACACCTGTTGAGCACACGAGCCCGACAGTCTGGACCGCGAGATAGATAATAAATCATGTCATCTATTTTCCTTTGTGCATGTAATGTGCTGATCTGCGGTTATGATCATTTTAAAAAATACATTAGGGAGCAATAAATTGACAAGTAACTAGCCTGTGCAAGCTAAACAAATAAAATATGGATAAATTTATTAGGGACTAATAAATTGGCAAGTAGCATGTGGAAACTATGCAAGGAAAATATGAATAAATATGTTAGGGACAACTCACTTTATGCTCGAACCATGATACAAACTCCTCCTTGTGTCTTTTATCAACATGCCGAGGGTTGGTTTCCTTGAGCTCATTTTTATGCACACTTTCCACAAAAAATAAAAATATGTTCGTTAGTTAGATATGTATTTTAAACATTAGTGAGCACCATAAAAAATCAGTTTCAAAATATAGCTTACTTTATCCATTGAGTGACCTCGTCACAGTTGGTCAATATGTAATGCCTCATCCTCTGCATGTCACTATCAGAAACAATATCGACAATACTTCCTTTCCTACTGTATTCAATGCTCCCAAATATACTTAGCCCAGATGGTGGTTCACTAGCAGCAGCGCTTTCATGACGCTCTGGACGATTAAGCTTGGTACTAATATTTTCAAAAAACCGAGAGCAAAATGTGAGGCACTCCTCAGATATATACCCCTCTGCAATTGAACCTTCAGGGTGTGCTTTGTTCTTCACATAGCCTTTAAGAGTACGAAGGTATCTCTCAACTGGATACATCCACCTATAACAAACCGGACCTCCAAGTCTTGCTTCCTCAGCAAGATGAACTGGTAAATGCATCATAATATCAAAAAAAGCTGGTGGAAAAATCATCTCCAGTCGACAAAGGGTCTTCCTAATCGAATCACTTAGTTTTTTAATTTCTGAAGACTCCAACTCCTTTGAACATAGTGAGTTAAAAAATCTACTTAGCTCGATCACTGGGATCACCACATCTTCAGGCAATATGTTGCGCACCACCAAAGGCAAAAGTTTTTGCAAGATTACGTGTAAGTCATGTGTTTTAAGTCCAGAAATCTTACAACCATCTACATCCACACATCTCCGAATATTAGCGGCATAACCATCAGGGAACTTGACGCCATGTAAAAATTTGCACAGAATTTTCTTGTCATCCTTATCTAGAGAGTATAACGCTGGTGGCAACTTGTACTTACCCTTTTCAAGCACTGGATGTTGATCTGTTCTTATACCTAAATGTTGCATATCCAGTCGAGCCTTCTCACTGTCCTTGCATTTACCATGTAACTCCAGCAAAGTCCCTAGTAAACTCTCACATATGTTCTTCTCAATGTGCATGACATCCAAATTATGTCGTATAAGCAAAGTTTTCCAGTAAGGAAGCTGAAAGAAAATACTCTTCTTCCTCCAGTTGTGCCACCTATTTTCTTCATCACGTTGCTTCCTTTTCTTTGTATCCTTCCCAAAATTCACTTGCTGGAAACTCTCATAGTCCCGCAGCACCTGCTGACCACTAAGCGGCACTGGAGCTTCTCTAGTTTCAGCCTTGTTATTGAAGCTTGCCTTGTTCCTTCGCCACTTATGATTCAAGGGCAAAAATCGGCGATGTCCCATATAGCAATGCTTTGAACCATATTTTAACCACAAGTAGTCAGTATCCTTATGACAATAAGGACATGCAAACTTGCCTTTAGTGCTCCAACCAGATAACATCGCATATGCTGGGAAATCATTAATTGTCCACAATAGAATTGCATGTAGAGTGAAATTCTTCTTCTCCTTCTCATCCCATGTTTCAACTCCTTTAATCCAAAGTTCAATTAGCTCATCGATCAGAGGTTGCAAATACACATCAATGTTCACTCCAAGAGATTTAGGCCCAGGTATCAACATTGACATCATCCAATAAGGTTGTTTCAAGCACAGCCAAGGAGGTAGATTATAAGGAATCAGTATCACAGGCCAACAAGTGTAATTGACGTTCAACATCCCAAATGGATTGAAGCCATCTGACGCAAGTCCCAGTCTAACATTACGTGGCTCCTTAGCAAATTTCTTATTCTCGTTATCCACATGTTTCCATGCTAATGAGTCTGTTGGGTGCCGCATTTTCCCATCATTAACCAATTCTTCCTTGTGCCACCGCATCAATGATGATGTCTCCTCAGACATATATAATCTTTGCAATCGAGGAATAAGTGGAAAATACCTTAAAACTTTGCAAGGAGAGCGTTTCTTTGCTCCACTGCTTTTGCTAGACTCGCCAGTCTCATCAGAATTTGTCTCCTCATTCTTCCACCTACTCTCACCACATGTTGGACATGTGTCCATATCAGCGAACGGTCCACGGAATAACACACAATCATTCACACAAGCATGGATCTTAATGTATGTGAGGCCAAGGTCGCTAATAATCTTCTTTGCTTTCTTGATTGTGTCCGGGATACAGTGTCCTGGGGGGAGTGCGTCTGAGAATAGCCTAAGTGTTTGCTCTGCGTTCTCATTGCTCCATCCACCCATGCACTTAAGCTGAAAGAGCTTAACCAGGAATGATACCTTGGTAAGCTGGGAGCAACCTGGCCACAACTCTTGTTGCGCATCTTTCAACAAATCAAAGAATTTCTTTGCACTCTCATTTGGCTCTTCATTGCTATTACCACTGGATGCACCCCTAATTAATGCGGACACCAGATTGTTGGCATATGATGCATCATCTGGTAGGCCGACATCCGAACCCCTATCATCATTCCAAGGTTCAGCAGTACCTTCCTCATTTACAAAATTCTCATCAAACCCTTTGGTCAGCAAGTCCATTTGAACCTCAGATTTTGTTTTGTACACAACTCCACGACACCTTGAACATGGGCATGGTGCAGTTTCTGATGCATAGGTGCCTTCAAAAATAGAATCGATAAATTTCTCGAGACCTGCTTGCCACTCAACTGTCGATTGAGACAACAGCATCCAACTCCGATCATCATCATGTGCCATTACCTCTACCTTCCAAATGTCACAGCAAGGCTTTCCTGCAGCACGTTAATTGAAGGGATCATGACAATATTATAAAGTATATCGGAGATAGGGAAGACTCAACAATGAAACATCGTTAAATAATGCATGCATACGTGATCTTTTTTTCTCGTCGATGATCGCCGGCCGGCCGCTCAGGCTCGTCCCTAAGTTTTAGAAGCCCTATTGCAAAATACAAAATGGGGCCCTGTATTATTGTAAAGAATATAAATAACAAAAATAGACAAAATATATTTTGAGTTCATCATGTTGCTAACATAAAAATCCATGCTAAATTAATAATAAAGGGGGTCTAGGAAGTAGGAACAATTTTGTTTGCTTATAAATTGGGATCGGACCTTAATGCAATGCGACAATGCAGTGCTAATAAATCTGATGTGCCCAATCAACCACCGATCCAATCCAAGAGACCAGATATCATCACATGATGATCAGAAATAAGAATTTTAGTAGCAGATGCAAATCGATTCATGACCAGACCTGTTTTCCTGGACGACTCACGCAGTCACGCCTGGACAGCAACGTGCAGCGGCACCGTCGATGAAAGACGAGTTGCCGAGTTCCTCCTGAATCTTTTTCTTTGGAAACCCTGGATGGCAATTGGCGGCAGCAAGCAGGAGCAGATTGCGGCGTCAAGGAGACAAATCGTCGCGAGCGACCCCGGCTCCGTGAACGGCGTCGTTCCTTCGTTTTCTGCTGCTTTGCGTTACTAGGCTAGCTATTAGCCTTGGGCTTTACGTGTTCACTCTAATTAGCAGGTTTATTAGTGCTTAGTGGGCTTAATTTGGGCTTACCGGGCTAATTAAGATTCAGTCAAAAAAATCCTTTTCCAGTACATAAATTATGTACTATCGCCACTTACGACAAAAAAGTTGGTCTAGACTTTAAGGTCTCAGGTTCAAAACCAGCAAGCCGTGTTTTTTTCTTTTATTTTTTTTATGTAACCTTTAAAGTGGAAAACCTTAGGTGGTGCAACAATTAATTTTTCTTTTATTTTTTTATGTAGCCACTAAAGTGGAAAACCTTAGGTGGTGCAACAATTAATTTTCGTTGCTATATGTACGAAGTTTTTGCAATGAAACAGACTATTACATACAACGAAATCATAATCATTGCTATATGTACCACTTTTTTGCAACGCAAGCGACTATTATATACAACAAAAACATATTCGTTGCGAGATGGATCGGCTATTGCAACCATCAATTAAAGAGTTGCAATATCACCTTAGTATTGCAACCAAGACAAAAATTGCCTGCAACGCAAAATAAATCATCGCAACAATAATCACTTATTGCAACCGTTCTATTATAGGTTGAGATAGCACTTTCTTTTTGCAACGATCTCCATATATAGGGCCACGAAACAATTTGCATGGCAAAAGTCCAATCTACCGCAACAAAAAGCGAAAATCGTTGCAAGAATACCTCTTGTTGCAACCAAAACTTGCCGTTGCGACAAAATAACGTGGTATAAGGGTCAGAAGTTAGTAGTGAGAGTTTCTCAGTGTATTGCGATGCGTCTCGTCAAGGATTGGGATGTGTACTCATGCAGGAGGGCAGAGTTGTGGCATATGCATCCAGACAGTTGAGGAGACATGAGCTGAACTATCCGACACATGATCTGGAATTGGCAGCCGTAGTACACGCGTTGAAGATCTGGAGGCATTATTTGATTGGACACAAGTGCGACATCTATACCGACCACAAGAGCCTTAAGTATGTGTTCACGCAATCCGAGTTGAATATGAGGCAACGTCGTTGGCTTGAGAAGATTAATGACTTTGAACTAGAGATTCACTACCATCCAGGGAGGGCTAACTTGGTGGCCGATGCTTTGAGTAGAAAGAGTCATGCGAATGTGCTACCGGGTCAGAATTTGCCGGAAGAGCTTAGTCGGGAATTTGAACGCTTAAACCTGGGTATGGTAGCTAACGTGGCTGAGCTAGAAGTGGAGCCAACTCTTGAACAAGAAATCAGAAAAGGTCAATTGGAGGATGAGGAAATCAAAGAATTGATTAAGAAGGTTGGGACAGATAAAGCGCCAGGATTCCGATTGGATGATCAAGGAACAGTGTGGTATGGTAACAGAATAGTGGTGCCAGATCAGCAGCATATCAAGGATGTTATTTTACGGGAAGCGCACGAGTCAGCATATTCCATTCACCCGGGAAGTACCAAGATGTACTTAGACCTCAAGGAAAGATTTTGGTGGTATGGTCTGAAGCGTGATGTTGCAGCACATGTAGCTCTTTGCGACGTATGCCAGAGAGTCAAGGCCGAACATCAGAGACCGGCAGGTTTGCTTCAGCCTATGAAGATACCAGAGTGGAAATGGGAAGAAGTGGGTATGGATTTTATAACAGGATTGCCCCGCACGCAGAAAGGTTATGACTCTATATGGGTGATAGTGGACCGATTGACGAAGGTGGCTCACTTTATTCCGGTAAAGACTACATATTCCGGTGCCAAACTAGCAGAATTGTATATGGAGCGGATTGTATGTTTGCATGGGGTACCTAAGAAGATAGTATCAGACCGAGGCAGTCAGTTTACGTCGCACTTTTGGCGCAAGTTACATGAGTCCATGGATACTAAGCTTCACTTCAGTTCCGCTTACCATCCGCAGACAGACGGTCAGACCGAGAGGACAAATCAGATACTAGAGGATATGCTGAGGGCATGTGCATTGCAGTATGGGAGTAGCTGGGATAAGAGTTTGTGCTATGCAGAGTTCTCGTACAACAACAGCTACCAGCAGAGTCTCAAGATGTCACCATTTGAGGCGTTGTACGGAAGAAAGTGCAGGACACCGTTGTTTTGGAATCAGACCGGAGAAGGTAAAGTATTTGGACCTGAGGTCTTGAAGCAGGCAGAAGAACAAGTGCAGGTCATCAGGCAGAATTTGAGAACAGCTCAGTCGCGGTAGAAAAGTTATGCAGATGTAAGGCGACGAGACCTCAGCTTCGAGATTGGTGATTTTGTGTATCTTAAGGTGTCACCAATGAGAGGTGTGAAGAGATTCAACGTCAAAGGCAAGCTAGCACCTCGCTACATCTGACCATTTAAGATATTAGAACGAAGAGGTGAAGTGGCTTATCAGTTGGAGTTACCAGAGAAATTGGCAGGAGTGCATGATGTGTTCCATGTGTCCCAGCTGAAGAAGTGTTTACGGGTGCCAGAGGAACAGATTCCGTTAGAGGAGTTGAATGTGCAGGAGGATCTTACTTATGAGGAGTATCCGGTCAAGATCTTAGAGGAGTCCGAGAGAGTCACCAGGAACAAAGTGATACGTATGTGCAAGGTTCAGTGGAATCGTCATACAGAGGATGAGGCAACCTGGGAACGGGAGGATGATCTCAAGACAGAATATCCACATCTCTTCCAATCCACGTCCGAATCTCGGGGACGAGATTCATCTTAAGGGGGGTAGGTTTGTAACACCCTGAAAATGCCTATTTAAAAAAAATAGTAAATAATTGGTTCTCCTAATTGAGTGCTCATAAATAAAGTAGGAAAATAAAATTTTTGAATAATTAAAAGCAAATTTAGGGTATAGAAACATTATTGTTGCATTCATGCTGGTGCATTTATTTTTGATTGTTGAATTCAAATTTGAATTTGAAT
Organism: Digitaria exilis; assembly: GCA_015342445.1. NCBI lineage: Eukaryota > Viridiplantae > Streptophyta > Magnoliopsida > Poales > Poaceae > Digitaria > Digitaria exilis. Next base: position 449,172 of record JACEFO010000846.1, on the reverse strand, counting down.
TTGAATTCAAATGAGTGTTTGAATAAAAGAAAAACCTTTTCTTTTTCTCTCTTTTTCCCTCTCTCTTTTCAGCCCAGCCGGCCCAGCAACCCTCCCCTTTTTCTTTTTCTCCACCGCTCGGCCCAATCTTTCTTTCCCTGCACGGCCCAGCAAGCAGCTCAGCCCGCTCCGCACCTTCTCTCCCGCAGCCGCTGACAGGCCGGTCCCACCTGTCGGCCTCTCTCTTCCCTCCGCAGCGCGCGCCTCCTCTCTCTTCCGCAGTCGCTGACAAGCGGGGCCCGCTTGTCATCTCCTCCTCCTACCTCTCGCCGTGGGCAAGCGGGACTCCACCGCCGCGCCGCCGCGGACTCCGCTCCGCTCCCGTCTCCCTCCTCGCGACTTGGCGCGCACGCCAAGGAGCTTGAAGCCCCCATAAATAGCACCGCTAGCCCCTCCTTCGAGCCGTACTCCCAACCCTAGCCCAAACCCTAGCCGCCGACCCCGAGCTCGCGCCGCCGTCGCCTAGCCCTCGCCTTGCCGCCGCCTAATCGCCAAGAGCGTGCTCAGAAGCTTCACCGCGGGGTAAGCAACGCGCCAAGCCCTTTTTCCCCTCCTCTTTCGCTCTGCAGCGCCCGCGCAAGCTCGCCGGAGTTCTCCACCCGCCTCCGCTCGCCGCCAGCCTTCACCGTTGCCCCATCCCCGCTCTAGACCCCCAAAACCGAACCCTCGTCGTCTCCTCTACCTTTAGAGCTAGCCGCGGCGAGAAACCGAGCCCCGTAGCGCCTTCTCGAGCCAATTCCGGCGAAGCCCCGTCGCGGCCGTGTGTGGCGCCGCCGCGCTCCGGTGAGCCGAGAGCTCGATCTGTTTTCCGCCGTTCAGATCCAATCCGACGGCCAGATCTAAAAGCCGTTTTAAACCGAGCCGGTTCCAGTGAACCGCGGTTCAAGCCGGTCCACGGTTCGGTCCACGGTGACGTCAGCTGACGTCAGCATACAGCCGTTGCTGTGGTTATTTTGCAAAAGAGCCCCTCTGTTTTTCAAAAATCAACCCGCGGTCCAGCGCAGTTCAAAAGTATTTACAACTAAGTCCTTTTTCTTTCGGTTTAGCCCCTGTCCTTTTGAAAAATCATGCCCGCCGTCCTGAAAGTTGTTTTTACGCCGCAGCCCTTGTGTTTTAATACAAAATTATGTTTTAGGTCCCTGGTTTCTTTCAAAAACACCCCTGGAAGCCTAAAACCTTTACCAGCAAGCCCCTAGAGCCCGTTTTAAGCGTAGTTTCTTCGTTTTAACTCCGATTTGAGTGTTTTTCGCGCTCACGTGTTCGTGGTGAAGCGTAGATTAATTCTAAAACCTTCTTTTCATCTTTTGTTTATGTTTGGTGTACTGTTCTAATTAAATATCTTGTTTGCATGTATGTGTGGATGCTTGTGTGGTGATCGATGTGAATAGTTGCCGAGCCGTTCGAGTTCGCCGACGATCCCGTTCACGAAGATCAAGTGCAGCAGCAGTTCACTAAGGAAGGCAAGTATAACATGGACCATCCTTGTTACCTATACACGATTAATCACATCAATCATATGCATGTGTCTACTAACTCGCCGTCGTTTGGCCGGCGCAGCAACGCCGATGAGCCAAGGACCCTTCTTCATCGTCTTCGTTTTTCCAGGGTTCCCAGTGTAAAAGTCAGGGACCTGTTCGTGAAGTTTTAAAAGTTCTAGGGTCTCTCGCGTAAAAAGATTCTTAAACCTAGATCTATTTTTTCCCGAATCTTGTAAAATCCACTAAAAATCGTACAAAAATCAGAAAAATGCACAAAAATACTCCCTGGATTTGTGCGATTGTAAACTCCAATCTCCTTTAAGCATGTATATACTTTTGGTGAACCATTTTTGAATTAAAATTCAAACTGTAAAATTTGAAACTTGTGCACCATTTCAAATCCAAAGCTCCGCTAGGGTTGATCTTTGGATATGTTGTTTGTAGTGACTTTGGGCACCTTGTGTCCAAAGGGGACCTAAAAATATGGACTGTAGTTTCAGTTATAAATTAAAATGTGTTTCCTGTCATTTTGTAGTCCCGAAATTATTAAAAATAATCCATGCAGTGAAAAATCACCATTTTTCTCCAGAGGACTGAGAACTTGTTAGCACATCTGTTAAAAATGCAAAACTTAATTTTTGCTCTGTTTAGACTAGCAAATAAATAGGTATGTGTTTTTGGATAGGAAATTATTGAGGACTGTCCAAGGGTTATTTTGAGCCACCACTTGGCCAGAGCCCTCCTGGCACACATGACTAGCATTGGTAGGAAAATCTCCTGATTAGGATGAATTTTCAATTTTATATGAATTTATTTCATTTCTGCAGGCAGCAGTTTGATATATTTTTAATAAATTTTGTGTAGCTCAGATTTAGCTAAATTTTGGAGTGAGCTTAGCTCTTATACTCCAGTGGCAGTCATAAAGTTTATAGATAAAAAGGATGAACAGAAAGTGAGAAACAAAAATGAGAAGGAATCTATGTGGAAATTGATTATATAAAAGAATAAACCTTTTTGTTAATTAGTTAGAATGAAATACGGAGAATCTAAGATTCCAGAACAGCACCCCAATTTGCAAATAATAAATAGAATTCTTTTATATATGTACACAATCACCATCAAAGTTGTATAAAAGTTTCCACACACCCCTCCTCTAATTTTATGAAAAAGAGAATAGTACTTAAGCATGTCTAGGTGAATATGGCCTTCAAGGCCTTAATCTTGGGATCAATAGGCAACAGCAATAAGTTATGCATCTCATGTAGAAGGCGCTATTCCGGACGGCACCTACCATCTCATCCCCGCCGACGAGGAAGGAATCCCGGAGGGAGGTGCCGGCGAAGGATCGACCAACCCGGAGGCTAACCCCCAGCTAGAGCAAGAAGGCAAGCCCCGGAGCATGACCTAACCTTTAAAATTTATGCATCTATGAATTCCCTATGCTTGCACATTTACGTTTCAAGGAGTTTATTGAATACCTTAGCTGCACATTTCCTAGTACCTATGACTTGCAACACTAGTATGACAGGATCGATAGGGCATTGCTTAGGGTCCGTTACAAGTCGAGTGATTTCCTGTCACTCGCGAGACATAGGAGTTGCTTGTCTTTACTTATGTTGGAATCATAAGGATTGACGGGCGGGCTGATAGATGTAGATCTCCCGTCCGTGTTTGATAATTGATTTAAGGTCGAAACGTGTGGTTGAGTGTGTCAAGTTTTTGAACGTACCACATGCATGCCGATATATGGGAGTCGGTAAGACCGGTACCAGATTGAAGCAGCTAGGGCCGATAGCCATCTCTCCTTGGAAACTTGTTTTCCCCTGCCGTACACTTGTGGATATATGCGTGAGACTGTGAGTGAAGCAGTAAACCTTTATCCTAAGGAAATGGACCCGGTTCCGAATTGTGGATCGATGGGAAAGGTTGAGAAATGCTTGTACCTTTTATAGCAAGCATTATCCGTGTGTGTTGGGTTTCCCCTGGCCAGGTAGCAAAATTCGGTTCGAACTGTCCGCTTCTCGCGGTTAATGAGACTGCTTGACCGCCTTGCTGCATTGAGTAACAAGTGGAACTATGAGATTGATGAACTTGTTCTATGAAATAAATTGTATTGCACCACTTGTATGCTTAGAGAGGATGCTAATCTAGAATGGTTAAATCTACTAGAATATGATGCTAAAACATGAAAGCAAGGACCTACTCTTAGTTGCTTTTTGGCAAACAAACCCACCAGCCAAAAGCCTCTCATGTCTAGATGTCGGTGATGTAGTTTTCACCCGACGGGTAAGCCTTGCTGAGTATTAGTATACTCAGCCTTGCTTGTGGTTTTTATTTACAGGTGCAATGTTGGATGTGGCAGTCGATGCTTTGACTTGGCCTACCCAGGTTCCCCCTGGATGGCACATCGAGTGGGTTCCGTCCTCTGCCGAGGAACGGGAGGAGTAGCACCGTGGCAGGCTTCAGCATGGTTTTACTTGTATCGTCGTTAGTTTTTATTCCGCTGCAATGAACCACTTTATTTCCGCTGCAAGACTTTGATACTCTGATTTAAATTCGAACTCGGTTTGTAATAACTTTGAGATTCTATTTGTGTATGTTAAAGTTGTGGAATGTTGTAATCTCTGGAACTCACCTTCGTGTGGGCGTGCTGTTGTTTCGATCGAGAAAAGTACGTGGTTAAATCGGGTTTAATCCGACGGCGCTCCAGCTTATTCCGGATTAAGTGCCTGACTACTCGATCAGTGGTCCTGGGGTACTTAACTTGGAATAATTTCGGAGTGGTCCGCCACAGCTGGCATCAGAGCCGAAACAGCGCACCGGAGAGAGCAACAAACCTTTAATAAACATTTTTGAATAAAATTTGCCAACTCGTACTTCCGCCGCGCTTTGCGATGGAAGGTCATTCTTAGGACCGCTAAGGATGTTATCTAGAGCGTGAAGCCTATGTGGGTTAAGGATCACGATATGATAGGTGGCAAATAATATATTACTGACTTCCAGCACATTTCATTCTGTCATTTACTTTACGCAATGGTGGGCGCAAGGTACGGCGATTGCTGTAACGTACCACGGCACTATATGAAAATATAGTGGCGGCACATAGTCAATACGCTGTAATGGCGTATGAAACTAGAATAGCATGGTGGGCGCAAGGTACGGCGATTGCTGTAGCGTACCACGGCATCATATGCAAATATGATGGCGGCACAAAGTCAATACGCTATCTCATGAGCGTATGAAACTGTCAATATGTTGCCTTGGTGACATATGAACATTGCCCGTTCAATGTTAAACGTTCGGGTGCCACCTCTATAGTGGGTGGTAATGAATGGAGACGCTTTCGTGAGTGCTGGCACGAAAGGTTGATTATATGCTCTGGAATGGAATTTTCTGCAGGTACGCTAAACACGATTCCGTATGTGAAACGGTTAGAAAAGTTCGGCTAGATAATATAGGGAGAGACGGATATTGCCTAGCCACCGGCACTAACTTCGTAGGCCAAAAGTTATTGGCATGTGTGTTGGCGAGAACGAATAGGCCGCTCATGCATTGCATTTCGCTGAAATAATATTGAATTTTTAACACGTGACCAAATCGAACCGCCGTCGAAAATTCAAATCACAACCCAAATTTCTGCTGAAACCAGTCTGATTGCACCGATGTTTCGAAACTGAAAACGTTGTCAAATGAAAAAGTGTTCAACATGAAAGATGTCATAAATGTTATGAAGTATATGCTGTAGGAATTTCAACGAAAATGGTTCAGTAAAACTGGAGTTATGCTTAAAATGGTAACCCCCTGTCTGCTGGAAATTTCTGGGAACAGTGAGATAAAAATTGAATTTTTAGACCATCTTAACGACAGTTTCTGCTCAAACCTTCAACATGAAACTTGTTTGTAATTACTTAAAAAATGTCCTGGCCAAACTTGGGAATTTTTGAGATTGTAGATTTTGAGTTTTAAAATTTTTACTACACTATCCAGAATCTGTTTTTGTTTTCTTTGGCGCTAACCGGTTCTCACCCTTGCCCTTTTCCTTTTGGTTCAGAATGGACGCTCACGCTGACTTGGCCAGCTACCCCAACGACGTGTCCTTCTCAGATTGCTTAGGATGGGAAGGCTTTCCTAGCATTCTGTGGTCGGTTTTACAGGCGCTCGACTACCCTACACCGCCACAGTATGAGAGAACCCTCATCCGAGACCGTGGTGTGACCCGTTCCCGTGTGCGTTTGGTGGTATATTGCCACCCACCGTGTCCTAGCTCCCCCACTTGGACGGTGGAAGTTCATGGACACCACATGGAGACGACTTGCGAGCTAGCTGCCTTGAATGGCATTAGCTCTTTTGTTGCTCAGAACCAGGAGTTGGTAGAGTACCAGTTGCTTGGATTGTTTCCACCGACTCAGCCGGATGATCCCCATTGGATGAGACGCTACCTTAGCTCCCCTTTGAGGATGGCGAAGAACCCCGTCGATGCGGCTGCACTGATGATGAGGTGGATCCGAGCCTACCACCGCTTGCAGGCACTTTTGGGACGATCGCAGAGCGAGATGCTCAACCTTGCTATGGACATGTCCGCCCGTGCCCGCGACATTGGGGTTGAGAGGACCTCATTGTCCATTAAGGTGACCACCAGGGATGCCATGATTGCTGATTTGGAGAGGCAATTGAATGACCTCCACATTGCCGAGGATGACATGCCGCCCCTTCCAGCTCCACCTTCACCTATGGGCAGCGAGGCTACCGCTAACAACTTAGATGATTTCTAGAGTGGTAGTGGCAAGTACTCCTCCGCTAGGCCTAAATTTTGGCTTCATGTTGTAATAGGCTAGATGGAGTTGAGCTCCCCCTTTTAATCTTTTGTGGCAATGTAATTTAATGGTGTGGTTGTGTGACCCCAAAACTTGATGAAAGTTGTAATAGCTGTGTTGAAAACATTCTGCAGCTAACCTTGTTTTAATTATTGATGGGTTTTCCATTCATTTCTGGGCCTTGATGTGAACTACAAAGTTGTTTGGAATTTGCCAAACAAAATGATCACCAAATTGCAACCCCATTGGTTAAGCGAAATAAAAATGGCAACCAAAACACTACAGCTCGGCCTGCTGAAAAACAGCAAACACAGAGAGCTAGAGTTTGAATTTTTCGGCTTAGTTCCAGTCCGAATTTGAATCTGAGCCCAACATGAAAGTTGTTGAGCATGAAATTTTCGAGCTACTGACTGAATTGGAGCATTTGACTTGCTTCCTGTTGGGAGATATGATTTTTTTTCCGAACTGCGTGCTGACATGTCATTCCTACGCAGTAAACTTCAATATATTGTCACGTTCTATCTTGTCATCATTATGCAAGTTTATGAAATGTGGCTAATACAAGTACCTACTGCAGATGGCAATCACCCGCAGCGGTCATGACGCTAGTGGCTCCAACGCTAACCAGCAGGGGCCAGAGGGGCAGCAACAGCCGCCACCACCTCCACCACCGCAGCAACCTCCGACGTGGCAGCAGTTGTATGCCACGCAAACGGAAATTCTACGGAACCTGCAGCATCAACAACAAATGATGCAACAGCAGATGCTGCAGCAGGGAGGTCAACGGGCCCCTCAGCCTCAAGTGGCCAGATACGAGGATTTCCTGGCTACACACCCGCCAATATTCTCACGAGCCGATGAGCCCTTGGAGGCCGATATGTGGATTCGAGCCATCGAGTCCAAGTTCACCATCCTGGCGACGCCTTGCACTTCCAACCGCAAGGTCGTGTTCGCGGCGCAGCAGCTCTGCGGCCCAGGTCTCCTATGGTGGGAGAACTACCTGGCCCTGCAGCAAGAGGGTCATGTGGTTGAATGGGATGAGTTCAAGGCGGCGTTCAAAGCTCATCACATTCCGGCCGGCTTGGTAGAGCGGAAGTTGAATGAATTTCTGGCTCTGACCCAGGGAACCCGCACGGTGCTCCAGTACGCCCAGGCCTTCAATGGTCTGTGCCCATACGCGGGTCATCACGCCGACTCTGACGAGAAGAAGCTGGAGAGATTCCGACGTGGCCTTAACACCAAGTTGAAAGCTCAATTGGCCACCACCCGTGCTGCCACATATGGCGATCTCGTGAACCTCGCCATCGCCCAGGAAGACGCCAACACGGTGCACAAGGCGGAGAAGAAGAGGAAGACTCCCGCTGGACCTTCGAGCGCGCAGCTGCCGAGATTCCGCTTGGTTCCCCCGGCTGCACCGCAAGGACAGTCCAGGCCACCTCAGGGAGGTGGATGGGTTGCTAGGCCACCATAGCCAAATGCGCCCCGTTTCCCTCCACCGCCGCAGCAGCAACAGGCGCCAAGGCAGAATGCACAACAGCCAGCTCGCCCTGGAGCCGGTTATCAGTGCTTCAAGTGCTGCAGTAACAGTCACTTCATCAAGGACTGCCCGCAGAACAAGCAGCAGAACCAGCGCCCGGGAAATCAGCAAAACAAGGGCAAACAGCAGCAGCGTGTGCAGGTTCGACAAGGACGGCTCAACTACACCACTTTGGCCGACCTACCCGAGGGAGCTCCAGACATGACTGGTACCTTCCCTATCTGCACTCAACCTGCTGTGATATTGTTTGATTCCGGGGCAACACATAGTTTTATAAGCACAAGATTTCATGTGAAATGTGGATTAAAATCTTACCATACCAAATCATCATATGTGATATCAACTGCGGGAGGTAAAATAGCATCCAACCAAGTCACCCGAAAAGTTCCAATCAGGCTGGGAAGTAAAACATTTCCTACTGATTTAATTCTGCTTGGTATGGAAGGGATTGACATTGTTTTGGGAGCCAATTGGATGACTCAACATAAGGTTGTGCTAGATGTTGCGGAACGAGTTGTTGAAATAAACTCGCCTACGCATGGCCCTAGTGTGCTATATCTGCCACAACAGACTTGCGTCAATGCGTGCGCTTATGCGATGGTAGAAACCCAACTAAAGGACATTCCGGTGGTATGTGAGAATGCCGATGTTTTTCCGGATGACTTACTTGGAATGCCGCCGGATAGGGACATTGAATTTGTGATTGAACTTCAACCTGGCACAGCACCTATATCAAAGAGACCATATAGAATGCCACCCAATGAATTGGCTGAATTAAAAATTCAACTCCAAGAACTGCTAGACAAGGGTTTCATTCGTCCAAGTGTATCACCTTGCGGATGTCCCGCTATCTTTGTGAAGAAGAAGGACCATTCCTTGAGGTTGTGTATTGATTACCGGCCTCTCAATGCGGTGACTATTAAGAACAAGTACCCACTCCCCCGTATTGACATCCTGTTTGACCAACTAGCTGGCGCCAGAGTGTTCTCCAAAATTGACCTTCGCTCTGGCTATCACCAAATAAAAATCAGGCCTTGTGACATTCCAAAGACTGCCTTTTCTACACGTTATGGACTTTATGAATTCTTGGTCATGTCTTTTGGACTCACCAACGCCCCAGCCTACTTCATGTACCTCATGAATTCGGTCTTCATGTCAGAACTAGACAAGTTTGTGGTGGTTTTCATTGATGACATTCTTATATATTCTAAGAATGAGGAAGAGCATGCCGAGCACCCTCGCATTGTTCTTCAAAGGTTGAGAGACCATCAGCTCTATGCCAAGTTCTCCAAATGTGAATTCTGGCTAGAGAGCGTGAAATTCTTAGGTCACACGGTTTCCAAGGATGGTATATCCGTAGACCCAACCAAGGTGCAAGAGGTGCTAGATTGGCAACCACCTACTTCTGTCCACGAGATTCGGAGTTTTCTGGGTTTAGCCGGTTATTACCGCCGTTTTATTCCGGACTTTTCTCGGATTGCGAAACCCATGACCGAACTCTTAAAGAAGGGAGTCAAATTTTAGTAGAATGACAAATGTGATGAAGCTTTCCACACCTTGCGAAGACATTTAACTTCAGCCCCAGTTTTAGCTCAACCCGATTGCACCAAGCCCTATGACGTCTATTGCGATGCATCAGGCACCGGACTTGGCTGTGTCCTTGTGCAAGAGAACCGAGTCATTGCTTATGCTTCTCGAGCACTCAGACCTCATGAGCAAAACTACCCCACGCATGATCTTGAGTTAGCAGCGGTTATTCATGCTCTCAAGATGTGGAGACACTATCTGATGGGTGTTCCATGCAACATATACACAAACCACAAGAGCCTCAAATATGTCTTCACTCAGGCACATTTGAATATGAGGCAGCGAAGATGGTTGGAGTTAGCAAAGGACTATGACCTTAGTGTGCATTATCACCCCGGCAAGGCAAATGTGGTTGCGGATGCACTAAGCCGCAAGGCTCATTGTCATTGTCTTTCCGTTGAGTCCTACGCTGACACCTTGTGCCATGAAATGGCCAAGCTCAACATAGAGATTGTTCCACACGGGTACTTCAACCATATTGCAGTTGAACCAACCTTGCACGATCAGATTGTTGTAGCCCAATTAAATGACGCGAGCATTAAAATCCTTAAAAGGAAATTGTCAAAGGAGAAGGTGAAAGAGAAGTACAAGTGTTTCCGGCTAGATGGGCAAGGAGTGATGTGGTTTGGACATCGCCTCATGGTGCCCAAAAACACGGAACTCCGGAGGAAGATTATGGATGAGGCCCATCTCTCCAAATTTTCCATCCATCCCGGTAGCACCAAAATGTACCAAGATTTGAAACAAAATTTTTGGTGGACTCGGATGAAGCGAGAAATTGCCACGTATGTGTCGGAATGCGACACATGCCAGCGGGTTAAGGCTAGCCACTTGAAGGTAGCAGGTACGCTTCAACCTCTACCTATTCCCTCATGGAAATGGGAAGATATAAGCATGGATTTCATTGTTGGACTTCCCAGAACCCCTCAGGGGCATGATTCTATTTGGGTGATTATGGATCGCCTTACCAAGACCGCACACTTTATTCCGGTCAATACCATTTATACCGCTAAGAGGTACGCGGAGATTTATTTGGAACGGATCGTTTGTCTACATGGGGTACCCAAGACGATAATTTCAGATCGTGGTGCTCCGTTCGTAGCATGCTTTTGGGAACAATTGCAACTGTCCCTAGGCACTCAACTGATCCGTAGTTTAGCATATCACCCTCAGACCGATGGGCAGATAGAAAGAGTAAATCAAATACTTGAGGATATGCTTCGAGCTTGTGTTATTCATTATGGGAAGAATTGGGAGAAGTGTTTATCTCTGGCCGAATTCTCCTATAACAACAGCTACCAGGCGAGTCTTAAGATGGCACCTTTCGAAGCCTTATATGGTAGAAGATGTCGGACCCCGTTGTGTTGGTCCCAGGCAGGCGAGAGGTATACCTATGGCCCTGACCTTGTGAAGGAAGCGGAAGAAAAGGTTAAGATCATCCGCGAAAACTTGAGAACCGCCCAGTCACGACAAAAGAGTTACTTTGATCAACGGCGGAAGCCACTTCAGTTTGAAGTTGGTGATCATGTGTATCTCAAGGTCTCCCCGACCAAGTGTGTGCAAAGATTTGGGTTAAAAGGAAAGCTTGCACCTTGTTATATCGGCCCGTATGAAATTACTCAACAATGTGGACCGGTGGCCTATCGAGTGAAGTTTCCCGAGAAGCTCTCAGTCGTACACGATGTATTCCATGTTTCCCAACTCAAGAGGTGTCTTCGTGTTCCGACCGAAGTTGTTGAACAGGAGGAACTCTCGGTTGAACCGGATCTCTCTAATGATGAGCATCCCGTTAAGATCCTCGATGAGAAAGAGAGACAAACACGAAGCAAAGGAGTTAAAATGTACAAAATTCAGTGGAGTCATCACTGCGAAGATGAAGCCACATGGGAAACCGAGGACTATCTTAAGAAGAATTACCCCGACATTCTTTCGTAAGCCAAGGTATTTCTTTCCCCACTGTGTTCCTAAGTTTAATTGAATCTCGGGACGAGATTCCTTTTAAGGGGGGTAGGCTATGACATCTCTGATGTAATAATGAATAAAACACATATGAAACAGGTCGAAAAGGGAATTATGGGTTGAAAATGTAAAAATCCATCAAAAATTCAAACTTAAATTCAAAAACAAAGGTGGTTTGACACCCAACTGAAAACTCAAGAATTTTGTACTAAACTTGAAAATCTCCAAAAATAAAAGTTGTTGGTCATCACAAATAAGCCCTAGTCACTGTTTCGAATTTTTGAAAATTTTGCAGTCTAGTCCCTCAAAAACTTGAAATACAGTTCTGTGCACCTTTTTGTATTTGGGTTGTTTGAGCTCGAAAAATTTGAAATTTCAGGTTCACCCCAAAAAGGAAGTTGTGTCCCACCTCTCAAACTCCAACTTTTATTTTCACACTTTTTCATGTTCAGTTCAAATTTTTGGAGAAAATTCAAATGTAGCAAAGGAGCTCCACGGGTGCCAACAGTGGCCCTGGCGCGCTCTGCGCCTGGCCGGAGCTCGGCCGCCACGTGGCCGGCGGGCGGTGGAGGCCGCGCCGAGCTGGCCGAGCCGCGGCGTCGGGTGGCGCTTGTCACCTTGTGCTTGTCCAACCCCTCCCGAGCTGTCACCTCGCCGTCGTTCGCTCGCCTCGCCTCGCGCCGCGCGAACGCCATAATGGCGGTCGAGCGCCGCCGTGGCCACGCGCACGCGCGCGTCGCGCGACGCCACTCCGCGGCAGATTCTCCTCCCCGCTCTGCGCCAAGACGTTCTGCAGGAGATCTTCCACTGCTCCACGCCTCAATCCTCATTGTCCAACCCCCGCGGTCGCGCTCTGCTCGAGCTCAGCGCATCAATGGCGCGTCACGTCGGCCATTACTCCTCACGCGTGCTCCCGAGGCTGCACGACCCGCTCTAGCGTGCCAAGGCACTCACCCGAGCCATTCACACACTCCACTAGCTCGCTCACTTCACCAGTCCCTCTCCTCGCGCCTCGCTCCGTCGTCTTCCACCTCGCGCCGCACGGACCGAGCCAAGCTTCGAGGCAAAATTCTCCCTCCACTCTCCACCATTCCCAAATTCCTCGCGCTCGCAGCTAGAACCCTTCACTAGCTTCCCATTCCCCCACTTCTCTCGAGCCATCGTCGCTTCTCCGGCGAGAAATCAAGATTTCCCCCAAATCTCGATTTTCGGCCGCCGGAGCACCCTCACGTCGAGACCCCACTCCGAGCCGTCCCCGAGGTCAACCGAGCACGCCAATAGCTTCCTCGAGCTCCACTGGTGCTCTAGGACCCCTCAAACCCCGACGAGACCCACCGACCTCACCGACGTAGAAATCGCGGCGGCCGCACCGCCACTGCATTGTCGCCGGCGAAACTCCGAGCTTCCCCGGCCTTCCAACCGTCACCAACCGACCCGTGGTGAGCCCCTAGTGCTTTTCCCCCACTTCCCCGACCCTAACTCGCCGTCGTTTGGCCGGCGCAGCAACGCCGATGAGCCAAGGACCCTTCTTCATCGTCTTCGTTTTTCCAGGGTTCCCAGTGTAAAAGTCAGGGACCTGTTCGTGAAGTTTTAAAAGTTCTAGGGTCTCTCGCGTAAAAAGATTCTTAAACCTAGATCTATTTTTTCCCGAATCTTGTAAAATCCATTAAAAATCGTACAAAAATCAGAAAAATGCACAAAAATACTCGCTGGGGTTTGCTCAAGGGGCTAGCTAATAGGGTGAGTGAGCTTCAAGTGCGGCGGATTGGGAATCCATGGAGGGGAAGGCGATCGATTTGGCGGGCGGCTGCAAGTGCTCACGTGCTGCTTTTTGCAGCCGGTGGGGGAAGAAGATGCATGGGAGCATGGAGGAGGGAGAATGGCGGTGATGCTGGCTGAGGAAAGAAGCAAGGTCGCTTGGCGGAGTCTTGGAGTGAGCTAGAGAGGATTGGGCTAGCTTGGGGACGCGCGTACGCGTGCTCGGGCCGTCGGAGTCGCCATTGATTGGTCTGACAGCTCGAGCAGTGCGAGCGGAGGGGGTTGGGGGCTGGAGATCCTCACGTGCGCGATGGGGGATGCTCCAACAGCTGCTGCCGGCGCGTGGTTGGGCGAAAGGATGGGTCGCACGGCTTTGGGCAGGCGTGGTGCGAGCGGCCAGTCGCGGAGCTCCATCCGCCATGATGGCGCGCCGAGCGGCGAGGCTGACAGGGTATGTGGGGCGCGCGACTTGACCGGACAAGGGCGCTGGCGTGTGTGCGGGGAGGAGAGATGCGGCTGCAGCGGCTTTGGCCAGCCAGACGGGTCGCCACCGCTCGCCGGCCACGTGGCGTCCACTGGTGGCCTGGGGCAGAGCCTGGCCGAGCTGGCTGTCGGGGCGCCCGTGGAGCTCCCCGGCTCAACAACGATTTTCTCCAAAAATTTGAACTAAACATTCAAAAGTGCATACACAAAAGTTGGAGTTTGAAAGGTGGGACACAACTTTCTTTTTGGGTGAACCTAAAATTACGAATTTTTCAAGCTCAAACAAACCATGTTTGAAAAGGTGTTCTGCATGGTTTTTAGGGTTTTTGAGGGGCTTAACTGCAAAATTTGAAAAAGTTCCAAACAGTAACTAGGCCTCATTTGGGATGACAAACAACTTTTGTTTTTGGATATTTTCAAGTTTATTAGAAATGTTTTGAGATCTCGCCTGGGTGTCAAATCAGGCTTTTGAATTTAAAACTGTGAATTTTGAAACCCAACTTTGAGTGTGTTTCCATCCTTTTTGCTTTACCCCTGTTTTTAGTGTATTTTTAAAGTTTAAACATCAGGGATGTCACACTTTGTGTCTCTCTTAGGTTGCTAGCATCTCTACTAAGCAGTTTTAGGCATCTTCAAGTGATTCTTCACATCCCTCTTAACAATATGGTGTTTCCTACACTCAATTTCAAAATGGAAAATGATAAAAGATCTTCAACAAAGCATTTTCACCTTCCATCCCTTTAAAGAGGGACTTCCTTTATCGAAAATGCATCTCTTATAGCTTTAAATCTTTCAACATCTCAAATAATCTCATTAGCTCCTTAATTGCATACGTCATCAACACCAAAACCCACTTAGGGGGCGAATTGCACTTTCAATATCCCCTTTTTGTTGATTCATGACAACACAATTAAGGTTCACAATAAAACTCATAGATCATTTTGAATTCAATTATATAATTGAACTCCCTCTCAATATGTGCATGCTTTGTATTGAGATCATAATGGCCTTTGATGCCATTTGCACATTTTAAAAGAGAGCTCCCTCTATATCATTGCATTTGTGTGGTGCAAAGTGTGAAGCATATATCAATTGTGATGCATATGACAAGATAATTCACAATCAACAAAAGTGAAAATAACATTACATCACAAAGATTGTCATAAGCAAATGAGTTCTCACATCACACTAGCATAGCAACATAGTCTTACAAATTTATATTTCTCACTTGGCACTCACCACACATAGCGCTATTAAAGTCTTACATGTCCACAAGCACAATAATATAGAGTTCAAGCTGGATAGATAGATACTAGATGGATTAAGATATCAAGAATTTTGAAATTTTTTCACAAGTCTTCAAATCCATCACAAACTCCCTCTTGCTCCATGCTTCTTCTCCCCCTTTGGCATAAAGCGCCAAAAAGGATCACCAACAATCATAATCCGGAGGAGCCCACCTATCTTGCCCTTCCTCATATCCCCCATAGCCCACATAGGCACCACCGTAGCCTCCACCACCACAACCACCATCATCGTCATCATCTTCGTCATCCTCATCTCCCTCTTCGTCATCCCCTTCTCCGTCTTTGTTGCCTTAATCTTCTTCTTCCCATGGCCATGTCATGTTGGGTGGCTCACCCACATTTTCCTCTCCACCACCAAGGTCCTCATCTTCATATGGTGCATGATAGCACAAGCCTTTCATGAAACCAAAGCCATCCCAAGGAGTGGAGAACTTAGGAGGTGAGGAAACCTCAAAGGAGAATGGACCGGAGAATGTTTCATGTTGAGCTTGTCCATAACATCCTTTTGCCTCTTCTCAAGAGAAGTGGCATGCTTGGTCCGTTTGAATGCGATGAGCACAAATTTCATCTGCATTGTGCTTCCCAATAGCAAAGCAAGCCTTGAGTCTTTGAGTGATGAAGCTCAATAATCCCTTTTTCTTTGGGCGAGTTGGACCACGGTAGCTAGGAGTAGCTCCATGAGTAGGTGCTACCGGAGAGCCATGAGAAGGACCACTTGGTGGAACACTTGGTTGAACTCCAATACGAGGAAGCCATTTGATTTAACCCTTCTTTGGCTTGTAGACTGGATGATCTTGATCATTGCAAATCCTAAGCCCGGTTACCTCACAAATCATTCTGAAAATATAAGGACCATAGTGACAGCCCTTCCTAGCTAAAGCTGAGCAAGCAATGCTTTCCTCCTAAATGAAGTCCTACACATTGAAAGTTCTTCCACCCGGAGCTAACCTTGAGCACACATTCTTGGACATACTAGATATATTATCTGCATCTCCCACTTTAGAACAAATAGTATACCTACAGAGTTGATTGAACATCTTGTAGTAGGGCTTCATCCCTCTAGTAGTTCTAAGATCAATTTCTCCATAAGCACTATCATACATGAACTCGATTTCATTATCAGCTCGGACATTTTCATCATGCAATTTGTGTTTACGAAGATCAGCCCCATTGAACCCGAGGATCTGAGCAAACTCACCATATGTGACTGAAAAGAATTTGCCTTCCACAGTAAATACAAAGGTCCTTTGAGCTCTATCAATATAAAGAGATGCATAGAACTAAGCCACTATTTCAGTGTTTGTAGTCACAGTTGAAAGCCATAATATCATTGAGATTGTGCTCAAAGTGACATACATGATTAACTTCTTCAATCACATCTATGTCAAGTGCAAGCAAATAGCTGAAGTTGATGGACTTCATCTTAGTAATGGGATTGGTTTTAGGTAGGATGACAGTCTCATACCAATCCGCTTGAAAAACAAGCCAAAATATGTAGTCTCCATTCAATTCCTTGTCATAATCATGTGGGTCAGTGTATCTCAAAGGATAGACCTTATGCTTGCCCTTGTTATATTCAATGACTCTAACTACCAAGTCCCCATGATTTGCGTATCTCACAACTCTATGCATATGCATGGTTTGATTTTCAAGATACCTTAAGGCGTATGAGGGATCTCAAACATTCTCTTGGAAGGTGTTTCATGGTTGAGTGCTTTGTCCTCTACCACGGCCACTTGTGCCACGACCACTGGTGCCTTTCCTTCCTCTCCCCCTTGATGTCCCCTCACCATGTCGGGGCAACATTCTTTTGGATTTCCTTTGAGCAATAGGTTCATCATCCTCCGTTGATTCCAAGTGAGCGGATGGAGGGGATTCAATCTATGACATCTCTGATGTAATAATGAATAAAACACATATGAAACAGGTTGAAAAGGGAATTATGGGTTGAAAATGTAAAAATCCATCAAAAATTCAAACTTAAATTCAAAAACAAAGGTGGTTTGACACCCAACTGAAAACTCAAGAATTTTGTACTAAACTTGCAAATCTCCAAAAATAAAAGTTGTTGTTCATCACAAATAAGCCCTAGTCACTGTTTGGAATTTTTGAAAATTTTGCAGTTTAGTCCCTCAAAAACTCGAAATACAGTTCTGGGCACCTTTTTGTATTTGGGTTGTTTGAGCTCGAAAAATTTGAAATTTAAGGTTCACCCCAAAAAGGAAGTTGTGTCCCACCTCTCAAACTCCAACTTTTATTTTTACACTTTTTCATGTTCAGTTCAAATTTTTGGAGAAAATTCAAATGGAGCAAAGGAGCTCCACGGGCGCCAACAGTGGCCCTGGCGCGCTCTGCGCCTAGCCGGAGCTCGGCCGCCACGTGGCCGGTGGGCGGCGGAGGCCGTGCCGAGCTGGCCGAGCCACGGCGTCGGGTGGCGCTTGTTGCCTTGTGCTTGTCCAACCCCTCCCGAGCTGTCACCTCGCCGTCGTTCGCTCGCCTCGCCTCGCGCCGCGCGAACGCCATCATGGCGGTCGAGCGCCGCCGTGGCCACGCGCGCGCGCGCGTCACGCGAAGCCGCTCCGCGGCAGATTCTCCTCCCCGCTCTGCGCCAAGACGTTCTGCAGGAGATCTTCCACTGCTCCACGCCTCAATCCTCCTCGTCCAACCCCCGCGGTCGCGCTCTGCTCGAGCTCAGCGCATCAATGGCGCATCACGTCGGCCATTACTCCTCACGCGCGCTCCCGAGGCTGCACGACCCGCTCTAGCATGCCAAGGCACTCACCCGAGCCATTCACACACTCCACTAGCTCGCTCACTTCACCAGTCCCTCTCCTCGCGCCTTGCTCCGTCGTCTTCCACCTCGCGCCGCACGGACCGAGCCGAGCTTCGAGGCAAAATTCGCCCTCCACTCTCCACCATTCCCAAATTCCTCGCGCTCGCAGCTAGAACCCTTCACTAGCTTCCCATTCCCCCACTTCTCTCGAGCCATCGTCGCTTCTCCGGTGAGAAATCAAGATTTCCCCCAAATCTCGATTTTCGGCCGCCGGAGCACCCTCACGTCGAGACCCCACTCCGAGCCGTCCCCGAGGTCAACCGAGCACGCCAATAGCTTCCTCGAGCTCCACTGGTGCTCTAGGACCCCTCAAACCCCGACGAGACCCACCGACCTCACCGGCGTAGAAATCGCGGCGGCCGCACCACCACTGCATCGTCGCCGGCGAAACTCCGAGCTTCCCCGGCCTTCCAACCGTCACCAACCGACCCGTGGTGAGCCCCTAGTGCTTTTCCCCCACTTCCCCGACCCTAACTCGTCGTCGTTTGGCCGGCGCAGCAACGCCGATGAGCCAAGGACCCTTCTTCATCGTCTTCGTTTTTCCAGGGTTCCCAGTGTAAAAGTCAGGGACCTGTTCGTGAAGTTTTAAAAGTTCTAGGGTCTCTCGCGTAAAAAGATTCTTAAACCTAGATCTATTTTTTCCCAAATCTTGTAAAATCCATTAAAAATCGTACAAAAATCAGAAAAATGCACAAAAATACTCCCTGGATTCGTGAGATTGTAAACTCCAATCTCCTTTAAGCATGTATATCATTTTGGTGAACCATTTTTGATTTAAATTCAAACTGTTAAATTTGAAACTTGCGCACCATTTCAAATCCAAAGCTCCGCTAGAGTTGATCTTTGGATATGTTGTTTGTAGTGACTTTGGGCACCTTGTGTCCAAAGGGGACCCAAAAATATGGACTGTAGTTTCAGTTATAAATTAAAATGTGTTTCCTGTCTTTTTGTAGTCTAGAAATTATTAAAAATAATCCATGCAGTGAAAAATCACCATTTTTCTCCAGAGGACTGAAAACTTGTTAGCACATCTGTTAAAAATGCAAAACTTAATTTTTGCTCTGTTTAGACTAGCAAATAAATAGGTATGTGTTTTCGGATAGAAAATTATTGAGGACTGTCCAAGGGTTATTTTGAGCCACCACTTGGCCAGAGCCCTCCTGGCACACATGACTAGCATTGGTAGGAAAATCTCCTGATTAGAATGAATTTTCAATTTTATATGAATTTATTTCATTTCTGTAGGCAGCAGTTTGATATATTTTTAATAAATTTTGTGTAGCTCAGATTTAGCTAAATTTTGGAGTGAGCTTAGCTCTTATACTCCAGTGGCAGTCATAAAGTTTATAGATAAAAAGGATGAACAGAAAGTGAGAAACAAAAATGAGAAGGAATCTATGTGGAAATTGATTATATAAAAGAATAAACCTTTTTGTTAATTAGTTAGAATGAAATACGGAGAATCTAAGATTCCAGAACAGCACCCCAATTTGCAAATAATAAATAGAATTCTTTTATATATGTACACAATCACCATCAAAGTTGTATAAAAGTTTCCACACACCCCTCCTCTAATTTTATGAAAAAGAGAATAGTACTTAAGCATGTCTAGGTGAATATGGCCTTCAAGGCCTTAATCTTGGGATCAATAGGCAACAGCAATAAGTTATGCATCTCATGTAGAAGGCGCTATTCCGGACGGCACCTACCATCTCATCCCCGCCGACGAGGAAGGAATCCCGGAGGGAGGTGCCGGCGAAGGATCGACCAACCCGGAGGCTAACCCCCAGCTAGAGCAAGAAGGCAAGCCCCGGAGCATGACCTAACCTTTAAAATTTATGCATCTATGAATTCCCTATGCTTGTGCATTTACGTTTCAAGGAGTTGATTGAATACCTTAGCTGCACATTTCCTAGTACCTATGACTTGCAACACTAGTATGACAGGATCGATAGGGCATTGCTTAGGGTCCGTTACAAGTCGAGTGATTTCCTGTCACTCGCGAGACATAGGAGTTGCTTGTCTTTACTTATGTTGGAATCATAAGGATTGACGGGCGGGCTGATAGATGTAGATCTCCCGTCCGTGTATGATAATTGATTTAAGGTCGAAACGTGTGGTTGAGTGTGTCAAGTTTTTGAACGTACCACATGCATGCCGATATATGGGAGTCGGTAAGCCCGGTACCAGATTGAAGCAGCTAGGGTCGATAGCCATCTCTCCTTGGAAACTTGTTTTCCCCTGCCGTACACTTGTGGATATATGCGTGAGACTGTGAGTGAAGCAGTAAACCTTTATCCTAAGGAAATGGACCCGGTTCCGAATTGTGGATCGATGGGAAAGGTTGGGAAATGCTTGTACCTTTTATAGCAAGCATTATCCGTGTGTGTTGGGTTTCCCCTGGCCAGGTAGCAAAATTCGGTTCGAACTGTCCGCTTCTCGCGGTTAATGAGACTGCTTGACCGCCTTGCTGCATTGAGTAACAAGTGGAACTATGAGATTGATGAACTTGTTCTATGAAATAAATTGTATTGCACCACTTGTATGCTTAGAGAGGATGCTAATCTAGAATGGTTAAATCTACTAGAATATGATGCTAAAACATGAAAGCAAGGACCTACTCTTAGTTGCTTTTTGGCAAACAAACCCACCAGCCAAAAGCCTCTCATGTCTAGATGTCGGTGATGTAGTTTTCACCCGACGGGTAAGCCTTGCTGAGTATTAGTATACTCAGCCTTGCTTGTGGCTATTATTTACAGGTGCAATGTTGGATGTGGCAGTCGATGCTTTGACTTGGCCTACCCAGGTTCCCCCTAGATGGCACATCGAGTGGGTTCCGTCCTCTGCCGAGGAACGGGAGGAGTGGCACCGTGGCAGGCTTCAGCATGGTGTTACTTGTATCGTCGTTAGTTTTTATTCCGCTGCAATGAACCACTTTATTTCCGCTGCAAGACTTTGATACTCTGATTTAAATTCGATCTCAGTTTGTAATAACTTTGAGATTCTATTTGTGTATGTTAAAGTTGTGGAATGTTGTAATCTCTGGAACTCACCTTCGTGTGGGCGTGCTGTTGTTTCGATCGAGAAAAGTACGTGGTTAAATCGGGTTTAATCCGACGGCGCTCCAGCTTATTCCGGATTAAGTGCCTGACTACTCGATCAGTGGTCCCGGGGTACTTAACTTGGAATAATTTCGGAGTGGTCCGCCACACAATCTCAGGAGTGGACACTTTCTTCTTACCAGGAGCCATCTGTCAAGGTTTGCACTGAAGATTAGAATGGATCGAAGAAGATAAAGGATTGAAGAATTCCTGGACAAAATAGGCGCCTGTCGAAAACTTCCAACGCCTGTTGGATCTTTTGACAGAGCCCATGTTCATCCAAGAAATCCTCGAATAAGGAGTTTCCACCCACCAAAGTTCACAAGATTATAGGCGTTGATAGGTATATGTACCAGGAACATAAATCTAGAAGGACATTTAGGAGATCGGGCCATGAACTATTTAGAGTTTGAATGAGCAAGAACATGAATCATGAATATTTAGTTTCCACCGTCCAAACTTTGTAAGCTCATCAAGGAATACTATAGCATGTTGCAGCAACTCATATCCAGAAAGAAATCCATAAACACCTTCTCCATTGAGAGATCGGGTCATGGAAAATTGAATGGTTTACCTTGAGATTTTCCCATGCAAATCGAAGAAGCGGAAAGTTCAATCGATGTTTCCGAAGAGTGGTGTTGGTGCTCATTAGCTGTGCACTTTTAATGGTGATTTAGCACTATTTTCAGGAATAATCATGTACTAACCCACCACTTGGCACCCGAAATAACCTGTTTTCGATTGTGTCTTGTATGTTGGAGCATATCATTGTTTTGCAGGAAATAAGGCAATTTCGGAGGAGTTTTGGCACGAAGTCACAATAGGACACGGCAAAGGATCGAAGGGGGACAATCAACACGAGGAAGACGAAGCCGAGCTGGGCCAAAAGAAGCCCAGGCACGCTGGCCCACTAAGGACCTAGCCCGTCGGCCTAGCCCATTCTAGGGCCCAATGGCGGCTCCCTTTCGCGTGCGTGTCTCCCTCGACAACCCTAGCCGCTGCCCTATTAAAACCTTCGGCGAGAGAGGTCTACAAAAGACAGAAAGCCGCCGTCATTGGGGGGGAGCCCCCAAGAAGAGATCGAATACCCGTCGTTGAAGGACAACTTAAGAGCAAGATGAAGGCCATCGGGGCTCATCCTTCGCCGTCGACTTCTACACCATGAACTCCGTCACGATGACTAGTTTTATGGGATGAAAGCCTACGTTTGTCCATGGGGTTGTAAGGTGAACTGGGTTTGTAATCGCCGACATTCTTTATGATATACATAGATCGATTCTCTTTGCTTGATGATTGACTACCCCTAGTGTTGTGGGACGAGTGTGGGAGGGAAAGACGTCGGCTTACGAAACTCGGTAGATTAGTGTAACACCCTAAAAATGCCCTTATTAAAATTTAGTAAATAATTGGCTTTTTATATTTAAGTGCTCATAAATAATGTAGGAAAAATAAAATTTTTGAATAATTAAAAGCAAATATAGGGAATAGAAACATTTATTGTGCATTTAATGATGGTGCATTTCTTTTTGAATGTTGAGTTTCAGTTTGATTTGAATTCAAATGAGTGCTTAAGTTTGAAAAAGGAAGAAAAGAATAAAAGAGAAAAACCCTTCTTTTTCCCTTCCCCCACTTCTCTCTTGGCCCGGCCCAATTCCCTCCTCTCCCTTTCTTCTCCTTCCTCCCTTGCGCAGTCCAACAACTCCTTCGCGCGGCCCAGTTTGGCCTGCCAGCCTAGCCGCGGCAGCCGCCTCCCCTCTCACTCCAGTGGCCGACAGGCGGGGCCCACCTGTCATCCCCCACCTCCGGCTGCCGCCTGCGCCGCCACCAAGCCAAGCCAGAGCCCGACCCCGCTACGGCGCGCCCCTGTTCTTCTTGGCCCGCACGCCAAGGCGCGCTTACCCCGGCCTATAAAGCACGCCACTGCTGCCCCTCAGCCCCCTTCGCCTCAAACCCTAGCCGCTCGCCCGAGCTCGCGCATCCACCATTGCCAACCCTAACTCTCGGCTGCCGCCGCCACCCCATCACTGGGCCACCTCTCAATCGCCAAGCTTCGGTGCTGGAGCTTCACAGATTGGTGAGGAGCACACCGAGCCCTTTCTCCCCCTTTCTTCCACTCCAACGCGCGCGCACGACCTCACCGGACCTCGCCATCCGCCGCCGGCCATCGCTAGTCAAACCACCCAAATCGATTGCCCATCGTCCCCTCTTGCTCCCAAAACGGGGCTTCCTAGCCTCGGATTGGCCCGACTCCGGCGAGCCCTCACCGCGGCCGTGGGCGGCGCCGCCAACTCCGGCGAGCCGAGCCGCCCAGAGTGCCCACCGCCGTTCGATCGTAATCCGACGACCCAGATCAGATTGAGATTAGGTCAAACCGAACTCATACCGGTCAGCCGTGGAGTTTTTGCAAATAAGCCCCTCCCTTTTACAAAAATCAACCCGCAGTCCAAGCTAGTTCAAAAGTATTTACAACTAGGTCCGTTTTCTTTTGGTTTAGCCCCTGCCATCTTGAGTGGCAGTTTTACCCATAGGCCCTCGTATTTTTATACGAAATTATGTTTTAGGTCCCTGGCTTCTTTCAAAAACACCCCTGGAAGCCTAAAACTCTCACCAGCAAGCCCCTAGAGCCCGTTTTAAGCATAGTTTCTTCGTTTTAACTCTGATTTGAGTGATTTTCGTGTTCATGTGTTCGTAGTGAAGCGTATAGTAATTCTAAAGCCTTCTTTTCATCATTTGTTTATGTTTGGTGTACTGTTCTAATTATATACCATGTTTGCATGTATGTGTGGATGCTGGTGCGGTGACCGATGTGAGTAGTTGACGAGCCGTTCGAGTTCGCTAGAGATCCTGTTCCCGAGGAACAGGTGCAGAAGCATCAGTATACTGAGGAAGGCAAGTATAACACGGGCAATCCTTGTTACCTATACACCATTTAATCATATGTTCATATGCATGTATCTAATATTGCTATACATTAAGGTTGTACCTAGTCTTTCCCATACTCCTTGTTTACCCGGGTTATATGCATCATGGTTAGTATTTGCTACGCGCTGCGAACAACATTTATTTAATTGTTAATATTTAATTAATGGTTCACTTTAATGATGGTTAAAAAATGCTTTTTAGCAACATGGTTCGGGAACTAGAACATGTGCTTCGTGCTTTGTTCTAGTGTCTCTTTAAGGTTTGGTCTAGGGAATTAGATCATGTGCTTCGTGTTTTGTTCTAATGTCTCTCCGTAAGGTCCGGTTCCTAAAGCGGTAACCCAGGAACTTGTTCGCCGCTGTTGGAACTATAATGGCTCTGGTCTTGGATAATTAGCTTGTATGTCTCTAGCTCGCCAGTGGTTACCGAAAGGCGTATGTGGGGAGCATGGGTGAGAGTATAGTTTGATCCATCAAGGACGGATTTATCCGTTGGCTATGTCTCATTAGGCAAAGTCCTGTGATGTAAGCACCCGATGTATGGCAGCTTCACACGTTGCGATGATTGCGCTCTTGCTCTAGACGCCATTGACCCCCTCACGTTGTGCCCTGAGCATACGTCAATCTAGATGCCTTGGGTTATGCTGCCTATGTTGAACCAAAACGGCTACTGTGCTTGTTAGGGTGTTTTGTGAAAGTCCTCATAGCATAAGTTCTTTTGGATTTATGTGACCAGTGGGTAAAGGGCGAAACCTCTGTAGAGTGTTGATCTATCATGATAGCCGTGCTCACGGATACGAGCGGCCTGGATCCTTTTTTATTAGAAGATAATATTAGTAGTTGATGTTGGTATATTCTATGATTATTTATACAATATTATCTGGGTTATAATCGGGTTCTCACTCATTTGTAGTAATGTGGATGATAATAAAAAGAATCAACTAAAAGTGCTAATGCAGTTTAACCGTGTTAAGCCTTTTGTTCTTGCATAACCCATGTTATACTTGTTAAGTAAGATGGTTTACTTACCCTTGCAACTATTAAACAAAATCCCAGATGGGTAACAAATGGAGCATTGAACAATCAGTCGCTTGCTGAGTTTTCGGAGGACCTGCCATACTTCCAGCTGTGTTCAACCAATCGGTGTCCCTGTGGACTTGAGGTTCTACTTAGTTGAGAAACGTTTAATAATATTAAGACTTCCGCTGTGTTATTTGTTTAAGACTATGTCTTGTGTTAAACTCTGATATAAACTATTTTATTTCTAGCATTGTGTTCTCTGTTATCCATATTTGTAATATATATGTGTTCTGTGGACATCCTGGGCACACATATGGAAACATTCGGGTTTCTTGGAAATCTGGGTGTTACAATTAGATCGGTGCTTTAATTCGGCGGTTGCATTACCTACTGATCCTAAAACCCTATGGGCAAATGCTCTCCATATCTTATTCTCTACAAAGCATTGATTTACATTAATTCCTCTTTAATTCAGATTAGGTTAGGTTTAGTTTTCATCCATAAACTTTGCTTGAAACACTTCTAGATCAATGTAGTTAGTGCTTAGACAGGCGTAGCTATCTTCTTGTTCCACGGATTGATAACCTTAGGGAATTCTCTAAGATAAAAGCTACAACCGACCCATGCGCTTGCGATTCATATTTGACGCGGCTAAGCGCTACCG
This sequence comes from Digitaria exilis, assembly GCA_015342445.1. NCBI lineage: Eukaryota > Viridiplantae > Streptophyta > Magnoliopsida > Poales > Poaceae > Digitaria > Digitaria exilis. The sequence continues at coordinate 423,671 of JACEFO010000846.1, read as the reverse complement.
ACAAGCTTTCCTGGCGCCGTTGCCAGGGAACAATATAGTTTTGCTACGTTTGTCTTTGTATTAATTTTGTTGGTTTCTAACCCCTAACCTTTTTTTTCTTGAAATTTTTCTTTTTGTTTTCTTTGTTTGTGATTGACTAGATGGCTCTTCTCGTTCACACCATGGAGGAGGAGAAATCATTGAGGGATCATGCGAGCCCAAGAGCGGAGAACTTCCACATGAAAGAGTCAGATTCGCCGCCCCAAGGCATTGAGTATGAGATCAAGCCTCAAATCATCAAGATAGCTGCCGGAAATCCATTTAAAGGAGATGAGGTGGACAATCCATATAGACACATCACATGGTTCACCATGCTATGCAACACGGTGCAACAACATGGAGTCCCCTTCGCTTGGTTCCGGTGGAATCTCTCCCCATATTCACTTGCGGAGAAGACAAGAAGATGGCATGAGCTAGCATTCTTCGAGGTGAGAGAAAATTGGGATGAGTTGATGAAGAAGTTTTGCGAGAGATTTTTCCCGCTAAGCAAAGTTCACCACATCCGGAAGCAAGTGATCAACTTTGTGAAAAGAGAAGATGAAGGAATAGACCAAGCTTGGGATAGATTCAATGACTTGATTGAGCAAGGACCAAAGCTAGGACTTTCTGGTGACTTACTCTTGCAAACCTTTTATTTTTCCCTAACCTCTGAGTGCGCAAAATATGTTCAAATGTGTGTAGGAGGAGATCTCATGGAGAAAACGCTCACGGAAGCCGCTCAACTCCTACAAAAAAATTAGCAAGGGGGGAGTGATGCGTAGAGATTGGGAAACACAAGATTTGGCGAGCCGTGCACAAGAATCCCTACCGGCAAAGCTTGCTGAAATTTCTGAAAAAGATACACCGAAGACGGTTGAAGAGCAATCGAAGCATAAAAAGATACGAGAAAAACTCAAGGTGAAGATGCATCGGTTCAAGATTCAACCAAGGCGAACTCGGGAGAGGAAAGAAGAAGCTTGGAAAGCACAAGGTCATTAAGGGAGTTCGAGCAAATGGATTGGATGCTAGTTGATTTTGGATATTTGTTTAACAAAAGAAGGCCCTTCCCAAGCCAAGTGATGTCGGCAAGAGCAATAGAGTTAGATTTCCCCTCAAATCCACACACGGGGTACGAATTGGACCAAGAATCAGCCGAAGAGGTAATTTGGAAGCTCTTCAAAGAAGAAGAAAGGATCGACGACAACCACATCGAGGAAGCAAGAAGGATCTTGGGCGTGAGGCCCGAGTCATCAGCCTTCGCACACATAGCTAAAGTCTATGCTATAGGAAGCAACCTTGCCTAACCCACATTTAAGCTGCTTGATAGATGTAAAAATTATTCATAGAGCTTTATGTGATGTTGGTGCCCATGTTAGTATGATGACATCTAAGATTTATGATAAACTCTTTGCTGAAAATTCTAATCTTGTTCCTACAAACATTAAATTGATTATGGAAGACGGTAGAAATACTAGGCCTTTAGGAGTAATTAAAAATCTAGGTGTCACTATAATGAATAAAACAATCCCAACAGACTTATTTGTGCTTGATTCTTGTGAGGATGATCATGATGATTTTATTCTTGGCAAACCCTTCCTATAACTAGTTAATGCAATTCTTGATGTGGGAAGGGGGATTGTAACACTTGAGATAGATGGGATGAGGTGGGAATTTAATTTTCGCCCGGAACATTGTGATGCTTCACCTCTACCTCTTGATAATGAGGAGGTAGAGAGCGGTTGTTTTGTTGACTCTTTTAGGGAGCCCCTCCAATGAGTTTTGGAGGACGGTTCTTCGCAAGGACACCATGACCAAGAGCAAGCAGATGCAACCAAAAGTTTGGAAGGACACTTGGAACTTTAAATGGGGAGAAGATTGAAGACATAGGAGGTTTCCATCATCAAGAAAAGGGAACTCCCAACATCGATTTGAAGCCTTTGACAAAGGGATTGAAATATGAATTCTTGGGAGAAAAAAAGACCTTCCCGGTGATTTTTAATGATGAATTGAAGCCCGAGGCAATTGATAAGTTGCTGAAATTATTGAGAAGGCACAAGAAGGCAATAGACTACTCCATAAATGACTTGAAAGGGATTAGTTCGGTGCTTTGCACTCACTGGATTCAACTTGAAGAGCAACACAAGCCCGTAGTGGAGCATCAAAGGAGGTTGAGCCATGCTATGCGTGATGAAGAAAGAGGTGATCAAGTTGTTGGACGCCGGAATTATTTACCCCGTGCCACATAGTGAATGAGTTAGCCCTGTACATTGCATGCCAAAGAAAGGAGGGCTCACGTTTGTGAAGAATGGCAAAAATCAATTGATCCCTCAAAGAAACATCACGGGGTGGAGGATGTGCATCGACTATAGAAAGTTGAACAAGGCAACGAAGAAGGATCACTTTCCATTACCATTCATCGATGAGATGCTTGAGAGGTTAGCAAAACATTCACATTTTTGCTACCTTGATGGATATTCGGGATTCTTTCAAATACCTATTCACCCGGATGATCAACAGAAGACAACCTTCGCTTGCCCCTATGGAACTTTTGCATATCGGAGGATGCCATTTGGATTATGCAATGCACCCACATCTTTTCAAAGGTGTATGATGGCCATATTCTCGAATTTCATTGAACAAATTATGGAGGTGTTTATGGACGACTTCTCGGTGTATGCTACAAGCTTTGACGATTGTTTGGCAAACTCAGAGAAGGTTCTTGCAAGGTGTGAAGAGGTTGATCTAGTGCTGAATTGGGACAAGTGTCACTTTATGGTGAGGCAAGGAACTATTCTAGGGCACATCATCTCCGAGAGAGGAATAGAGGTGGAAAAAGCGAAGATTGAGACTATCGAAAAACTGCCATCGCCCAACGATATCAAGTCCCTAAGAAGCTTTCTTGGGCACGCGGATTCTATAGGAGGTTTATACGGGACTTCTCGAACATCACAAAGCCATTGACCCAACTTGTCCAAAAGAGGTGGAATTTGACTTCAATCAAGAATGCCTTCACGCTTTTCGCTCACTCAAGAAGTCTCTAGTAAGTGCACCAAACATGCAACCTCCAGATTGGAATTTACCATTTGAGATTATGTGTGATGCGAGTGACTACGCCGTGGGAGCCGTTCTTGGACAAAGAAAAGAAGGGAAGGTACACGGCATTTATTATGCAAGCAAGACCCTCAATGAAGCCCAAGTGAGATATGCCACAACAGAAAAGGAATTGCATGCCGTGGTATTTTCCTTTGAAAAATTCAGATCTTACATAGATAATTCAAAGGTGGTTGTGTACACCGATCATTCCGCTATCAAGTATCTTTTTTCCAAGAAAGATGTCAAGCCGCACCTAATTAGGTGGATCTTGCTACTTCAAGAGTTTGATGTTGAAATCTGAGATAAGAAGGGCATTGAGAATGTGGTAGCCGACCACCTATCAAGAATGCACCGAGAAGATGATGGGAAAGAACCTATTGAAGACCAGATGCGAGATGATTATCTATACCGGATATATGATACATGAGCATGGATGGAAGATATTATAAGAGCCATCAAAGAGATTCCCTTAGATCATTTGGATAGGAATGAGAAGCGGCAAGTTTATTCGGAGAAGAAGAAATATTTTTGGGATGCTCCGTACCTATATAGGTGTGGAGAAGATGGAGTCTCCGAAGATGCACCCCGGTGGAAGAAAGAGAGTAGATATTGCGGAAGTGTCACTCATCACCTTATGGAAGACATTATGGACATGCGAGGACACAAGCTAAGGTATGACCTTGTGGGTTTTATTGGCCCGAGATGCATAGCGATGCAAGGAAGTTCGTTGCTACATGTTCGGAGTGTCAAAGGTTAGGGAACATCTCACAAAGGAATGTCGTGCCGCTGAATTATAATTTGCAAATCGATTTATTTGATGTTTGGGGAATCGATTTCATGGGACCATTCATGAACTCACATGGATATGAATATATCTTGGTTATGGTAGACTATGTCTCAAAGTGGGTGGAAGCAATACCTTGTCGCAAGGGTTCAACGGATGAGTCCATCCATATGGTGAAGACGATGATATACCCTCGCTATGGCATTCCAAGAGCTTTGATAAGTGATGGAGGCACCCACTTTACAGGCAAGGAATTTGGGAGATACTTGTCCAAGTTGGGGATTGAACATACAGTCTCCACGGCTTATCATCCTCAAACTAATGGGCAAGCGCAGACCTCCAACAAGCAACTAAAAGGGATCCTCATGAAGACTGTGCTAAAGGGAGGAAAAGATTGGTCCAAGAAACTTGATGATGCACTATGGGCATATAGAGCCGCATTCAAGACACCGATTGGTATGACTCCTTACCAATTTGTTTATGGGAAGACTTGTCACTTGCCGGTGGAGTTAGAACATAAAGCATATTGGGCTATGAAGGAGATGAATTATGATGCTTACGCCGTGGCAATCAAACTTAGGATTCAAATAAGCGAATTAGAGGAGTTGCGGTTGAAGCCTACCATAGCGCAAGTATCTACAAGGAGAGGATAAAGCGGTGGTATGACAAGAAGCACCAAAAGAAAGAATTCAAGAAAGGAGACAAGGTCCTCCTATATAATTCAAGCTTCAAGGTTTTCAGAAAGGGGAAGCTTCAAAGTAAATGGGATGGACCGTACATCATGCACTCGGTCTCGTCCACGGGAGCGGTGACGATCATGGACGCCAAGGGAGATCAATACGTGGTGAATGGGCAGCGGCTCAAGGTAATTTTGGAGCCCTATGTCGTGCCCCTTCACTACATGGACATCTACGACATGGAGGAAGAGCCAAAACGTTGAGCCTAATGACGATAAAAAGGTATGTTTGTAAATATTAGGATAGGTTCAATTTTTCTTTATTTTTATGTGTTTTCTAGGAACCTCTCGAACAAAACATGGGCTAATTTTGAAGCATAAGACCTACCAGAGAAAACCAGAGACGAGGGGAGCCAAAAACCTAGTGGGCCGACCAGCCCACCAAGGCTCTAGCCGGCCGGCCTGGCTTCCTCCGTGCTCAGATTGGTCTCCACTTTTGGGAGGTGTGAATTTTGGAAATTTTGAGACCGAATGCCCTAGATTTTGTCAAACTCTTTGATCTTTTTAAGAGAGAATCCTAAAAATTCGTGAGAGTTCTAGAGTCATAAATTTAGTTGAGAGTTTGAGAGTTTGTGAGTCGGAGTCTTTATTTAGGCATTCAAGTCTTTATTAATTCTTTTAAGGTTTATGTTCATGAGCTTCGCTTAGAATTAAATCTTTAGAGTGGAGTTATTAATTAGTGAATCATTAAGAGCACCCTTTCTTGATCTTTAACTAGAGCTTGGTTTTGTTTACACTCTCAAGTAAAGCTTGATTTTGAGGAATTTAATTTTGCTAAACTTATAAAACCCCTGCAATTAGTAGTTTGATCAAGTCCTTTACAAGTTGAGACCTATATTCTATCACCCAAGAGCCGAAATTAATTGCTCCACCATAAGCATTGAACTTACAATGAGTCGAGTTAAGATTGTTTTCTCTTGAAAGTTTTAATATTAAGCAATGGTCATGTCCTTGATCTTTAATCTTTTAAATGCTAGCCTCGACAATATTTGGTAATGAGGGTTCTTCATTGGAGCATCTCATATGATCTACCTAATTCTAAACTCCAAAGACAAGATTATCATTGTTTATACCTTATTCTTTGTCCACAACCGAATTTGAGTATGGAATAAATTATATATAGATAGAAAATAGGTTTTATACTTCAAGGCATGTAAAAAAAAAGAGAGAAAAGAATGAAAAAATATATATGCTCCTTAGTTCTTTTTGCTTCATATTGGTTTCATGGGCCTTAAAGATAAATCCATACTTCATACTCAAATTTTCCATCCATGTGCAATTCGACGACGAGGACAACACTTGGGCCTCAAAGTCAATCATTTTTTATACGTCTTTGCACATGTCCACTATTCTAAATCTTCTCGTCCATTGATCCTTAACATTACGGAAAATTCTCGTGACCATTGGCTTGAAAGGTAAGCAATCATTAGAAAGTTTTCCTAACTTGACAATATGTGTATTTTCTTTGCTAAGCCTCACCTATAACTGTATCAAATCTTTGAGAGACTAGTTGCAAAAAGTAAGAGTTTTCAAGAGAAATTTGGTAGGATAGCCACTTCATATTGAGAGTCCCTTTGAGAGAACTTGTACAAGGATCTTGGTCTAACTCTTTTCGTAGGAAGCTTTGTTTCTTATGAAAGAAAAAGAAAGAAAATCCTCTATGGAAAGTAAGAAAGCGAGTGTTGATAATATTCAAGACTTCTAGCAAAGGGTATGAGTTGTGGAAGTGACTTTATTTTGATAAACCTTTGAACACCCACATTAAGATTATCTTTGGTGCTCCGCTGAATTTTGCTTGAAAGATTTCACTAGACTTGTTTACATAAGTAAACTTTTTATTGTAAGATACCTTGATCAACCCTTTGGAATTCACTTGATGATTTGATTTTCTCGAGGACGAGAAAAAGCTAAGCATGGGGGGTTGTTGGTGCTCATTAGCTGTGCACTTTTAGTGGTGCTTTAGCACTATTTTTGGGAATAATCATGTACTAACCCGCCACTTAGCACCCGAAATAACCCCGTTTTCGACTGTGTCTTATATTTTGGAGCATATCATTGTTTTGCAGGAAATAAGGCAATTTCAGAGAAGTTTCGGCATGAAGTCACAATAGGACACGACTAAGGATCGAAGGGGAGAATCAACACGAGGAAGACGAAGATGAGCTGGGCCAAAAGAAGCCTAGGCCGGCCAGCCCACTAAGGACCTAGCCGGCTGGCCTGGCCCATTCTAGGGCCCAATGGTGGCCCCCTTTCATGTGCGTGTCTCCCTCGACAACCCTAGCCGCCGTCCTATTGAAACCTTCGGCGAGAGAGGTCTACAAAAGACAGAAAGCTGCCATCATTGAGGAGGGAGCCCCCGGAAGAGATCGAATAGCCGTTGTTGAAGGACAACTCAAGAGCAAGACGAAGGACATCGGGCCTCATCCTTCGTCGTTGACTTCTACACCATGAACTCTGTCACCATGTCTAGTTTTTATGGGGTGAAAGCCTACGTCTGTCCATGGGGTTGTAAGGTGAACTTGGTTTGTAATCGCCGACATTCTTTATGATATAAATCTATCTTGTACATAGATCGATTCTCTTTGCTTGATGATTGAGTACCCCTAGTGCTGTGTGACGAGTGTGGGAGGGAAAGGTATCGACTTACAGAACTCGATAGATTAGATCGGTGCTTTAATTCAGCGGTTGCATTACCTAGTGATCCTAAAACCCTATGGGCAAATGCTCTCCATATCTTATTCTCTACAAAGCATTGATTTACATTAATTCCTCATTAATTCAGCTTAGGTTAGGTTTAGTTTTCATCCACAAGCTTCGCTTGAAACACTCCTAGATCAACGTAGTTAGTGCTTAGATAGGCGTAGCGATCTTCTTGTTCCACGGATTGATAACCTTGGGGAATTCTCTAAGGGAAAAGGTACAACCGACTCGTACACTTGCGGTTCATATTTGACACGGCTAAGCACTGTGAACAAGTGGATAATTCAATCCAACCTTCGATTTGAAGTTTCCACGGTCAATTTTGGAGTTCCCCTCATGGATTGAGAGGGGCGGTTTGGTGGCTGGTGGTGTGAGGCGAGAGAGAGACGTTGGAAGAATGAGAGATGGCTAGCGTTTGAGTTCAGCCCGACGGCTATATATAGGTCTTCGGAAGTTCCGCCCGAAATATATTTTGTGAATTAAATTCTCCTGAGTGCCCTTGGCGGTACATTCTTCATCCTTTCGAAGTGCTCCTCGGAAATTCCGACGCTCTACGGAAGTAACGCCAGGAATATTATTTTTGTTAAAAACTCCTGACCACTCCTAGCAGAAATATATCCAAACTTCGATAAAGGAAAGTTTTCTTCACCAAGATAGATAAAGATATAGAGCAGGATAGATGTGGTATAAGATGATAGCTTCTAGAGATATAAGACACCTTGAAACATAGTGATCAGCCACAAACAATCATTACAAAACAATAATCACCATACTCAAGTTATGATCAAAGATAAAAACCAACTATTTTGAAAGCAACACAACAAGCATAAATTCCATGGTTTTTCATATCCAGGCAACAAAAAAATTTGTGTCCAACAAGTCAAGCCAAGTTACGAGACTCCAAGATATTTAGTTCATTCCTCAAAGCACAAAACCTTTGCTCATCCTTATAAGCCTCATGATCCCTCAAGAAATGATGTCTCACATCTATGTGCTTTGTTCGAGAGTGTTTAACCAGGTTGTTAGCTAACTTGATAGCGCTCTCGTTGTCACACAAGAGTGGAATCTTATTAAACTCACAACCATAGTCTCTCAAGGTTTGCTTCATCCATAAAAGTTAGGCACAACAAGCACTCGCATCAATATATTCTCCTTCCGCGGTGGATAAAGCAACCAAATTTTGTTTCTTAGAGCTCCATGACACCAAGGACCGACCAAGGAATTAGCAAGTCCCTGATGTGCTCTTTCTATCTACTTTGCAACCGGCATAATCCGAATCAGAATAGCCAAGTAAATTGAAGTAGGAGCCCTTGGGATACCACAAGCCAAGGTTAGGAGTGATGTGTACCAAATATCTTAGGATTCTCTTAACAACCATGAGATGACATTCCTTAGGATTGGCTTGAAATCTTGAACACATGCACACACTAAGCATAATATCGGGCTTAGATGCACAAAGGTAAAGCAATGAACCAATCATGGAGCGATATACCTTTTGATCCACATGTTTGCCTTCTTCATTTAGATCAAGGTGTCCATTTGTTGGCATTGGAGTCTTGATGGGCTTAGCGTTGGTCATACCAAACTTCTTAAGCATGTCACTTATATATTTGGTTTGACTAATAAAAGTCCCTTCCTTAATTTGCTTGATTTGGAATCCAAGGAAGAACTTCAATTCACCCATCATGAACATCTCGAACCTATTTGTCATGATCCTAATTAATTCTTCACAAAACTTTTGATCGGTTGAGCCAAATATAATTTCATCAACATAAATTTGACAAACAAAGATATCCTTATCTACTTTACAAGTGAACAAAGTAGAATCGGCTTTGCCCATTTCAAAGTCGTTCTTAAGAAGAAAATCCTAAGTCATTCATACCATGCTCTAGGATCTCGCTTGAGCACATAGAGCGCCTTTCGGAGCTTGTACACATGATTTGGAAACTTGAGATCTTCAAAGCCTAGTGGTTGTTCTACATACACAGCTTCGGATAGGGGGTCATTCGAGAATGCACTTTTCACATCCATTTGCTGAAGCTTGAAATCATGGTGAGTAGCATAGGCTAAAAGATTTCGAATTGACTCAAGCCTAGCTACAGGTGCATATGTTTCACCAAAATCCAAACCTTCAATTAGGGTGAAACCTTGAGCAACTAACCTTGCCTTGTTTCTTCTAACAACTCAATTTTCATCTTGTTTGTTGCAGAAAACCCACTTGGTTCTAATCACATTTTTCTTGGGTCTTTCCACCAATTCCCATACCTCATTTCTTGTGAAGTTGTTTAACTCCTCCTATATAGCAGTCATCCAATCTGAATCCTCAAGTGCTTCATCTACCTTAAGAGGTTCCAAAGAGGAGACAAACGAATAACATCCACAAAAGGTAACTAAGCGTGAGCGAGTAGTTACCCCTGTTTGAATACTCCCAAGAATATTGTCAATAGAATGATCTCATTGTATGCTTTGGTGTACTCTTGGGTGTGTCACTTGAGATTGAGGTTGGATAGGTCCATCATCATCTTCATCTTGATATGCATCACCTTGGTCTCCCCCTTGATCATTGCCATGATCTTGATCGTCACCATGATCTTGACCTTGATCTTGGGTTTGTTGAGAGCTTGGTGGTTCGACTCTTGTTGATGATGATGGTTCATTGTGGTCTTCATCAACCGGATCTTGAGGTTGAGCTTCCTGAGGTATCACCTCTCCTAGGCCCATCCTCATGATTGCTTGGCTTGGAGGCTCTTCATCATCTACAAGGTTATAATCAACTTGCTCCACTTGAGAGCCATTTGTTTCATCAAAGGTCACATCTACCGTGATCTGAACACAACCGGTGGTTTTGTTGAAAACACGATAGCATGTTCGTTAGTACCATAACCATGTAGAAAGCCTTCGTCAACCTTCGATGCAAACTTTGAGCTTTTAGACTTCTTGTTAAGTATGAAACACTTACATCCAAAGACTCTAAAGTAATGCACCTTGGGTTTTTTTACTGGTGATGATATCATAAGGTGTCTTGCCAAAGTACTTGTGAAGGTAGAGGCGGTTGATGGCATGACAAGCAGTCTTGATTGCTTCGGCCCAAAAGATATCCGGAGTCTTGTATTCATCAAGCATGTTTCTTGCGGCTTCTATCAATGTTCTATTTTTTCTCTCCATAATCCCATTTTGTTGTGGGGTATATGGAGCGGAAAACTCATGCTTGGTCCCTTCTTCATCAAGAAATTCTTAAACGGTTGTATTATTTAACTCCGTACCATTGTCACTTCTAATGTTCCTGATCTTCAACTCATATTCATTTTGAGCTCTTCTAATGAATTTCTTGACGATCCCTTGTACTTCACTCTTATTTTGCACAAAGAACGCCCAAGTGAAGCAGGAAAAATCATCAACAATAACTAGGCCATATTTGTTACCACCAATGCTTAGGTAGGCGATGGGTCCAAACAAGTCCATGTGTAGAAGCTTCAATGGTCTTGATGAGGTCATGATGTTCTTGGCGGGATGTGGTGCACCAACTTGCTTGCCGACTTGACATGCGTTACATAACCTATCTTTCTCAAAGACAACATTGCTTAGTCCAAGGATATGCTCGCCCTTTTGAAGTTTGGCCAAGTTCCTCATCCCAACATGGGCTAGTCGGCAGTGCCAAAGCCAACCCAAGTTAGATTTTGCCACTAAACAAGTCTTGGGTTCCACTTTCTCTTGGGTGAAATCCACAAGGTAGAGCTTCCCCTTCAAGTGACACATAAAAGCAATAGAGGAATCCTCCCTTGTAAAGACGGTCACACCTTCATCAGTAAAGAGACAATTGTAGCATTTCTCACAAAGTTGTGAAACCGACAACAAGTTGTATCCCAAAGATTCAACAAGATAAACATTTTTAATTGAATTATCATGAGAGATAGCAATTTTACCCAGATCAATCACATCACTTTTGCTATTATCTCCATACACAATTGTTTGTTTTGGTGTGTCATGAAGCTCTAGTGATGCAAATAAGTCCTTCTCCCCGGTCATATGATTTGAACATCCACTATCAAGCAACCATGCGGTGCCACCGGAGGAGTAGGCCTACAAAACAAGTTAAGCTTTCATTTTAGGTACCCAAAGAGATTTGGATCTTTGGAGATTAGATGGATACATTTTTTGAACCCACACACTTCTAAGAATATTTCTTTTAGAGTAGGAACCAACATATTTCACAACAATTTCACTCTCATGATCCATAGATACCATATAATCACAAGTATAGCTTGGTGAAGGCTCATGAGCAATCTTCTTGTTCTTGATTGGTGCTTCACTCTTTTTCATGACTTGTGCTGGAGAGATGGTTGCACCATGTGCAATGTTCATCAAGTCACCAATATTACCACCCTTGGTGAACCCAATGTTCATTAATGTCCTTCTTGACGACTAAGTTGGTTTGCCACATCTTTGTTAACCAACTCTTGTTGAATAATCCTGCCAAGGACTTCAATTGGAGTCATCGTCTTGAACTTGTGGTTTTCTCTTATCAAAGTTGCAAGAATAAAATACCTAGGTGTAAAAGCTCTAAGCAACTTCGTTGCAACTTTGAGATCATCCCAATCCTTAGTTCCAAGGGTACTAATGTCTGCAATGAGGATCATTAGCCTGTCATACATTTGTTGCACAGTTTCATCCTTCTTGATGACAAAGTGTTCAATTTCTCCTTACAACAAATCAATCTTGCCTTCTCTAACTTCATTTGTTCCTTGGTGAGCAATCATCAATGTGTCCCAAATCACCTTTGTACTAGTAATATTTCTAACTCTATTGAACTCCATGGAGCAAAGAGAGCGAGTGATCACTCTTGCGGCTTGGGCATTGCGATAGTAGTCTTGAGATTGCTCGGGAGTTGGGATTCCATCCTTTGCCGGAGTGATACCTACAACCACAACTTCCCAAATAGAAGGTGCAATTGCATATCATAATCCCACTTAAGATAATCCAACCCATCAAAGTAAGATGGTTTTCCTGAATTGACAGAATGAAACATTTGAGGAGGGTATTGAAAAGAAGTATAACCATGAGGCATCTCATGATACCCATAGAAAGGATGCTTGTCCCTTTCTTGCTTGATTTGGGCTTCAGCTATCTTTTGGTATTTCTTCTCATACTTTTCACTCAACTTCCTTCTTATCTCTTTAATTGCTTCATCCTCATTTTCATCTTCACTTGAATCCGAGACGCTTTCTACATCCTTGGTAGAAGGTGGACGACTCGAGTGTACATGGGGATGAGGAAGAGTCGTCTCAATCCCCGTATCTCCTCCTTGTGCAGCGGCCGCATCAATTTCGGTGTCTTCCCCACTTTTTGACATCTTCTCTTCGGCAGTTAAGCCTCAATCAATAGACCTTGGCTCTGATACCAATTGAAAGGATCGTTGTGATGCCTATAGGGGGGTGAATAGGCGTTTCTTCAAATTTCGTGAAAAATATTTTGCAGAGGTAAAGTTCAACGGAACTTCCAAAGCTCTTAGAAAGTTCCAAAAGAGCGGAACTTCCGAAGATCCATGGAACTTCCGATAACAGGTGTGTTCTTCACGAAATTCAAAATCTAAAATGGAAACAAAAATTCTGTATGAATCAGAACATGCGCAGTGATGTAAGGAGATGATACAATATGATCTTTTTAAGAGGAACTACTTGTAGATGTAGATCGGGTCAAATAAAGTTCTAGATCTAGATGAACAACATGAACATGTATGAACAACAAAAACAAATAAGTAAATGGACAAGACACAAGTATTTGTTCCTGAAGTTCACTTTCACAAACGTTGAGGAGCTCAGAAACAGCAAGGTTGTCAACTAACCTTTCCCTCCCTCAAATCAACCACAAAGGAAGTTTGAGTCACTAGATTTTCCACGAAGGAATGAGTAATACAAGCCTCCTGGGGAGCTCACAATCCATTGAGCACTCCACGGGCGATGCCAAACCATCTAGGAGCAAGCTCCAAGATTAACAAACATGAATCAACCACCGGAGATGATTCAAGTGCTCAAGAGACCAAAGGTTTGCTTTATCCAACTCAAATCCTCAAAGTTCACAACTCAATCTAGATCTCACACAAGCCCAAGCTCAAAGAGAGTGAAGGAATGGCTCAAGAGAGGGTTTGGGAAGAGAGCTTGAGGTGGTGTTCAGTTCGAATGGGGTCAGCAACTGGTGAAGGAGCGGTGAGGGGGTTTTTATACCCGCTCCCTTAAAAACTATTCGTTATGTGCTGTCAAGGTGTCTGTCCGAACTTCCGAAGAATACATTTAATTTGAGCTGAGAAAAGGTGGAGCACCCCTGGCAGAAGTATTCTCAAACTTCCGTTAGTGCCTGTCGGAACTTCTGACAGACAGTGAATTTTTAGGATAAGTGCAAGTGTGTGAACCTTTGTGTCTCTTTTAGGTTGTTAACATCTCTACTAAGCACTTTTCGGCATCTCCAAGTGATTCTTCACATCCCCCTTCATAGTACGGTGTTTCCTTTACTCAATTTCAAAATGGAAAATGATAAGAGATCTTGAACAAAACATTGCCACCTTCCATTCGTTTAAAGAGGGACTTCCTTTCTCCAAAATGTATCTCTTATAGCTTTAAATCTTTCAACATCTCAAATACTCTCATTAGCTCCTTAATTGCATACGTCATCAACACCAAAACCCACATAGGGGGCCAAATACACTTTCAGCCGATCATCACATCGGTGTCTCTTACAAGCATACCAACTCTCCTCTATGACCCAGCCATTCGCGTCCGTCTTGGTGGCCGCCGTGTCCTACTCCTGAAGTAGCCACTCCTTGTGACAGAGGAGGACACATGCCGATGCTCGATGGAGGTTCATCGAGGCTGCAACCAAGGCGCCTAGACTGGAAGCATCAGGGGCCCGTCCAGGTGCAATCGAGGCCTCCTCCATTGAGCAGACCTTGCGTAGGGCTTCTGCCGCAGACGTTGCGGCGAGGAGGGCCTCCTTGTACGTGGGAGAAGCCTCACCCAAACCGGAGGGAGGGGAAGTGTCTTTCCAGTGCTGTAACTTGGACCTTCCCCGGGAGAGGGAAGGGTTTGTGTGGCTGCTGGGCATGGAGTAGCCGCCATCGTGGGGCTAGTGGATATGGTACGGGGAGAACCGGGAAGGAGGGGAGCATACACCGTACCATTAGGTGAGACCAAGTTTCTCTGCATTATTCTGATAATTGCTTAGTCATGCTTAGATCTAGAATCGTATCATTTGGGCAAGGGAAGGGCGCTATACATTAATCAACACCGATGCTTAGTATGTGTTCTCCAGTAATATTGATTAAATAAAGTTGATAAGTAATATGGATGCAAGACTTGGAACGGGTTGTAGGGTCACGATAACAGTGTCTCGGGGCATCAGTACCGGACCTGCTGGGTCGTTTGCTGTGTGCCGCAGGCACACGGCAAAAACGATATCACCCACGGCATGTCCCTCACGCCACGGTAAAAAATCCGGCCGGCAAAGACACCCTTTGCCGACAGCCCTCACGGGAAAACTAATACCGTGCACACCTTTAGCTCTTGGCACAAAAATGTAAAGGCAGCTGACACATGCCGGTAGTGCATAGACCGTCTGCTAAGGTTTGTCGGTTATTGATATTGGTTTGAGAAACGTTTTTTTGTGCTACCACATATCCACCAACAAGAACCATAGACTTTGTAGAGGAACCTAGGCTTGCTCCCAGTAGACCTAGATATCATACCTTTGGATGGGTGGGCTAGCCTTATGGTTCTCGTGTCACGTCTGTAAATAATACACTCTTCCATGTTACTATAATAACTTGTAATATTGACACAACAACCAGGTACTTTACTGAAACAACGAATTGCACAAGAAAACAATATAGATGGCAGTGATGGGAAGGATCATTAACATGTAACCAGAAGAGGCGGACATACATAATAATTTCTAAAAGGTGACTGGTGATCAAAGCTTGCAGTTGTAGATAGGCACCATACCAGCTGTTGGATTTATTGCCTGTGGCCTTTCTTGGGTGCGAAGATGCCAGTGTGCTCTGATAGGATCCACACGATGGTAGTGAGCTCGCAACCACGGCCGAGCTGTTTGGCATGGGAGTCACTGCCGCATCGGATTGATACATAGATCAGCATGCGGACCCAAGACTTCAGGATGAGCTTCAACAGTTCCAGCATATTCATCTCTATCGATGGTTTTTCCAAGTCCGGAATCAAGAACAGAAATCTTTTCCAGGAGTCGGAGCCCTCTTGAAGTTCCTTGTTGAGTGTTCCATACCAATCCTCAGACTTTTCAAACACTTTTGGTAGCAGCTCGGCGAATTTAATTCCATCTGACAAAACAAAGCTGTAGCCGGAAAGGGCACTTTTTTTATAGCTCTCATTCTGTTTTTTCAGGATTTCGATAAGCAGCTTCTCTTTCCAATCTCCTGTTGTACCGCTAGGATTTGTCGTTGGCGATTTCCAAAAGTCTTTCAGAACTTGAAGGGCTGCCTGGTGCAGGCTGCGGAGTTTCAGGCCTGGCAGCATGTCAGGGCGTACGGCGGCTAGGAATGCCATGTAATCTGACACGGCCTTGATCGCCTTCGCGTATTTCTCCTCCTCGTGATCGTCGATGCGTTGTTTATAGCTGCAGAAAAGGAAAACGTCTGTGGTGACATGCAAAATAAGGATTAGCTCTTGGAATTCAGAGAGGAAGCCCAGATCCTCGTCCAATTCCCGATGTCTCCGAAGTGCTGGTGCCTCAGTAGGAGGGGGAGGGGGAGGACGAGGGCGAGGGGGAGGTTTTTCCTCTTTCTCTTTTTTTTCTTTGGGAGGAGCCGATGGCTCCATGTCCAGCGCCTTCTGTATCTGTGCGAACAGCAAGGCCTTGACATGCTTGGACTTATGAAGCTTAAGACGTCTGGAGTAATAGTATTCCTGCCAAGTCTCCTCCAGGGAGAGCTTCTTGAGCAGCCAGCTGCATCGACTTGTTGTGTTATGAGTGGCCTCGTAGAACAAGTTGTATTGCCCATTGGTAGCCGACCACAGTCTGTAGCCACCACCATGGTCCCGGAGAGGCAGCTGCCATGGATCCAGAGATACCACGAAACGACGGAGCCGGTGCCACCACACGGTGCAGCAAACTTCATGGTGCAGCCAACGCCCTGGGCTAGCATTGGAGAACGCGTATGTCCAGGTAGACGCGGCAGCTCTTAGGAGCCATCTCACATCCAGGAGGAGGGTGACGGCCAGCAAGATGTAGGTGATGATGACATCTGCCGTCCTCTGGTCATCTTTACTGTAGAACCAAAACAGAAGGATTACCGTGGCGGTGACCATCGGAGATATGACACGGATGGAATAGCCAAACCAGTTGTGGATGACGGCTGCCTTGGTGTAGAGGATGTCATACATGAGGGAGAGCTCCATCTCGACCACCTTGCACATGTTGTCCCATCCGCTATCATTCTTCCATTCGACATAAAAAATATCTTTTAGATTGGGGTCCTCCTTGAGTTTAAGTTCACCATCTTGGACCGAATAATCTGCAAATGCACGCTTGGTGATACCAAGCAGTTGGTGAGCAAGAAGCAGGGCCTGTTCGTTCCCTAGCCGTTTCCCGCGGCCTCGTGGTTGGACTCTCAATTTTTCTTGCTTCTTCTTGCCTGAGCTGCGGATGTTGCCGAAGTTGCCTTCCCGGAGCGAGTAGACTCTCTCGACATACTTGAAAACACCGACCATGACCATCACGACAGAAGCCCAGAACAGTGCTCCTTTACTGGCCATGGTCACTATTTGATTGGCCAACACATACAAGATCGTCCCGACCTGGAGAGAGGCGCTTACATACTGCCGCATGGAGATCTCGGTGTCCTCAAAAGAGTAGGCTGTGAGGTTGTCAGGGCCAGCACGATATGCCACCATGCAGGGTAGCCACAGCGTGACGAGCTGTAGCTCGGTTGATTTGCTGCCGAGGGACAGGTTGCTGAGGACGTAAGGCGCGGCCCAGTCAAGAAACTGATACGCCAGCCAGAGGAACACAACCTGAGCACCATAAGCTTGACGCCGGCGGATGCCAGCGAAGAGGGCGAGGTAGACATGCGCGCCCAAGCTGAAGGTGACCACGAACCTGATCACCCATTCGGATCCCAAGTTGTACGCTCCAGTCAAGAGTCCTGAGGGGCAAAAACCAATACCAAAAATGACATTAGCATTGATCCCGACCAGTATGCATCAATAGCGCGCTTTAAATGATGCATATAGTTTTATGAGTTAACGTTTTTGCGCATATGAAGAATGCCCATCGGTCGCATCACCAAAAACAAAGCCAAATGAGAGGCCTGATCGAAGAAAAATATACGTACCGGTAAGCATGGAGTGTCTTAGCAACTGCCTTCAACAGCTTGTTCGCAGGTAAGCCTGGAGTGTGTAGATTTGAAACTTGTTTGCAGCAAAGTTTGGCAATGCCTTAAACCGTGGTTCATTACTTAATACATTAAGCCAGCGTAGTGGATATCCAACGCCCCATCAATGTGCACAAAGTCTATGCTCTACTGAGTACTGTCCTCTGCCCATTTAATTTTAGTAGCAATATTATGCGTGGCCCAGAAGAGACAGTAGCACAAACAGATATGATTGTGCTCCAAGGTACAGTGAGGAGTGATGTATAGTTCTTATTCTTATTCTTATATTTATTAAAGATAGTTGGGGCATTTCATGACATTCCATACTCCGCTTCATATTCCCATTAAGATAGCAATTTTATTATGCGCAAGAGAAAAGGGGGCGATTTTATATGAGCGCACTTTCTAATGGGCCTGTTAGGTGTACAACATACATCACCTTTTTCTCGAAATTAAAGGTACTGCCGTTAGTTCAGGTGCTATATATCTAAAGAAATTTGGCTCACGGCCCAATAGAGAATTTTTAAATGTAAGGGATTTCGATCAAGTTAGGTCCTCGTGTTAACAAGTTACAACCAAGAGCAACTTGACCCGCCTCGCTTGCCAGTTCACGGGCAACTTCATTGTCCCCTTGATTACAATAGAAATAATGCTCATGCTGAGTGAATGAGTGGTACAGTGTGCCAAGAAAATGCTTTGTTTTCTGGGCGGAGCAATGAAGCCAAGAGATAAACGCTTAGGCCGTAGTGAATTCATCAAGAGATACTCTCAAAAAGTTCCAATAATGTGAAGCCAGGAGCAACGTCTAGAGGTGAACCCTCCAGCCTTCATCAAGAAGGAACCGTTAGCTAAGGATATCAAAGCCATCTCTACCAATATATCTACCTTGCGATAAAGAATGGAAGACAATAATAGGTCTAGTTGTAACTGCAACGTATCAGGGAGTAAAGGTACGTTAGTATCACCCCGTTAGCTAAGGATATCAAAGCCATCTACCAATATATCTACCTTGCGATAAAGAATGGAAGGCGATAATAGGTCTAGTTGTAAATGCAACGTATCACAGGGAGTGAAGGTACGTTAGTATCACCAACTGGGACTAAAGGGTTTCCACGATAAAAAAAAGATCTACCTTGCGATAAAGAATGGAAGGCAACAATAGGTCTAGTTGTAACAACAACGTATCACAGTGAGTAAAGGTACGTTAGTATCACCAACCGGGACTAAAGGGTTTCCACGATCAAAAATGATCTATACCACCGGGTGCTCCCGCCACACGCGCACGTCGCAAGATTTATTTACGCATAAATGCGTGATGCGCGTGCGTGGGGTTCGAACCCATGACCTCTGACCTCAAACAAGCCTTCCTTACCATACCACATATGCACTGCATATGTTTGAGTGAGAGATGTTGTCCTTTTAAAGTATCCTGGGGAGGACCCTTTAGCCCTGATTGGAAACCGAGACTAAAGTGTCACTTTTAGTCCCGGTTGGTGGTCAACTCGTTTTCACCCAACCAGTAATGTTCCACCTACATTCATATTTTAGTGTGGCTTCATTAAATAGAACTGGTAGAGGATACAAAATGCTTGTTATGTAATGACCATGAAATTGTTCATCATATTTATTTTAGGAAGAAGTCGATTTTTGGCTATTCAACTATTACATCTGTTTGGTTTTAACTATCAAACGGTAAAACCAGGAATCTTTTGCCATCCAACTTTCAAAACTATTTATATTTGGTCATCGATCGGGTGATTTTGGTAAGCGGCTTTGCTGACATGGATGACATGTGCTGGTGGGCCTACCTGACAGCCCTCCACTTCCTCCGCTCTCTTCCTTCCGCCATCGAGGATGAGGACATGGGGAGCTCCCCATCAAGGGAAGAGGTCACGGGTGGGGAGTTCGACTCCTGGGCGCAGCTGCTGTTCGGGCTGTCGGAGCTCCAAATCACCATCCCGAAGCACAGAAGTGATAAGCGAGGGGAGGTCGGCTGACGCAGGGATGGTGGTGGCGGGTGCTGCGGAAGGCATCGCCGAACGATGAGTGCATTGGCAGCGTGGGATCACACGCGAGCTCAGCGCCAGTCCTTAAGCTCGGGCACAGGGAGAGAAGAGAGAGATAGAGGAGGGATGACAAGTGGGCTCCACCGCCTTGTGTCTTCGACGTGAGAAAACCGCCTACTGGAAGCATGCCATGGCCAAATATGAACGATTTTGAGAGCTGGATGGCCAAAGATTCTCGGTTTTGTAGTTTGGTGGTCAAAACCAGCGGCCAAAAAATGGCTTCTTCCTTGTTTTTACTACTTTATTGCCATGGTGATGTGGAGTTATCTTTCTGAATAAACCTCGGCCTACTGGTGGGTTAGTAACTAAGCATGATGTGATGAACACCTGCAGTTCTGCATTTCTTACTTAAACTCTCTTTTTCTATAATGAAAGGTAGCCTTTCTGTCATTTTGTTTCAAAAAAGAAAGAAAGGCTGGTTGATACCCTGATGAAGAACTTGCAGATTCCGTGCATTGATCGGCTATTGGCAGGGCTCAACCAGGTGGTGCTGTAGCTGATGCTCAGGTTAAGGCGGCCTCTCTCCCTATTTGGTGGGCAACGGGAGATCGATGTGCCATCGTTGATTTCCCAAGAGTAGGAATCATCAGGTCTGGGAGAGTTTATTGGAACAGTATCCAACAGTGCAATCCTTTGAAGGATGTTAGCAATGTCGTAGATGAAAATATGAGAAATGGAGTACATCCTCTCTTTCTTGAATTGTTTCTCCATTTTTACCTTAAATGAAGCCATTGCAACTTCTGCCTTTGAGTACGTTATTTGTATATACCTTTATGTTGTCGTTTCAGATCATGCTGTATGGGGGCAGTGACTAATGATGCTGTGCATTAACACGTTGAAGGGATCGTGGTAATGATGATGTGCATTAAGACATTAAAGGGAACGTGATACCATAAGAGAAGGGGTAGATGTTCTAACAACTAAGGCTTCAATTGCACATATAAACCATATATCAATTTCTATCAAAATGTGCTCTTAGTTTTCTATATGTTGCTATCACTACCGCTTCAAAGTTTTGTACTCTAGGTCCAATCCTATATTAGCATGGCAAGTCTAGGAAAGATAAATGTAGAATGTAAGGGCAATATGAAATACGGAAGGTAAAGGATATAGAATGTAAACTCCCGGCATGATGATTTTTTATCAAGGTATCAGAAAACTCTCAAGCTTTCCACTAGTCGTCCTTGTTGGAGCCCTTCCTAAGAAAATGCTCGCATGGTTCACAAAAAAAAGAGAATGCTCGCACGCAATGTCCAAGCTACCTAGTCGACTAACTCCATGGATGGCCACGAGACTTCCTCACGTGCAAGTGGATCATCGCTCACCCTTCCCGGATGCTATTCGTCGCCTTCACTATGATAGAGTTTTGATCCACTAGCTGAAGACATCTCCAAACTCCCACAATCACCGACGGTCACTCCACAAATGCAGTTGAAGGGTCTCGCAAGACTACAATCCCTGGATTACAATACTTGGTGAGCGCAAGCACCAGGTAGAACAAGAGGTATATAAACCTCGCTAAACTCTAGGCTAAACACCTAAGAGATACTCTAGAAGGTCTAAACTATCTCTAAGCACTTTGCTAATTGCCTTGATCTTCTAATTAGCACTTTGATGCATTGAGTACTTAAAAGTGTGTGGAACACTTGCCTCTATCTTCCCTAAGCTTGAGCACACTTCAAATGGCCAGGGATCCCATATTTATAACCCCAACCAAAGGAACTAATCGTTACAACAATTATGCGTACCACCGACTAATTCGGTGGTCACAGGAGGGGTACCACCGGATTAGTCGGTGCTGCCACCTCAGCTAGCCGTTCAAAACCTGTGTCGTTGACAAGTGGGACTATTTAGACCACCAACTAATTTGGTGCACTTTGCTCCTTCACCATCGAATGAATCGGTGGTCTCTGACTTGATCTTCGTCTTCGATCTTTACTAGCATTGACTAATTCGGTGCCCTCCTCTTTGACCCCACCGAATGAATCGGTCCATTCTAGAGCCTAAATGCACTTTCTAGGGGCTGACGGTCATTAAATAGTATAGTTAACCATCAACAATTACTAGAAACAACCACCAAATTAATGATAGGATTTTATGGCTAATCATTTCTACAAGTTTTGGTGAATGGTTGATTTCAGGAAAGTACACCTGTATATGAAGGGAAAACATTCCCAGGGACCAAGAAATACACATCTAGAGTAGTAATTTAGTGAAAACCACACGTAAAGGCCAACAAACCCAAGGAAAACCAACGCAACTTCGTTTTTCTCAATGCATAATCATCATTAGAGGCCTATAAGGAGTACACCAGCCAAAGTTGGGCCCAATGGTGGGCTGACCGGTCCCAGGACCGATCGCCCCCCCCCCCCACACACACACACACCGACACCAATCCGTCCCATCTTCGGCGAAGCGGTTCCTTATGTCGTTTCATGTGCAGTCTATACATAGACCCTTCGCAACCGAACTCACCCCCCCTATGTAACCATAGGCAGACCCCCTAATTCATTCATTTGGTTTTGGATCAACTCAGACACACCTAGGGGGAAGAGATGTAGTAGGGGAGCTTCAAATTATCATTAGGGTAGGGAGTGTAAGGTCGATTATAAGATGATTAGAGAGATTAGAAAGGAGATCCAATGGAGTCTTTTTTTCGTACATTTGATCCTTCTTCAATCTCGTAAGTGCCACATGTTATGTTCATAATTAAGTTATTATATGATATTGATGATTGCTTGTGGGT
Organism: Digitaria exilis; assembly: GCA_015342445.1. NCBI lineage: Eukaryota > Viridiplantae > Streptophyta > Magnoliopsida > Poales > Poaceae > Digitaria > Digitaria exilis. The sequence goes on along the minus strand of JACEFO010000846.1, from coordinate 401,135 downwards.
AACGAGTGTTTGCTATTCTGGTCAGACATCGATGTAGCTATCGTGTTGTGGACATCCTTATGCCAAATACTCTCTTCATCCTAAAATGTTATGGGATCCGAGATTTTACTCTAAATCAAAATGTTCCTATATAAGAAATTTAATATTTCTTTTATAAGTAAAATATAAAAATCTGTTATCCTTCGCTATGAACTGGTCAAATTTAGAATAGTTCATGATAAACATGCAGTAATCTTCGACTGTATTTTAGAAGGGACGATGACAGTATTTGTTAGGAGAATATACCCGTCTGACACGCCACCGTCCTAGCATGCAGATTGGTGTAGGATGTCCCTATCCGCTCATTCCGACTGGTCGGTCGTCCGAACGAACGGGAAAAAATCAGACGCTCCCGTAGCAGTTGTAACCGAAAAAATTTCCACTGCAACATTGAGTTCGTGTTGCATGCAACATCACCTACGCCCGTACCCTTCGATTTGAAAAACTCCCACCGCAACATTGGGTCGTGGTCGCCGCAGACCTGCTGAAACACTGAGGAGATGCTCTCGCAACAAAGTGAGCTATGCCTGCAACGTCAAAGGGGACGCGCCGAGCGGTCAGGCCACTGAGGGAAAATTTCCGCCGCAACATCGGGCCTATGTCCCGTGCAACATCCGTTCGGAGTGTTTCTGAAACATCATGGCGAGGCTTCCACAACATCACGAGACCGCTGCCGCAACATCACGAGACCACAACTGCAACATCGTGGATCCACACTTGTCGATTCGGAGGCGACGACGATGGAGAAGAGCGAGCACTGGCTTCGTATGTTTCAAAAGCATTCTATCGATGTTTCGACAGGTCTGCGCCGATGTTCCGGGACCGCCCGATGGGAAAGTTCGCGAGGAAGGATTTTGTCTTGACGAGGTAGAAGATGCGAACAGTTAGGATGCGCTACGTTGCATGAAACATTGGGCAAATGTTGCGGTGGGAATTTGCTCCGTCCTAGCCGCGACCGTCCGATGGGGGTCGCTGGCGTTGGCAGCACGGCGATGTTGCATGCAACACGACCTAATGTTGCGGTGGGAGTTTTTTCAAATCGAAGGTACAGGCGTAGGTGATGTTGCATGCAACACGAACTCAATGTTGCGGTGGAAATTTTTTCGGTTACGATCACCGTCCGACGCCAGCGCCCGGATCGGACGTCCGGGCGCTAGCAGCGCCGGGTGTAGGATGTCCCTATCCGCTCATTCCAATGCAACTAACCGCCATCGCCACTGCCAAGATCCCTAGAAATGAGCCAATGGCATGTGGGCCAGCGCTGCGCACCCGCGCAATTAACTAGTCGTAAACCCTGTGCGCTGATCATTCAAAAAGAAGGAAAGAGGACCAGTGTCCAACAGTCCAAGCACGCTCAAATATAATCTCAAGGCCAAAACCTCAAGCTCACACCATCAGCCAGCAAGAGGGCAATGGCGTGCTCCGGCGATGCGGCGGCGGTGCCGGTGCCGGTGCCGGAGGCTTACCTCGCCGGACCGGCGGTGCAGGAGGCGCGGGAGCTTGTGGCGGAGCTGTGCCGGCACTTCTACGTGCCAGGCTGGGTCACCGGCACAGGCGGCAGCATCACCGTCAAGGTCAACGACCCTGACGTGCCGCTCTCCGACCGCCTAATCGTCATGTCTCCCTCCGGTAACCAGCTTCCCATTGGCTACCAAGATACTAGCTCCCAATATCTCTCCTGCTTTCGAACTTCGTCTCGATTAGGTCCATGAGTCGGATTAATTACTACTCTGTTCCTGAGAAGGATGAACGCGATAACTTTAGGCCAGCACCCAGGACCTACCAATGAAAATCGTAGGGATGCAATGAAATTCTGGCAAAAAAAAAAACAGAAAGTACTTCACAAGGTTGTTTCACGGACAATATGATATGAATGTTGATGCCTGCTATGTGACTACTGACTAAGCTAAGTGTCAGCTACCAAGTTAGCTCACAAAAGCTTGTGCTTTTCAGGTGTACATTATTATGGTTATCATGGGAGATTTTTATTGTAGTTGTGTACTTTTTACAAAGAATATCGCTGACGACGTCCACTTTTTGGCTAGGCCAGTATTGATGGTTAGTATATATGCCCAAACTTGATAATAGTATATGTTCCGATGGACACAACGTTGTATATTTGAGGAAATATTGTTTTCTATTTGTTTTTATTTTGATGGGTACGTATATATGGCTCATAGATGAGGTTACATTGCAAAACTCGACGAATGCATTGTGCCTCATGCTCCCAGGGCATGTAAAGGCAAAGAAAAAAAATCCATATATTAAGCTAGGGAACCTAGTCCTCTGACCTGAACAATTGTTGATTGTATTCCATTTTATATTTCTTCAGGATAAAAAAATAATAAATCAAGCATTGTATCTGAATATCAAGTATCAGTAAGAAATAGAGAGCTTGATAATAGGACCAAGATAATATAATGATGCAAAGGGTAGTTTAATGGTGAGTATTATATCATAATTAATAATTTAGTATCTATTTACTGATGGAACAAATATTGTAATATTTATCATAGTGCTTGCCATGGTAGTAATGGTTCTTTTTTATTTTGAAGATTGTCACAATGGCAATTAGTTTGTAATTTGAGGTAGGCTTTACATGTTTAGTAATCAATGCACATCCTAGTCCTAGAAAGGAAAATGAAGGAGCTCCGTTTAGTGATTACATCCTGAAGAAAAAGATAGTCACATATTCAATGGATATTCGCCGTTGTTACATTTTATTTTTGGAAGTAACTTGTGCAAATAAATTATATTAATTGATTGTACACTTATGTTAAAAAATAAGACAAAACTGTTAGTTTGTAGGGCAATCTTTTCTTCAACATTTTTATCTAGCCTGTGTTAAAGCGTTAGAATTTCAAACTTCAGTCTACAGAATCATTCCAGATTTTTACATTTCGAACAAGTTTCATAGTAGACACCTAATGATTTGAATGTATTTTGGTGTTCAAATTATAGAAGAAAAGAATTAATAACCAGTGTAAATAGAAATTTCAAATTTGGGCTGTAGAAACATTTTAGAGTTTTACATTCCAATCTGCTTTCGTGTTGCCGTTTGATTTTATCGCGTTTTGGTGTTTAAAATTGGAAGTGGAAAGAATAAATAACCCGTGTAAAGGGCTACGTGTGGCAATGATCGTATTTTGTCAAAATCCAAGGGCGTTTTGAAGAGACTTCTTGAGACGAGGATTGAAAATGGGTTTGCTTTCAACGAACATTGAGGGTTTATTAGCAAAGCCGCCTGCATGAGAGGAGGGGGATGGCTGGTTGGATTTTGATGAAAGTAGAGGGCGTTTTTGAAAAATAGATGGCCTGAGTGGAGGAAGGGGCAGCATGTTCGTTTTTTGTAGATTGTTTTTTTTTTTTTTTTTGCAAATCGCCAGGTATCCTATGATATCGGGCATCCATGGCTGATCCGTCGCCCGAGCTTTCATGGGTGACATGGCAAAATGAGGCGCAAGAGCAGCTGGAGCTAATTTTGTTATATGGAGATAGGGATAGAGATTGCACATCATGTTTTTTGAGGCACCTAAAATAAATTAGAAAGGACGCAAAGTGACTTGATACATGTTGCTGCAGAGTTGTACAATACACTGAACGAACCATTTTTTTTTTTGCGGGTAATTGAACGAACCATATGTTTGACCATCAGTGTTTAAGTTCAGAAAGGCAAAATAATCTTTTACCATGTATTCTGCCAGTACAACACTAAATTTTGTTTACTTCCCTAGGCGTACAGAAGGAGAGGATGGTGGCTGAGGATATGTATGTTTTTTCTGCGGATGGGAAGGTGCTATCTACGCCAGTAGCAAAGCCATGGCCAAACAAGCCACCAAAGTGTACGGACTGTGCTCCTCTGTTCATGAAGGTTTGGGAATGCTCTCTTCTGTTAAATTTTTGCTGTCGCTCTGCTTCTATTTGTTTCGATAGTTTTAATTCTTCTTTTGAAGGCCTATCAAATGAGAGGAGTTGGGGCCGTCATTCACAGCCATGGAATAGAGACTTGCATCGCTTCAATGCTCGAACCTGGTGCAAGGGAGTTCAGGGTGATTGCGCTTTGTCCATGCCTCCTTTCCTGCTTTATCCTAACACGTGAAAATAATTATTAATCAAATTTTCATTTTCTGTTCCAACTTCAAGGGTTGTTATCATTTATTTGCTGATCTTCAAGATGACGTCACAGGATCCATCTTTTGCGATCATATTCACACCACTTTTTTACTTGTCCATGAAATAGACATCAAAACAAGAAGGGTGAAGCCATGAGCTCAACAAATTAGGGCATTTTTTGTACAGAAGTGACTCATGGACGTTGGTCCCTATTATTTAACATATGTAACTAATAGAAGGCTAATATGAAAGTACTCCAATTAAATTATATAAACTTCATCTCTAATATATTTCCTTTAGAATGAATGTTAAATAATAGTGTAACATGCTTAGTTGTCTACAGTGCGATGGCCTATGATACATATTACAGAACAATTGTGTCAGATTGGTACTATAGTAACCATACACATTGCACTTCAAAGAAAAATCCAGAAAGAATTAAAGTAAAAAGGAGTTTTAATTTCGGGAAAGAGCTGATCGATTAATTTGTTTGTAATATCACACTAGTTGTAATTATACCCTTAGCTAATTTTAATGTTGTATTTACTTCTATAGATTGCTAGACTGAGTTTAGTCTGAAACTAGGGAACTCTAGATTCATAATAGACAGATAGAATGGCTGGAGTACGGTAGGAAACTAGGAATGTTACTGCGAAGCAAGCTGATCTGTGTTCATTTAAGTAGAAATGCCCCTTCTTCTCAGCGTACTTAATTGTTCTGTAGAAACCTTATTTTACTATGATGATCTGAATGCAGATGACTCATATGGAAATGATTAAAGCAATCAAAGGTCATGGCTATCGTGATGAGTTGGTCATTCCTATTATTGAGAATACTCCTTATGAGTACGAGCTCACTGACTCCCTAAGTGAAGCGGTATGCTCTCAATATCCTGTTTTCTTTCTAAATCATGTCCATCCTATAGACAATCTTGTCTCATTTTTCAGTTTTCTATTCTCATGGTGCGGTTGAGAAATAATTTTCATTGAAGCACTGTGGTTAGGCATAAGGATTTGAATCTGTCCTAACAGCACTACGAGATTAAAGTTGTACTTAAGCTCTTTGAGTGCAGGATTTGAATCTGTTATGTTTGTACTCACATAAATGGAAAAAAATCACTAATTCTTTTTTCTTCAACGTTGCTAGCAACTTCTAATTACAACAATTGACACGATTTAGCCATGTTCACTACAACACTTCTTTAGAGGTATAGCGTTGCAGAAGCTAGAGGAAGAATTCTCTGTTGTAACTTGTAAAGAACCTACCAATAACAATTTAGATATCTTTGGGCAAATGACGAGAAATTGTTCAATAGATTGCAGCATACCCAAAGGCAACTGCTGTCCTTGTAAGAAATCATGGAATATTTGTCTGGGGTGACTCCTGGATCAGTGCCAAGACACAAGTATGTTTTCTTACTCTCGAGTTTCTGTTTCAAAAGGTTTTCTCTCTATGAGTCTCTACAATAGTTTTAGATGATCTGGGTGATGGCTGTCAACTACCATTTTTCTGATGAGCTCTCTCTCTAAATTTATTTATTCTATATTTTAGTCAAAAAATTGTTCTATATAAACTCTATTAGATATTTAATTCATTGTTATGGCCTTGCCTTTCAGGCTGAAAGCTACCATTATCTTTTGGATGCGGCCATCAAGCTCTATCAGTTAGGTATTGATTGGACAACTCCTGAGCATGGTCCAATAAACCGTGCAAAAAGATTGTGTACCATTTTGAATACTGGAGTTTCTAATGAATGTCATGCAGCTGAAACATTAAAGGTTAATTCATTGCTCCTAACATTTTATAAGCACAGTAGTCATACTTGCGATTATTAGTTTGCAACTAAACATTGCTTATAAAATTTCCAGAGACTAATTATATTCAATTGTATCCTTAACTTGTTGTGGGAGTTCTATTCTTCATGTCCCTTTTCTTCAAACTCAACTCGGTATTTTCACTGTAGCAGTGTATTGTACTTGACATTGAGGGAACAACCACTCCAATATCATTCGTGACTGATGTTATGTTTCCTTATGCCCGTGATAATGTGCGAAATCATCTCACTTCTACATTTTATTCTGAAGAAACCAAAGAAGACATCAAACTACTGCGCATCCAAGTAAGTATGGTTAGATAAAGTAGTGTTCCCTTTAAACTATAGACCTGTAGCGTATATATGTCAGCTATTTCAATTTAATTGACATTTATATTTTGCAATTTAGGTGACATTTATAGATTCCACACTCTGTTTTCTTTTATTGATTCTAACAAATTAAACTAGTGACCAATTATTCAGATTGAAGATGATTTAAGAAATGGAATTCTTGGGGCTGTTTCCGTTCCACCAGATGAGGCTGGCAAAGAAGAGGTTATCAATTCATTGGTATCCAATGTTAAATCGATGATTAAAGCAGACAGAAAAGTTACATCACTGAAACAACTCCAGGTATCTTAGTTCACAATTCACATTCTTTGTTTAGTTTGCAATTTTATTTTAGTTCAGTTGCTCTTATTATCTAATAATTTCAGGGTCACATATGGAGGACTGGATTTGAAGCAAAGGAAATTCAAGGAGATGTCTTTGACGATGTTCCCAAGGCACTGAAGAACTGGCATCTTAGTAGCATAAAGGTATCAGTTTGATCAAAATTGTGTGAAATCAATTCTTCCAATACTATTGGAATTATGAATTTTATTTTCGTAGCAACTTGATATTTTTGAAACACAATCTGTTTTCAAAGGGAATAGTGAACACTTTGTGTAGAACATACAATGATTCCTGAAATTCGAGTACTCCCTCATATTTTTATGAGGCGCGAATGCTAACTACATTGCTGCTCAAGATTCAAACTTATGTCTTTGACTGATACTGCTTCCTAAAGATTTGTATATTATACTATACAACTTTCTTACCATTGAATTTTTACTTGAAAAAACTTCCATATGACGTCAAATTTGTGGTCATGAACATTGTGATGTATTAGCCACCAGCAGTCAAAATTTAGCATTGGAGACTGCACCGGTTCAAACTGCATCTTACATTTTGAAGAGGGAATAGTATGGATTTTACTTGTCCATGAGTTAGAGTTTGAAGCTTCAACTCCAATACTATAGTACAAACTTGAAGTAAAACTGGAGAAATTATATTACCTACTAATCCAAAGGGCGTGGTGAGCCACTTGCTCCAAATGACTGACGACCACCCTTGTTATACGTATTAGAAAAGATCCAAGTATATCCAACTCAGTATCTGATAATACCCATTCTGAAAAAGGTATAAAGATGAGGCATATGAGAGCAGCCTGACTGCCGGGACTCTGTACATTTTTTATTTTGTTTCGTGATCATGGTGGCTTGGTTGTTCAATCACCGTAAAACAAGTCCAATTGGTGACACCGTTGCCACGGTAACACGTTTACACCATGTAGGATGAAACTGCCTTCCAATTCCAACAGTCTGGGTGTAGTTTTGTTCAGTTCCAATACTTGAAGGTGTACTGTGTAAAATTTCTGACACTTGGAGTTGTGAAATGGACTTCACTACTAGATTTAAGTAAATCTACAGTATTCTTAATCTTAATGGGTTTATGATACTATTAAAAACGGAAAATGTTTTTTTTTCTTGTTGGTAGGTTTTTCATAAGCCCTAATAAATTTAGTGAACATGGATATATAACTCAATGTTTTAACCTAGAATAGTCACGCATATAAATTGTAATCATATTTGTACTTATATTAAAAATACAAGATGCTATTCTAAGTTATGGACTACTGTGAGCAATATGAGTTCCTAAATTTGTAAAGATTGAGTAACGATATTTGCTTCCTTGGGTTAGGGCAGTGGCCAAAGGGTCTAACGAAGCTTTGTTGTCTCTGATCCTTAGTATTGCCAGTGTAAATGTTGAGGGGTCTGTTTTCTTCTCTTTCTTGGCAGCGGTGCCTCTATAATTTTTTTGACACATTTGTACACATTTGTACTTCATGCTTCCTTCTTAATGCAGTAATACACAGCTCTCTTGAGTATTGAAGAAAAATTTCACCTCACATTGTGCTACATCATACATAATTTCAACAGGTTTACATATACTCAAGTGGAAGTAGAGAAGCACAAAAGCTTCTGTTTGGCAACACAATGCATGGTGACCTCCGGCCGTTCCTGTGTGGGTATTTTGATACCACTATTGGGTAAGCTCTAGATATTTCATGAGAAAATTCCCTATTTGACACTGGGAAAGTTCCTAATTTCCTATTTGACACTCAAAACTTGAAAATTCCCTATTTGGCCTAGATGCAAGTGCTTCCCTATTTGACACTACCGTGAGTAGAGCACGATGACTGTGTTAACTAGCAGATAAAAAGTCCGTTTTCCCTGACGTCCCTACAGTGTCATTTTAGGAATTGACAAAAAATTTCTCCTTTCATATTTTTAATTTTTTCGGGGGCAGCAATCTCCCCACTGCCATGGCCATCGATGGGTGCAGCATTCTCCCCATTGCCGCCGTCACTCTCCATGCTCCTGCCCGCACCTGCGCCTACCACGTCACTTGCACCCGTGCCTCCCTCGTCCATATGGCAAAAAAACTGACAATGAATCGTCCAAACTTGACAGAATCAACTAACAGAAGTCACGGTAGTGTCAAATAGGAAAGCAAAATATGCATCCGGGCCAAATAGGGAATTTTCAAGTTTTGAGTGTCAAATAGAGAATTAAGAACTTTCCCAGTGTCAAATAGGGAATTTTCTCATATTTCATCCACTTAAAAGAAATGTGGATTTGATTTCCTTAATACACAGAAACAAAATAGAGACCAGGTTATTTTGTGATGAATTCTTTGTTCCATTCTTCTTCCAATCAATCAAAATTTTAACACAAATTATGATTTTAACTTGTATTCACAGAAACAAAAAGGAAACCAGGAGCTATATTGAGATCGCTCAATCACTTGGGCTCGACAGTCCATCTCAAATCTTATTCATAACTGATGTCTTTCAAGAGGCCATTGCTGCAAAGAACGCAGGTATACTAGTTCCACAAAATGTTATAAACCTGTGCAGACAAATCCTGACCTTTGGACAATTCCAAGATTCTTTTTTGGCATAAAATGTTCACTTTTGTACCTATATATCCAGGTACCAGTCTAGTCCTAGGATCTTGTGACCTTGTGAAATTAGCACAATCCTAGGAAGTCGTTATAGAATATGTTTTATATGCGCATGCAATTTTCATGTCATCTTTTACCCACAAATCTTTATCATCTAACATCAATTTTTTAGGTTTTGAGGTGGCAATCTCCATTCGTCCAGGAAATGCTCCAGTTCCTGAGAACAATGGTTTCCGCACTATCAAATCATTCAGTGAGATATGAAGAATGGGAATTTGGAATGCTTCCTGATGGGATCAAATTTGTTCAGGGGGAATTCCATTTCTATGATTTTTATGGACAAGCATCTCGAGCTGTCTTTTAATAAATATTTCTCAATAAGATGTTATTAGGATATCCTAATACAACTTTGATAAGTTATTAGGAAAGATGATTTTATAGTCGTCCAATAATCTCATCCCATTATAGCAACTAACCTCTTGACTCCCTTTCAATTTTGTAAGAGTTAAAGGTGGATATTGGTTTGTCTCGATAATTTTTAGAAAAGGGATACAGAAAGGGACTTTGTTGGATCGTTTTGCTTCATCAACTCTCCTAATATGATAGTTAGATGGGGGAAAGGAAAACTGATGCAGATACTTAAAAACATTGTGTCCCTTCGTTTATTTGTCTGTATAACTGCATGGTGTCCTGCATGCAAGAAACTATTTTGCATTTTTTTTTGTTTTTTGTTTGTATTGCACGTTGGTTTTATCTTTATGCCAACCGAAGATTGTTTTGTACTTCCATGGAGTTAATTATATTAAACTAGTGATTACAAGAAAAAGACACAAAAATGTGTTTGAAGGATCGTGACACCCTAAGAGGGGTTGAACTAGGTATCTTTAAAAACTAAGGCTCCAATTGCACATATAAAAACCTATTTTAATTTTATCTAAATGTGCCTAGATTTTCTCTATGTGCTGCTTCTACCGCTACAAAGATTTGCACCCTAGGTCTAATCCTATACTAGTATGGCAAGTCTAGGAAAGGTAATTGTGGAAAGTAGTGCAAATATGAAATGCGGAAGCTAAACAGATAGAGAAAAACAAACTCTCGCCACGACGATTTTTACCGAGGTATCGGAAAGCTCACGAGCTTTCCCCTAATCCTTGTTGTTGGATCCTCTCTCAAAAGGGAATGCTCGCGCAAGGGCATAAACTCCCCGATTGAGTAACTCCGTGGATGACCACAATACTTTCCTACGCGCAAGTAGGTCTCCGCTCGTCCCTCCCTAGATGCTCCTCACCGCCTTCACTTGGTAGACCATTGGCCAAACGCCAAGGGCCTCTCCTCTCTTGCAAAACCACCGGCGGCCATTCCATAAACTCGGTTGAAGGGTCTCGTGACTACAAGCCCCAGATTTACAACAATTGGTGCATGCAAGCACCGGTAAGCAAAGAGATACGCAAACCTCGCTAAGCTCTAGGCTAAATACCTAAGAGATGCGCTAAAGGGTCTAGACTAGCACTAATTACTTTGCTTATCCCTAGATCTTCTAATTAGCACTTTAGTGAATTGAGCTCTTGAAAATGTGTGCAACACTTGCCTATAGCTTCTCTCAGCTCAAGCACACTTCAAGCGGGGGTACCCTTATTTATAGCCCCAAGCCAAGGAACTAACCATTGGCAGCCGTTGCCACCATTCTGTGAACCACCGACTGATTTGGTGGGTGCAGGAGGGGTACCACTGAATCAGTCGGTGGTGCCACCTCAGCTAGGTGTCGAACTAGCTGTTGATCCACTATATCACTAACATGCGGAGCCTGTCCATGCATCGACTGATTCGGTGCCCTTTGCTCCTTCTCCACTGAATGATTCAATGGTCTCTGAGTGGATCTTCACGGTCTTCTTCAGCGGTGCCCTCTGCTCCTTCACCACCGAATGAGTCAATGGTCTCTGAGTGGATCTTCACAGCCTTCTTCAACACCGACTGGTTCGGTGCCCCTTGTTCTTGTACCACCGAATGAATCGGTGCCTCTCTAGAGCCTAATAGATCTTTCCAGGACGAAAGATCGATTGGTTTGGTGCCTCCATCTAGACCCGACCGAATGAATCGGTGCCCTCCAAATTTACACAAGACTGAACTATTATTTCTGGGCATAATGATGATTATTTCGGTGCCCCTTGATGATACCACCGAATGAGTCAGTGGTCCTTCTCAATGGACTTCACAAGGCTCTGGCTCCCACCACCACCGACTGATTCGGTGGGCCTAGCACCGGGTTGTGCCTCTGCGAATCTTGCAATCTTTTTTGTTTCTTTGTGGGTCTTGGATGACCATCACTTGGATGTTGACCACTTAAGCATTTGGATGGCTTCCAAAGTATCCTTGGGACCTATAAATATCTACAAATATCATCTGCGAATCTATTGGTGTAAAAAGTTTTCAAATATTTGCTCATTTGATATTTTTTTTGGCAAATACAAGTTAAATCAAAAAAGAAAAAGAAAAAAACCGGTCAAACCGACCGGCTAACCGCTCCAACCGCTGGATATGTGAATTTGAATTCAAAATTCGAATTTGTTCGGTTTCCACCGGTAACCGGTCCAACCGGACCGGTTTACCGCTACCGCCGGGCGGCGGTTCGGCCGTCCGGTTCGGTAAGGGAAACCCTGGTCCACACCCAACATCGGTCGGCCATGGCACCCAGCTCACGGCCAAGCCTTTTGTGAGGAGGTAGTTGAGGGTACTACCGGCTATTCATGTAGCTTTTTAAAATTAAAAAAAAACTGTTAGGTTCAGTGTCCTACACCATATTATCATGATTGAAATGATGTAACGAAGTCAGGAACGTACGGTATGAGAACTGAGTTCCCATGAGAACTTAAATATGGGCCGCATGATCTTCATCCAATGGGAAAGTGTGAGGAGGATTTACAAAAGTATAATTAAGGGATTGTGATTTTATAAATCTTTCCTCTCACCTCTCGCTACGCGCTCTCGTAAAGATCATACGATCTAGATTTGAGTTATCATAGGTGTCATGGAATTGAGTTCTGGTACAAAATGTTGCCAACGAACTCAGCCACTTTCCAGTTTCCACTCGCCTCCACGGATCGATCCAACTCTGCCAGTCAAGCCAACGCAAATGCCATCGGCGCCGCTCGCCGTGGCCGCCGGCGGCGTCCGCGTCAGCCGGCGCCCGAACCTCTCCCTCCTCGCCTACCGCTGCGCGACCCCGCGCGCGCTGGCCCGCGTCCACGCGGCCATGCTCGTCTCCGGCCGCCTCGCCGAGGACGCCTTCGCCGCGTCCCGCCTCCTGGCGGCCTACGCCGACCTGTCCCCGGATCCCGCCGCCGCCGCGCTCGCGCTCCTCTCCTCGCTCACCGTCGCGCCCAACTCCTTCATGCTCAACACCACCCTCCGCGCCCTCGCCTCGTCCCCGGACCCCGCCGCCGCGTTCCCCTTCTTCTCCCGCCTCCGCGCCACCGGCGCCCTCGCGCCGGGGAGGCACACCTTCCCCTTCCTCCTCAAGGCCGCCGCGCGCCTCTCGCTCCCCGTTGCCGAGCAGCTCCACGCGCTCGCCGTCCGCCACGGCGTGCACCTGGACGCCTACGTCGCCAACGGCCTCGTCCGGGCCTACTCCGTCGCCGGTCGCGTCCGCGCCGCGCGCAGGGTGTTCGACGAGGTGCCCGAGCGGAACGCCAACCTGTACACCACGGTCGTCTCCGCGTGCGCGCAGAACGGGCGGCACGAGGACGCCATGGCGGCGTTCGAAGAGATGGTCCGCGAGGGGTTCGAGCCCGGCGGCGCCGCGCTGTCGTCCGTGCTGTCCGCGTGCGCGCGGTCCGCGTCGGGCGGGCTCGAGATGGGCCGCCGCGTGCACGACCTCATGGCGGCGCGGGGCGTGGCGGAGGGGACAATCCTCGGGACGGCGCTCGTCGACATGTATGCCAAGAACGGCGCGATCCGGGAGGCACTGGCGGTGTTCGACGGAATGCCGGAGCGGCGTGCACCGGCGGATCTCAGGGCTAGCGCACCACGGCCACGGCAATCGTGCGCTGGACGTGTTCCGGCGGATGCAGCAAGAGGGCGTGTCGCCTAACGCGACCACGCTCGTCGGAGCTCTCTCAGCGTGCTGCCACGCTGGCCTGCTAGACGAGGCCCGCCGGCTGTTCAGGTCCATGGAGAAGGACTTCGGTATTGCTCCAGGCATCCAGCACTACGGGTGCATGGTCGACCTCCTCGGGCGGGCGGGACTCTTATCGGAGGCAGAGGAGATGATGCGGGGAATGAAACGCAAGGCGGATACCGTGATCTGGGGAGCACTCCTGACTGCATGCAAGAACCACGGTGACGTCGAGATCGCGGAGCGGGCAGTCGATGAGATGCTGAAACTGGATCCTAGCAACCATGGCGTGCATGTTGTACTGTCAAACTTGTATGCGAAAGCTGAGAGATGGCAGGACGTGGACAAGCTAAGGAAGGTGATGAAGGGAGCACGGTTGTCAAAGATCCCTGGGGCTAGCACGGTCGGTGGCTCACTGGAGCTACAGGAGGCATCACCTCGAGAAGGTGCTGATCTCATGGCTCACTGGAGCTATGAGAGGAACAGGTCGATGGTTCAAGAACATCTTAAAGGGCAGCTTTCCGAACTGACATGTGCATAAAACTACATGACAATATGAATATCACGAAAATTGGCACCGGATGATAACAATACTAAATACGCTGATGAGTTGTTTACATAGTTCCAATTCAGCATGACACCATTACGCCATCGCTCTACTTAGTTGCTAAAAAAATTCTTCCCACAAATCAGAGGAAGGTAGGTGCTATACAGTTAAACCACGAACTTAGTTATGTTTGCAGCATTTGTTATTTTGATCACTAGCAAAGCAGGTTGTATGATGGCATGTCTTCGATCCGCATCACATCGTCCAGCACGAGCTCCCTCTCCAGCTGGGTTCGCGTTGACTTCAGTACCTCCTGCAAGTGGCATCACCAACATGATAACAATGAAGACCAGCAGATTTGGGTTCCAACAGAGGATGAGATGTGTATGGGCAGGAATTTACATTGAAGTCCATGTAAGAGGCGTTCTTGTCAAGCCACTGCTTGTCCATCACCACAAATGCGACGCAATAAAGCAGATCAAATGCACACTCATCCTCTAGGACAAGGAAGTGAAGAGCAATTTTTTGGATACTGAAGGTACTTTCAAATGTCAGAAAAATACAGAAGTTGTTAACATAGTCCTACCTGAAAGCATCTGTAGAAAAATGGCTCGGACGAATGTTCTTGGCTTTGCTGCAGTCAAAATGAGCATCTTGTTAGGAAAACTACATTTTTATAGCCATAACAAGATGACATTAGTCTTGTCTGTGCTTACTTGACTGGAGGTCAAGCATCTGCATGATCATGAATGTAATGTTCACACCAGCAACTGCAAATGGGTACTCCCATGTGGCTCTGTTACCACATTGTTTCTTTAGCAGCCTCTGAAATGAGGCCTGCAGAAATAAAATTAGATGGTTGCTCATTAGCAACAGAGCACATTCAGATAAGGAAAGGCAAACGCTATATATTTCTTACAGAGAATGTCTTGGCAAAGAATAGAAGGTTCTCCAGAGATATAAATCCTGCGCCCCTGTACCATGAATGCAGTGTTGCATAATTTGACACTTCGAAAGCTAATCTGAGAAATTTTAGTTTGGATGAGTCATTGTGTACCTAAAGTCAGTTGATGGGTCTCTTCCTTGCCAACCCATGTCCTTCCACTGTTCAGATACTAAACCTTGAAGTTCTTGATCAGGGTATGTCGCATGCCAAAGAGCTTTCAGGGCTTCCTATAATAGTTAGCACTGCTACTCATCAGGATTCAGTAGACAAAGAGAAGAGCAAATAGAAACATAAATATACAGGTGGAGATGCCAAATTCAGTATCGCAGCAGTAAAAGGTACTGCCATAAAAATGGTACTTGGTAAATAATCAGTTTATATAAGTATGATAGAATAAAAGACTTAATTGCATTCAAACTTACTAATATTATGTGCTGAACTTTTCAGTTATCGGGGTAAGTGAGATAACTCCCTGTGCCTTGTTTTGTTTGATATACATCAGTCATATTATTTGATAAGGTATAAAGTTCCCAGCACCAGAAAAAATAAAAATTAAATACTTTTTTAGGAAAATAAAATTAAATACTTGGAGCAATTGTTTTATACCGCAATTCAGTTGTTTTGCACACTAGATGGGCAACCTTTAGTGCAGAGCTAATCAGTTGTACAGATCATTTACCAATTACCATACTTAGGGCTGAAATTTCACCTGATGATCTCGTCTAGATGGATCAAAGTAAACCTTCATCCGATGCTTTAGCCTCTGTAGCCTTTCTTCCTGCAAATTAGTAGCAATTGAAATAGAATTAAATGTTGTTTTACACTCATTAAGCAAACTGCCTATTAAATTTTTGATTTTTTTTATTTTACTATGTTGCTCCAATATGTGATATGTATAAGGAAAGATGCAACATAGAACTTAGCCTAAAATACGTTATGCATATGAAAAAGGCAAAATTTTCAGATAAAGTTTTGAGATGGAACACGTAGTTTGCATGTTTGTCCTGCAGAGTTTAAATGGTACATTGAAATTGCACGGGACCACCTAATACTCATTGCACATGAAGAGGGGATAGTAATGACACAAAGAAAAGCTCTTGGAAGTCCTTTACTTATTTGTGGTTTTTTCATCCAAGAAAGTAGACCTAAGGGTGCATTTAGTTCCCAACTTTTTCCCAAAAAAACACTATTCATCCAACTTTTCCAAAATCAGATCATTTGCATAATTCCGAGGACTCAGTAACCGTTACCTGCACAGGTGTGAGGTTCATGCATATTCTCTCATAGGCCCCTTTTCGCTTGATGCACACACAAGATAAGCCTCTCCCAATCCATCTTGGTGATCCACATGATGCTTCGTCTGCACAAAAACAAGCATATCCCATCACATGATCAGTAAACACTGAATGAATAAAGGTAATCACATATTTTTAGTAGCATATGCAAAACAAGCTGTTAGCTGCACACATCTCACAAACATGACATTATTGATATATGCTAGATTAAAAATAAATCAAAATGGTGATTTGAGACAGTAGGAGAATATCTGAACTGGCAATTTTTACCCACAGCACTAACTGCCCCAGCATCCCAGAGCCAAAAATCCTTCAGCGTCAGAGGTCTCAGGGGCTCAGGGCTATTGACACTACATACAGACACAATGTGGCTATAGGCGACCCTAAATACTAACTTATGATTGTTATTATACTCAAATGGATCTATCATGATAGGATGAGGACAAAACAAGTATTTTTTGTAGCCTAACAAACTGACACCACCGTCACATGAGGTTATACATGACAATGTTCTTGATCTGAGAAACACCGAAATGCCCCCTCGAGTTTCTCACCAAACACTCTTTTCATTGCCCAACAAATCTGTCAAGGGATCCATCAACGTCAAGATTTCCTACCAAATTGGCTGCCTCCCACCGATAAGAGACGTGTGAGCCCAACAAAGCCTTGCCCAGAAGCTAAAGCAACTGTTGGCTTGCTCTGCTGGTGAGATAATGACCAAGAATTTGTTCTCAAATATGCTATCAGATAGTTGTTGATGTGGCCTAGTGTTACTTGTGATGTGTGTTTGAAGCGGAAAAGCGCCATCATTCAGAACCAAAATGAAAAGGAGCAAAGAATGAATCTGACAACTCTGAACTCCCTGTAGCATGACTGTAAATGTTGAGAGAATAGTGTTTGACCATTGCAATTACCATAAACATTACATGAACAGTCGGCAACTTTGAAAATATAATTCGCTATATATATATACATATATACATATATATATATACACATATATATATATATATATGACATTAAAGCACAAACCTAGCTAAAACCCAAAATTCTTCTTCGATGGGCAAGCATACAAGCAATTGCCTAAGCATCCATGTTTTATCTTCAACTTGACAAATCTCACCACAGAATAAAAACTTCCAACAATCTAAAAATAAAAAGTAAAATTCCCTAGGGTGGGGCTACAAACGTTTTGGCCGCATAGGATGCTTTGTTCTCTGAAAAAAAGAAGACAGGACAAGGACTATGGTAAGAGCAAGGCTTATGGTTGCAGCTCGCAGCGGGCTGAATAGCGCCAGCGTGGAGGACCATTAATGCAGCAGTGGCAGCAGCACCAAGAAGCGAGTGCATGCGACGAATGGAAAGCAAGCGAGGGCAGCAGGATAACCAATCAAATTTGCATGTCTGCCTATCCGCCCGCTTGAGCCGGCGTCTGCTCAACAGCCCGCTTTCTTCTCTGTCTTCTCTTCTCTCTCCTCTTATAATACTTGCTCTAACATGATTAGTCCCTCTAGTTTTATCCTGCCCCTAAAGCGACACCAAGTACAGGAATAAGAGGCACATGCAGTGCTGAACTTTTTTTTCATGGAAAATGGCAGCGTCCTATTATTAGTACTAGCCTGGGTGCTAACATCAATGCGCCGCAAAATAACATTACCCGAAAAAACACATCGTATGCAGCAAAAGTCGTGAAAGGGAAAGGACTAGCAGCTCCTGAAAAGAGTGCAAGAAAAGAAGTGAAGAACTCTGCGAGAACAGAGAAATATCATCCCTAAGTCATCAGCACAGCTAGGCCCACAGCAGAGGAGGAGAGAATATTCGCTGCTTCAAGAACACCAAGATAAGCGGTAGTAAAAAAAATACAAAAATGCACGGAAACTGCTGAATAAAATTACGCATACGGAAGAGCGGGAAGAAATTGCAGCTGCAGGCAACAGACATTGCAGAGTAAAAAAAATATATCGGAAGGGAAGGGGATTATAATCATTAGTCAGGAGACGCTACTCACCGGAAGATCCAGCCAGCGAGGAGCCGCCGCCAGTGCCGAAGCCGCACCGCGGCAGCGACGTCGTGACGGCGAGACAGCCGTGGTGGTGTTCCGGTCCCCTCTCCGCCGCCGGCGCGGGAGCGGGCGCGGCCGCCGCGGCCTCCATTCTCCGCGTCTTCCTGCTGCTGCTCGCTGGCATGTAGTAACCGGAACGCCGGGCACCTCGCGCCGCGCGCTGGACGGCCGGGCGGGTTCTTCTTCTTCACGCGACGCTGAGGGGAGGTGCGGGAGCAGGTGAAAATAAATGCTGGGGGAAAGGAGGGAGAGGGGGAGGTGGCGCCGTGGCGGAGCTGGGCGGCGGCGGCGGCGGTCGTCGCGTGGCGTGGTTGGGTGGCGCTGTTCCGGGGAAGAGCACGTCGGGTTGCGGCTTGTCGCCAAGCCCCGGTGGCACAAGGGGTCCGATTTAAATACCCAAAAATATTTATCAAAAAAATTCGTTTGATTTTTTTATTACTTGTTGGGATCCCCTCTCTATGTGTGTCTGACTGTTTACCTTTTCTCTCTAGCTTATCTCAGACAAGATCAGGATTACATCTGTTTAAGGTCTGACAGTGGGGCCGGGGTCCATTTGGAATTTGGATCCTAGGATTTGAATCTGTATGCTGAGTTGTTCTCCCATTTCAAGTTAGGCCATGCTTTTGGTTTACTTAGTTAATTTTTTTTTGTGCTTTGGTGATAATAGTGTTATGAAGTACCCAAAATCAGTACAAGACCACAAGAGCAATTCTTGAAGGGAAAATGGAACTTAATTAAATTATATTTGTAATTTCACTAGAGATTAGTGGTCAAGTGGTTGACTTGTAATTGTATTTAAAAAAACATTTCTTCTTGCCAATTGTTGTTGTCTAAGTGTTGGATCATTGAATTATTTTAACTCCTCAGCATACCTTATGGGTTATGGGTACCGCAACTTACTTTATTAAATGATCAGTACTTAGGTCATTGCTAAACCAGAACTTTCCAATACTGACATGTTTGTTGCTTTCAAAATCCAGTAGACAGTTAGTGCAGCAAGAGTATATTGCAATCATAATCTTTGTAAATGCATACATGTTATTCTTCAGTCCAAAAAAAAGAAAATTGCAATCTATTTGTTACCTTTTTTTCCTCACCCTTGGATCTTTGTACAATCCTTCCCTCCGATGTAAGATAATGTCTTCCACTTTGTGAAACGGACTATGGCGATAGGTTGCCAGTAGTGATTGATAGATAAAAGCTTGAGTTTACCTCTCTAGGATTCAAATTCACGGGTGCTGTGGGAGGCTTGAATGTGGCGCTACTACGATGATGCTATTGGTTGTGGATTGGAACAGGGCGACAGAGTGAATGATCCTGGTGGTGGTAATAATCTGGTGAAAACTGCTTCGAGAGACAAAGAAGATGGAATCATGGAAGAGTTGTTCATTTGATGGATGGTAACATATGAAGGTTCATTTGATGGATGGTAACATATGAAGGAAGTGTGGGCGGTGGAGGAAAGTAGGCGGCGGCGACTAAAAAGAAGTAGAAATTAGAGTTAGCCATATGATGGTGATTTATATATTGCATCGGGAGAGTAAAGAAGGCCTTTTGATGTGATCCAAGGGTTGAGAATGTTTAAATTTGGTAGCTTTTAGGTAAGATATGAATCAATAAAGCCCGATTAAGAACTTTAAAAGGCATAACGGACATGGTTCCGATACATATAATGTATATCAATATCCGATGCATATCCGACATATTTTGTACTTTCCGTATCCGGATCCGATCCGGCAAAAAAATAAATATCCGTATTCGTATCCGGGCATATCCGTCCGTATCCGATCCGTTTTCATCCCTACCCTAATGCATCAACATCTTGTCAACAACTCGTGTTGTTGCCCTCACTCATCGCCACCTGCCAATCCCGCCACCCGGAAAGTTTTCTTGTTAGCCAATTGTCAAGGTAGGTCGATCTTTCTTGACTAGTTGATCTGATTTATTCCTACCAATGGCTTTCTTGATGGTTTTTTGTTGTCAACTTTTTTTTTCCTCTAGTAGTGAGCAGAGACGACTATGCCTGTTTTCAATAGCGAATTAGAAAAAAGAACAATTAAATCGAACCCAAAATTGGAAATAGAACAAAATTGAAGAACACAGGTTCATAAAAGAGTCAAATGTTGTTAGTACCTCCGTTTTTTTAATATACAACATTAACCTTTTAATAAGACATTGACAAAGAATAATAATTTAATGAATTGGTTAAATAAAACAAAATGACTTCACGACATGTATGTTCAAAAATATTTTAGATTTAACTTGCAAATTTATCTATTTGCATAAGTATTTCCTACATAAACGAACTATATAAATAATAAAAATAATTTATCATATATTTGAGAACTCGGTAATATGTGATAGCCCCATATCGCCGCATAAAATTACCCAAAACACTAATTTCCCAGTCTATCATTACTAAAAAATGATTTTCGGAGCGGACCAAAATGGTTTTCGGAGGCGGTTTTTCCGTCCGCCTCCGACGCTACGCTTCTGTTAATGGCGATTTTTGGATCCGCCTCTATTAATCCAACAAAAAAATAAAAAAGAAAGAAAAACCCTAGATGGGCCCGGCGAGCCCATCGAGGGTGCCTTCCTGGATCTGCCGCCGCCGCCCTGGATCCAGCATCTCCGCGCGGCGGCTGCACGCTGGATCCGCTCGCTCCATGCCGGATCCGGCAGCTGCACGCTGGATCCCGCGCCGCCTGCTCTTCCTTGGCGAGCTCCTGCTGCTGCGGAGGAGGACTGGTGGTGGTTCCCGTTGGAGGGGTTGGTGATGGTGGTGCTCGGTGCCGTAGTTGTGGTGGTCGCCAGCGGAGGAGCCATGGTGATGGTGGCCCGCGGAGGAGGAGACGTGGTGGTGGTGGCCGGCGGCGAATCCTCCTTCCGTCCAAGCCGCCGCTGTGCTGGTGCAGCATCACCGGCCGTCGCCCCCGCTGCTGCACTGCTGGCCTGACTCGACGCTTCCTACGGCCAACAAGGCCCAGAACGACCATGGCGCCTGTAGATCTGGCGTCGTGGCCACTGGATCCAGGCGCAAAGGCATGGGATCCGACCGCCGACGCTGGGAGGAGGTGGGCGGCGCTGGGAGCAGGAGGAAGAGAGAGATGCGTGCGGCGGCGCTTGGAGGAGAGGGGGAGGAGGAAATAGAGTTAGATTAGTGTTGAGTTGCTGGTATATATATATGATGAATGGTTATCGGGTTCGGTTGGGCCAGTCTCCGAAAATCGATTTACGGAGACGGACGCTTTATAATGTCTGCCTCCGAAAATAGATGATTTTTAGAGGCGGTTGTTTTAAATGTCCGCCTCTGAAAATCGATTTTCGGAGGCGGACAAAAACAACCACCTCTGAAAATAAAAAATGCCCGCCTCCGTTAATCCCCGCATTAACGGAGGCGGACATATTTTTTCTGTCAGTATCCGAGAGCTTTTTTTAAGTATCCTCTAAAATGTTTTTTTTTAAGTAGTGTATTTGGTCACTGCCCCGCCCATCGACCCCTCCCAATCCCACCACAAGGATAGGTTGGTCTTTCCTGACAAGTTGATCATGTCGGTTTATTCCTGCTGATGGGCCGACAGAATTTATTCTTGAAGGTGCTTTGGGCTTTTTTTAGTGTTTTTTTCCTTTCAATAGCCTCTGATAATGAGTAAAGACTACGGTAATTTTCTATAGCAAATTAGAAAATATCAGTTAAACCGAACCCAAAATTGGAACTAGAACAAAATTGAAGAATGCATGTTCAGGGAGGCAAATGTGGTCACTAGCTCTGTCTCTAAATATACAACTTCATCAACTTTTTAATAAGACATTGACCAATAATACTAATTTAAAGAATTTATTAAATAAATTAAAATGACTTTACTACTTGTATGTTCAAGAATAGTTTCGATTTAACTTGCAAACTTATCAATTTGCATAAATACTTCCTACAAAGACGAATAACAAGCATAATAAAAAAGCAATATATATTTGGAAACTCGGTATTCGGTGGCAAAACCGTATCGGACCAAACTGGAGGCGCACCAGAGCCGTGTGAGGTGCGTCGTCCCCTGTGACGTCGCAGGAGACGCGCGGCGCACACTAGAGGAAGAGGGACAGCATCATGTGGCGTCCGCTGCGGTCTAACTCTCACGGCAGCGTGTCGTGTGTCGGTCGCCGGCTGCGCAGAACCAGGACAAAATAATGGTCCGCGTCGCATGCATGCCCTTCTGCCTGCGTCGCAATACTCCAATGTGCATGCACAGGAAATCCGGGACCGAGCCCCCTCCGGCACTATTGCGATCTCCGGCTGGCCAACCGACGCCACGGGCATGCCTGCGCGTGCACCCTCGCGACGGCAGCCTTCAAAAGGAACCGATCGATGATCTGTACGTACAAGTGTACGTACTGCCGTGCGACGACGTACGGGGTATGGTACGGTGCTTGCATTGAATTGGTTGATCTCATGCTGCGATGCACTTGATGGGCAAGGCAACACGCAATTATGCATGCTGGGTAACTAGGCGAGAACTGGCGGCGCCTCTGCTGTTTTTCGTGCTCACGCTCACGCGCCGCCTATATTGTAGCCTATTTTTAAACCAATACGAGTAGTAGGAAGAGCTGCCAACTAATAATTCTTTTATTGGGCTACATGGTGATTTTTGCCATTGGTGTGCAGCAAGTTTCCTTGTGGCCACTTGTTCGTATAGGAGTATTATTGCCGGGAAGGCCATTCAACTAGAGGTCGATGTTTTACCATTGTCTTCTGCTGAATATGAACTCGCATGCAACTAGAATATACTTTGTCGATTAGTACGTTTTCCCATGAGTTTGGTGCTACCGTTACTGCAAATAAGGAGACCCTAACTTTCATATAAGATTTTAAAACTTGTTAGTATGCAAAATTTTGCCATTGGATGAGGTTGGGTATCTGCACCTTCATGCTAAGAGAATCTTACTAATCAAATAGCTTAACTAGCTAGCTAAAGTTTGGCTCCTCAACACCAAAATAGTTGTTCAACACACTAGCTATATCCAACTCGTCAAGTTACCCGGCTCTCCAATTTAGCCCTCTCGCTAGCCAAAATTAGCTAGCTAGTTTGGCTAGCCAAACTAAAATGTAGGAAACGGCTGTTGAAGTGACATACTCACTATGAAATAAAATCTCTATGAAGAGACAAATAGAGAATTAAATAAAAGTATAAAATAGTGTCCCTTGGAGATAATGTAAGGAGACTAGGAGAGTAAGAAAAGATTATATGTGGGTAATATGAGGGACCCACCCTTGATTAAAATATAAGATACTAGCACAATGCCAGTCCAGATTCACACATTAATCTAACTCCATTAATTAGTTATAAAGAAAATTGTGTACCTTCCGGAGTTTTCACTGAAATATGGAAACCGAGCATGGTACAATATAATTTTGGTGCTAGACACTTGAATGTTGGCTTTTGCGGCTAGGACACTCTTTAAATACGCATCTTTGCGATAAGACACCACACAAACAACAACAACAACAACAACAACAACAACATAGCCTTTAGTCCCAAGCTAGTTGGGGTAGGCTAGAGATGAAACCCAAGAAACAAGCTCAAGGTTCAAGCACATTGATAGCTAGTCTCCAAGCGCTCCTATCGAAAGCTATTTCCTTATAAATATTCCACTCCTTAAGGTCCCTGTTTACTGCCTCATCCGAAGTCAATCTAGGTCTACCTTTACCCCTCTTTACATCAGTGGCCCGCTTCGCACAGGCGCCTCAGGAGGCCTTCGTTGGACATGTCCAAACCACCTCAACCAATGTTGGATCAATTTCTCCTTAATGGGTGCCACTCCGACCTTCTCCTGAATATCCTCATTCTAGACTCTATCCCTTCTTGTGTACCCGCAAGACCATCGCAACATCTGCATCTCTGCTACACTCAGTTCTTGGACATGCCACCTTTTAGTAGGCCAGCATTCTGCCCCATACAACATCCTCGATCGGATCGCGTCCTATAGAACTTACCTTTTAGCTCTTGAGGAACGTCCTATCACAGAGGACGCCAGAAGCTTGACTCCATTTCAACCAGCCAGCTGCAATTCTATGCTTATGTGGCGGACCACTCTGAAATTATTCCAAGTTAAGTACCTTGGACCGCTAATCAAGCAGTCAGGCACTTAATCCGGAATAAGCTGGAGCGCCGTTGGATTAAACCCGATTAACCACGTACTTTCTCGATCGAAACAACACGCGCGCCCACACGAAGGTGAGTTCTAGAGATTACAACATTCCACCAATTCATCATACATAATGATATTATACATTTTTATGAATTAAGTTGTATTGCATCACTTGTATGCTTAGAGAGGATGCTAATCTAGAATGGTTAATTCTACTAGAATATGATGCTAAAATCGTGAAAGTAAGGATCCACTCTTAGTTGCTTTTTGGCAAACAAACCCACCAGCCAAAAGCCTCTCATGTCTAGAAGTCGTGATGTAGTTTTCACCCGACGGGTAAGCCTTGCTGAGTATTAGTATACTCAGCCTTGCTTGTGGCTATTATTTCAGGTACTGTGATGGATGTGGCAGTTGATGCTATCACTTGGCCTACCCAGGTTCCCCCTGGATGGCACGTCGAGTGGGTTCCGTCCTCTGCCGAGGATCGGGAGGAGTAGCACTATGGCAAGCTTCATCATGGTGTTACTACGCATCGTCGCTAGTTTATTTCCGCTGCAATGAACTTTTATACTCTGATTTGAATTTCAAACTTGGTTTGTAATAACTGTATAATATCATTATGTATGATGAATTGGTGGAATGTTGTAATCTCTGGAACTCACCTTCGTGTGGGCGCGCGTGTTGTTTCGATCGAGAAAGTACGTGGTTAATCGGGTTTAATCCGACGGCGCTCCAGCTTATTCCGGATTAAGTGCCTGACTGCTTGATTAGTGGTCCAGGGGTACTTAACTTGGAATAATTTCGGAGTGGTCCGCCACAGCTGGCATCAGAGCCGAAACATGCGCACCAGAGAGAGCAACAGACCCTAAATAAATATTTTTGAATAAAACTTGCCAACTCTTACTTTCGCCACGCATTTGCGATGAAAGGTTATTCTTAGGACCGCTAAGGATGTTACTTAGAGCGTGAAGCCTATGTGGGTTAAGGGATCACGATATGATAGGTGGCTAATAATATATTATACTGACTTCCAGCACATTTCATTCTGTCATTTACTTTACGCAATGGTGGACGCAAGGTACGACGATTGCTGTAACGTACCACGACACTATATGAAAATATAGTGGCGGCACATAGTCAATACGCTGTGATGGCGTATGAAACTAGAATAGCATGGTGGGCGCAAGGTACGGCGATTGCTGTAGCGTACCACAGCATTATATGCAAATATGATGGCGACACAAAGTCAATACGCTATTTCATGAGCGTATGAAATTGTCAATATGTTGCCTTGGTGACATATGAAGCATTGCCCGTTCAATGCTGAACGTTCGGGTGCCACCTCTATAGTGGGTGGTAATGTATGGAAACGCTTTCGTGAGTGCTGGCACGAAAGGTTGATTATATATACTCTGGAATGGAATTTTCTGCAGGTACACTAACCACGATTCCGTAAGATGAACGGTTAGAAAAGTTCGGCTAGTTAATATAGGGAGAGACGGATATTGCCTAGCCACCGGCACTAACTTCGTAGGCCAAAAGTTTATTGGCACGTGTGATGGTGAGAACGAATAGGCCGTTCATGCATTGCAATTCACTGAAATTTTATTTAACCTTAATGCACGACCATCGAACTACCGCCTTTAAAAATTGAATAACAACTGGGAAATTGTGCCGAAACTCTGCCGAAAAACTGTCTGCTTGCACCATTTATTCGAACCTGAAAACCTCGTCAAACGAAAAAGTGTTCAACATGAAAGTTGTCATAAATGTTATCTAGTTTGCTCTTTAGAAATTTCAACGAAATTGGTTTAGTAGAACTAGAGTTATGCTAAAAATGGTAACCCCCTGTCTGCTGGAAATTTCTGAGAACAGTAAGTTAAAAATTGAATTTTTGCACCTTCTTAACGATGGTTTCCGCTGGCGCTAACCGGTTCTCACCCTTGAACTTTTTGTTCAGAATGGACGCTCACGCTGACCTTGCCAGCTACCCCAACGACATCTCCTTTTCGGACTGCCTAGGATGGGAGGGTTTCCCTAGCATCCTTTGGTCAGTTTTGCAGGCGCTAGATTATCCAACCCCGCCACAATATGAGAGGACCGTCATCCGAGACCGAGGTGTGACCCGATCTCGTGTGCGTTTGGTGGTGCATCGCCATCCACCGTGTCCCACCTCCCCCACTTGGAGTGTGGAAGTTCATGGGCACCACATGGAGAATACTTGTGAGCTAGCCGCCCTGAATGGGATCAGTGCCTTCTGCTCCCAGAACCAGGACTTGGTAGAGCATCAACTTCTTGGGCTGTTGCCACCGGCCCAGCCGGACGATGCCCATTGGATGAGGCGCTACCTTAGCTCACCTTTGAGGATGGCGGAGAACCCCGTCGCTGCAGCTGCACTTTTGATGAGGTGGATCCGAGCTTATCACCGTTTGCAGGCACTTTTAGGACGGTCATAGAGTGAGGTGCTCAACCTTGCCATAGATATGTCCGTTCGTGCCCGCGACATTGGGATAGAGAGGACCTCTTTGTCCATAGAGGTGAGCACCAGAGACGCCATGATTGCAGATTTGGAGAGGCAATTGTCTGACCTCCACATCGCGCACAACAATGTCCACAACGAGCTAGTCCAAACAAGAGATAAGCTTGAGAATGTGCACGGTGTTTTGGAGCATGCCAATGCCATGTTAGCCGCCCATGATGCTCAGCACCTTCTTGAGCAGGGTGGAGAGCATGGGGAAGGAGAGGCCCCTGATTCCAATATGGACACCGAGGATGACATGCCGCCCCTTCCAGCTCCACCGTCTCCTATGGGCAGCGAGGCTACCGCTAACAACCTAGATGATTTCTAGAAGTTGTGGTGGCAAGATTACTCCTCCGCATAGCCTAAATTTTGGCTTCATGATATAATAGGCTAGATGGAGTTGAGCTCCCCTCTAATCTTTTGAGGCAATGTAATTTAATTGATGTGGGTATGTGAGCCAAAACTTGATGAAGGTTGTAATGGTTGTGCTGAAAATATTCTGCAGCTGACCTTGTTTTAATTATTAATGGGTTTTCCATTCATTTCTAGGCTGTGATGTGAACTACAAAGTTGTTTGGAATTTGCCAAACAAAATGCTCACCAAATTTCAACCCCATTGGTTAAGCGAAATAAAAATGGCAACCAAAACACTACAGCTCGGCCTACTGTAAAACAGCAAACGCAGAGAGCTAAAGATTGAATTTTTCGGCTTAGTTCCAGCCCGAATTTGGTTCTGAGCCAAATATGAAAGTTCTAGAGGATGAAATTTTTCGAGCTACTGACTGAATTGGAGCATCTGACTTGCTTTCTACTGGGAGATATGATTTTTCTTCCGAACTGCTTGTTGATATGTCATCTTTACGCAGTAAACTTCATTATATTGCCACGTTCTATCTTGTCATCATTATGCAAGCTTATGAAATATAGCTAATACAAGTACCTACTACAGATGACTATCACTCGCAGTGGTCATGATGCTAGCGGCTCCAATGCTAATCAGCAGGGGCTAGAAGGGCAGCAACAACCGCCACCACCTCCGCCACCGCAGCAACCTCTGACGTGGCAACAATTGTATGCTACTCAAACGGAAATTCTCCGGAACCTGCAGCATCAGCAACAAATGATACAGCAGCAGATGCAACAACAAGGACGTCAACGGGCCCCTCAACCTCAAGTGGCTCGGTATGAGGATTTCTTGGCTACACACCCGCCGGTGTTCTCAAGAGCCGAGGAGCCCTTGGAGGCCGATGCGTGGATTCGAGCCATCGAATCCAAGTTCTCTATTCTGGCCACGCCTTGCACTTCCAACCGCAAGGTAGTTTTCGCGGCGCAGCAGCTCCGCGGCACAGCTCTCCTATGGTGGGAGAATTACTTGGCCCTGCAGCAGGAGGGTCACGTGATTGAATGGGAAGAGTTCAAGGCTGCTTTCAAGGCTCACCATATTCCTGCCGGCTTGGTAGAGCGGAAATTGAATGAGTTTCTGGCATTGACCCAGGGTACCCGCACTGTGCTCCAGTATGCCCAGGCCTTCAATGGTTTGTGCCCATATGCGGGTCATCACGCCGACTCTGACGTGAAGAAAATAGAGAGGTTCCGACGTGGCCTCAACACCAAGCTCAAGGCGCAACTGACCACCACCCGAGTTGCCACGTATGGCGAGCTTGTGAACATCGTCATCGCACAGGAAGATGCCAACGTGGTACATAAGGCTGAGAAGAAGAGGAAGGCTCCCGCTGGACCCTCGAGCGCACAGCCACAGAGGTTCCGCCTGGTTCCCCCGGCTGCACCACTGGGGCAGCCAAGGGCACCTCAGGGAGGACGATGGGTTGCTAGGCTACCACAGCCAGGTGTGCTCCGTTTTCCTCCACCGCCGCAGCAGCAACCGGCGCCGAGGCAGAACGTGCAGTAGCCATCACGTCCTGGAGCCGGCTACCAGTGTTTCAAATGCGGCAGCAGCAGTCACTTCATCAAGGACTGCCCACAGAACAAGCCACAGAACCAGCGCCTGGGAAATCAGCAAAGCAAGGGCAAGCAGCCACGTGTGCAAGTCAGGCAAGGAAGGCTTAACTACACCACCTTGGCCGACCTACCTGAGAGAGCACCAGATATGACTGGTACCTTTCCTATCCACAACCAACCTGCTGTGATATTGTTTGATTCCTGTGGCGGACCACTCCAAAATTATTCCAAGTTAAGTACCCCTGGACCGCTAATGAAGCAGTCAGGCACTTAATCCGGAATAAGCTGGAGCGCCGTCGGATTAAACCCGATTAACCACGTACTTTCTCGATCGAAACAACACGCGCGCCCACACGAAGGTGAGTTCCAGAAATTACAACATCCCACAAATTCATCATACATAAATAGTATCATAGAGTTATTACAAACCAAGTTTAAATTTCAAATCAGAGTATAAAAGTTCATTGCAGCGGAATATTAAGTTCATTGCAGCGGAATATTAAATCTAGCGACGATACATAGTAACACGACGATGAAGCCTGCCATGGTGCTACTCCTCCCTATCCTCGGCAGAGGACGGAACCCACTCGACGTGCCATCCAGGGGGAACCTGGGTAGGCCAAGTGATGGCATCAACTGCCACATCCATCACAGTACCTGAAATAATAGCCACAAGCAAGGCTGAGTATACTAATACTCAGCAAGGCTTACCCGTCGGGTGAAAACTACATCACCGACATCTAGACATGAGAGGCTTTTGGCTGGTGGGTTTGTTTGCCAAAAAGCAACTAAGAGTGGATCCTTACTTTCATGATTTTAGCATCAAATTCTAGTAGAATTAACCATTCTAGATTAGCATCCCTGCTAAGCATACAAGTGGTGCAATACAATTTAATTCATACAACAAGTTCATCATTCTCATAGTTCCACTTGTTACTCAATGCAGCACAGCGGTCAAGCAGTCTCATTAACCGCGAGAAGCGGACAGTTCGAACCGAATTTTGCTACCTGGCCAGGGGAAATCCAACACACACGGATAATGCTTGCTATAAAAGGTACAAGCACTTCCCAACCTTTCCCATCGATCCACAATTCAGAACCGGGTCCACTTCCTTAGGATAAAGGTTTACTGCTTCACTCACAGCATCACGCATATACCACAAGTGTACGGCAAGGGAAACAAAAGCTTCCAAGGAGAGATGCTATCGGCCCTAGCTGCTTCAATCTGGTACCGGGCTTACCGATTCCCATATGTCGGCATGCATGTGGTACGTTCAAAAACTTGACACACAGAACCACACGTTTCGACCTTAAATCCATTATCATACACGGACGAGAGATCTACACATACCATCCCGCCCGTCCATCCTTATGATTCCAACATAAGTAAAGACAAGCAACTCCTATATCTCGCGAGTGACAGGAAATCACTCGACTTGTAACGGACCTATAGCATTGCACTATCGGCCTTATCATACTAATGTTGCAAGACCTAGGTACTAGAATTATGCAACTAAGGTATTCAATCAACTCCTTGAAACGTAAATGCACAAGCATAGATAATTCATAGTTGCATAAACTTTAAAAGTTAGGTTATGCTCCGGGGCTTGCTTTCTTGCGCTAGCTGATTGTTAGACTCCGGGTCGACTGCTACTTCGTTGGCGCCGCTCTCGGGAATTCCTTCTTCGTTGGCGGGGACGAGGTGATAGATGCCGTCCGCAAGAGCGCCTTCTACATGAGATGCATAACTTTATAGCGGATGCCTAATTGATCTAAAACCAAGGCCTCGAAGGCCATATTCACCTAGACATGCTAGTGTACCACTTTCTACTTCACAAAATTAGAGGAGGGTGTGGGAAAATTTTACGCAGCTATGATGGTGATTGTGTACACATATAAAATAAACCAATTTATTATTTTGAAACTAGGGTGCTGTTCTGAAATTTAGATTTCACATGTTCCATATTTAATTATTTAACCAAAGTGATCTATTTCCTTTTTATAACTCAATTCTACCCTAGTTTCTTCTCATTTTTGTTTCTCTATTTCTGTTCATCCTTTTTATCTACAAACTTTATGACAGCTACTGGAGTATAAGAGTTAGGCTCACTCCAAAATTTAGCTAAAACTGAGCTACACAGAATTTATTAAAAATGGATCCATTTGCTGCCCCAGAAAACTGAATTAATTCATATAAAATTGAAATTACTTCCAAATCAGGTAATTTTTCTACCAGAGCTAGTCATCAGAGTAAGGAGGGCTCTGGCCAAGTGGTGGCTCAAAATAACTCTTGGACAGTCCTTAACAATTTTCTATCTGAAAACACACATCCATTTATTTGCTAGTCTAAACAGGGTCAACAATTAAGTTTAGCATTTTTAACAGATGTGCTAACAAGTTCTTAGGCCTCTGGAGAAAAATGGTGATTTTTAGCTGCATGGATTATTTTTAATAATTTCAGGACTACAACAAGACAGGAATCACAAATTAATTCATAACTGAAGCTATAGTTCATATTTTTAGGTCCCCATTGGACACAAGGTGTCTAATGTCACTGCAAACAACATCTTGTGTCTAATGTCACTGCAAACAACATATCCAAAGCTCAGCCCTAGAGGAGCTCAGGATTTGAAATGGTGCACAAGTTTCTAAATTCACAGTTTGAATTTTAATTCAAAAACGATTCACCAAAAGTATACATGCTAACATGAGATTGGAGTTTACAATCTCACGAGTCCAGGGAGTATTTTTATGCATTTTTCTGATTTTTGTATGATTTTTAGCGGATTTTACAAAATCTCAGCAAAATAGATCTAGGTTTAAGAATCTTTTTACGCCGGAGACCCTAGAACTTTTAAAACTTTTCAAACCAGTCCCTGATATTTGCGCAGAGGACCCTAGAACTAAAAAGGGGAACGCGAACGGGTCCACGGCTCGTCGGCGTTGTTACGCCGGCGAAACGACGGCGAGTTGGCTCGGGGAAAGTTGGGGGAAATGGAGAGGAGCTCACCGCGAGTCGGTTGAGGTAGGTCTCGTGGCCGGAGGTGAAGCGGCGCGGCTCGTCGACGTTGAGTGGCGAAGCGGTTTGCTCCGGCGACGTTGGTAGCGGGCTGCGGTGGTCGAGACGATGCGCGGAGAGGCGCGTGAGCTTCACCGGACGATGGTGGAGCTCGTCGTGGGGCTTGGCGGAGACGGGGATGGCCGGAAAATGGAGCTCGACGTGGAGGTGGTGTTCACGGTGAAAGTGGTCGAGCGATGGGGAAAAGTTTCGATTCCTGGCGTGTGTGGTTCGATTCGAGCTGGGGAGTGCTCGAGCGTCTAGCTAGGTGAGTGAGCGAGCTTCACGAGCGGGGGATTGGGAAATCATGGAGGGAAACGCGGGGATTTCGGTTTGCGGCGCGAGAGCTCGAGCTTTGCTCAAAGCGGCCAGAGGTTGAAGAAGCAGTGCGCGTGCACGAGGAGGGCGAGAATGGCTGAGTGCGGGCTGAGAGAGAGAGTGAGGCTGCTCGGTGGAGTGTCTAGGCGGGCTAGAGGGCACTGAGCTGCCTCGGGAGCGCGCGCGAGGGAAGATGGGTGACACGACGCGCCATTGATGCGCTCCCAAGCTCGAACAGAGCGCGCGGCTCGATTGGGCGAGGGGAGATTGTGGCGTGGGCGCTGGGGATCCTCCACAGTGCACCTTGGCGCGTAGTGGGAAGGAATCCACCGTGGAGGGGCTCTGCACGCGAGCGCGGCGATGACCACGGCCGCGCTCGGCTCGCCATGATGGCGTTCCGCGCGGCGCGTGGCGGCCAGAGCACTATGGCGCGGGAAAGGACCGGTCGGAGCGTCGGGGGCCCGTGCGACGACAAAAGGAACCTGCCGCCGCGGCTCGGCCAGCCTGGCGCTGCCTCCGCCGCACGCCGGCCACGTGGCGGCCGGACTCCGGCCGGAGCAGAGCGCGCTAGGGGTGAGCCGGCAGCCCCGTGGAGCTCCTTTGCCTTTTTCAAATTTTCTCCAAAAGTTTGAACTGAACTTTGAAAAGTGTAAAAATAAAAGTTGGAGTTTGAGATGTGGGACACAACTTTCTTTTTGGGGTGAACCTGAAATTTGAATTTTTTCAAGCTCAAACAACCCAATTTCAAAAAGGCGTTCAGAACTGTTTTTTGAGTTTTTGAGGGGCTAAACTGCAAATTTTTCAAAAGTTCCAAACAGTGACTAGGCCTTATTTGTGATTAAAAACAACTTTTATTTTTGGAGATTTTCAAGTTTAGTACAAAATTCTGAAGATTTCAGTTGGGTGTCAAAAGACCTTTGTTTTTGCATTTCAATTTGAATTTTGGTCAAATTTTTGAATTCTAACACCATCGTTCCCCCTTTTAACCTGTTTTAAAGGTACTTTAAATATTTTTCATCAGGGATGTCACAATTCCGGGGCAACACATAGTTTTATAAGCACAAGATTTCATGCAAAATGTGGGTTAAAATCTTACCATACCAAATCAGCCTATGTGATATCAACAGTGGGAGGTAAAATAGCATTCAACCAAGTTACTCGAAAAGTGCCAATCAGGCTGGGTAGTAAGATATTTCCTACTGATTTAATTCTGCTTGGGATGGAAGGGATTGATATTGTTTTGGGGGCAAATTGGATGACTCAGCATAAGGTTGTCCTAGATGTTGCTGAGCGAGTTGTGGAAATAAACTCGCCTACACATGGTCCTAGTGCGCTATATCTGCCACAACGGAATTGTGCCAATGCTTGTGCTTACACAATGATAGAAACCCAATTAAAAGACATTCCGGTGGTATGTGAGTATGCCGATGTTTTTCCGGATGACTTACCTGGGATGCCGCCGGATAGGGACATTGAAATTGTGATTGAACTCCAACCTGGCACGACACCTATATCAAAGAGACCTTATAGAATGCCACCCAATGAATTGGCTGAATTAAAAATTCAACTTCAAGAACTGCTAGACAAGGGTTTCATTCGTCCTAGTGTGTCACCTTGGGGTTGCCCAGCTATCTTTATGAAGAAGAAGGATCATTCTTTGAGGTTGTGTATCGATTACCGGCCTCTCAATGCGGTGACCATAAAGAATAAGTATCCACTTCCCCGCATTGATGTCCTTTTTGACCAACTGGCTGGCGCCAGAGTGTGCTCCAAGATACATTCCGAAGACTGCCTTTTCCACCCGCTACGGACTTTATAAATTCTTGGTCATGTCATTTGGGCTCACTAATGCCCCAGCCTACTTCATGTATCTCATGAATTCGGTTTTCATGTCCGAACTTGACAAGTTCGTGGTGGTTTTCATTGATGACATCCTCATATATTCTAAGAGTGAGGAAGAGCATGCCGAGCACCTTTGCATTGTTTTTCAAAGATTGAGAGACCATCAACTCTACGCCAAGTTCTCTAAATGCGAATTCTGGCTAGAAAGTGTGAAATTCTTAGGTCACACGGTTTCCAAGGATGGTATATCTGTGGATCCAACCAAGGTACAAGAGGTGATGGATTGGCAACCACCTACCTCTGTCTATGAGATTCGGAGTTTTCTGGGTTTAGCGGGTTACTATCGCCGCTTCATTCCGGACTTCTCTCGGATTACGAAACCCATGACCGAACTCTTAAAGAAGGGAGTCAAATTTGAGTGGAATGACAAATGTGACGAAGCTTTCCACACTTTGAGAAAACATTTAACTTCAGCCCCAGTTTTAGCTAGGGGTGGGCACAATTTCCCGAACCCGATACCCGAACCCAAATTACCCGTACCCGCTCCCGAACGTCCCGAACCCGATCTACCCACTCTCTATTTCGGGTACCAAGTTGAAATACCCGATTTTAGTTCGGGTAATTCGGGTAGATGACACCGGTACCCGAATTACCCGTACCACCCGACATTTGCTAGAAGGCCCGGTACCTAGTAAACCCAGCAGCCAGTAAAGCCCAGGTCGGCAGTTTCTTTGGCCCATCCGGCCAGGCGGAGGCGGCCACCAGGCCCACCATCGAATAACCCTAGTAGTCAGTCGCTGCCTGTCCATCCAAGCCCCCCACCCAACCGCGCCTCCGTCCGACTCCGAGGTTGCGCGACTTGCGCCGCCGCCCCGCCCGTCGCCCCCTGCTGCCGGCCAGCCGCAGGCCCGCAGCCACCGCCGCCCGTCGCTGCCTGCACTCGCCCGGTCGCCACCTGCTGCCGGCCAGCCGCAGGCCCGCAGCCACCGCCGCCCGTCGCTGCCTGCAGGCCCTGCACTCGCCCGGTCGGGGCACGAGGGGGTGGGTGGGTGCCGCCCCGGCGAGCTAGCGCGTCCCACTCCCACGACGTCCGGCCAAGCCTCCCCCTGCCCTGTCTCACCCGCCACCCTGCTGCCCGATTCGACGCCGCCGTTGGCCATCAGCCCGCCGCCGCCTACCCGCCAGCGCCCAGCGTGACTACGCGAGGGGGGCAGTGGCGAGTTGTAGGGGAAGGTGAAGGGCGCCACGACGACTGAAGGAGGACGGCAACAACAACGGAAGAATCTTGCAACGTATGCCCACACAATTTTCAACATATGAATTTCTGTTTATATTATTGTATTTCCATGGTTCTGTCATTGTGATTCAGAGCTTGCTAGATTCGTAATGTAGTAGATCTACTAGTAGTGCTATTGGTTATTACTAGTGCTGTGCAGTGATGCTACCACTCTTTCTTGTCTCGTAGATGCCTGAACCTGACGATAACATGGACATGGAGATACAATCAGTGAACGCTAATATGGAGGAGGTTGATACAACACAGCCACAGCCAGAGCCAGCCACTGTCATTGACCTTGAGAATGAGAGTACAAAAGGAAGGAAACAGATGGAACCGAGGTCTGAGATGTGGAAGCATTTCACCAAGGTCATGGATGCTAAGGGGAATTTGGTGGCTGCAAAGTGCAAGTATTGCCAGCGTCAGATGAAGGCTAGTGTAAAGGGTCATGGAACATCTTCCTTGAATAAACACTTCCATACCTGCAAAAGAAATCCTCATGCTGCCAACAAAGATCCAAAGCAAGGTACTCTACAAGCAGTTCATGGGGAAGCTCCCAGCACATGGAGGTTTGATCAAGATTCATTTAGGGATGCTTTTGCCGAGATGGTCATAGAAGATGAATTGCCATTTGCTTTTGGTGAGAAGGCAGGTTTTAAGAAATTCATGTCCAGAGTATGCCCACGTTTTGATGTGCCGTCGAGAAGAACAACCACAAGGGACATTGTGCGCCGATACTACCAAGAGAAAGCCAAAGTGAAGAAGTTCTTCAAAGACTCATGCCAAAGAGTTAGCTTAACAACAGATTGTTGGACTTCCCAACAGCAAGATTCATATATGACAGTGACTGCAAGTTTCATTGATGGTGACTGGAATCTGCATAAGAAAGTAATCAGTTTTTTCAAGGTGAAGGGCCACAAGGGGGAAGACATTGGGAAGAATTTGGTGAAATGCTTGACCGAGTGGGGTTTAGATAAAGTTATGGCGGTAACAGTTGATAATGCAAGTGCTAATGACAGCGGGGTTACTTTCTTAAGGAGCAAGTTGCAGAAAACAAACATAGCAATGGGAAAGTATATGCACATGAGGTGTGCTGCACACATTATTAATCTCATTGTGAGAGATGGTTTGAAAGAAGTGGATGTCTCCATTAAGCGTGTTAGAGCAGCAATTAGATACATTAAAGATGGGAGTTCAAGATTGGTCAAGTTTAAGGAAATTGCTGAGGAAGAGAAGGTGGAGTCCAAGGCATTTCTAAAGCTTGATGTTCCAACAAGATGGAATTATACATATCTAATGCTAAATTCTGCAATTACCTATGAGAAGGTGTTCATGAAGTTAGCTGAGGAGGACATCAATTATGTTATTGATCTAAGTGAAGAGAGGGATGGCCCGGGGCACCCAGATGAAGATGATTGGAACAATGCTAAGAAGATGGCTGAATTTCTAGAGCATTTCCATGATCTTACTATCCGTGTTTCAGCCAGTCTCAATGTCACATGCAATACCTTCTTTCATGAGATTGGGGAAGTGCGTTTGTTGATTCAAACATGGTTGAATAGTGAAGACATTTTGCAAGTAGAAATGGGTAAGAGGATGAAAGAAAAATTCGACAAGTATTGGGGACTTTGGCACACTAACAACAAGGAGAATGACCAGGGAAAGGACAAAGGCAAGGGTAAGAAAAAGGAGAAGGATAAAGAGAACATTAATTTACTGATATTTGTTGCTGCATTCCTTGATCCAAGATACAAGTTATCTTTATACACAAAGATTACTGTTGAAGAGATATTTGGTGAAGAAAGGGGACAGCTAGTTTGGGCAGCTATGAACACTTGTATACGTGAGCTGTTTGAAGAATATAGAAATATTTATGCTCCAAGTGAAATAGGAACTGCTGCAGTTGATACAAATCAATCAAAGGGAGGTCCAGGTGGCAAGCTTAAAGAAGTTATTGCAAAGAAGATGAAACTGAACAATGGTTCTGGCAGCACATCAAAATCAGAACTTGATAAATATCTTGCTGAGGATCCGGAGGACACAGAAACAAAAATTGATATTCTTGGTTGGTGGAAAGTCAATGCACAAAGGTTCCCAATTTTGTCTCACATTGCTCGCGATGTTCTTGCTATACCAATCTCGACAGTAGCTTCGGAATCTGTTTTTAGCACAAGTGGAAGAATCTTAGATGACTTTCGTACCTCCCTCACCCCGTTCATGCTTGAGGCTCTAGTTTGTACACAAGATTGGTTGAGAAGGTCTATAGTTGATGTCACAGAGAGTCTGGAGGAATTAGCCAATATTGAAAAAGGTACAATATGAAACTGTGATTTGCATGCTTTCAGCTTTCTTTTTAGGTTTATTTCCTCTCTCAGTATGTAATTGTCATCCGCATGCTGTCATTTCAGATTTAATCGAAGAGTTTGGTGGAGATGGAAAAGAAGAAGAGGAAGAGAAGGATAGCACTTCCAAGTCTCAAACAACACCAAGCACCAGCAAGAGCAGGTGTGCCTCCTCCAGACCTGCAACAACTAAATCATAAAGGTAATATAATTGTTTCTTCTTCATAATATGTTCTAGTGTATGAAAATAGCCCTCTAATTCATAGGCTCTTCTTCTATTCACAGGTCAAGTGCATCGAGCATTCAAGCTCAACTGCTAGTGTCTAATTTTCATGTGTGTTTGTATGTCAATGACTGAAATCTGAACTTGTCTGTGTATGCACTCTGAATGAACCATGGTGTCATGTAATAATTCTGATTTTCTGGTCCTGTGAAACAATGCCGGCGTGCTGCCTTAGTGGCTAAAATGCTATGTTTTTTATCTCTAAATGCCTGTGAAAGGCCGCTGCCAGGGTATGAGGCAAGGCCAAGGAGAGATCAGCAGCGCAAGGATGGGGATCTGCTGAAAAAAGGTTCATACTCTGCCCCCTTTGGAATTTTTGCAGTAGTGCACTAGTGCTGACACATTCTTTTAATTTTAGCATAGACTTTTAAAGTTCTGAACATTTCATAGGCTGTGACCATGTCTTGAATGATCAAATCACTTAGAGTAAGTTTTCCATGTGATCTGCTTGAGCATATTTTGGTTTAGATGTTTAATTCTGACTCGGATGTATTTTAGCATACCTGAAGTAACATATATGTTCTGAATATGATCCATAGTTCCATACCTGCAATATCATGATAATATTCTACTATGCGGTCCTAGCAAGCTGGAAAGACTATTATCAGTGGAGATCCCTTCCTCTGCATTCACCTGTTGCCGTTTTACTTCATTGGGTATGCCCTGAACATATTATGGACATTGCTATCAAGTCTATATCGTTGCCTGAGGTTTAGTTTTGCAGCCACTTACCCTATATCATTGCCTTCAACTTGCTCGCTTCCAAATCTCAAGATATAATGGCCAGGACACCCTCTGCATTCACTATTTAGGTAACTCCATTTCATCTTTAGGTAACATGCCTGAATGCACTTTTTACTGGTGAGCTTGTTTGAACTTCCTTAGGCTGTTTTTCTCAAACAACTCCATACACTGTTGTTATGCATACTTGCATATTGCAGCAGATATTTGTAACTCTAGAGGTTGTTCAATGATACAAATCTTGCTTTGGTTAGTACTATGTTGTCTTAGAAACGTGGGACATAAATGGTGAAGTTTGTATTTGTATTTCTTAGTAACGAGGTTGATCTCTATGCATTTAACAACACATCATGTGTTAGTCACGGGCTCACGGCATCATTGATCTATTTTACTGTAAGCCGTCACAGATGGTCAAATTTATCCCGTGAAATCACTTTCTGTTTATTACTTTGATTCATAGTTCATTCATTGTGATAGCAGCTACTGATTTTTTGCTATCGTCATGTCCACATGCAACTTTAATGTTTAAAGGGCCTGAGAAGGATGACATCGGGTAATCGGGATTACCCGTTACCCGAACCCGACAATTTGGGTACCCGACAATTCGGGTAATGCTAGTTCGGGAGGAATTTCGGGTAGCATTTCTAATTACCCGAAATTCTAATTACCCGAAATACCCGACCCGATTTACCCGAATTACCCGAATGCCCACCCCTAGTTTTAGCTCAACCCGACTGCACCAAGCCCTATGATGTCTATTGCGACGCTTCAGGCACCGGACTTGACTGTGTTCTTATGCAAGAGAACCGAGTCATTGCTTATGCTTCTCGAGCACTCCGACCTCACGAGCAAAACTACCCTACACATGATCTTGAGTTAGCAGCGGTTATTCATGCTCTCAAGATATGGAGGCACTATCTGATGGGTGTTCCATGCAACGTATACACCGACCACAAGAGCCTCAAATATGTCTTCACTCAGGCACATTTGAATATGAGGCAGCGAAGATGGTTGGAGTTAGAAAAGGACTATGACCTTAGTGTGTATTATCACCCCAGCAAGGCTAGCGTGGTTGCGGATGCACTAAGCCGCAAGGCTCATTGTCATTGCCTTTCCGTGGAGTCCTACGCTGACACCTTGTGCCATGAAGTGGCAAGGCTCAACTTAGAGATTGTTCCGCACGGGTACTTCAACCATATTTCTGTTGAACCAACCTTGCACGATCAGATCGTTGAAGCCCAATTAAATGACGCAAAGATTAAAATCCTTAAAAGGAAATTGGCAAAGGAAAAGGTGAAGGAAAAATACAAGTGTTTCTGGTTAGATGGGCAGGGAGTGATGTGGTTTGGACATCGTATAGTAGTGCCCAAGAACACTGAGCTCCGAAGGAAAATTATGGATGAAGCTCATCTCTCTAAATTTTCTATTCATCCCGGTAGCACCAAAATGTACCAAGATCTGAAATAAAACTTTTGGTGGACTAGGATGAAGTGGGAAATTGCCACGTATGTGTCGGAATGTGACACGTATCAGAGAGTAAAGGCTAGCCACTTGAAGGCAGCAGGCACTCTTCAACCTCTACCTATTCCCTCATGGAAGTGGGAAGATATAAACATGGACTTCATTGTTGGACTTCCCAGAACCCCTCAGGGGCATGACTCCATTTGAGTAATTGTGGACCGCCTTACCAAGACCGCACACTTTATTCCGGTCAATACCGCTTATACCGCTAAGAGGTACGCTGAGATTTATTTGGAACGGATCGTATGTCTACATGGGGTACCCAAGACGATAATTTCAGATCGTGGTACTCAATTTGTGGCACGCTTTTGGGAACAATTGCAACTATCCCTAGGCACAAAACTGATCCGTAGTTCAGCATATCACCCTCAAACCGATGGGCAGACGGAAAGGGTAAATCAAATACTTGAGGATATGCTTCGAGCTTGTGTTATCCATTACGGGAAGAATTGGGAGAAATGCTTATCTCTAGCTGAATAATCCTATAACAACAGCTACCAAGCGAATCTTAAAATGGCACCTTTCGAAGCCTTGTATGGTAGAAGATGTCGGACCCCGTTGTGTTGGTCCCAGACAGGCGAGAGGTACACATATGGCCCTGACCTTGTGAAGGAAGCGGAAGAAAAGGTTAGGATTATCCGTGAAAATTTGAGAACCGCACAATCACGGCAAAAGAGTTACTTTGATCAACGGCGGAAGCCCCTTCAGTTCGGAGCCGGCGAACACGTGTATCTCAAGGTCTCCCCGACCAAGAGTGTGCAAAGGTTTGGATTAAAAGAAAAACTTGCACCTCGCTACATTGGCCCATATGAAATCACTCAACAATGTGGACCGGTAGCATACCGGGTGAAGCTTCCCGAGAAGCTCTCCGCCGTGCACGATGTATTCCATGTCTCCCAACTCAAGAAATGTCTGCGTGTTCCGACCGAGGTTGTTGAGCAAGAAGAACTCTCGGTTGAACCGGATCTCTCCTATGATGAGCATCCCATCAAGATCCTCGATGAGAAGGAGAGACAAACACGAAGAAGAGGAGTTAAAATGTACAAAATTCAGTGGAGCCATCACTCCAAGGATGAAGCCACATGGGAAACCGAGGACTATCTTAAAAAGAACTTCCCCGACATCCTTTCTTAGACCAAGGTACCTTTTTCCCTCCTTGTTCCTAAGTACAATCGAATCTCGGGGCGAGATTCCTTTTTAAGGGGGTAGGCTGTGACATCCCTGATGTAAAAAGATTGAGAGTACCTTTAAAACAGGTTCAAAGGGGGAACAATGGGGTTAGAATTCAAAAATTGACCAAAAATTCAAATTGAAATTTAAAAACAGAGGTCTTTTGACACCCAACTGAAATCTTATGAATTTTGTACTAAACTTGAAAATATTCAAAAATAAAAGTTGTTTTTCATCACAAATAAGGCCTAGTCACTGTTTGGAACTTTTGAAAATTTTGCAGTTTAGCCCCTCAAAAACTCAAAAAACAGTTCTGAACGCCTTTATGAAATTGGGTTGTTTGAGCTTGAAACATTTGAAATTTCTGGTTCACGCCAAAAAGAAAGTTGTGTCCCACATCTCAAACTCCAACTTTTATTTTTACACTTTTCAAAGTTCAGTTCAAATTTTTGGACAAAATTCAAAAGGGGCACAGGAGCTCCACAGGGCGCCCGACAGGCCCCTGGCGCGCTCTGCTCCGGCCGGAGGCCGGCCGCCACGTGGCTGGCGTGCGGCGGAGGCAGCGCCAGGCCGGCCGAGCCACGGCGGCAGCTGGCTCTTGTCCTCGTGCGGTTGTCCGGCCTTCCGTGCGGTCACGTCGAGCGCTATAGCGCCGTTTTGCCTCGCGCCGCGCTGAACGCCATCATGGCGGGCGGAGCGCCGCCGTTGGCCGTCGCGCGCGCGCGCCGTGTAGAGCAGAGCCGCGGCGGATTCTCTCCCCCGCTACGCGCCAAGTCTCCTCTGCAGCGTATCTCACTCCCTCACGCGACAATCCCCCTCGCCCAACCCCTCTCGCGCGCTCTGTTCGAGCTCAGGGCGCAGCAATGGCGCGTCGCGTCACCCGTCGTCCCACGCGCGCGCTCCCGAGGCCGCTCATTACTCTCTAGCGTGCCAAAGCCCTCCACCGAGCCCCTCACCACTTCTCTCAGCTCGCACTCAACCATTCCCCTCCTCCGCGCGCTCGAGCACGTCGTCTTCAACCTCCAGCCGCGCGGACCGAGCCGAGCTTCGAAGCAAAATTCGTCCTCATCCCTCCACCATCCCCAAATTCCTCGCGCACTGAGCTAGACCACTTCCCTAGCTTCCATTTTCCCCACTTCCCCCGAGCTATCCCCAACTCTCCGGCGAGAAATCGGATTTTCCCCCAAATCCGCATTTCCGACCGCCGGAGCACCCGCACGTCGAGCACCCACTTCGAGCCCTCCCCGAGGTCAACCAAGCATCCCAATAGCTTCCCCGAGTCCCACTAGTGCTCACGGACCCCTCCAGCCCCGGTGATAGCCTCCACCCTCGCCGGAATCGAGCCCGCGGCGGCCGCACCGCCACCATTCGACTCGTGGTGAGCCACTGGTTCTTTTCCCCCACTTCCCCGACCCTCTCCCGCCGTCGTTTGGCCGGCGCAACGCCGTCGACGAGCCAAGGACTGAAGTTCATCTTCTTCCTTTTTCCAGGGTTCCCAGTGAAAAAGGCAGGGACCTGTTCGCGAAGTTTCAAAAGGTTCAAGGGTCGGCGCGTAAAAAGATTCTTAAGGTTTAAACCTTTTTCCCGAAATCTTGTAAAATCCACCAAAAATCATACAAAAATAAGAAAAATGCACAAAACTACTCCCTGGACGTGTGAGATCGTAAACTCCAATCTCATGTTAGCATGTATGTACTTTTGGTGAACCGTTTTTGAAATAAAATTCAAACTGTGAATTAAGAAACTTGTGCACCATTTCAAATCCTGAGCTCCGCTAGGGCTGAGCTTTGGATATGTTGTTTGCAGTGACATTAGACACCTTGTGTCCAAAGGGGACCTAAAAATATGGACTGTAGCTTCAGTTATGAATTAATTTGTGTTTCCTGTCTTGTTGTAGTCCTGAAATTATTAAAAATAATCCATGCAGCTAAAAATCACCATTTTTCTCCAGAAGCCTACGAAATTGTTAGCACATCTGTTCAAAATGCTAAACTTAATTTTTGACCCAACCTTTCCCATCGATCCACAATTCGGATCCGAATCCACCTTCCTTAGGATAGAGGTTTACTGCTTCACTCACAGGCTCACGCATATATCCACAAGTGTACGGCAGGGGAAACAAAGTTTCCAAGGAGAGATGGCTATCGGCCCTAGCTGCTTCAATCTGGTACCGGGCTTACCGATTCCCATATATCGGCATGCATGTGGTACGTTCAAAAACTTGACACACTCAACCACACGTTTCGACCTTAAATCCATTATCATACACGGACGGGAGATCTACA
Source organism: Digitaria exilis (assembly GCA_015342445.1). Classification (NCBI taxonomy): domain Eukaryota; kingdom Viridiplantae; phylum Streptophyta; class Magnoliopsida; order Poales; family Poaceae; genus Digitaria; species Digitaria exilis. Next base: position 357,461 of record JACEFO010000846.1, on the reverse strand, counting down.
TCTACCATCCCGCCCTTCCATCCTTATGATTCCAACATAAGTAAAGACAAGCAACTCCTATGTCTCGCGAGTGACAGGAAATCACTCGACTTGTAACGGACCTAAAGCAATGCCCTATCGATCCTTTCATACTAGTGTTGCAAGTCATAGGTACTAGAAATGTGCAGCTAAGGTATTCAATCAACTCCTTGAAACGTAAATGCACAAGCATAGGGAATTCATAGATGCATAAACTTTAAAGGTTAGGTTATGCTCCGGGGCTTGCCTTCTTGCGCTAGCTGGGGGTTAGCCTCCGGGTCGATTGTTCCTTCGCCGGCACCGTTCTCCGGGGTGCCTTCTCCGTCGGCGGGGATGAGATGGTAGAAACCGTCCGGAATAGTGCCTTCTACATGAGATGCATAACTTTATAGTGGCTACCTATTGATTCCAAAACTAAGGCCTTGAAGGCCATATTCACCTAGACATACTAAAGTGTTACTTTTTCCTTCACAAAATTAGAGGAGGGGTGTGGAAAATTTTTATTCATCTTTGATGGTGATTGTGTACATATATAAAAGAATTTCCATTTATTATTTTGAAGTTAGGGTGCTGTTCTGAAATTTTAAACCTTTCCATGTTTTATTTTAATTCATTATCAAAAAGGTTTATTCTTTTATATAACTCAATTCCACCATAATTTCTTCTCAATTCCACCTTAATTTCTTTTATATAACTCAGTTTCTGTTCATCCTTTTTATCTATAAACTTTATGACAGCTACTGGAGTATAAGAGTTAGGCTCACTCCAAAATTTAGCTAAAACTGAGCTACACAGAATTTATTAAAAATAGTACAATATGCTGCCTAAATAATCAAGATAAATTCATATAAAATCGAAAATACATCCAAATCAGGAAATTTTCCTATCAGAGCTATTCATGAATGCATGGAGGGCTCTGGCCAAGTGGTGGCTCAAAATAACCCTTGGACAGTCCTCAATAAATTTCTATCCGGAAACACATATCTATTTACTTGCTAGCTTAAACAGAGCAAAAATTAAGTTTTCCATTTTTAGCAGATGTGCTAACAAGTTTTTAGGACTCTGGAGAAAAATGGTGATTTTTAGCTGCATAGATTATTTTTAATAATTTCTGGACTACAAAAAGACAGGAATCACAATTTAATTCATAACGGAAGCTACATTCCATATTTTTAGGTCCCCTTTGGACACAAGGTGTCCAAAGTCATTGCAAACAACATATCCAAAGCTCAGTCCTAGCGGAGCTCTGGATTTGAAATGGTGCACAAGTTTCTAAATTTACAGTTTGAATTTTAGTTCAAAAATGGTTCACCAAAAGCATATACATGCTTAAATGAGATTGGAGCTTACAATCTCAAGAGTCCATGGAGTATTTTTGTGCATTTTTCTGATTTTTGTACGATTTTTAGCGGATTTTACAAGATTCGGGAAAAATAGATCTAGGTTTAAGAATCTTTTTACGCTGGAGACCCTAGAACTTTTAAAATTTCGCGAACAGGTCCCTGACTTTTGCGCAGAGGACCCTGGAAAAACGAAGATGATGAAGAAAGGTCCTCGGCTCGTCGCCGGAGTTGCGCCGGCCAAACGACGGCGAGCTAGGGTCGGGGAAGTGGGGGAAAAGAACCAGGGGCTCACCACGAGTCGATTGGTGGCGGTTGGGAGGCCGGGGGAAGCTCGGAAAATGGCCGCCGGCGATGCAGTGGCGGCGCGGCCGCCGCGGCTTCTACGCGGGTGAGGTCGGTGGCGCTCTCCGAGGTTGAAGGGGCTCTAGAGCATCAGTGGAGCTCGGGGAAGCTGTTGGCGTGCTCGGTTGACCTCGGGGATGGCTCGAAGTAGGGGCTCGACGTGAGGGTGCTCCGACGGCCGAAAAATGGAAATTTGGGGGAAATCTCGATTTCTCGCCGGAGAAGCGATGATAGCTCGAGAGGAGTGGGGGAATGGGAGGCTAGTGAAGGGGTCTAGCTTTGTGCGCGAGGAATTTGGGAATGGTGGAGAGTGTAGGGCGAATTTCGCTTCGAAGCTCGGCTCGGTCCGCGCGGCGCGAGGTTGAAGACGACGGGAGCGAGCGCGAGGAGAGGGAGAAGGGCTGGGCGCTAGCTGAGGGAAGGGAAGAGGATGCTCAGTGGAGTGTTTGGAGTGCGCTAGAGGCACTGAGTGGCCTCGGTGGCGTGTGTGCGCGGGCGTGGGCTGTCGAGGTCGCCATTGATGGCGCGGTGAGGTCGGGCAGAGCGCGCGCACGGGATTAGGCGTCGAAGATCGTCGCGTGAGGGAGTGGAAGATCTTCTACAGGGTCCTTGGCGCAGAGCGGGACGGAATCTGCCGCGGAGCGGCTTGCGCGACGCGCGCGCGCGGCCACGGCGGCGCTCCAACCGCCATGATGGCGTTCGCGCGGCGCGAGGCGAGGCGGCCTGTCGACGGCGATGTGAAGGCTCGGAAGGGGCTGGACAAACGCATGACGACAAGCGCCACCTGACGTCATGGCTCGGCCAGCTCGGCGCGGCCTCCGCCGCTCGCCGGCCACGTGGCGGCCGAGCTCCGGCCAGAGCAGGGGCGCGCCAGGGCGACTGTTGGGCCCCCGTGGAGCTCCTTTGCCCCATTTGAATTTTCTCCAAAAATTTGAATTGAACATGAAAAAGTGTAAAAACAAAAGATGGAGTTTGAGAGGTGGGACACAACTTTCTTTCTGGGGTGAACCTGAAATTTCAAATTTTTCGAGCTCAAACAACCCAAATTCAAAAAGGTGTTCAGAACTGTTTTTCGAATTTTTGAGGGGCTAAAATGCAAAATTTTCAAAAGTTCCAAACAGTGACTAGGCCTTATTTGTGATGACAAACAAATTTTATTTTTGGAGATTTTCAAGTTTAGTACAAAATTTTTGAGATTCCAGTTGGGTGTCAAACAACCTTTGTTTTTTTGAATTTAAAAATGAATTTTGATGAATTTTTGAATTCCATCACCACTTTTTCCCTCTTTAATCTGTTTCAAAGGTGTTTTCTTCATTTTTATATCAGAGATGTGACAGCCTACCCCACTTAAATGGAATCTCGTCCCGAGATTCGATTAAACTAAGGAACAAGGTGGGAAAAGTACCTTTGGCTTACGAAAGGATGTCGGGGAAATTCTTCTCAAGATAGTCCTCGGTTTCCCACGTGGCTTCATCTTCGGAGTGATGACTCCACTGAATTACATTTTCACTCCTTTCCTTCGTGTTTGTCTCTCTTTCTCATCGAGGATTTTAACGGGATGCTCGTCATAGGAGAGATCCGGTTCAACCGAGAGTTCTTCTTGTTCAACAACTTCGGTCGGAACACGAAGACACCTCTTGAGTTGGGAAACGTGGAAAACGTCGTGCACGGCTGAGAGCTTCTCGGAAAGCTTCACACGGTAGGCTACCGGTCCACATTGTTGAGTAATTTCATATGGGCCGATGTAACGAGGTGCAAGTTTTCCCTTTAATCCAAATCTTTGCACACCCTTGGTCGGGGAGACCTTGAGATACACGTGATCACCAACTTCGAATTGAAGTGGCTTCCGCCGTTGATCAAAGTAACTCTTTTGCCGTGACTGGGCGGTTCTTAAATTTTCACGGATGATCCTAACCTTTTCTTCCGCTTCCTTTACAAGGTCAGGGCCATAGGTATACCTCTCGCCTGCCTGCGACCAACACAACGGGGTCCAACATCTTCTACCATATAAGGCTTCAAAAGGTGCCATTTTAAGACTCGCTTGGTAGCTGTTGTTATAGGAGAATTCGGCCAGAGATAAACATTTCTCCCAATTCTTCCCGTAATGGATAACACAAGCTCGAAGCATATCCTCAAGTATTTGATTTACCCTTTCCGTCTGCCCATCGGTTTGAGGGTGATATGCTGAACTACGGATCAGTTTTGTGCCTAGGGACAGTTGCAATTGTTTCCAAAAGCGTGCTACGAATTGAGTACCACGATATAAAATTATCGTCTTGGGTACCCCATGTAGACAAACGATCCGTTCCAAATAAATCTCAGCGTACCTCTTAGCGGTATAAATGGTATTGACCGGAATAAAATGTGTGGTCTTGGTAAGGCGATCCACAATTACCCAAATGGAGTCATGCCCCTGAGGGGTTCTGGGAAGTCCAACAATGAAATCCATGCTTATATCTTCCCACTTCCATGAGGGAATAGGTAGAGGTTGAAGCGTGCCTGCTACCTTCAAGTGGCTAGCCTTAACCCGCTGACACGTGTCACACTCCGACACATACATGGCAATTTCTCGCTTCATCCGAGTCCACCAAAAGTTTTGTTTCAAATCTTGGTACATTTTGGTGCTATCGGGATGGATAGAAAATTTAGAGAGATGGGCCTCATCCATAATTTTCCTTCGGAGTTCCGTGTTTTTGGGCACCACGATGCGATGTCCAAACCACATCACTCCCTGCTCATCTAACCGGAAACACTTGTATTTTTCCTTCACCTTCTCTTTTGACAATTTCCTTTTAAGGATTTTAATCTTTGCGTCCTTTAATTGGGCTTCAACAATCTGATCGTGCAAGGTTGGTTCAACAGAAATATGGTTGAAGTACCCGTGTGGAACAATCTCTAAGTTGAGCTTTGCCATTTCATGGCACAAGGTGTCAGCATAGGACTCACGGAAAGACAATGACAATGAGCCTTGCGGCTTAGTGCATCCGCAACCACATTAGCTTTGCCGGGGTGATAATGCACACTGAGGTCATAGTCCTTTGCTAACTCCAACCATCTTCGCTGCCTCATATTCAAATATGCCTGAGTGAAGACATATTTGAGGCTCTTGTGGTCGGTGTATATGTTGCATGGAACACCCATCAGATAGTGTCTCCACATCTTGAGAGCATGAATAACCGCTGCTAACTCAAGATCATGCGTAGGGTAGTTTTGCTCATGAGGCCGAAGTGCTCGAGAAGCATAAGCAATGACTCGGTTCTCTTGCATGAGGATGCAACCAAGTCCGGTGCCTGAAGCATCGCAATATACGTCATAGGGCTTGGTGCAATCGGGTTGAGCTAAAACTGGGGCTGAAGTTAAATGTTTTCGCAAAGTGTAGAAAGCTTCATCACATTTGTCATTCCACTCAAATTTGACTCCCTTCTTTAAGAGTTCGGTCATGGGTTTCGCAATCCGAGAGAAGTCCGGAATAAAACGGCGATAATAACCGGCTAAACCCAGAAAACTCCGAATCTCGTGGACAGAAGTAGGTGGTTGCCAATCCAGCACCTCTTGCACTTTGGTTGGATCCACGGATATACCATCCTTGGAAACCGTGTGACCTAAGAATTTCACACTCTCTAGCCAGAATTCACACTTGGAGAACTTGGCGTAGAGCTGATGGTCTCTCAATCTTTGAAGAACAATGCAAAGGTGCTCGGCATGCTCTTCTTCATTCTTGGAATATATAAGAATGTCGTCAATGAAAACCACCACAAGCTTGTCTAGTTCTGACATGAAAACCAAATTCATGAGGTACATGAAGTAGGCTGGGGCATAGGTGAGTCCAAAAGACATAACCAAGAATTCATAAAGTCCGTAACGAGTAGAAAAGGCAGTCTTTGGAATGTCACAAGGTCGGATTTTTATTTGGTGATAGCCAGAGCGAAGGTCAATCTTAGAGAACACTCTGGCGCCAGCTAGTTGGTCAAACAGGACGTCAATACGGGGGAGTGGGTACTTGTTTTTAATAGTCACCGCATTGAGAGGCCGGTAATCGATACACAACCTCAGAGAATGGTCCTTCTTCTTCACAAAGATAGCGGGACATCCCCAAGGTGACACACTTGGACGAATGAAACCCTTGTCTAGCAGTTCTTGGAGTTGAATTTTTAATTCAGCCAGTTCATTGGGTGGCATTCTATATGGTCTCTTTGATATAGGTGCTGTGCCAGGTTGGAGTTCAATCACAAATTCAATGTCCCTATCCGGCGGCATCCCAGGTAAGTCATCCGGAAAAACATCAGCATACTCACATACCACCGGAATGTCCTTTAGTTGGGTTTCTACCATTGTATAAGCACAGGCATTGACGCAATTCTGTTGTGGCAGATATAGCACACTAGGGCCATGCGTAGGCGAGTTTATTTCAACAACTCGATCCGCAACATCTAGCACAACCTTATGTTGAGTCATCCAATTGGCTCCCAACACAATGTCAATGCCTTCCATACCAAGCAGAATTAAATCAGTAGGAAATATTTTACTTCCCAGCCTGATTGGAACTCTTCGGGAGACTTGGTTGGATGCTATTTTACCTCCCGTAGTGGATATCACATATGATGATTTGGTATGGTAAGATTTTAACCCACATTTTGCATGAAATCTTGTGCTTATAAAACTATGTGTTGCCCCGGAATCAAACAGTATCACAGCAGATTGAGTGTGGATAGGGAAGGTACCAGTCATGTCTGGGGCTCCCTCGGGTAGGTCGGCCAAGGTGGTGTAGTTAAGCCGTCCTTGTCGGACCTGCACACGCTGCTGCTGTTTGCCCTTGTTTTGCTGATTCCCTGGGCGCTGGCTCTGCTGCTTGTTCTGCGGGCAGTCCTTGATAAAGTGGCTGTTACTGCCACACTTGAAGCACTGATAGCCGGCTCCAGGGCGAGCTGGCTGTTGTGTGTTCTGCCTTGGCGCCGGTTGCTGCTGCGGCGGTGGAGGGAAACGGGGCGCATTAGGCTGTGGTGGCCTAGCAACCCATCCACCTCCCTGAGGTGCCCTGGACTGTCCTTGCAGTGCAGCCGGGGGAACCAAGCGGAATCTCTGCGGCTGCGCACTCGAGGGTCCAGCGGGAGCTTTCCTCTTCTTCTCCGCCTTGTGCACCGTGTTGGCGTCTTCTTGGGCGATGGCGAGGTTCACAAGATCGCCATATGTGGCAGCACGGGTGGTAGCCAATTGAGCTTTCAACTTGGTATTGAGGCCACGTCGGAACCTCTCCAACTTCTTCTCGTCAGAATCGGCGTGATGACCCGCGTACGGGCACAGACCATTGGAGGCCTGGGCGTATTGGAGCACCGTGCGGGTACCCTGGGTCAGAGCCAGAAATTCGTTCAACTTCCGCTCTATCAAGCCGGCAGGAATATGATGAGCCTTGAACGCAGTCTTGAACTCATCCCATTCAACCACATGACCCTCTTGCTGCAGGGCCAAGTAATTCTCCCACCATAGGAGAGCTGGGCCGCGGAGTTGCTGCGCCGCGAACACTACCTTGCGGTTGGAAGTGCAAGGCGTGGCCAAGATGGTGAACTTGGACTCGATGGCTCGAATCCACGTATCGGCCTCCAGGGGCTCATCGGCTCTTGAGAATATCGGCGGGTGTGTAGCCAGAAAATCCTCATATCGGGCCACTTGAGGCTGAGGGGCCCGTTGACCTCCCTGCTGCAGCATCTGCTGTTGCATCATTTGCTGCTGATGCTGCAGGTTCTGTAGGATTTCCGTTTGCGTGGCATACAATTGCTGCCACGTCGGAGGTTGCTGCGGTGGCGGAGGTGGTGGCGGCTGTTGCTGCCCCTCTGGCCCTTGCTGGTTAGCATTGGAGCCACTAGCGTCATGACCGCTGCGGGTGATTGCCATCTGCAGTAGGTACTTGTATTAGCCACATTTCATAAGCTTGCATAATGATGACAAGATAGAACGTGACGATATAATGAAGTTTACTGCACAGGGATGACATATCAACAAGCAGTTCGGAAGAAAAATCATATCTCCCTACAGGAAGCAAGTCAAATGCTCCAACTCGGTCAGTAGCTCGAAAATTTTATGCTCTACAACTTTCATGTTTGGCTCAGATTCAAATTCGGACTAGAACTAAGCCGAAAAATTCAATCTTTAGCTCTCTGCGTTTGCTGTTTTACAGCAGGCCGAGCTGTAGTGTTTTGGTTTGCCATTTTTATCTCGCTTAACCAATGGGGTTGAAATTTGGTGAATATTTCGTTTGACAAATTCCAAACAACTTTGTAGTTCACATCACAGCCCAGAAATAAAAGGAAAACCCATCAATAATTAAAACAAAGTTAGCTGCAGAATGTTTTCTACACAGCCATTACAACTTTCATCAAGTTTTGGGGTCACACAACCACACCATTAAATTACATTGTCTCAAAAGATTAAAGGGGGAGCTCAACTCCATCTAGCCTATTACAACATGAAGCCAAAATTTAGGCCAAGCGAAGGAGCAATCTCGCTACTACCACTTCTAGAAATCATCTAGGTTGTTAGCGGTAGCCTCGCTGCCCATAGGTGATGGTGGAGCTGGAAGAGGCGGCATATCATCCTCGGTATCCATGTCGGAATCAGGGGCCTCTCCTTCTCCTTGCTCTCCTTCTTGCTCAAGAAGGTGCTGAGCATCATGGGCGGCTAACATAGCATTAGCATGCTCCAAAGTACCATGTACCTCCTCAAGTTCTTCTCTTGTTTGGGCTAGCTCATTTTGGACATTGTTGTGCGCGACGTGGAGGTCATTCAATTGCCTCTCCAAATCAGCAATCATGGCGTCTCTGGTGCTCACCTCAATGGACAATGAGGTCCTCTCAACCCCAATGTCACGGGCACGGGCGGACATGTCCATAGCAAGGTTGAGCATCTCGCTCTGCGACCGTCCTAAGAGCGCCTGCAAGCGGTGGTAAGCTCGGATCCACCCCATCATAAGTGCAGCTGCAGCGACGGGGTTCTCCGCCATCCTCAAAGGGGAGCTAAGATAGCGCCTCATCCAATGGGGATCATCCGGCTGGGTCGGTGGGAACAACCCAAGCAACTGGTGCTCCACCAAGTCCTGGTTCTGAGCACAAAAAGAACTAATGCCATTCAAGGCAGCTAGCTCACAAGTCGTCTCCATGTGGTGTCCATGAACTTCCACACTCCAAGTGGGGGATCTAGGACACGGTGGATGGCGATATACCACCAAACGCACACGAGATCGGGTCACACCTCGGTCTCGGATGTGGGTTCTCTCGTATTGTGGAGGGGTAGGATAATCGAGCGCCTGCAAGACTGACCACAGAATGCTAGGGAAACCTTCCCATCCCAGGCAGTCTGAAAAGGAACCATCGTTGGGGTAGCTGGCCAAGTCAGCGTGAGCATCCATTCTGAACCAAAAGAAAAAGGGTAAGGGTGAGAACCGGTTAGCGCCACGAAAACAAAACAGATTCTGGACAGTGTAGTAAAAATTATAAAACTCGAATTATACAAGCTCAAAAATTCTCAAATTTGGCCAGGACATTGTTCAAGTAATTATAAACAAGTTTCATGTTGGAGTTTTGAGTAGAAACGGTCATTAAGATGGTGTAAAAATTCAATTTTTATCTCACTTGTTCCCAGAAATTTCCAGCAGACAGGGGGTTTCCATTTTAAACATAACTCCAGTTCTACTGAACCATTTTCGTTGAAATTTCTATAGCATAAACTTCATAACATTTATGACAACTTTCATGTGAACAATTTTTCGTTTGACAACGTTTTCAATTTCGAATTAAATGTGCAAACAGACTGGTTTCAGCAGAATTTTGGGTTGCGATTTGAATTTCAACGGCGGTTTCGATTGGTCACGTGTTAAGGTTCAATATCATTTTGGTGAATGCAATGCATGAGCGGCCTATTCGTTCTCACCAACACACAAGCCAATAAACTTTTGGCCTACGAAGTTAGTGCCGGTGGCTAGGCAATATCTGTCTCTCCCTATATTATCTGGCCGAACTTTTCTAACCGTTCAATCATACGGAATCGCGGTTAGTGTACCTGCAGAAAATTCCATTCCAGAGCATATATAATCAAACTTTCGTGCCAGCACTCACGAAAGCGTCTCCATTCATTACCACCCACTATAGAGGTGGCACCCGAACGTTTAACATTGAACGGACAATGTTCATATGTCACCAAGGCAACATATTGACAATTTCATACGCTCATGAGATAGCGTATTGACTTTGTGCCGCCATCATATTTGCATATGATGCCGTGGTACGCTACAGCAATCGCCGTACCTTGCGCCCACCATACTATTCTATTCATACGCCGTCACAGCGTATTGACTATGTGCCGCCACTATATTTTCATATAGTGCCGTGGTACCACTACAAGGTTTTGGGTCTAATGCCACGAAAATTGTGGCAACAATGTGATTTTCGTTGCAATACATAGGTCGTATTGCCACCGGCCGCTATTTTGGTTGCGATATGGGGTTATTGGCCACTATATTTGCATGGTTGCGATTTCAAATTTGGTTGGTTGCAATAAAGAGGAACTATAGCGACGCATATATATTTGTTGGCATTGAGGCAACGTTATTGCCACTCTTGTTGTCATGGTTGCAATTGATGTCTCCGTCGCAACGAATATGAAGCGTCGCGAAAATAGTCTATGTTGTGGCATCACAAACGCAAGGTGTTGCGAACGCAGTGTTAGGTATAGCAAGGAAAACCAAATTTGTTGCAAGGGTAATCATTGATATTGCTACGCAACCCCGCAGCGTTGTAACATATTATAGATATAGCAACGAACAATGTAGTCATTGCTAATAACAACATGCTATTGCAACAACTGTGCGTACTTGTGGCAATAGGGGTTGTTCATGACATCATCTTAGTGGGCTATATGCAAAAGACGCTCACATAATTTTTTGCACCTGCATTTATCTTCTGGGAGACACTAGTCTATCTACCGAACTAAAAAAGAAATTCGCCAAAACCAAAACAATTGGCTCTGGGTTTTAGTAGGATATTTTGGTCGTATTCTGTTATAGAGACAATCAGCTAGCAAGATTAATTGCAAAAATATAGGTAATTTAGCTATTGTTTGTTAAAAATATGGAGACTTGCTGGTTCTACGATTATGGTTGTATTATTGGAACTATAGAAAAATATAAATACTTGTCACGTGCAATGGACTGATGGGTATATTAGATAATTGTACTGGAGCAAACATGAAAACGATAGATTATTTAAGCTGCCTGCATGAATTCTAACCAATAGCTGCACTACCTTTACCAGCGTTCTTTCTATCGTTTCAGCTGGTTGTTAGCACTGAGCTCGTGCTTTCTGACGTGGGGGATGCACTGTCCAACATCTAGGGGGTGCACATGCGGTGAATTAATTAATGACCCTTAGCACTGGAGTTTGATTTTGGCGTGGTGCATCGGCACCGCCCATTCACTTCGTAGCTTCGCCCAGGCCTGCCGAAGGCCAGCGATCTGTGTGTGGCTGGCTGACGTTCCAATAGCAGGCCTTTTCCGATAAGGCCCACACAATAGCTTACCCTAGCGGTGGACGGGGGCGTGTGGGATTTCTCCGTGGCCGTCATCGCCGTCACCAATTTTGGTGTCCGTCCCGGGACCTAGACTTGCCCGGCCACTTCGGCACATTCCTTGTGCCTCACGCCTCCGAACCTCCAACGACGCCGATCGATCGACCCTCCCTCACACGCACGCAGGAGGGCAGCAGGCGGCGCCCAGCGGACAGGCGCGCAGCACCAGAGCGTGGCCAGCGGCCGCCGGCCGGAGGAGCACCGAGCACCCGCACGCACGGCCCCGGCCCCGGCCCCGGACCACTACACCAAGATCCTCAAATACGAGATCATCTCCCAGGCGTGCGCCAGGCTGCAGGGACATCGCGATTGATCATAATTTGATCAGGTATCCATATATCTATATCGATCATCATAATTTGTGCATGAGGATTTGTTATTAATTACATAGGTATGATCGCAATGTGTGTGGAGTGGTCATCTTATTTGTATAATTTGCAACCAAAGGGCCATCAATTGCTTTTGCATTAAAATAGTACTATGATGTGAGGTAGGGACCAGCCAATTTCTATACATCATTGTCTCTTACTGGTAATTAACTACTACTGATTTCATAGCTACTGGCTGCACAGTTCCTTGACATTTTTTTTATACATAGCACTATTAGTGTAGATATATAGATTCTCGCCTCTAAGAACTTATGCATGATCATAGAAATTATAATAATCTCTAGAACGTTCTGACCAGATGTTGAACCCTTGTTTGTCAATACAACAGAAGTTGGTGTGTGTAGGATTCATTTTGTATTCAAAATTGGTTGGTGAAGTAATAGTGTACCTATTGAATTCACTTATAGTGTATGTTCTTTCACTCCAATTAAACTTGCACACACATTAGTAATGTGAATTTAAAAGAGTTTTTTTTTAATTCGGGGCAACTTTTTTCCATGGTTCAGGAATACCAATTGTGTCGTGCTTCAGCTGTGTGTGATCTTTCCAACAATGGCACAAGATAATGGTGGTCTAAGTTGGATGTTGCTGTCTGATAAGTCAAGTACTGAGTGGCAAACCGGATTTGAAAAGTACATTGGAAAAAAATTTGAAGGCACCTATCCAGGAGAAACTGCACCATGTCCATGTGCTAGGTGTCGTTGCATAGATTACCTTACAAAAGATGTGATGATAAAACACTTGCTTAGTAGAGGGTTTGATCCAGATTATCAGAAGAAAATGATGATGGAACAGCTTGGTGCTCTTGAACCTGCTGTCTTTGTGGAAGATGATTGTGATGATGGAGGCTCTGCCACAAAACTCGAGTCCTCTCTAATAAGTGGAGCTATAAATGGAGAAATTAGGGAATGCAGTTCTGAGGAGCCAAATGAAGCAGCAAAGGCATTTTTCAAATTATTGGCAGAAGCGAGGAAAGAATTGTACCCAGGTTGCAAGGAGGCTACGCAAATATCTTTCATTGTCAGGATATTTCAGATTAAGTGCATGTGCGGTATTAGCAACAATGCCATGGAGCAAATACTTCACTTATTTTGCCTGTTGTTCCCCGAAGGACACTGTGTTCCAAATACCTTGGATAAAATTAGAAAGGTAGTTCGAGACCTTGGCCTGGACTATCAAAAGATTCATGCTTGTGTCAATGACTGTGTCTTATTTCGTGGAGTTCATGAGAAAGCAGACACATGCCCAACATGGGGTGAAATTAGGTGGAAAAATACTGATCCTGGTGTGGATGAAGGCACTACTGATGGTGGCGTACAGAAGAAGAAGCTTTTCCCTCGTAAAATACTGAGGTATTTTCTACTAATTCCTAGACTGCGAAGATTATATATGAATGAAAAGACATCAAAAGATATGCGTTGGCATAGTGAGGAATTGGTGAAAGATGGAAAATGCGTCACCCAGCCAATTCATTGGCATGGAAGCACGTAAATAATGAAAATCCGATATTTGCAAATGAGCCACGTAATGTTAGATTGGGACTTGCATCAGATGGATTTAATCCTTTTGGCATGTTGAATGTGGCTTACACTATATGGCCAGTGATCCTAATTCCATATAACCTGCCTGCTTGGTTGTGCTTGAAACAATCTTTTTGGATGATGTCAATGCTAGTACCTGGTCCTAAATCTCCTGGAATGAACATTGATGTATATTTGCAGCCTCTGATCGATGAGCTTAAAGAGTTGTGGATTAATGGTGTTACAACTTGGGATGCGAAGGAGAAGAAGAATTTCACTCTACGTGCAATTCTGCTTTGGACAATAAATGATTTTCCAGCACATGCCATGTTATCTGGTTGGAGCACCAAAGGAAAGTTTGCTTGTCCTTATTGTCATATAGCGATTCCAGTCATCACATGTTTGTCCATTTAATTTGGTTAAATCTAACATATATTTTTGCATGAACTATACAATGCAGCTTGAGCCAAGAAGCATGTTGACAATAGAAAAAAAATATTGTGCCACCTAATCGCAATCATAAAGCTTCCAAAGTTTCCAAAGTTCCCAAAGAATCTAAAGTTGCAAAGAATCTGTTCAATGGAAAGAATGGAAATAGGGCTGCACCTAAATTCATAACTTCAGATAATCTGATAAATAAAACACGAGCTGCATCAAAGAGAAGACAGGTACATAACTGAAATTATTCTTCCATAATGCCTTTTAGTTTTTGCATTACCAGTTCTCAAGCATATCAAATAACTAATTCTGACATTTCAATTTCAACAATGTTTAATTTTCAGCAAGGAATTTAAGGGTGAGGAGCAGCAGTAAGACTCAAAGATTGGCTGAATATGTTTAATCTTCAGCAAGGAATAAAATAGATTGAGGAGCAGTGTGCTTGATGGTGGACAATAGTTTATTATTTCATACATTTCATTGTGTTTTCAGTGTGCTTGGTGGACAATAGTTGGTAGTTTCATATATTTCCTTGTGTTTTCAGTGTGCTTTGTTCGTTAGTGATGTGATCACTGTTTGAATTGGTTGTAAGAGTGAATGATGGATTTATTTCAGTTTTAATATATGTGTTGCTTGGGTTTATATTTCTTGCCTTGCAGTGATGCAACATTCACTTATGCTACATGTTCCTGTTTGCCACGCTGTGCCATTTGGTTGTGATACCCTCGAAACAATATAGCAACAACCAGATATTTCGTTGCAAAAACGTTAAGGCATGTAGCGACGATTAATGTTTTGTTGCGTTTCCCTTAAAGCATATAGCCACGACCTATGTTCCGTTGTCATACCGTTCAAGCAAATAGCAACCATACATGTTTCGTTGCGATACCCTTATAGCATGTAGCCACGACTTGTGTTGATGCGATATCAAATGCGCATATAGCGACAACGCATATATGTTGTGATACCCTACCAGCTTGTAGCCACGATGTGACTGAACTGTAGATGCGATATCATGTTGATATATAGCGACGCCGCTTTCTATGTTGCGATACTCTACCCGCCTATAGCCATGAAGCGACTGCACTGGCGATGCGATATCATCTCGACATATAGCCACAACACATGCCTGGTTGCGACATCTTTTACACTTTTAGCGACACCTCTTAATTCAATGTGATACCCCAGAAGGGTACAACAACGACCAATACGTCGTGGCGATATCGTCCATTCGTATTGCAACACGCGAGACGTTATCGCTACTAAACCCAAGCGTTGCGATAATGGTAGTCTGCAACCATCATGCATGGTTGCAATTACTAATACTCATGCAACACCAAATGGTCGTTGCGTTAGCAATGCATTGCCACGCCTCATAGCGTTGCATTAGGTCACAATATAGCAATGCTTCACGAAGGCGTTGCGATATGCTATTGCATCGGAGGTACTTGCAACGCCTCCCAACGACCCAATTTGGTTGCAATGTCTTAGTATTGCAACGAAAATACCCATATCGCAACGTTTTTTGGGCGTGGCATCAGTGCCAAAATTTTGTAGTATACGTTACAGCAATCGCCGTACCTTGCGCCCACCATTGCGTAAAGTAAATGACAGAATGAAATGTGCTGGAAGTTAGTATAATATATTATTTTCCACCTATCATATCGTGATCCCTTAACCCACATAGGCTTCACGCTCTAGGTAACATCCTTAGCGGTCCTAAGAATAACCTTCCATCGCGAGGCGCGGTGGAAGTACGAGTTGGCAAGTTTTATTTCAAAAATGTTTATTTAAGGTTTGTTGCTCTCTCCGGTGCGCTGTTTCGGCTCTGATGCCAGCTGTGGCGGACCACTCCGAAATTATTCCAAGTTAAGTACCCCGGGACCACTAATCGAGTAGTCAGGCACTTAATCCGGAATAAGCTGGAGCGCCGTCGGATTAAACCCGATTTAACCACGTACTTTTCTCGATCGAAACAACAGGCACGCCCACACGAAGGTGAGTTCCAGAGATTACAACATTCCACAAATTTAACATACATAAATAGTATCACAAAGTTATTACAAACCGAGTTTGAGATTTAAATCAGAGTATCAAGTTCATTGCAGCGGAAAGATAAACTAACGACGATACAACGTAACACCATGATGAAGCCTGCCACGGTGCTACTCCTCCCGTTCCTCGGCAGAGGACGGAACCCACTCCATGTGCCATCCAGGGGGAACCTGGGTAGGCCAAGCCATGGCATCGACTGCCACATCCAACACTGTACCTGTAATAAAAGCCACAAGCAAGGCTGAGTATACTAATACTCAGCAAGGCTTACCCGTCGGGTGAAAACTACATCACCGACATCTAGACATGAGAGGCTTTTGGCTGGTGGGTTTGTTTGCCAAAAAGCAACTAAGAGTAGATCCTTGCTTTCATAATTTTAGCATCATATTCTAGTAGATTTAACCATTCTAGATTAGCATCCTCTCTAAGCATACAAGTGGTGCAATACAATTTAATTCATACAACAAGTTCATCAATCTCATAGTTCCACTTGTTACTCAATGCAGCAAGGCGGTCAAGCAGTCTCATTAACCGCGAGAAGCGGACAGTTCGAACTGAATTTTGCTACCTGGCCAGGGGAAACCCAACACACACGGATAATGCTCGCTACAAAAGGTACAAGCACTTCCCAACCTTTCCCATCGATCCACAATTCGGATCCGAATCCACCTTCCTTAGGATAGAGGTTTACTGCTTCACTCACACTCTCAGGCATATATCCACAAGTGTACGGCAGGGGAAACAAAGTTTCCAAGGAGAGATGGCTATCGGCCCTAGCTGCTTCAATCTGGTACCGGGCTTACCGATTCCCATATATCGGCATGCATGTGGTACGTTCAAAAACTTGACACACTCAACCACACATTTCGACCTTAAATCCATTATCATACACGGATGGGAGATCTACATCTACCATCCCGCCCGTCCATCCTTATGATTCCAACATAAGTACAGACAAGCAACTCCTATGTCTCGCGAGTGACAGGAAATCACTCGACTTGTAACGGACCTAAAGCAATGCCCTATCGATCCTTTCATACTAGTGTTGCAAGTCATAGGTACTAGAAATGTGCAGCTAAGGTATTCAATCAACTCCTTGAAACGTAAATGCACAAGCATAGGGAATTCATAGATGCATAAACTTTAAAGGTTAGGTTATGCTCCGGGGCTTGCCTTCTTGCGCTAGCTGGGGGTTAGCCTCCGGGTCGATTGTTCCTTCGCCGGCACCGTTCTCCGGGGTGCCTTCTCCGTCGGCGGGGATGAGATGGTAGAAACCGTCCAGAATAGTGCCTTCTACATGAGATGCATAACTTTATAGTGGCTGCCTATTGATTCCAAAACTAAGGCCTCGAAGGCCATATTCACCTAGACATACTAAAGTGTTACTTTTTCCTTCACAAAATTAGAGGAGGGGTGTGAAAAATTTTTATTACCCTTTGATGGTGATTGTGTACATATATAAAAGAATTTCCATTTATTATTTTGAAGTTAGGGTTTTAGTATTACTTTTTCCTTCACAAAATTAGAGGAGGGGTGTGAAAAATTTTTATTACCCTTTGATGGTGATTGTGTACATATATAAAAGAATTTCCATTTATTATTTTGAAGTTAGGGTGCTGTTCTGGAATTTTAAACCTTTCCATGTTTTATTTTAATTAATTATCAAAAAGGTTTATTCTTTTATATAACTCAATTCCACCTTAATTTCTTCTCATTTTTGTTTCTCAGTTTCTGTTCATCCTTTTTATCTATAAACTTTATGACAGCTACTGGAGTATAAGAGTTAGGCTCACTCCAAAATTTAGCTCTACACATAATTTATTAAAAATAGTACAATCTGCTGCCTAAATAATCAAGATAAATTTATATAAAATCGAAACTACGTCCAAATCAGGAAATTTTCCTACCAGAGCTAGTCAAGAATGCATGGAGGGCTCTGGCCAAGTGGTGGCTCAAAATAACCCTTGGACAGTCCTCAATAAGTTTCTATCCGAAAACACATATCTATTTACTTGCTAGTTTAAACAGAGCAAAAATTAAGTTTTGCATTTTTAACAGATGTGCTAACAAGTTTTTAGGCCTCTGGAGAAAAATGGTGATTTTTAGGTGCATAGATTATTTTCAATAATTTCTGGACTACAAAAAAACAGGAATCACAATTTAATTCATAACTGAAGCTACAGTCCATATTTTTAGGTCCCCTTTGGACACAAGGTGTCCAAAATCATTGCAAACAACATATCCAAATCTCCGCCCCAGCGGAGCTCTGGATTTGAAATGGTGCACAAGTTTCTAAATTTACAGTTTGAATTTTAATTCAAAAATGGTTCACCAACAGCATATACATGCTTAAATGAGATTGGAGTTTACAATCTCAAGAGTCCAGGGAGTATTTTTGTGCATTTTTCTGATTTTTGTACGATTTTTAGCGGATTTTACAAGATTCGGGAAAAATAGATCTAGGTTTAAGAATCTTTTTACGCTGCAGACCCTAGAACTTTTAAAACTTCGCGAACAGGTCCCTGACTTTTACGTAGAGGACCCTGGAAAAACGAAGACGATGAAGAAAGGTCCTCGGCTCGTCGCCGGAGTTGCGCCGGCCAAACGACGGCGAGCTAGGGTCGGGGAAGTGGGGGAAAAGAACCAGGGGCTCACCACGAGTCGATTGGTGGCGGTTGGGAGGCCGGGGGAAGCTCGGAAAATGGCCGGCGGCGATGTAGTGGCGGCGTGGCCGCCGCGGCTTCTACGCCGGTGAGGTCGGTGGCGCTCTCCGAGGTTGAAGGGGCTCTAGAGCATCAGTGGAGCTCGGGGAAGCTGTTGGCGTGCTCGGTTGACCTCGGGGATGGCTCGAAGTAGGGGCTCGACGTGAGGGTGCTCCGGCGGCCGAAAAATGGAGATTTGGGGGAAATCTCGATTTCTCGCCGGAGAAGCGATGATAGCTCGAGAGGAGTGGGGGAATGGGAGGCTAGTGAAGGGGTCTAGCTTTGTGCGCGAGGAATTTGGGAATGGTGGAGAGTGTAGGGCGAATTTCGCTTCGAAGCTTGGCTCGGTCCGCGCGGCGCGAGGTTGAAGACGACGGGAGCGAGCGCGAGGAGAGGGAGAAGGGCTGGGCGCTAGCTGAGGGAAGGGAAGAGGATGCTCAGTGAAGTGTTTGGAGTCGCTAGAGGCACTGAGTGGCCTCGGTGGCGTGTGTGCGCGTGCGCGGGCTTTCGAGGTCGCCATTGATGGCGCGGTGAGCTCGGGCAGAGCGCGCGTACGGGATTGGGCGTCGAAGATCGTCGCGTGAGGGAGTGGAAGATCTTCTACAGGGTCCTTGGCGCGGAGCGGGACGGAATCTGCCGCGGAGCGGCTTGCGCGACGCGCGCGGCCACGGCGGCGCTCCAACCGCCATGATGGCGTTCGCACGGCGCGAGGCGAGGCGGCCTGTCGACGGCGATGTGAAGGCTCGGAAGGGGCTGGACAAACGCATGACGACAAGCGCCACCCGACGCTGCGGCTCGGCCAGCTCGGCGCGGCCTCCGCCGCTCGCCGGCCACGTGGCGGCCGAGCTCCGGCCAGAGCAGGGGCGCGCCAGGGCGACTGTTGGGCCCCCATGGAGCTCCTTTGCCTCATTTGAATTTTCTCCAAAAATTTGAACCGAACATGAAACAGTGTAAAAACAAAAGTTGGAGTTTGAGAGGTGGGACACAACTTTCTTTTTGGGGTGAACCTGAAATTTCAAATTTTTCGAGCTCAAACAACCCAAATTCAAAAAGGTGTTCAGAACTGTTTTTCGAATTTTTGAGGGGCTAAAATGCAAAATTTTCAAAAGTTCCAAACAGTGACTAGGCCTTATTTGTGATGACAAACAACTTTTATTTTTGGAGATTTTCAAGTTTAGTACAAAATTTTTGAGATTCCAGTTGGGTGTCAAACAACCTTTGTTTTTTTGAATTTAAAAATGAATTTTGATGAATTTTTGAATTCCATCACCACTTTTTCCCTCTTTAATCTGTTTCAAAGGTGTTTTCTTCATTTTTACATCAGAGATGTGACAGTGTAGATCTCCGGTCCGTGTATGATAATGGATTTAAGGTCGAAACGTGTGGATCTGTGTGTCAAGTTTTTGAACGTACCACATGCATGCCGACATATGGGAATCGGTAAGCCCGGTACCAGATTGAAGCAGCTAGGGCCGATAGCATCTTTCCTTGGAAGCTTTTGTTTTCCTTGCCGTACACTTGTGGGTACATGCGTGATGCTGTGAGTGAAGCAGTAAACCTTTATCCTAAGGAAGTGGACCCGGTTCCGAATTATGGATTGATGGGAAAGGTTGGGAAGTGCTTGTACCTTTTATAGCAAGCATTATCCGTGTGTGTTGGGTTTCCCCTGGCCAGGTAGCAAAATTCGGTTCGAACTGTCCGCTTCTCGTGGTTAATGAGACTGCTTGACCGCTGTGCTGCATTGAGTAACAAGTGGAACTATGAGGATGATGAACTTGTTGTATGAATTAAGTTGTATTGCACCACTTGTATGTTTAGAGAGGATGCTAATCTAGAATGGTTAATTCTACTAGAATATGATGCTAAAATCGTGAAAGGAAGGATCCACTCTTAGTTGCTTTTTGGCAAACAAACCCACCAGCCAAAAGCCTCTCATGTCTAGAAGTCGGTGATGTAGTTTTCACCCGACGGGTAAGCCTTGCTGAGTATTAGTATACTCAGCGTTGCTTGTGGCTATTATTTCAGGTACTGTGATGGATGTGGTAGTTGATGCCATCACTTGGCCTACCCAGGTTCCCCCTGGATGGCACGTCGAGTGGGTTCCGTCTTCTGCCGAGGATCGGGAGGAGTAGCACTATGGCAGGCTTCATCATGGTGTTACTACACATCGTCGCTAGTTTATTTCCGCTGCAATGAACTTTTATACTTTGATTTGAATTTCAAACTTGGTTTGTAATAACTGTATAATATCATTATGTATGATGAATTGGTGGAATGTTGTAATCTCTGGAACTCACCTTCGTGTGGGCGCGCGTGTTGTTTCGATCGAGAAAGTACGTGGTTAATCGGGTTTAATCCGACGGCGCTCCAGCTTATTCCGGATTAAGTGCCTGACTGCTTGATTAGCGGTCCAGGGGTACTTAACTTGGAATAATTTCGGAGTGGTCCGCCACAGCTTAACATGTTCATCAGTGCCGCCATCAGTTTGCAACATCGATCCCAAATACCGAAAAGTATCCTTTTGGGGCACTACCTACCCATCGAGGCTAACGTATCCATCCCGTTTCTAGTCCCACTAAAATCGCACATCATGTACTCAGTCTTGGTCCTTCTAAGTCTGAACCCCTTCGACTCCAATGTGCGTCTCCACAGCTCTAGCTTCCTATTAACACCTATTCTACTTTCGTCAACTGGCACCACATCATCAGCAAAGAGCATACACCAAGGGATATCACCATGTATGTCCCTTGTGACCTCATCCATCACCAAAGCGGCGCATTGCTGACCCTTGATGTAGGTCTATCGTAATAGGAAAGTCAGTGGTGTCACCATCACAAGTCCGAACACCATAAACATTAAAATAATAATAATAAACATCACCATGGACAAGACACCATAAACATTAAAATAATAATTTCTTGGTTTAAAAGAGAGAGGACAAGTAATAACCAAAATACCCCTACATGATTATGGCCAACCATATTTTACAAAATAAACAAGCCATATACGTTTATAGCCATTCTAAGTGTCATAATTCATATATACACAACATCATACATGTTCAGTGCCATGCTCATAAATATGCAGGGTATTTTACTCATATTACTCAGTTTTCTAAATTATATAAACCAAGAAATTTTATTTTAATAACTATGATGTCTTGTAGCAAAGATGCATATTTAAAAAGTATCCAGAAGCAAAGAAACGATTGAGTAATGTCCAGCAGTAAAAATCAATATTTTAGAGCGTCCAAGAGCAAAATTACCCAGGATACTGCGCAATGGCGGAGCCTCTTGATGGCCATAGAGGGCTCCGACCCCCTCTTTCCTTGTGACAAGTTTTTGAAACACACAAAGCCTGTAAGTTAACTTGCATGTATATATTCGTTTAGTAAGTTAACTTGCATGCATACATTCGTTGCATGCTGCATACATACATTGCATGCATGGTTAACTCAATCACACCTTTCTATTTCATCACTCTTCAATTGGATTGAAAACTTCTATTTGGTTTTTTTCCTTATAGTATAATTTTACCTGGCTAACAATCAATCTAATAACAAGTCAAACTCTATTGTTAATTATCGTTGATTCTAATCTATTACACGAGAAATATAATCTTTTGCGGATATCATATGTCCTTCATAAAAAAAAATTAGAAGGATACATGTTCTTGCTAGCCTAATGCATTGACGCCGGCCTAAGCTAGCGTCGTTGCACACCTTTCTTATGTGCTCATATACCCATGCCATGCCACTACGGTCTACCGATCTACTCCATCCGTTCCAAATTATAAGTCATTCCAAGATTCTTGGAGAGTCGAACTCTTTTTAGGTTTGACCAAAATTATAAAGTGAATCACAAAAAATTATGGAACTGAACATATATAATCTAAAAATATACTTAATGAAGAAGTTAATGATACTTATTTGGTATCATAAATATTAGTACTTTGTTATATAAATTTGGTCTCCAAAAATCTTGGAATGACTTACAATATGGGACGGAGGGAGTACGATCTAATTTGGAAACTTCAACCACTCCGGGATCTCAGTTTTTCCTAGGATTGGTAATTCATGGGGATATCATTTTAGTTATCATCTTATTAGTTTTTTTTATAATGGGCTTTCCATATCTAGGTTAATTATTCACATGCTTCCAAAGTGGCTCTACGCCTCTACATGCTCCATTTGCCTTCATTACCGGCTCGAGAGTCGCTACAACAACATGTTCTTTGTACTCACAGGCTGTCTGATCTGCTGCAGGGTCCTTCTTCGTGTCATTCGATGCGTTTTCTTTTTTTCCCCCTAGAGTAATTAAACTTGCTAGATGTGGAACTCAACTCAACTAATAGAGAGAAAAAAAATGCCAAATGACCCCTCCTTGGTTTCACGTCACGCTCCGCCACTGCTACTGCGGCCGTGTTTGACTGCGCTGCCGTCCACATCTTTGCATGCGGATGACCTTGAATCCTTGGCTGTGTTCATATTGGAAGTAAAAAGTACTTTTTCTAGATGAATAATGTACTGGAAAACGTGTTCTGTGAGTGGGATAAATAGAAAAAACTTGTTGGAGAAATATTTTTCCTGAATCTGAACACAGCTCTGGATTCCAAAAAACTCCAGCCGACGTAAGTGACGTGCGTGCACAGCGTCCAGCACGGACGATAGCCAGCCTGCTGTCTGTCAGATCAGGAATCTCCGACCCGTCACCCGTCCGGTAGGCAGGCGGGCTCCCCCACGTCACCAAGCCCGGTAACCCGGTAGCCCATTTAGGGTGCGTTTAGATTCAATAAATTTCTCAAAAAAAAACTATTCATCCAACTTTTTTCTATTTATCCCATCTCTCCCACTCATATAATACTATTCATCTATAATGTCTTTTTGATCTACAATGTTTTTTCAGGAATTTTTCTCAAAGAAACACGCCCAAGGCTGTTGGGACTGGGGACGCTATGCCGTGCGCTACCCCGGCTGCAGCACGCGTTTAGCGTATTTTTCCTCGCAGCAGAGGGCGCTACCCCATACGGTAAGCTAGCGCACGGCGGACGGAGAGCTATTCCAAGCGTCCTTGCCGTCCTGCGCAAAAGGCTCACGTGGCGCAGGGCCCGCGCATGCGCGCGCCATCCGAACGACCTGCCGGCGAGAGGACGAGCTCGAGGAGCCCACGGCGAGGCCCTTGCAGCTCGCGCCGACCGCCACCTCCCTCGCCTCTTGCTGCCAGCCACCGCAAGGAGGCCACTCCCCTCGCCACACAGCAGCGCTGCGGTGCGGCGAGAGATCTGCTTCCCCGCCTGCCTCCGCTGGAGCAGCTCGCCGGAGAGGGAAGTCGAGAGAGAGAGTAGGGACGGTGGCGGCTCGAGGATGCGCTGCTCTCCTCGCCTCGCCTTGCCGCGGCCAAGGCTCGAGGAGGCGGCGGCCATGGCTAGAGGAAGAGCTCGACCGGAGCAAGGAGAGAGTGAAAGAGAGAGGACAGAGGGAGCAGAAAAAAAAGAGGCACAAATCCCCGATTCAAAGAAAAAATCACCGATTCCAATCATAAATCCCCGATTCGCATAGATCGGAGCCGCCGCAAGCAAATCCGCCGCCGGGACAGAGTAGATGCGCCATTGCCGGAGCAAGCCAAAGCTCACTTGTCCCGGCCGCCGGCCAAATTCGTGCCCGCGGGAGAGAAAGAGCAGAGAGAAGGGGGAGTCGTCGGAGCCGTCATGGGAGTAGTAGCCGCTGCCGTGCCGAGGGAGGCCGCGCCGCCTCGCCCCCACCTCCTGCCGCTCGGAGCTCGTGAAGGAGCAACTCCGCCGCGCCGAGGCCGAATCGAGCTTCTTCTTCCTCAAATCCACCTTCTTCTTCCCCAAATCGACGGCAACAACATCTTCCGCGCCTAGCCGCACTGCAGCTCGCATCGCCGCACTGCACCTCGCCTCGCCGCACAACCGCAACTCGTCTTGCCGCGGCCTCTCATACCCATGGAAGCGGGGAGCTTGAGCAGCAGAGGAGGTCGAGCAGCAGGGCCCCGCGAGCTGCTCCCTCCCTGCTCGGCGCCGCGCAGCCCTCTTCCGCAGCAGCCGCTGTAACACCCAGATTTCCAAGAAAATTTAATGCTTCTATATGCATGCCCAGGATGTCCACAGAACACACATAGATTACAAATATTGAATCACAGATAACACGATGCTCGAATAAAATAGTTTACATCAGAGTTTAACACAAGACATAGTCTTTCACAAATAACACAGCGGAAGTCTTAATATTATTAAACGTCTTAACTAGGTAGAGCCTGAAGCCCACAGGGACACCGACTGGTTGAACACAGCTAGAAGTACGGCAGATCCTCCGGAAACTCAGCAAGCGACTGATCATTCACTGCTCCATCTGCTACCCACCTGGGATTTTGTTGAATAGTTGCAAGTGTAAGTAAACCATCTTACTTAACAAGTATAACACAGGTTATGCAAGAACAAAAGGCTTTACACGGTTATACTGCATTAGCACTTTTAGTTATTTCATTTTATTATCATCCAATTTACTACAAATGAATAGAACCCATGTATGAACCCATTAATAGCAATGTACAAGTGATTATAGAACAATCCAACATCAACTACTAATATCATCTTCTAATCAAAAAGGATCCAGGCCGCTCGTATCCGTGAGCACGGCTATCATGATAGATCAACACTTTGCATAGGTTTCGCCCTTTACACGTCGGTCACATAAATACAAAAGAACTTATGTTACGAGGACTTTCACAAAACACCCTAACAAGCACAGTAGCCGTTTTGGTTCAACATAGGCAGCATGACCCGAGGCATCGAGATTGACGTACGCTCAGGGCGCAACTTGAGGGGGTCAATGGCGTCCAGAGCGAGAGCGTAATCATCGCAACGTGTGAAGCTGCCGTACATCGGGCACTTACATCACGGGACTTTGCCTAACGAGACATAGCCAACGGATAAATCCGTCCCCGATGGATCAAGCTATACTCTCACGAATGTTCCCCACATACGCCTTTCGGTAACCACTGGCGAGCTAGAGACGTATACGCTAATCATCCAAGACCAGAGCCATTATAGTTCCAACGGCGGCGAACAAGTTCCTGGGTTGTCGCTTTAAGAACCGGACCTTATGGAGAGACATTAGAACAAAGCACGAAGCACATGCTCTAATTCCCTAGATCAAACCTTATGGAGACACTAGAACAAAGCACACAGCACATGCTCTAGTCCCCCGAACCATGTTGCTAAAAAGCATCTTTTAACCATCATTGAAGTGAACCATTAATTCAATATTGACATTAAAAATAAATGTTGGTTGCAGCGCGTAGCATAGACTAACCATAATGCATAAAACCCGGGTAAACAAGGAATAAGGTAAAGACTAGGTACAACCTTAATGTTTAACAATATTAGACACATGCACATGAGTAGGGTGATTAAATGTTGTATAGGTAACAAGGATTGTCCGTGTTATACTTGCCTTCCTCAACGAACTTCTGCTGCACCTGCCCTTCGGGAACGGGATCATCGGCGAACTCGAACGGCTCGTCAACTACTCACATCGAACACCACACAAGCATCCACACATACATGCAAACAAGGCATTTAATTAGAACAGTACACCAAACATAAACAAAAGATGAAAATAAGGCGTTAGAGTTACTCTACGCTTCACTACGAACACATGAGTGTGAAAATCACTCAAATCGGAGTTAAAACGGAGAAACTACGCTTAAAACGGGCTCTAAGGGCTTGCTGGTGAGACTTTTAGGCTTCTAGGGGTGTTTTTGAAAGAAACCAGGGACCTAAAACATAATTTCATATAAAAACTTGAGGACTAACGAGTAAAAACGTCTCCTAGGACGGCGGGTACGATTTTCCAAAAGAGCGGGGGCTAAATCGAAAGAAAAAGGACTTAGTTGTAAATACTTTTGAATAGAGGTGGACCGCGGGTTGATTTCCAGAAAACAGAGGGGCTCTTTTGCAAAAACGCCATGGCGACGGCTGGATGCTGACGTCGGCTGACGTCACGGTCTACTATGCCGTGGACCGGCCGTAGACTGCGGTCCACGGGTCCACGGTGAACCGGACCGGGTTTACAACGGGTTTAGATCTGGGCCGTTGGATCTAGATCGGACGGCTCTGGGCGTTTGGGGGCAGAGGTCACCGGAGCACGCGACGCCGCCCGCAGCCGCGGCGGGGCTTCGCCGGAATTGGCTCGGCTCGGGGCTACGGTGGACCAAATCTCGCCGCGATGGATCCTAGAGAGAGAGGAGAGAGTGGGGGTTCGATCTTGGGGGTCGGGAGCGGGCTTCGCGCAGCGGAGATGGCTCGCGACGGCCGGTGGCGGCTCGAGAACTCCGGCGAGGTCGCGCGCGTGGGAGAGGGCAAGAGAAAGAGGGTAAAGGGGCTTGGCGAGTTCCTCACCTCGTGGTGGAGCTCCGGGACAAGCTCGTGGCGGCAATGCGGTGGCGAGGCGCTGGCTAGGCGGCGGCGGCGGCTAGGGTTTTGAAGGAGGGGGTCGAGCGAGGGGGAGGCGGCGCTTAAATAGGCCGGCCGAGGTCTCCTTGGCGTGCGCGCCAAGCAGCGCGGAGTCCGGGCGTGGCGTGTGAGCGAGGCGGACTCGCGGCGGCGCGGTGTCCTGCTCGGACACGGCGGGAGGAAGAAGACGGCGCTGACGCGTGGGGCCAGCGCGTCAGCGGCTGCGGGAGGGAGAGAGCGCTGACAGGTCGGGCCCACCTGGCAGAGAGAGAGAAGAGGGGAGAAGGGCGCGGGCTGGGCTAGTGGCTGCGGAAGTGGGTCGCGCGAGAGAAGAAAAGGGTTGGGCCGCGGGGAAGAAAAGAGAGAAAGAGTGGGCCGGCTGGGCTGAAAAGGAAGAAGGAAAAAGGGAGAAAAAGAAAAGGTTTTTCTTTTATTCAAACTCTCATTTGAATTTCAAATTCAAATTCAAATTTGAATTCAACAATCAAAATTAAATGCACCAACATGAATGCAACAATAATGTTTCTATACCCTATATTTGCTTTTAATTATTCAAAATTTTATTTTCCCTGCATTTTTCATGAGCACTTGAATATGAGAGCCAATTATTTACTAAATTTTAAATAGAGCATTTTTAGGGTGTTACAAACCTACCCCCCTTAAGATGAATCTCGTCCCCGAGATTCGGACGTGGATTGGAAGAGATGTGGATATTCTGCCTTGAGATCATCCTCCCGTTCCCAGGTTGTCTCATCCTCTGTATGACGATTCCACTGAACCTTGCACACACGTATCACCTTGTTCTTGGTGACCCTCTCAGTTTCCTCTAAAATCTTAACCGGATACTCCTCATAAGTAAGGTCCTCCTGCACATTCAACTCCTCCAACGGAATCTGTTCCTCTGGCACCCGTAAACACTTCTTCAGCTGGGACACATGGAACACGTCATGCACTCCTGCCAATCTCTCTGGTAACTCTAGCTGATAAGCCACTTCACCTCTCCGTTCCAAGATCTTGAATGGTCCAATGTAGCGAGGTGCTAGCTTGCCTTTGACATTGAATCTCTTCACACCTCTCATTGGTGACACCTTGAGATAGACGAAGTCGCCAATTTCGAAGCTGAGATCTCGACGCCTTACATCTACATAACTTTTCTGCCGTGTCTGTGCAGTTCTCAAATTCTGCCTGATAACCTGCACTTGCTCTTCTGCCTGCTTCAAGACCTCAGGTCCAAATACTTTACCTTCTCCGGTCTGATTCCAAAACAACGGTGTCCTACACTTCCTTCCATACAACGCCTCAAAAGGTGACATCTTGAGACTCTGTTGGTAGCTATTGTTGTACGAGAACTCTGCATAACACAAACTCTTCTCCCAACTCTTTCCATACTGTAATGCACATGCCCTCAACATATCCTCCAGTATCTGATTTGTCCTCTCAATCTGACCGTCTGTCTGCGGATGGTAAGCGGAACTGAAGTGAAGCTTAGTATCCATGGACTCATGTAACTTGCGCCAAAAGTGTGACGTAAACTGACTGCCTCGGTGTGACACTATCTTCTTCGGTACCCCATGCAAACATACAATCCGCTCCATATACAACTCTGCAAGTTTGGCACCGGAATATGTAGTCTTTACCGGAATAAAGTGAGCCACCTTCGTCAATCGGTCCACTATCACCCATATAGAGTCATAACCTCTCAGTGTGTGGGGCAGTCCTGTTATAAAGTCCATACCCACTTCTTCCCATTTCCACTCTGGTATCTTCATAGGCTGAAGCAAACCTGCCGGTCTCTGATGTTCGGCCTTGACTCTCTGGCATACATCGCAAAGGGCTACGTGTGCTGCAACATCGCGCTTCAAACCATACCACCAAAATCTTTCCTTGAGGTCCAAGTACATCTTGGTACTTCCCGGGTGAATGGAATATGCTGACTCGTGCGCCTCCCGTAAGATGACATCCTTGATATGCTGCTGATCTGGCACCACTATTCTGTTACCGTACCACACTGTTCCTTGATCATCCAATCGGAATCCTGGCGCTTTATCTATCCCAACCTTCTTTATCAATTCCTTGATTTCCTCATCCTCCAATTGTCCGTTTCGGATCTCCTGTTCAAGAGTTGACTCCACTTCTAGCTCAGTCACGTTGGCTACCATACCCAAGTTCAGGCGTTCGAATTCCCAGCTAAGCTCTTCCGGTAAATTCTGTCTCATCAGCACATTCGCATAACTCTTTCTACTCAAAGCATCGGCCACCAAGTTAGCCTTCCCTGGATGGTAATGAATCTCCAGCTCAAAATCATTGATCTTCTCAAGCCAACGATGTTGCCTCATATTCAACTCGGATTGCGTGAACACATACTTAAGACTTTTGTGGTCGGTATAGATATCGCACTTGTGCCCAATCAAATAGTGCCTCCAGATCTTTAACGCGTGTACTACGGCTGCCAATTCCAGATCATGTGTCAGATAATTCAGCTCATGTCTCCTCAACTGTCTGGATGCATATGCCACAACTCTGTCCTCCTGTATGAGTACACATCCCAATCCTTGACGTGACGCATCACAATACACTGAGAACCTCTTAGTAACATCTGGCAGTACCAATACTGGTGCAGTGGTTAGCCTTTTCTTCAACTCCTCGAAGCTAGCTTGGCACTGCGATGTCCACACGAACTTGGCATTCTTCTCTAGCAAGGATATCAAGGGCTTGGCAATCTTGGAGAATCCCTCAATAAAACGCCGATAGTAGCCTGCCATTCCGAGAAAACTCCTAATCTCACTGACATTCTGTGGTGGGATCTAGTTGAGAACATGCCTGACCTTCTTCGGATCTACTGCTACGCCACCATTTGACAACACATGGCCCAAGAATGACACCTCCTTCAGCCAAAATTCACATTTGCTCAACTTGGCATACAACTGATGCTCCCGGAGTCTCTGCATTACTAACCTCAAATGTTCCTCATGCTCTTCCTCATTCTTGGAGAAAACCAGAATATCATCGATGGACACCACGACGAACTTGTCAAGATAATCCATGAACACGCTGTTCATCAAATACATGAAGTAGGCCGGTGCATTAGTCAATCCAAAGGACATAACTGTGAACTCATACAAGCCATACCGGGTAGTGAAAGCTGTCTTGGGGATGTCTGTCACCCGAATTCTCATCTGATGATAGCCCGATCTGAGATCTATCTTGGAGAACACACAAGCTCCCCTCAATTGGTCAAAGAGATCATCGATCCTTGGCAGTGGGTACTTGTTCTTGATGGTGACCTCATTGAGGGCTCGATAGTCTATGCACATCCTCTGTGTCCCGTCTTTCTTATCAACAAACAACATTGGAGCTCCCCAAGGCGAAGAACTAGGACGAATATACCCTTAGCTAGTAAGGCCCTCAATTCTTCTTTAAGTTTGTTTAATTCTTTTACCCCCATTCTATATGGTCTTTTAGCTATGGGTGCTGTGCCAGGCGTAAGTTCAATAACAAATTCAACTTCACGTTCCGGAGGCATACCTGGCAATTCATCTGAGAACACATCTGGATACTCGTTCACCACTCGAATGTCCTTCAACTCTGTGCCTTCAGCGTGATTGACCTGACCGGGCTCTGTTGATTTGGTTGCCTGATACTCAATCTTCTCCCCTGATGGAGCCACTAACTGAACTGCACGCTTAGAACACTGTATGACGGCATCGTACTTTGCTAGCCAGCTCATTCCCAAAATCAGATCCATCCCGATAGAGTTTAGGACTATAGGGTGTGTTAAGAAGTCTACCCCCCTTATGTTAACTGCTACATTAGGACAACGTAATGTGGCCCTAAGTTCTCCCCCCGGTGAGTTAACTAGCATAGTGTTCCCCATAGGTCGCATAAGCATCAAGTTCTTTTTCACGAAATCAGCAGATATAAGAGCATGCGAAGCTCCAGAATCAAACAAAACTGTAGCAGGTTGTGAGTTGACCGGAAACGTACCGACTACCACATCTGTGGCTCCTTCTGCAGTTTCTGCTCCCATATGGTTGAGCTTGCCCTTGGCGTAGTTCTGTTGGCCATGATTCCCCTGTGCCTGCTGCTAATTTCCATTCTGAGCTGGCTGTGGTCCTGCCTTCTGGTTGTTATTCTGACCGGTGGAGCTCTGGACCCTCCGGGGACAAGAGTTAGCATAATGTCCCTGTTCTCCATAGTGGTAGCACGCCCTTGGGCCGACAGGAATGGTGTTAGCCTGGGTGGTGCGCGAAGCCTGAGTGTTCTGCTGCACGTTCTGGTAGCGCTGCTGTTGCTGCGGGGGTGGTGCATACTGGGGACGCTGCTGGTTCTGGCCACGGTTCTGAAGGCTTGACTGTCCCTGAGTGCGCTGCTGATTCACCTGCTGGGCGTTGTAGCGGGAGCGGACATTGCTGCCAGATTGCTGGTTCTTGAACTTCCCCTTCTTGTCCTCAATCTCACGGCGCTTGTGCTCCCCCATCAGAGCACCATCGATGTGGCGGACCACTCCGAAATTATTCCAAGTTAAGTACCTCGGGACCACCAATCAAGTAGTCAGGCACTTAATCCGGAATAAGCTGGAGCGCCGTCGGATTAAACCCGATTAACCACGTTCTTTTCTCGATCGAAACAACAGCACGCCCACACGAAGGTGAGTTCCAGAGATTACAACAATCCACAAATTAACTTACACACATAGGTGTCACAAGTTATTACAAACCGAGATCAAATTGAAAATCAGAGTACAAGTCTTGCAGCGGAATAAAAGTTCATAACAACTGAATTTAGATGTCCATTGCAGCGGAAGTAAAACAATCTAACGACGATACAAGTAACTCCGTGCTGAAGCCTGCCACGAAGCTACTCCTCCCGATCCTCGCCAGAGGACGGAACCCATTCGATGTGCCAGCCAGGTGGAACCTGGACAGGCCAAGTCATAGCATCCACATCCAAAAGGATACCTGTAAAATAATGCCACAAGCAAGGCTGAGTATACTAATACTCAGCAAGGCTTACCCGTCGGGTGAAAACTACATCACCGACATCTAGACAATGAGAGGCTTTTGGCTGGTGGGTTTGTTTGCCAAAAAGCAACTAAAGGTAGATCCTTGCTTTCAAGTTTTAGCATCAGTTTCTAGTTTATTTAACCATTCTAGATTAGCATCCTCTCTAAGCATGCAAGTGGAGCAATACAAATTAATTCATAGAACAAATTCATAATCTCATAATTCCACTTATTACTCAATGTAGCAGGGCGGTCAAGCAGTCTCATTAACCGCGAGAAGCGGACAGTTCGAACCGAATTTTGCTACCTGGCCAGGGGAAACCCAACACACACGGATACTCTGCTTGCTATAAAAGGTACAAGCATTTCCCAACCTTTCCCATCGATCCACAATTCGGAACCGGGTCCATTTCCTTAGGATAAAGGTTTACTGCTTCACTCACAGTCTCACGCATATATCCACAAGTGTACGGTAGGGGAAAACAAAGTTTCCAAGGAGAGATGGCTATCGGCCCTAGCTGCTTCAATCTGGTACCGGGCTTACCGATCCCCATACATCGGCATGCATGTGGTACGTTCAAAAACTTGACACACTCAACCACACATTTCGACCTTAAATCAATTATCATACACGGACGGGAGATCTACATCTATCATCCCGCCCGTCAATCCTTATGATTCCAACATAAGTAAAGACAAGCAAATCCTATGTCTCGCGAGTGACAGGAAATCACTCGACTTGTAACGGACCTATAGCCATGCACTATCGATCCCTTTCATACTAGTATTGCAAGTCATAGGTACTAGGAAATGTGCAGCTAAGGTATTCAATCAACTCCTTGAACGTAAATGCACAAACATAGAGAATTCAAAGTGCATAATTTGGTAAAGTTAGGTTATGCTCCGGGGCTTGCCTTCTTGCTCGGACTGGGGGTTAGCCTCCGGGTTGGTCGATCCTGCACCGGCACCTTCCTCCGGGACTTCTTCCTCGTCTGCGGGAATGAGGTGGTAGTTGCCGTTCGGGATGGCGCCTTCTACATGAGATGCATAACTTAGGGTGGCTGTTCTGGAATTTCAGATTCCATTTATTTTATTCTAACTAACTACAAAAAGGTTTATTCTTTTATATAAATCGATTTCCATCTAGATTACTTCGCATTTTTGTTTCTCCTTTTCTGCTCATCATTTTTATCTATAAACTTTAAGACAGCTACTGGAGTATAAGAGTTAAGCTCACTCCAAAATTTAGCTAATTTTGAGCTACACATAATTTATTAAAAATATAACAAGTTGCTGCCAGCAGAATTGAATTTAATTCATATAAAATCGAAAATTCACCCATTTCAGGAGATCTTCCTACCAAAGCTAAGCATCAGCATGAGGAGGGCTCTGGCCAAGTGATGGCTCAAAATAACCCTTGGGTGATCCTCAATGATTTTCTAACCAAAAACCATATTTAATTATTTGCCATCGTAAACAGAGCAAAAATTCAGTTTTTCATTTTTAACATGTGTGCTAACAAGTTTTAAGTCTCCAGGAGCAAAATGGTGATTTTTCACTATACAAATTATTTTTAATGATTTCTGCACTGCAAAAAGACAGAAAACCTATTTTAATTCATAACAGGAGATATAGTTCATATTTTTACGTCCCCTTTGGACACAAGCTGTCCAAAGCCACTATACACAACATATCCAAAGCTCAACCCTAGCGCAGCTCTGGATTGGAAATGGTGCATAACTTTAGATTTTCCTTGTTTGAATTTTAATTCAAAAACAGTTCGTCAAAAGTACAAACATGTCTAATAGAGATTGTAATTTAGACTCTCACGAATCCAGAGAGTATTTTTGTGCATTTTTCTGATTTTTGTACGATTTTTAATGGATTTTACAATTTCGGGAAAATCAAACCTAGACTTAAGAATCTTTTTACGCAGAGAACCCTAGATCTTTCAAAACTTCGCGAACGAGTCCCTGGACTTTTGCGCAGAGACCCCTAAACAAAGGTAGACGATGAACTTGGGTCCCTGGGACCTCGCCGGAGTTGCGCCGGCCAAACGGCGGCGAACTAGGCTCGGGGAAGTGGGGGAAAAGCTTCCTGGGCTCACCACGAGTCGTTTGGGGACGGTTGGGAGGCCGGGGATGGTCGGAGTTTCGCCGGCGACGAGGTGGTGGCGGCGCGGCCGCCGCGGCTTCTACGCCGGTGAGCTCGGGGTCGTTCGCCGAGGTTCGAGG
Organism: Digitaria exilis; assembly: GCA_015342445.1. Taxonomy (NCBI): domain Eukaryota; kingdom Viridiplantae; phylum Streptophyta; class Magnoliopsida; order Poales; family Poaceae; genus Digitaria; species Digitaria exilis. Next base: position 323,331 of record JACEFO010000846.1, on the reverse strand, counting down.
GGTCCTAGAGCACCAGTGGAGCTCGAGGATGCCAATGGCGTGCTCGGTTGACCTCGGGGACGGCTCGGAGTAGGGGCTCGACGTGCGGGTGCTCCGGCGGCCGAAAATCGCGATTTGGGGGAATTCACGAATTCTCGCCGGAGAAGGGTCAATGTCTTGGGGAAAGTTGGGGGTTTTGGAGCTGGTGGAGTGGACTAGCTCCGTGCGGGATGGATTTGGGAATGGTGGAGCGTGGACGAGGAATTTCGCGAAGAGCTTGGGTTCGGCTTGCGCGTCGCGAGGAGGAAGAAGACCGAGCGAGCGCGGGGAAGTGGAAATGGCCAAGTGAGCGAGTGAGAGGAGGGGTGTGAGTGCGCGGTGGAGTGATTGAGCACGCAAGGGAGGCACTGTGCGGCCTCGGGAGCGTGCGAGCGCGTGGGTGGCTGTCGCGGTCGCCATTGATGGCGCGCGAGCTCGAACAGAGCGCACACGCGCGGTTGGGCGTCAAAGATCATCGCGTGAAGAAGTGGAGATCCTCAGCAGAGGCTTTGGCGCGATGCGAATGGACTCTACCGCCTGCAGTGCGCTCGGCGCGGCGCGAGCGCGCGTGCGGCCACGGCGGCGCGCGACCGTATGATGGCGCTCCGCGGCGCGAGGCGAGGCGAGGCGACAGCGGCGAAGTGATGGCTCGGGAGTGGCCGGACAAGAGCTAGGCGACAAGCGCCAGCGTCCGCCGCGGCTTGGCCAGCTCAGCGCCGCCTGCGCCGCTCGCCGGCCACGTGGCGGCCGAGCTCCGGCCAGCGCAGCGCGCGCCAGGGGCACTGTAGCATGCCCGTGGAGCTCCGATTTCCAAATTCGAATTTTCTCCAAAAATTCGAACTGAACTTCGAAACGGGTAAAATTAAAAGTTGGGGTCAGAGGTGTGGGACACAACTTTCGAGCTTGGACCAGGCACTTCGACCAGGCGCTACGGCGCTTCGAGCTTGAACGCAAGCTCGAGCTTGCCGAGCCTCGAATGGTCGGAAACGCCACTCGAGGGTGAGTGCCCCCCCTCGAGCTTGGCTGCGAAGCCTCGAGCGTGACGGAACGTCGCTCGAGGGTAAGTGCTCGAGCTTGGCTGCGGAGCCTCGAGCGTGCCGGAACGTCGCTCGAGGGTGAGTGCTCGAGCTTGGCTGCGGAACGTCGAGCGTGCCGGAACGTCGCTCGAGGGTGAGCCCTCGAGCTTGGCAGCGGAGCCTCGAGCGTGACGGAACGTCGCTCGAGGGTAGTGCCCCCTCGAGCTTGGCTGCGGAACCTCGAGGGTGACGGAACGTCGCTCGAGGGTAAGTCCTATCGTGCGGCCTCGATCGTCACGGAAACTACTGGCTAGGCTCGATCGTGACGGACATAGCTCGATCGTCACGGACATGGCTCGATCGTCACGGACATAGCTCGATCGGGACGGATATACGGCTAAGCTCGATCGTGACGGACATCCGGGCTAAGCTCGATCGTGACGGATATACGGGCTAAGCTCGATCGTGACGGACATCCCCGCTCGAGGGTCATCGAGCGGAACGAACGCCGTGGCGAGGTTGTCGCGAAGGGCTGTAGGTGATGACAACTACTCCTTTGGTCCGAGATTTTTAAGTTCAGCACCCAAGTCTTGAGATTTCAGTTGGGTGTCCAAACAACCCTTGTTTTTGAATTATAATTGAATTTTTGACGAATTTTTGAATTTCAACCCAATTCCCTGTTGCATTGATTTTAATTGCACTTTTTAATTCTTTTGACATCAGAGATGTCACAGCCTACCCCCCTTAAAAGGAATCTCGTCCCGAGATTCGATTAAACCTAGAGATAGAGAGGGGAAAAGAAATACCTCGGCTTATGAAAGTATGTCGGGAAAATTCTTCCTAAGATAGTCCTCGGTTTCCCACGTGGCTTCATCTTCGGAGTGATGACTCCACTGAACTTTGTACATTTTAACTCCCTTCCTTCGTGTTTGTCGCTCTTTCTCGTCGAGGATCTTAACGGGATGCTCATCATAAGAGAGATCCGGTTCAACCGAGAGTTCCTCTTGTTCAACAACTTCGGTCGGAACACGAAGACACCTCTTGAGTTGAGAAACATGGAATACATTGTGTACAGCTGAAAGTTTTTCGGGAAGCTTCACTTGATAGGCTACCGGCCCATATTGCTGAGTAATTTCATACGGGCCGATATAACGAGGTGCAAGCTTTCCTTTTAATCCGAATCTTTGCACACCTTTGGTCGGGGAGACTTTAAGATACACGTGATCACCAACTTCAAACTGAAGTGGCTTCCGCCGTTGATCAAAGTAACTCTTTTGCCGTGACTGGGCGGTCTTTAAATTCTCCCGAATGATCCTAACCTTTTCTTCTGCTTCCATCACAAGGTCAGGGCCATAAGTGTACCTCTCGCCTGCCTGGGACCAACACAACGGGGTCCGACATCTTCTACCATATAAGGCTTCGAAAGGTGCCATTTTAAGGCTCGCTTGGTAGCTGTTGTTATAGGAGAATTCAGCCAGAGACAAACATTTCTCCCAATTCTTCCCATAATGGATAACACAAGCTCGAAGCATATCCTCAAGTATTTGATTTACCCTTTCCGTCTGCCCATCGGTCTGTGGGTGATATGCCGAACTACGGATCAGTTTGGTGCCTAGGGATAATTGCAACTGTTCCCAAAAGCGTGCTACGAACGGAGCACCACGATCTGAAATTATCGTCTTGGGTACCCCATGTAGACAAACGATCCGCTCCAAATAAATCTCCGCGTACTTCTTAGCGTTATAAAAGGTATTGACCGGAATAAAATGTGCGGTCTTGGTAAGGCGGTCCACAATTACCCAAATGGAGTCATGCCCCTGAGGGGTTCTGGGAAGTCCAACAATAAAGTCCATGTTTATGTCTTCCCACTTCCATGAGGGAATAGGTAGAGGTTGAAGCGTGCCTGCTACCTTCAAGTGGCTGGCCTTAACCCGCTGGCATGTGTCACATTCCGACACATATGTGGCAATTTCTCGCTTCATCCGAGTCCACCAAAAGTTTTGTTTCAAATCTTGGTACATTTTGGTGCTGCCGGGATGGATAGAAAATTTAGAGAGATGTGCCTCATCCATAATCTTCCTCCGGAGTTCCGTGTCTTTGGGCACCACGAGGCGATGTCCAAACCACATCACTCCCTGCCCATCCAACCGGAAACATTTGTACTTCTCTTTCACCTTCTCCTTAGACAATTTCCGTTTAAGAACTTTAATGCCCGCGTCATTTAATTGGGCTACAACAATCTGATCGTGCAAGGTTGGTTCCACTGCAATATGGCTGAAGTACCCGTGTGGAACAATCTCCAAATTGAGCTTTGCCATTTCATGACACAGGGTGTCAGCGTAGGACTCCACGGAAAGACAATGACAATGAGCCTTGCGGCTTAGTGCATCCGCAACTACATTAGCCTTCCCGGGGTGATAATGCACACTAAGGTCATAGTCCTTTGCTAACTCCAACCATCTTCGCTGTCTCATATTCAAATGTGCCTGAGTGAAGACATATTTGAGGCTCTTGTGGTCTGTGTATATGTTGCAGGGAACACCCATCAAATAGTGTCTCCACATCTTGAGAGCATGAATGACCGCTGCTAACTCAAGATCGTGCGTGGGGTAGTTTTGCTCATGAGGCCGAAGTGCTCGAGAAGCATAAGCAATGACCCGGTTTTCTTGCATGAGAACACAGCCAAGACCGGTGCCTGATGCATCGCAATAGACATCATAAGGCTTGGTGCAATCGGGCTGAGCCAAAACTGGGGCTGAAGTTAAATGTCTTCGCAAGGTGTGGAAAGCTTCCTCACATTTGTCATTCCACTCAAATTTAACTCCCTTCTTCAAGAGTTCGGTCATGGGCTTTGCTATCCGAGAGAAATCCGGAATAAAACGGCGGTAATAACCGGCTAAACCCAGAAAACTCCGAATCTCATGGACAGAGGTAGGTGGTTGCCAATCTAGCACCTCTTGTACCTTGGTTGGATCCACGGATATACCATCCTTGGAAACCGTGTGACCTAAAAACTTCACGCTCTCAAGCCAGAATTCACACTTGGAGAACTTGGCATAGAGCTGGTGATCTCTCAATCTCTGAAGAACAATGCGAAGGTGCTCGGCATGCTCTTCCTCATTCTTAGAATATATAAGAATGTCATCAATGAAAACCACCACAAACTTGTCTAGTTCAGACATGAAGACCGAATTCATGAGGTACATGAAATAGGCTGGGGCATTCGTGAGTCCAAAGGACATAACCAAAAATTCATAAAGCCCGTAACGTGTGGAAAAGGCAGTCTTTGGAATGTCACAAGGCCTGATTTTGATTTGATGATAGCCAGAGCGTAGGTCAATCTTGGAGAATACTCTGGCGCCAGCTAATTGGTCAAACAAGATGTCAATACGGGGAAGCGGATACTTGTTCTTGATGGTTACCGCATTGAGAGACCGGTAATCAATACACAACCTCAAGGAATGGTCCTTCTTTTTCACAAAGATAGCGGGACATCCCCAAGGTGATACACTTGGACGAATGAAACCCTTATCTAGCAATTCTTGGAGTTGAATTTTTAATTCAGCCAATTCATTGGGCGGCATTCTATATGGTCTCTTTGATATAGGTGCTGTGCCAGGTTGAAGTTCAATCACGAATTCAATGTCTCTATCCGGCGGCATCCCAGGTAAGTCATCCGGAAATACATCGGCATACTCACATACCACCGGAATGTCCTTTAGTTGGGTTTCTACCATCGCATAAGCGCACGCATTGACGCAAGTCTGTTGTGGCAGATATAGCACACTCGACGCAAGTCCGCTGTGGCAGATATAGCACACTCGGGCCATGCGTAGGCGAGTTTATCTCAACAACTCTTTCCGCAACATCTAGGACAACCTTATGTTGAGTCATCCAATTGGCTCCTAACACAATGTCAATTCCTTCCATTCCAAGCAGAATCAAATCAGTAGGAAATGTTTTACTTCCCAGCCTGATTGGAACCTTGCGGGTGACTTGGTTGGATGCAATCTTGCCTCCCGCAGTTGATATCACATACGATGATTTGGTATGGTAAGATTTTAATCCGCATTTCACATGAAATCTTGTGCTTATAAAACTATGCGTTGCCCCGGAATCAAATAATATCACAGCAGGTTGAGTGCAGATAGGGAAGATACCAGTCATGTCTGGGGCTCCCTCGGGCAGGTCGGCCAAGTTGGTGTAGTTGAGCCGTCCTTGGCGAACTTGCACACGCTGCTGCTGCTGCTTGCCCTTGCCTTGCTGATTTCCCGGGCGTTGGTTTTGCTGCTTGTTCTGCGGACAATCCTTGATAAAATGATCTTTACTTCCACACTTGAAGCACTGATAGCCGGCTCCAGGGCGAGCTGGCTGCTGTGCATTTTGCCTTGGTGCTTGCTGCTGCTGCGGCGGTGGAGGGAAACGAGGCGCGTTAGGCTGTGGCGGCCTAGCAACCCATCCACCTCCCTGAGGTGCCCTGGACTGTCCCTGCGGTGCAGCCGGGGGAACCAAGCGGAACCTCTGTGGCTGCGCGCTTGACGGTCCAGCGGGAGTCTTCCTCTTCTTCTCCGCCTTGTGCGCCACATTGGCGTCTTCCTGGGTGATGGCAAGGTTCACGAGATCGCCGTACGTGGCAGCACGGGTGGTGGCCAACTGTGCCTTCAACTTGGTGTTCAGGCCACGTCGGAACCTTTCAAGCTTCTTCTCGTCGGAGTCGGCGTGATGACCCGCATAAGGGCACAGACCATTGAAGGCCTGGGAGTACTGGAGCACTGTGCGGGTACCCTGGGTCAGCGCCAAAAACTCATTCAGCTTACGCTCTACTAGACCGGCCGGAATGTGATGAGCTTTGAATGCAGCTTTGAACTCATCCCACTCAACTACATGACCCTCCTGCTGCAGGGCCAGGTAGTTCTCCCACCAAAGGAGAGCTGGGCCGCGGAGCTGCTGCGCCGCGAACACGACCTTGCGGTTGGAAGTGCAAGGCGTCGCCAAAATGGTGAACTTGGACTCAACGGCTCGAATCCATGTGTCGGCCTCCAAAGGCTCATCAGCACGAGAGAAGATCGGCGGGTGCGTTGCCAGAAAATCCTCGTATCGGGCCACCTGAGGCTGAGAGGCCCGTTGACCTCCCTGCTGAAGCATCTGCTGCTGCATCATCTGCTGCTGATGCTGCAGGTTCCGGAGAATCTCCGTTTGCGTGGCATAAAGCTGCTGCCACGTCGGAGGTTGCTGCGGAGGAGGAGGTGGCGGTGGCTGTTGCTGCCCCTCTGGCCCCTGCTGGTTAGCGTTGGAGCCACTAGCGTCGTGACCGCTGCGGGTGATTGCCATCTGCAGTAGGTACTTGTATTAGCCACATTCCATAAGCTTGCATAATGAATGACAAGATAGAACGTGACAATATATTAAAGTGTACTGCGCAGAATGGCAAGTCAGCACGCAGTTCGGAAGAAAAATCATATCTCCCGACAGGAAACAAGTCAAATGCTCCAATTCAGTCAGTAGCTCGAAAATTTCATGCTCTACAACTTTCATGTTGGGCTCAGAATCAAATTCGGACTGGAACTAAGCCGAAAAATTCAATCTTTAGCTCTCTGCATTTGCTATTTTTCAGCAGGCCGAGCTATAGTGTTTTGGTTGCCATTTTTATTTCGCTTAACCAATGGGGTTGCAATTTGGTGATCATTTTGTTTGACAAATTCCAAACAACTTTGTAGTTCACATCACAGCCCAGAAATGAATGGAAAACCCATCAATAATTGAAACAAGGTCAGCTGCAGAATGTTTTCAACACAGCTGTAACAACATCATCTAGTTTTACACCACAACCACACCATTAATTTTACAATGCCACAAAAGATAACTTGGGGAGCTCAACTCCATCTAGCCTATTACAACATGAAGCCAAAAATTCTAGGCCTAGCGGAGGAGTAAATTTGCTACTACCACTCTAAAAGTCATCCAAGTTGTTAGCGGTAGCCTCACTGCCCATAGGGGAAGGTGGAGCTGGAAGGGACGGCATGTCATCCTCGGTGTCCATGTCGGAATCGGGGGCCTCTCCTTCACCATTCCCTCCTTCTTGCTCAAGAAGGTGCTGAGCGTCATGGGCGGCAAGCATAGCATTTGCATGCTCCAAGGTACCATGTACCTCCTCAAGCTCATCTCTAGTTTGTGCTAACTCATTCTGGGTGTTGTTGTGTGCAATCTGGAGGTCATTCAATTGCCTCTCCAAGTCAGCAATCATGGCATCTCTAGTGGTCACCTCAATGGACAAAGAGGTCCTCTCAACCCCTATGTCACGGGCGCGAGCGGACATGTCCATAGCAATGTTGAGCATCTCGCTCTGCGACCGTCCAAGAAGTGCCTGCAAACGGTGATACGCCCGTATCCACCTCATCATCAAAGCGGCTGCTGCGACGGGGTTCTCCGCCATCCTCAAAGGAGAGCTAAGGTAGCGCCTCATCCAGTGGGGATCATCCGGCTGAGTTGGTGGGAACAGCCCAAGCAACTGGTGCTCTACCAAGCTCTGGTTCTGAGCACAAAAAGAACTGATGCCATTCAAGGCAGCTAGCTCACAAGTCGTCTCCATGTGGTGTCCATGAACTTCCACCGTCCAGGTGGGGGAACTAGGACACGGCGGGTGACGGTGTACCACCAAACGCACACGGGAACGAGTCACACCACGGTCTCGGATGAGGATTCTCTCATATTGTGGCGGTGTAGGGTAGCCAAGTGCCTGCAGAACCGACCACAAGATGCTAGGGAAGCCTTCCCATCCCAAGCAATCAGAGAAAGACACGTCGTTGGGGTGGCTAGCCAGGTCAGCGAGGGCGTCCATCTGAACCAAAAGGAAAAGGGGCAAGGGTGAGAACCGGTTAGTGCCAAAGAGCAAAAACAGATTCTGTGCAGGGTGGTAAAAATTACAAAACTCGAAATCTACAAGCTCAAAAATTCCCAAATTTGGCCAGGACATTGTTTAAACAATTCCTAACAAGTTTCCTGTTGGAGGTTTGAGCAAAAACTGTCGTTAAGATGGTGTAAAAATTCAATTTTTATCTCACTGTCCCCATAAATTTCCAGCAGACAGTGGGTTACCATTTTTAGCATAACTCAAATTTTACTGAACCATTTTCGTTGAAATTTCTCCAGCATTTACTTCATAATATTTATGACAACTTTCGTGTTGAACACTTTTTCGTTCGACAACGTTTTCAGTTTCGAATTAAGGGTGCAAACAGATTGTTCTCAGCAGGATTTTTGGGTTGTGATTTCAATTCCTTTGACGGCGGTTCGATTTGGTCACTTATTAGTATTCGATATTAATTCGGTGAGATGCAAAGCATGAGCGGCCTATTCGTTCTCGCCAACACACATGCCAATAAACCTTTGGCTTACGAAGTTAGTGCCGGTGGCTAGGCAATATCCGTCTCTCCCTATATTATCTAGCCGAACTTTTCTAACCGTTCATCTTACGGAATCGTGGTTAGTGTACCTGCAGAAGATTTCATTCCAGAGCATGTATAATCAACCTTTCGTGCCAGCACTCACGAAAGCGTCTCCATTCATTACCACCCACTATAGAGGTGGCACCCGAACGTTTAACATTGAACGGGCAATGTTCATATGTCACCAAAGCAACATATTGACAGTTTCATACGCTATTGAAATAGCGTATTGACTTTGTGCCACCATCATATTTGCATATGATGCCGTGGTACGCTACAGCAATCGCCGTACCTTGCGCCCACCATCCTATTCTAGTTTCATACGCCATCACAGCGTATTGACTATGTGCCGCCACTATATTTTCATATAGTGCCGTGGTACGTTACAGCAATCGCCGTACCTTGCGCCCACCATTGCGTAAAGTAAATGACAGAATGAAATGTGCTGGAAGTCAGTATAATATACTATTTGCCACCTATCATATCGTGATCCCTTATCCCACATAGGCTTCACGTTCTAGGTAACATCCTTAGCGGTCCTAACAACAACCTTCCACCGAAAAGCACGGCGGAAGTACGAGTTGGCAAATTTTATTCCAAAAATATTTATTTAAGGTTTGTTGGTCTCTCCGGTGCGCTGTTTCGGCTCTGATGCCAGCTGTGGCGGACCACTCCGAAATTATTCCAAGTTAAGTACCTCGGGACCACCAATCAAGTAGTCAGGCACTTAATCCGGAATAAGCTGGAGCGCCGTCGGATTAAACCCGATTAACCACGTTCTTTTCTCGATCGAAACAACAGCACGCCCACACGAAGGTGAGTTCCAGAGATTACAACAATCCACAAATTAACTTACACACATAGGTGTCACAAGTTATTACAAACCGAGATCAAATTGAAAATCAGAGTACAAGTCTTGCAGCGGAATAAAAGTTCATAACAACTGAATTTAGATGTCCATTGCAGCGGAAGTAAAACAATCTAACGACGATACAAGTAACTCCGTGCTGAAGCCTGCCACGAAGCTACTCCTCCCGATCCTCGCCAGAGGACGGAACCCATTCGATGTGCCAGCCAGGTGGAACCTGGACAGGCCAAGTCATAGCATCCACATCCAAAAGGATACCTGTAAAATAATGCCACAAGCAAGGCTGAGTATACTAATACTCAGCAAGGCTTACCCGTCGGGTGAAAACTACATCACCGACATCTAGACAATGAGAGGCTTTTGGCTGGTGGGTTTGTTTGCCAAAAAGCAACTAAAGGTAGATCCTTGCTTTCAAGTTTTAGCATCAGTTTCTAGTTTATTTAACCATTCTAGATTAGCATCCTCTCTAAGCATGCAAGTGGAGCAATACAAATTAATTCATAGAACAAATTCATAATCTCATAATTCCACTTATTACTCAATGTAGCAGGGCGGTCAAGCAGTCTCATTAACCGCGAGAAGCGGACAGTTCGAACCGAATTTTGCTACCTGGCCAGGGGAAACCCAACACACACGGATACTCTGCTTGCTATAAAAGGTACAAGCATTTCCCAACCTTTCCCATCGATCCACAATTCGGAACCGGGTCCATTTCCTTAGGATAAAGGTTTACTGCTTCACTCACAGTCTCACGCATATATCCACAAGTGTACGGCAGGGGAAAACAAAGTTTCCAAGGAGAGATGGCTATCGGCCCTAGCTGCTTCAATCTGGTACCGGGCTTACCGATCCCCATACATCGGCATGCATGTGGTACGTTCAAAAACTTGACACACTCAACCACACATTTCGACCTTAAATCAATTATCATACACGGACGGGAGATCTACATCTATCATCCCGCCCGTCAATCCTTATGATTCCAACATAAGTAAAGACAAGCAAATCCTATGTCTCGCGAGTGACAGGAAATCACTCGACTTGTAACGGACCTATAGCCATGCACTATCGATCCCTTTCATACTAGTATTGCAAGTCATAGGTACTAGGAAATGTGCAGCTAAGGTATTCAATCAACTCCTTGAACGTAAATGCACAAACATAGAGAATTCAAAGTGCATAATTTGGTAAAGTTAGGTTATGCTCCGGGGCTTGCCTTCTTGCTCGGACTGGGGGTTAGCCTACGGGTTGGTCGATCCTGCACCGGCACCTTCCTCCGGGACTTCTTCCTCGTCTGCGGGAATGAGGTGGTAGTTGCCGTTCGGGATGGCGCCTTCTACATGAGATGCATAACTTAGGGTGGCTGTTCTGGAATTTCAGATTCCATTTATTTTATTCTAACTAACTACAAAAAGGTTTATTCTTTTATATAAATCGATTTCCATCTAGATTACTTCGCATTTTTGTTTCTCCTTTTCTGCTCATCATTTTTATCTATAAACTTTAAGACAGCTACTGGAGTATAAGAGTTAAGCTCACTCCAAAATTTAGCTAATTTTGAGCTACACATAATTTATTAAAAATATAACAAGTTGCTGCCAGCAGAATTGAATTTAATTCATATAAAATCGAAAATTCACCCATTTCAGGAGATCTTCCTACCAAAGCTAAGCATCAGCATGAGGAGGGCTCTGGCCAAGTGATGGCTCAAAATAACCCTTGGGTGATCCTCAATGATTTTCTAACCAAAAACCATATTTAATTATTTGCCATCCTAAACAGAGCAAAAATTCAGTTTTTCATTTTTAACATGTGTGCTAACAAGTTTTAAGTCTCCAGGAGCAAAATGGTGATTTTTCACTATACAAATTATTTTTAATGATTTCTGCACTGCAAAAAGACAGAAAACCTATTTTAATTCATAACAGGAGCTATAGTTCATATTTTTACGTCCCCTTTGGACACAAGCTGTCCAAAGCCACTATACACAACATATCCAAAGCTCAACCCTAGCGCAGCTCTGGATTGGAAATGGTGCATAACTTTAGATTTTCCTTGTTTGAATTTTAATTCAAAAACAGTTCGTCAAAAGTACAAACATGTCTAATAGAGATTGTAATTTAGACTCTCACGAATCCAGAGAGTATTTTTGTGCATTTTTCTGATTTTTGTACGATTTTTAATGGATTTTACAATTTCGGGAAAATCAAACCTAGACTTAAGAATCTTTTTACGCAGAGAACCCTAGATCTTTCAAAACTTCGCGAACGAGTCCCTGGACTTTTGCGCAGAGACCCCTAAACAAAGGTAGACGATGAACTTGGGTCCCTGGGACCTCGCCGGAGTTGCGCCGGCCAAACGGCGGCGAACTAGGCTCGGGGAAGTGGGGGAAAAGCTTCCTGGGCTCACCACGAGTCGTTTGGGGACGGTTGGGAGGCCGGGGATGGTCGGAGTTTCGCCGGCGACGAGGTGGTGGCGGCGCGGCCGCCGCGGCTTCTACGCCGGTGAGCTCGGGGTCGTTCGCCGAGGTTCGAGGGGTCCTAGAGCACCAGTGGAGCTCGAGGATGCCAATGGCGTGCTCGGTTGACCTCGGGGACGGCTCGGAGTAGGGGCTCGACGTGCGGGTGCTCCGGCGGCCGAAAATCGCGATTTGGGGGAATTCACGAATTCTCGCCGGAGAAGGGTCAATGTCTTGGGGAAAGTTGGGGGTTTTGGAGCTGGTGGAGTGGACTAGCTCCGTGCGGGATGGATTTGGGAATGGTGGAGCGTGGACGAGGAATTTCGCGAAGAGCTTGGGTTCGGCTTGCGCGTCGCGAGGAGGAAGAAGACCGAGCGAGCGCGGGGAAGTGGAAATGGCCAAGTGAGCGAGTGAGAGGAGGGGTGTGAGTGCGCGGTGGAGTGATTGAGCACGCAAGGGAGGCACTGTGCGGCCTCGGGAGCGTGCGAGCGCGTGGGTGGCTGTCGCGGTCGCCATTGATGGCGCGCGAGCTCGAACAGAGCGCACACGCGCGGTTGGGCGTCAAAGATCATCGCGTGAAGAAGTGGAGATCCTCAGCAGAGGCTTTGGCGCGATGCGAATGGACTCTACCGCCTGCAGTGCGCTCGGCGCGGCGCGAGCGCGCGTGCGGCCACGGCGGCGCGCGACCGTATGATGGCGCTCCGCGGCGCGAGGCGAGGCGAGGCGACAGCGGCGAAGTGATGGCTCGGGAGTGGCCGGACAAGAGCTAGGCGACAAGCGCCAGCGTCCGCCGCGGCTTGGCCAGCTCAGCGCCGCCTGCGCCGCTCGCCGGCCACGTGGCGGCCGAGCTCCGGCCAGCGCAGCGCGCGCCAGGGGCACTGTAGCATGCCCGTGGAGCTCCGATTTCCAAATTCGAATTTTCTCCAAAAATTCGAACTGAACTTCGAAACGGGTAAAATTAAAAGTTGGGGTCAGAGGTGTGGGACACAACTTTCGAGCTTGGACCAGGCACTTCGACCAGGCGCTACGGCGCTTCGAGCTTGAACGCAAGCTCGAGCTTGCCGAGCCTCGAATGGTCGGAAACGCCACTCGAGGGTGAGTGCCCCCCCTCGAGCTTGGCTGCGAAGCCTCGAGCGTGACGGAACGTCGCTCGAGGGTAAGTGCTCGAGCTTGGCTGCGGAGCCTCGAGCGTGCCGGAACGTCGCTCGAGGGTGAGTGCTCGAGCTTGGCTGCGGAACGTCGAGCGTGCCGGAACGTCGCTCGAGGGTGAGCCCTCGAGCTTGGCAGCGGAGCCTCGAGCGTGACGGAACGTCGCTCGAGGGTAGTGCCCCCTCGAGCTTGGCTGCGGAACCTCGAGGGTGACGGAACGTCGCTCGAGGGTAAGTCCTATCGTGCGGCCTCGATCGTCACGGAAACTACTGGCTAGGCTCGATCGTGACGGACATAGCTCGATCGTCACGGACATGGCTCGATCGTCACGGACATAGCTCGATCGGGACGGATATACGGCTAAGCTCGATCGTGACGGACATCCGGGCTAAGCTCGATCGTGACGGATATACGGGCTAAGCTCGATCGTGACGGACATCCCCGCTCGAGGATCATCGAGCGGAACGAACGCCGTGGCGAGGTTGTCGCGAAGGGCTGTAGGTGATGACAACTACTCCTTTGGTCCGAGATTTTTAAGTTCAGCACCCAAGTCTTGAGATTTCAGTTGGGTGTCCAAACAACCCTTGTTTTTGAATTATAATTGAATTTTTGACGAATTTTTGAATTTCAACCCAATTCCCTGTTGCATTGATTTTAATTGCACTTTTTAATTCTTTTGACATCAGAGATGTCACAATCGACCAGCCCGCCGAAGGTTGGAAAGGTGATGCACATCAACTGCAGCTGCAAGGCATCTTGGAGTCCACTCCGGAAGCGAGTCTGCCTCTTCTGGTCTGTTGACACCTCATCTGGTGCGTTGCGGGCTAGCTCGAGGAACTTGTCACGATAGGCAGTGACACTCATTCCTTCCTATGTCAGGGCTAGGAACTCCTTCTTCTTCAGGACCATAAGTCCCTCAGGCACATGGTGAGCACGGAAGTCGTCACTGAACCGCTGCCAGGTGATCTGGTCACGATCGGGCTGCGCATATTGGTATGCCACCCACCAATCGAGAGCGGCTCCTTCAAACTGTCCAGAGGCGTAGAGCACCTTCTCCCTGTCATCACACTGAGCAATGTCGAGCTGTCTCTCCACTGCCTTGATCCAGTCTTCAGCTTCCATCGGGTCCTTGGCGCGGGAGAACTTTGGCGGGCGCCCCTTCAAGAACTCTCCCCTCTTGTCCCGGATGGGCTGGGGAGGTGGCTGAACAGGTGGATTCTGCAGGTTCTGCTGCATCAAAGCTATAGCCTAGGTCAACTGTTGCATCGTCTGTGTCTGCAAGCGGACCAGATCCTCCATGGTGGGCGGCTGGTTCTGGTTCTGGTTCTGGTTCTGGTTGCCACCACTCGACGCTCCTCTTGTTGCAACCATCTATCATTTATTAAGCAATCATAGATCAAAACCTCAACATTCACATTCGCAGTCATGTCTAAATCCCGTGCCAAAAACAGAAGCAATCCACTGGCAAGATAAGGTACTCAAGCGATAGGAAAGATGATAGATGATGTGCACAAGAGGTTAAGAACCCAACTATTTAATCATTAAATACCTTATACCTTAATCCAATACTAGATGATTGCAGACTTTCATCTACGCTCATCACAATCATTACAAAGATCCAAATCACACATAAGCATAATAATAAATCATCCAAGTATTTAAAGACATGGTTCACACATGACTCGACACACTAAGACTCGACTCTTTTTTTTTTACTCAAAATGTACTACTCGATCCCTATTACAACTTCATGGAAGCATCTAGGGGTCGACGGTGGTGTGGGCGGCTGGGGAGTTGTAGCGTGGCCTCCTGTGCTGTGGTGACTCTCCACGGTACTCTGGGCTGCGGGGTGCGGGTCCTCCCAACTGGTGCTGCAGCTCCTCATTCTTCTCCTACATGGCGGTGAGCTTCCTCTTTGGCATGGCATTCTCATCAGACACAGCATCAAGCTCTGTGTTGAGAGTGGCCACAAGCGCCACTGTGGAAGCAAGCTGGGGGTCTTGAACGTTCGCGGTAGACGTGATGGTGCAAGCTGTGGCACCACTCTTGCGGCGGGGGTGGTACCTCTCTGGCTCATCCTTGATCTTGGCGAAGCACTTGTGACGGTAGACGTAGTAGGCTTGGCGAGCAGCATCGGCGATCCCTGCCTCCTGGGTATCACGGTCAGACATAGCGTAGTGAACCGATATCTCGCGAGCAGCCCTTGCCACCTCATCGGTCACCCTCACGTGCACAGTGGTCCTCCAGAAGCTGCGGTAGAGGGCGTGCGTCCACCACTCACTGCGGTACTCCACTCCAACACGACCGAAGCGGTAGCGGGTACGAAGCACTCGGAGAAGCCGGTTGTGGAAGAAGTGTTCGCCTCCATCCCGGACGAACTTGTAGACGATCCACCGGGACGTGCGTGGAGCTACCTGGCGTGGTGACAGGACAGGTGTAGGGCTCCGGGGCACTTCATCATCATCAGATGCGTCCTCGGCGTCCATCTCTTCATCATCAGTTGCGGCCACCATCTGATCTTCTTGCCCTCCTACGGTGGACTCCGAAGTCTCAGGCTCTAGCTCCTTGGGTTCCTCTTCTTCAGGCTCTTGTTGGGGCTCCTCTACAACTTGCTGTGTCTGAAGCTCCTGTTGCTTGCGCATGCGCACCCAGTCCCTGTAGGTGTCCGGGTGCTGCCTCTTCAGCGGGTACTCTGCGACGCGATATGGGAGTTCCGACATCTTGGGCCTGTGGGGGGTCACGTACGTGCGAGCCAGCTATAGAAACAAGATGAGCAAGTAGACAAGGGTTAGAAACTTTTTCGCAATGGACAACGGTAGGATAGAACACCATTTTAAAAATAAAAACTCAACTCCAAGGTAGAGGATAACAAAAGAGCAAGGGTTAAGCAAAATCTAATCGACCGTTCTATCTAGGCTGTGATCCTACAGTCAGCATGGCTCTGATACCAACTTTGTAACACCCAGATTTCCAAGGAATCCGAATGCTTCTATATGCGTGTCCAGGATGTCCACAGAACACATATAGATTACAAATATTGAATCACAGAGAACACCATGCTCGAATAAAATAGTTTACATCAGAGTTTAACACAAGACATAGTCTTTCACAAATAACACAGCGGAAGTCTTAATATTATTAAACATCTTAACTAGGTAGAGCCTCAAGTCCACAGGGACACCGACTGGTTGAACACAGCTAGAAGTACGGCAGATCCTCCGGAAACTCAGCAAGCGACTGATCATTCACTGCTCCATCTGTTACCCATCCGGGATTTTGTTGAATAGTTGCAAGTGTAAGTAAACCATCTTACTTAACAAGTATAACACGGGTTATGCAAGAACAAAAGGCTTGACACGGTTATACTGCATTAGCACTTTTAGTTGTTTCATTTTATTATCATCTAATTTACTACAAATAAATAGAACCCATGTATGAACCCATTAATAGCAATGTATAAGTGATTATAGAACAATCCAACATCAACCACTAATATCATCTTCTAATAAAAAAGGATCCAGGCCGCTCGTATCCGTGAGCACGGCTATCATGATAGATCAACACTCTGCAGAGGTTTCGCTCTTTACCCGCCGGTCACATAAATCCAAAAGAACTTATGTTACGAGGACTTTCACAAAACACCCTAACAAGCACAGTAGCCGTTTTGGTTCAACATAGGCAGCATAACCCAAGGCATCGAGATTGATGTATGCTCAGGGCGCAACGTGAGGGGGTCAATGGCGTCCAGAGCGAGAGCGCAATCATCGCAACGTGTGAAGCTGCCGTACATCGGGTGCTTACACCATGGGACTTTGCCTAACGAGACATAGCCAACGGATAAATCCGTCCTCGATGGATCAAACTATACTCTCACCCATGCTCCCTACATACGCCTTTCGGTAACCACTGGCGAGCTAGAGACGTACAAGCTAATCATCCAAGACCAGAGCCATTATAGTTCCAACGGCGGCGAACAAGTTCCTGGGTTGTCGCTTTAAGAACCGGACCTTATGGAGAGACATTAGAACAAAGCACGAAGCACATGCTCTAATTCCCTAGATCAAACCTTATGGAGACACTAGAACAAAGCACACAGCACATGCTCTAGTCCCCCGAACCATGTTGCTAAAAAACATCTTTTAACCATCATTGAAGTGAACCATTAATTCAATATTGACATTAAAAATAAATGTTGGTTGCAGCGCGTAGCATAGACTAACTATAATGCATAAAACCCGGGTAAACAAGGAATAAGGTAAAGACTAGGTACAACCTTAATGTTTAACAATGTTAGACACATGCACATGAGTAGGGTGATTAAATGGTGTATAGGTAACAAGGATTGTCCGTGTTATACTTGCCTTCCTCAACGAACTGTTGCTGCACCTGCTCTTCGGGAACGGGATCGTCGGCGAACTCGAACGGCTCGTCAACTACTCACATTGAACACCACACAAGCATCCACACATACATGCAAACAAGGCATTTAATTAGAACAATACACCAAACATAAACAAAAGATGAAAAGAAGGCTTTAGAGTTACTGTACGCTTCACTACGAACACATGAGCGCAAAAATCACTCAAATCGGAGTTAAAACGGAGAAACTACGCTTAAAACGGGCTCTAAGGGCTTGCTGGTGAGACTTTTAGGCTTCCAGGGGTGTTTTTGAAAGAAACCAGGGACCTAAAACATAATTTCATATAAAAACTCGAGGACTAACGAGTAAAAACGTCTCCTAGGACGGCGGGTACGATTTTCCAAAAGAGCGGGGGCTAAATCGAAAGAAAAAGGACTTAGTTGTAAATACTTTTGAATAGAGGTGGACCGCGGGTTGATTTCTAGAAAACAGAGGGGCTCTTTTGCAAAAACGCCACGGCGACGGCTGGATGCTGACGTCGGCTGACGTCACGGTCTACTGTGCCGTGGACCGGCCGTAGACCGCGGTCCACGGGTCCACGGTGAACCGGACCGGGTTTAAAACGGGTTTAGATCTGGGCTGTGGGATCTAGATCGGACGGCTCTGGGCGTTTGGGGGCAGAGGTCACCGGAGCGCGGCGGCGCCGCCCGCGGCCGCGGCAGGGCTTCACCGGAATTGGCTCGGCTCGGGGCTACGGTGGAACAAATCTCGCCGCGATGGATCCTAGAGAGAGGAGAGAGAGTGCGGCTTCGATCTTGGGGGTCGGGAGCGGGCTTCGCGCAGCGGAGATGGCTCGCGACGGCCGGCGGCGGCTCGGGAACTCCGGCGAGGTCGCGCGCGTGGGAGAGGGCAAGAGAAAGAGGGTAAAGGGGCTTGGCGAGTTCCTCACCTCGTGGTGGAGCTCCGGGACAAGCTCGTGGCGGCAATGCGGCGGCGAGGCGATGGCTAGGCGGCGGCAGCTCGAAAAGAGGGTGGCGGCTAGGGTTTTGAAGGAGGGGGTCGAGCGAGGGGGAGGCGGCGCTTAAATAGGCCGGCCGAGGTCTCCTTGGCGTGCGCGCCAAGCAGCGCGGAGTCCGGGCGCGGCGCGTGAGCGAGGCGGACTCGCGGCGGCGCGGTGTCCTGCTCGGACATGGCGGGAGGAAGAAGACGGCGCTGACGCGTGGGGCGAGCGCGTCAGCGGCTGCGGGAGGGAGAGAGCGCTGACAGGTCGGGCCCACCTGGCAGAGAGAGAGAAGAGGGGAGAAGGGCGCGGGCTGGGCTGGCGGCTGCGGAAGTGGGCCGCACGAGAGAAGAAAAGGGTTGGGCCGCGGGGAAGAAAAGAGAGAAAGAGTGGGCCGGCTGGGCTGAAAAGGAAGAAGGAAAAAGGGAGAAAAAGAAAAGGTTTTTCTTTTATTCAAACTCTCATTTGAATTTCAAATTCAAATTCAAATTTGAATTCAACAATCAAAATTAAATGCACCAGCATGAATGCAACAATAATGTTTCTATACCCTATATTTGCATTTAATTATTCAAAATTTTATTTTCCCTGCATTTTTCATGAGCACTTGAATATAAGAGCCAATTATTTACTAAATTTTAAATAGGGCGTTTTTAGGGTGTTACAGCCGCAGCAGCAAGACCTCGCCGTCGCGCTAGCAGGGAAGGAGCAGAGACGGAGACCGGAGAGAGAGGACGGAGAGCTTGAGAAAACAGAGAGGACGGAGAGATCCAGAGGTGTCACGCGAAATATCTGGATCCACCGGTTGGAAAAAAAAATAGAGAGAGGAAAAAAAGGAAAAGGAAAAATAAAAATATTAAAAAGAGAAGAAAAAGAAAGAAAGAAAAAATAAAGGAAGAGGTTGAAGAAAGGAAATATGAGGGGGAGAATATAGAGTAGTTGGGATGGTTGAATAAAATATAGGTTAGTTGGTATTGGGTATGAGATATAGAGTATGACGGGTGCGGAATAAGTTGGGATAGGGTATGGAATCTCGATGATCAGGTAGTAATATTCCTTTTAGGAGATGGAAATAGAGTACCACCAGTGCGGACAGCCCAATAGACAAGGTACGGGAGCAGCCGACAGCAGCTCCTCATCCATCTACTTGACTACTTCATGGTGATAGTGTCACAGATTTGTGGGGCTAAGAATGCCAGAGGCCACATAGGCACATACGACATCTGGCCATGTCCAATGGCGGCTTGTAATGGTGATAGTGTCACAGATAATGTCACCGATTAGTTGCTAATGCAATGGAGGCTTACTGGTCCAGACACATCCGGAACCGAAAACACCGGCGTGATTAGCATCTCTGTGATGCGAGGCCTGTGTCTGATCCAAGGGAGGAAGGACTGTCCCAATACGAACAACCCAAGGAGGGGCCACCGCAGACACTTATTCAGTTATCAAATTTGACAGACATCCAAAACAATTTACCTGAAGAACAACTGTTCATTCATTTTTTTTTAAAAAAAAAGAAGAACAACTGTCCATTAGTAGGCTACATGCATGTACTATACACATGGGTTTACCGTGAATTAACTAATAAGCAGATGCCGATTGATGCCTACTTGCGTATAGCGATCTACAGTATTCACCAGGCCGGTCTGTCAGTGACGATGCATGACGGTTATATGTGCGCGTACCATTTTCGCTCAATGAATTACTGAAGGGCCGGGGGGCGGGAGGAAGGGAATGCAAGTCTTGTGTGGAGCACCGCAATCGTCGATTGCGTCTGGAAGACATTGTTTGCAACACAACGATTCTGCACGCGGCCACGCAGCATCTCACGTTTGCTGGAACCTTTTTCACGCTGCCTCCATTTCTTTTTGCTACTGTGAAGTACTTATATGAGGGAATTTTTTAATTTAAAATTTTACTGTAAATATGGAACAACAAAATAAGACTTTAACTTGATTCTAACAACTTTCCATCATAATTATTGAGATCGGACCGGGCATGGAACCAGTAGACCTCTCGGATGATAAAACATGGGCAGAGATGACGCATGTCAACTGCAAACTCTCAATCAGGTCTTGATTTGGCCAGCGTATTTGGGCCCATGGTGCAGTGAGAATGAGAAAAAATCAGTAAAATCACCCATAAAACTCAGCCTAGGCAAAACAGTCCGTGCCTAAAGTGCTCTCTCCAGGAAATAGATTTTTATAGGGGCAGTGTTGTATGGACTAAGTTTGCACGGTGTAAACCAAACCGAAGTAAATGAGTAGGGTGTGTTATGCACAATACAAGTTTTTTGAATGTCCTGGAGACAAAAAGTCCTACTGAAATTGGATGCCAGCATCACCAGTTTTTGCGTTGGATTCAGTCAAAACCTGTATATTGCACATGAAATCAGATCTTTATCTGGACTTGTAGCTATCTCAATGGTTGGCAATACCACAAAAGATGGGAAAATACAAAGATTGCTGGACTGGCCAGTGCCTATTTAAAGTTTGCACCAGTCAACAGTTCAGCAGAACATAACGGTTTCTTCGTAATAAGGATGAGTGAAACGCTAAGTAAACTAATGCTGAATTAGCAGAAGTGATCTGATGCACCACTAATACTATTTTTTTCTAAAAAAAGGAGGGGAAAACGAAACCTAGAGAAGATACTTTCCATATTCATTTTATGGTTGCTTCATTTTAAAATATTCGGAACGAAATTGAAGATCAAAGAGACTATTTTCTTATGAATGATATAAAACCCTTAACATCGTCGGGAAAGGGTCTGCTGCTTACAGCTCAATATCATTTTTTCCCACTAATATGAATTCGTAAAAGGAACTAGAGACATTACTACACAATCCACTAGTATGCACATGTGCATGTGACAGTCAATAGTGCCAAACATGTCTAATAAATTGGACCAATAAGATTAGTTCACATCTTAGACCATCTTTGGCAGATTGCCTATCCCAATCACCAATGGAAAACGTCTACTAAACCCCCAACCTATGGGGTGTGGAGCACATAACCCCCTACCTTTGAAAATGGTTCTTTTACGCCCTGAACTTTCCAGAACCGGACAAATCACCCCCTGAAATAGTTTTGGACGGTGATTTGCTACAGTAACGATGGTTTTATCTTTTTGTTCTTTCGGCTAAATCTTTAAAAAATCATAATAAATCATAGAAAAATTATAAAATAGAAAATTCAATTTCGTTGGACTCTAAATAAGTAGATATACATAGTGAACATATAATATGATATGTTGTCAAACATTTTTTTGTTGTAGCTTCAGATCTATGCTTTTTATAATTAAGTTATATTTGTATTAAAATATAATAACATACCATATTATATGTTCCCCGTGTATATCTACTCTTGTGGAGTGCAAGAAAATTGAATTTTATATTTTGTGATTTTTCTATGATTTATTACGATATTTCAACTATTCGGCGAAAAAACAAAAAAAGAAAACCGCCATTACTGTAGCAAACTGCCGTTCAAAACCACTTCAGGGGGTGATTTGTCCGGTTTTGAAAAGTTTAGGGGGGGGGGTAAAAGAGCCATTTTTAAAGGCTGGGGGGTTATGTGTTCCACACCCCATAGGTTAGGGGGTTAAGTAGACTTTTTCCTAAAAAAAATGAGGGATTAGAGGGATATGAGGTGGCTAGGTGATCCATATTACCAGTATCATTACTAATACCAAAATATTTTTGGTAGTAACCAAAACACACCTCCCTCTTATTCATATGTAAGTGATTCACTCTCTAACCTAAAGGGTTTTTTTGGTAGTGATGACCAAAACCAAAGAATTAGCTATTGGTAAGGGAAAGTGAAAGAGTTTTGGTAATAGATGATGAGTAATCCGCTGGAGATCCTCTTAGTGTGTTTGAGATTTTTCAGGATGACTTGATTTTAAAGGAGGGATTATTGAAAATCCATTTTATAAATATATTGTGCTTTTGAGATAATCCATTCGCATATGTGCTCTGTACTTACTTATTGCTCCGAAGCTTCGGTGTCATACAAGTAGAACTTCTAAATTTAGAGGAATCTATATAGAAATTTAAAATATGGGTTTTCATTTTTCTTTGATTAAAGTAATATAGATTGAGACCTAGAACATAGCCGAAGCTATTTCAAATCATTCGCCTATTCATCGGGTTATATGCACTCATGCTTTATTAGAGAACTAATAGTAGTGCAACTAGCACATTCTCCTATTGTTTTTTAGGAGCAATAGCTTGAGTATAGCTATCTGAGATGGCAATTGTTTGAAGCTTTCTTGCCGACATTTTAATATATGAAAAATTCTGGAATGACAATTGCAACAGCCAACAGTTATGTACACGTTGTAAGTACTCACGATGCATGCAGAGGCGCTGAAAATGTAGAATTTTATTGGTTGCTAATTTACAATGTGAAGATACCAAATGCAGTTTCTCCCATACTGGGCGAGGAGCAAGTAGTATTTCTTCTGTAAAAAGTATAAACATACAACTCTGCCAACTCATAAGTTTCTCATTTTGATAATAAGTTTTTCTTTTCTGGTGAGATTGTTCCATCATATTTGGTAAACTGGCAGAAACGATGAGCAAGAGAATAAAGGATGGCAGCTGACCAAAACCACCATATAGCTGTTCCAAGATATTGTCAAAACAGATATCCATGAAAAACTAATGATGTGGCCGCCACATAACATCAATTTGCCACGTAACATCAAGGCAAAAAGGAAACATACGCAGCAGAATCTGTAAACAGAACACAGACATGTATCAACTCAGCAAAATGAGCAGAATAGATGCAACTTCACATTAAATCCATGAACCCTCATTTCCAAATCTACTATGCATGCGACAACAGAGAATGTATGATAGTTGAAAGATAAAGGCTACTCTACAAATTCTGACTATAAATAATTCCCGAGAAGTATCAGTTGAAGTATGGCACTATTCATAGCTCAAGTCAAAACCAAATAGCCACTGTCTGACAAGTGCAGCCTGTTGCTCATTTTGCTTGTAACCCCTGTTTGCAGGGTTTGATCGACCAAACAAGACTATGTATGGACTTCATGTCAACCCTGTGATTCTCGTAAGCGCGCGATCAATTCATCCTGCAAAAAGCAAAGAATGGGATCACACTTTTGAATTGATCCTGGAGTGATAGTGGGCCTAAAATGACTAATATAAGCATGGACAAATAAATAAACTTTTCTTCGAATACCCCAGGTATTTAAAAAGAATACAGAAGAGCATTGAACCGAATTTCTTTTTTTTAAAACAAAGCATCTTCTTTTCTGATGCCAAATTTGCCAGTATAAAAGAGTAAATATTACAGAGAGCATAACTTGCTAGAACTAAATATATAAACAAAAACAAGTTAAAGTAACGCTACCACTTTAGGGGGGATGAATTTATCTGGAAACTCCATATTTTGTTCAGAAATATCTGCTTGATAGAAGTATTATGTATAACAGGTAAAGGGTTTAGTCTCGCTACTCGAATTTCATAAATCCAACTTTAGCATAATTTCCTAGCATGCTATGCATAGGTATGTTCTGTGCATAATTTGAGATAAAACTCTGCAAGTTTAAGAAATCAGCACCAAGCATCCACGAAAATAACAAGTTCAAGGAACATATTTGGAGTTATATAGAAAGATGGAGTCTGCAGTATTTTGTGATATGCAATGAAATGTTTCTGCATACAATCATATTTTGTGATATGCAATGTAATCGTGATTCGTGTCAATACAATCTACAGATGGAGCATAAAATCAAATGATGTGCTAGTCATTAAGATTTTAGACAAGATTCAACATGGTTTCTCTTGCCTTTTTCCCTTTGGTAGAGAGGCCACCTTGTCGTAGAAGTGCACGTAACCTCTCAACTGTAAATGATTGGAGCGTGTGCTGTGAAAATCCAGAAATTGTTTCTTCTGCAAGATTAAATATCTGTAAGGTTCAAGAAAAATACTTATGTTGAGTTTCGAGAAATATAACATTGCAGTAATTTAACTTCTTAAAATTCTATTAATGCATAAGTAGATCTTAGACAGTAGACAAATTATCAAACACAAACATGAAAAACGGCTAAAAATTAAATTTGTGACAATTGTGTTATATGCTGATTTTATTATGACCTGCAATAAAATTTTCCAAAAGAAGGTGGCAGGAAACTGGCAAAAAATGGCTTCCATTGAAAACCGGGCAGGTTTTTTTTTTTTCCCGCTCTACCCTCCAAGATGCTACAGAAGAGAAGCTGACTCACACCTCATGAGTAATGAATACAACTAGGTGCTGAGGTGACGAAACTGAAACTTTACCGTAGACTGATGATCCAGAGGAAGTACCCAAGTTAGCCCTCTTTGCTACATTGTTGACATCCAAACTTCTGGCAGCAGATCTGGTACGATAAAAAGAGAGCTTCAAAAGTGAACTTATGAAAAGCCACAGCATCCAATTAACAATAAGAAGTCAAGCACCCATGAATGAAGCTCCATAAAGTTCCTGATGGCTAGGTATCATATGTCTCAAGTAGCTAATATAACATGATCACATGATATTATCAGCAAGCAACATTTATCAGTTTCTGATGATTGGCTTCATTTAACAAATTGCTGAAGCGAATTTGGCATTTATATAGCAACAAACAGCACTAACTTATTTGTAAAGAAGAATCCACATGTTTTTGTAAGCCATTGCCATTAACACAGTGTTATAATCAAGGAGATTACCCTCTTCTGACAAAATGTTTCGACATACTATGTTTATCATAAGCCATCGCCTCAATAAGTGCCCATCATGAATCAAATGACGAGCACCTACGGTTGTTTTCTCAAATGCCTAGGATACTCAAACATATAATGATTGTGTTGTATAGACTGCCTTTATAGGCTTTTGATATGAAATATTAAATTTCTATTAAACCCAGCCTTCTCATCATGATTCGTTGAACATTAATGCACTTGTCAGCAATCATACATTGCACAATGAGACACCACAATAGTTCACAAACCCACATACTGGAATTCTGGTAATGGACCTAGAACATAATGAAATACTGACATTTGGATTAGCGCTAGTTACTCTAGAACAGAAATATCGTGTAAAACTTCAAGGTGTTTGCCCCTATGTGATCATAACTCATTATTAGAAAGGTCCACATATTTGACGTGAAACTGTTATACTAAAACCCATGGTCTATGCACTATGTTCTCTTCAAATCCATACTAGCCATGTCAATTCGAGCATTACAAAAAGATTGCGCCTCTTCATAAATAATAAAAACACTCTATAGGTTCAAGTTAGCCATGCCAATTCTGTGTTTTTCATAATAATTGCTGCTCTTCATTTATTTGAATTGTGTTACTGCAAATTCAAGCAATTCATTTTGAATATCCGCAATGATGGTTGCCCTTCAAATATTCAATTGATAGTCACTAAAACACATGATATGCGTTGAAGGCTTAAATAAAATAATAAATACTAAGAACCACAATGCTTTCTCAAGTATAACAATGTTGTATGAAATAAAGCAGTTGGCGCTTACATAGTTATATTAAATCCTCTAAACGGAACTCAACTAAGTAGGAGATAAAAGTAGATATCCAGGTTTCACATTTATCATCAGATTATCATTTTCAACAGTTAAGAGTTTAACTGTGTAGGTAAACATTTTTTTTAACTTCTATCCCAATGAAAGAAAGGGGAAAACTAAATGTCAATTTTAAGTTCTCCTGAATGCTTGAAAAAAATGGAATATATTTGAACCTATATTTATTCACTTATTCCAACATAATCATAAAGAAAAATAAACTTGACATAAATTCGGGACTCGGGAGCATCAAACATGTCCATGTACTATGTTGAATAAGGATGTCATACAGTATTAAATATAGGCAATTGAGAAACTTATGAGTAACCATTATTCTTCCTACGATGGGTTATTCACTACACAATATCCTTAGGACAAAGAGAATTATTGAAAATGCAGCAAGTGTGTAGCAACTTCATATGCACAGGGAAATTGTACTATGATTATCCACATCAAAGATAAAACTAGTATTAGGAATGTATAGCTAAACATTCCTAATAAGGGGCATTATACAACACAGGCACAGACGGTTTGAACAAGATATTCGCATAATTTTTTTATTTACCTTTTCCCTCTGGTGTTTTCCCCTGGTATTCTCAAACCTGAATCTTTGGTGTCACTCTTCTGCTTGTTCAACTGAAGATGCCTTATCAAAATATTTGTTGAATCTGTCTGTATAACTTGTCCTTCTAAATATAACAAAGAGATTACAAGTCAGATAAACATTAATTGGCATATACCACATATTCATAGTACATAGTGTAAATGTTACCAATAGTATTGGTATATATTATTATGGCAATGAGCCAAAATATATAGGCGTGTGTAGGTGCAGTGCTATGCAGAAAACCCCTTATATAGTGAGGGTATATAGACAGATTAAACCAGTTAAAGACATGCCTGACGTATATCACACAAATTTTGTACTTATTTTTTTTTTAATGTATCACCATTAAGTGGTAACAAATGTGGCGCACTATAGATATATGTAATTATGGAATCATAATACTTGGTAACACTACAAGATCTGAAGTTTGTTTTGCTGATTAAAGTTCCATAGCTTACATATCTTGTTAGAAATAAAAAACATCTTTCATTCATTGTTGACAGGTGATTCTGTCAAGTAATAATAAAAACAGCTAGGTTTAATACTTTAATCACAAAGGTTCCTGTATGGCATTCATCTGTATCCCCTAGAAAAGATACATCACTAACATAAGCTCAATGGAAAACCAAATTCAGAGCACAGTCCGCATATCATGTTTGAGGTTAATGGCACATTTTTAGCTACTAGCGGCTTACAGTATGTATCATAGGGACCATTACGAAGAAAACTTAAACAACACAGGAAAACTATAAACCTACTGAAAATATCAAAAGAATGTAAAGGTGATTTCTCCACTACAACTCGTTAGATCAATTGCCACCTTTACAGTGCAAAATTCCAACAACACTAACAATACAACAATAGATGAATGCATTAAAACAATCTGTTGCACTAAAATTAAAATAAGGACAACAATATCAAGAACAAGCCTACACCAAATCAAAGTTCATAGCAATCTTGCCACCATCACAATATACCCTAACACTAACGAAAACAAAACTCCTTCACATCATGCAGCGGACTACACTGTCACTGCAGAACTTCAGTCATGAAAAATTTACTATAAGTTCTCACCACGCAGTAATGGGGAAACACCTAACTGAATGAACAAAGCATCAATTGGTATGCATTCAACTAAGACTGCTTCATCTGTAGATGTGAGAATAAGCTACATCTTTGTTATGCATAGATCTAAAAGCATACTATCATTGCAAACATTTCAAACAAGCCGAACTTCCATCAAATGCCCACTCGGAAGTGCAAGTCCTGTATATTTGAGCATATTAGACATAAACATTTCTAATCCTTTGAAAAAATTATATGACATGAACTTTCTAATCCTTTGAGTATATTATACACAACATTACCATTTATAATCCAAACACAATCTAGTAAAACTCAAGAGCAAATTACTCAAGCACTCCTAAAATTGTAGATCCTATGCACATCTTTCATGAAAAAAGGACAAAAGCTTTCACCCACAAAGCAAAAGAAAGTGAGAAATGATAATGGTAAACCTTATTAATTTCTATAGTGCAGGTTACGGAAGCAGGCAGAGCTGCACAGTATATTTTGAGCACAGCTTGCACAACATTGTTTTTTTTTTCTTGAGAACACATTACCCGCGACATTTGCCATATACCCTAGAGCACAACTCGACAGGATTGTTTTTTTCCTCGAGCACAACATTCCAATTTCATCGATTTTAGCGCACAGAATACCGGTAGAACTACCAGATTATGATATCGAGCAAAGGGGAGGGCGAAGGGCAAGGGGGATCCACTGACCTGGGGGGTCCGTGCTGTGCTCACAGACGTAAACCCTGAACCCTCCCTGCGCAGATGACAGCCAAAACAAGAGTTTCAGAATGCTCCTCGCCGTGCGAATAGAGACGCCTGAGAACGCCCGAAGGTAGAACCTTTTGGGGATTTTTAGCGGGAGGGTCCGTACCAGGCTAGAGGAGACGGAGCCGGAGGAGAAGTTGCCGCGCGACGGCATCCCTGCAAGAAAATTCGCTGCGCCGCCCCCTCCGGACTTCGTTGGCGCGGGCGAGCTCTTCATGTCTCGGCCGCCGCCGCCGCCGCCGGAACCCTCTTCGGCTGCCATGGGGATGGGTCTTGTTTTTCTTTCCTGTTCCCTTTTTCCTTTTCGTTTATTTAAACCACTTTATTTTTTGGCAACATATCATGTGAAATTAACCTCTCCGTGGTGGACATTAGTGGGAGCCGCATGGTGAAAACCCATTGAAACCCCTTCCAATTTTTAGCTTTTTTCAGTAGTCTATTTTACCGCTGAAGTTTCAAAAACAAGAAATATTTCGTACATTAGCTCTTAAAAAAAGTCAAACTACCCTCGTGATTAAAAGTGACCTACATCCTACGTTGCACCGGTTTTGTCTTATGGCATTTATGCTTATGACACAGGTTCGTCGATAGTCTCGCATGTTATTCGATTATCCTACTGTCTTGCACTAGTTGTGAGGTCACACTAAAAAAATCTTACTACTCCTGAGCTCCCTTTTGTTAGTGTATTTCAGCTACACGTAAGCTGACGATTTAGTTGTGCCACTGGAGCTTGCCAAAGAAGATGAGCACGGTGCACAAAGAAAATGGGTAAATGTGTACATGAGGTCGGACTCACCTAGGGCATAGAGGCATTGTTGGGGAAAGAGTTGGTCAAAGATAATAAACGAAGTTTCCAATTAAGGATTCGGTTCGCAAGACATTTTTAGGATCTTCGCGCATCGGACGAAGGTGAACGGTTGAAGCTTCATTACAATGATCGAAGTCAAGGGAAAACGGTTTTGCAACAAATCAAGGTTGCCACGAAGTTTCGAGGCTTAGTCGAGGGTGCCTCGAGCTTCGTGGGTCAGCCAAAGGTGCCACGGAGTTTTGGTAGATGATCGGAAGAATGGTCAAAGCTCCGGGTGAGGGTCAAAGCTCGAGGGTGCCGAGTCTCTAAGGTTTGACCGTTGAAGTTGACTTCAAAGGTTCGCGGGAGGAAACAAGAGTTGAGAAAGTAAGGAAACTAAGCTTCGATCGCCTAGCAGCGAGAGGCAATGGTCGTTTGTAAGATTTAAATATATAAGTAAAATAAGATGGAGGGAAGCAATGTTCGAGTTTGTGAACTATAATTTAGCTGTAATAGCGGGAAGCAATGGTCATGTAAAATGTAGGGTGAGGTTGACCTCTATAAATAGTAGAAGGCCCGACTCGAAAGGGGCATGTAATACTGAACTAAGGCAATAAAGTTTACATCACTATTGTTGGTACATTTATTGGTTCCGTATCAGAACTTTGACGCCCACCACATGTTTGGCCGAAAAGAAATCCCGATGCCATCTAAGAGAAAATTACGGCAAGTGGGGTCCAGCAATGATGAGCCCGGAACAACAAGCTAAGGTGGAAATGAGAATGATAAGATACAAAAAAAAAAACAAGTGATGGTGACACACAAAACAATGGAACCGATCAGGAAATATCACCAAATAAAACCCAAGCACAGGTGGAGCTACAAGAGTTGTTGAACGAAGTCGAGAAACTCTGAAATGAAAAGAAAAAAATAGAAGAAGAAAGCATGGCCAGGAAGAAACTCCAAGAGGAAGAACGAAGGCTCAATGAGGCAAGGCATGAGCTTCAAGTTTTACAAAGAAAGCTCGACCAGTTCACCAAATCGAGTAGTGAAAATGAACAAGTACCACGAGCAGACTGCCAGCAATCAAGACAACTCTTCCGAACTTTCGATGCTGCCTCACCCTTATCTTAAGGGCTACAAAGTGTGCCATGGCCTCAATCATACAAACTAGTAAAACTACGCAAATACAATGGTACCACATACCCAAGACAATTCCTCATAAGCTATGAAGTGTCAGTAGGTTCAGCAGGAGGAGAGATGATCTAGTATTAGCAAAATCATTCATCATTGCATGCGAAGGCGCTGCTTTAACATGGTTTTCGAGGCTCACTCCTAGTTCCATATTCAGCTAGGAGCAGCTCAAAGCTAAGATTTTGCAAATTTTCCAAGGCTTCTGTAAGGAAAATGGACCTAGGCCATAGTTTGTGATTTTGGCGATTGATTGACAACATAATCATTAGGACTAACAATTTGTCGAGATGATATTTATAGATATTTCTAGGTCCCAAGGATATTTTGGAAGCCATCCAAATGCCTATATAACCAATATTCAAATGATGGTTATCCAAATTGAAGCCATCCAATTCACGTAGAAAAGTGTCATTAGTCATATTCAAGGACATCTAAAAGATGGCAATGAAGATAGAAGAAAAGACCCGCGAAGAAGCAATGAAGAATTGCAAAACGCAGAGGCGTCGACTAAATCGATGGTGTGCCCGTCGAATTAGTCGATGGTGACTGAACACCGGCGTGCATTCGTCTCTGGTGGGCAACGACTAAATCGATGGTGTGCCCGTCGAATTAGTCGATGGTTCGTCGAATTAGTCGATGGTGACTGAAGACCGGCGTGCGTTCGTCTCTGGTGGGCAACGACTAAATCGATGGTGTGCCCGTCGAATTAGTCGATGGTCCATCGAATTAGTTGATGGTGATTGAAGACCAGCGTGCGTTCGTCTCTGGTGGGCAACGACTAAATCGATGGTGTGCCCGTCGAACTAGTCGATGGTGCAAGTAGCCATTAGAGTTCAAAGATTCAAAGAAAAAAGGGGGCGATGACTAATTCGACAGTCCCTCATCTGCACCCGTCGAATCAGTCGATGGTTCGCAGGAAACTGGCAACGACTAGTTTCTTTGGTTGGGGCTATAAATAAGAGGTGCCCCGACCATTTGAAGGGTGCTTGAGCTCAGGGAAGATATTGGCAAGTGTTCTACACATTCTTAAGTGCTCACTCCACCAAAGTGCTAAATAGAATATCTAGGTGATTAGCCAAGTGCTTAGTGCTAGTCTAGACCCTTTAGCGCATCCCTTAGGTGTTTTAGCCTAGAGTTCAGCGAGGTTTGCATACCTCTTTGCTTACCGGTGCTTGCACGCACCAAGTGTTGTAATCCGGGGCTTGTAGTCTTGCGAGACCCTCCAACCGAGTTTGTGGAGAGGCCGCCGGTGATTGTGCAAGGGAGGAGAGGCCCTTGGCGTTTAGCCGAACTCTACCAAGTGAAGGCGGCGAGGAGCATCTGGGGAGGGACGAGCGGAGACCCACTTGCGCGTGGGGAAGTCCCGTGGTCACCCACGGAGTTACTCGATGGGGGAGTTTATGCCCTTGCGCGGGCATTCCCTTTGAGAGGGGCTCCAACAACGAGGATTAGTGGAAAGCTCATGAGCTTTCCGATACCTCGGTAAAAATCGCCGTGCCGGGAGTTTGCTCTTCTCTACCCTTTTAAGCTTCCGCATTTCATACTCACACTACTTTCGGCATTTACCTTTCCTAGACTTGCCATGCTAGTATAGGATTGGACCTAGGGTGCAAAACTTTGTAGCAATAGAGATAGCAACACATAGAGAAAACCTAGAGCATATTTAGATAGAAATTGAAATAGGTTTTTATATGTGCAACTGGAGCCTTAGTTTCTAGATACACCTAATTCACCCCCCTCTTAGGGCGTCACGGTCCCTTCAGCTTCACAAAAACCCATTGTGACCTTTTCAATTGCAAACAGGGTCACAAGGATCCTTTAGTGGAATACTTTAACAGATTCATTCGACTGCGGGGTCAAACCTCGGACGTACCTGACTCAAATGTCACCGATGCTTATATACACGGATTAGGGCCAGGACCATGTGCGTCAGAACTAGTAAAAAACAAGCCTCGCAACATCCAAGAACTTTTTACAGAATTGGAGAAGTTTTGTAGGTCTGGTGATGTTCACCGAAGAATAATTAATGAAAGAAACATATCACACAAAAGCACGCAGCAAAACCGAAGACCTCTAGTCTTTCAAAGGCAGCCCTTTGCAAATCATAACTTCCCAATGCCAGTGTTCAACATTGATGAGGTAGCCTCGAAGTCTTCAGAATTCACACCTCATTAAGATATTTCTAGCCAAAATTTTGCTCAAAACCAAAGAGGTAGAGGAGGTCATGCATGAGGTCAAGGCGCGATCGAGGCCAACAACACGATGGCAACTCCCGAATCTAGTTTTGTCAATTCCACAAAGAAGGATCGGATCACGACACATCAAGATGCCAGTAGCCCAAAGAGTAATGCAAGAACTATAGCAGAGCAAAGAAAATATGAACCATAGAGTTGTAAATTTCGCAACAACCTGGGATCAACCGCATAACCCAGCTAACTCCCATTCATGCTCGGTAAACGCACAGTGGCAGCAAAGAAATCATGAAAGGTCGCAGAACGCTGATCAGAGCTCCCAACTTCAATGCCAAAAAAGCTACCATCGACACCAAATCAAAAGCCAGAGCTAGTAACAACATCGCAAACCAAAAACCAAAACCCCATACCATCATACGAATACGAAATGATACTACCCATCATAGGAGGTTCTTCTATGGAATTCGAATCCAAAAAGCAAAGGCGTGATTATTTCAGGAGAGTTCGCTCTATTTTACCAAATGGCCCTACAAGAAAAATGAGCCGGTCTCACATTCTAATAATCTTCACGTAACAAGACTTGAACCTTTGTTCTTTCCCACATAACGATGAAATGTTAATTGAAGCCAATGTCTCCTGTTGGACAGTCACCAAAATTCTCATGGGCATTGGAAGTTCAGCTGATAACATGTTTGCAAGCGCCTTTGACCAGATGTAAATTGATAGAAAACTGCTTCAACCTTCCGATACCCCACTCATCGGGTTTGGAGGAAAAAGAATTACAACATAGGAAAGATAGATCTGCCCATAACACTTGGCGACCGCAATAACCCTCGAACGAAGCACGTCACTTTCGATGTCGTGGACATGTACTACCCTTACAATGTCATTTTGGGAAGATGATTCTTGAACAAATTTGAGGCCATTGCTACGTCCAACATTAGGTGGTGAGTTGACCATGTCCCAAAATAGCATTCAAGTTCTTTGGGCCATTTCATGTGTTGGAAAAGGTGGCTGCAGTGGCATATAAGTTGGAGTTGCCGGTGGGAAGCCTGATTCATCCAGTCTTTCATGTGTCGCAATTGAAGCCGTTTACACCAAACTATTCACTTGTCTTCAAAGAACTACCAAAGGTTGTGGACATGGATACTCTGCATGTCCAGCCAGAAGCTATAGTAGATCACCGTTTGGTCAATAAGGGAAGTCAAGCTATTCCTCACGTGTTGGTGAAATGGGATAAGGTACATGCCAAAGCTGTTACATGGGTGGAAGTGTATGTCATCAAGAACATATTTCCTACTGCCATTGCTTGGGGTCAAGCAATGTCTGAAGGCGGGGGAGGTGTAAAGACCGATGTACATGCAAAGGCAGGAAAATGAGGCGAGTGCCTTCTAGAGTTGAATGATCTAACGTGGCATGCATTGTGTCATGAGGATGAGTGCTTGCGGATCCCATTTGTCATTGAGCCGTTCGTATATAAGAGTCGACATTTTGTTATAGGCAGCCAGGAACTTGTTTATGAAGAAATAGAGAAACTATGTCTCAAGGTTTAGGGTTCCTCGCCCTACCTCAACTACATCCGATCTCCCTTCTGTGATTCACCAACGTCCCAGCGATCGTCGGTGGCAAGGGGTTCCATTACATTTTCTATGTTCTGTTCACCTCACACAAAGTCAAGGCCTTGTTGGACCTCCTTAGCCTGAACGAATTACTCCGCAAGCGCACAGAGACCGTTGTAGCCTTTCACTAGGGGAGTAAAGGCTGGGTGTCAAATCCACGGAACGATAGACACGACTAAGCTTAGAACTAACTAACCAGATTCCACTAGAGGTTAGAAGGATAGAGGGCAGAGGGCCTAGCTTTAGTTAATCTACTTAGTACTCTAACAACTAGCTATTTACTATCTCATCTGCTCTGACGGCTGGTGGGAAGGATCTTAGAAAGGGATGAGAGGGGGATCCAACGGCATCTAGCAACTACTATATGAAAACACCTGACTACAAAGGACGAACATGGCCGTCACCACCTATCGCCTACCACAACGGTACCATGGGGTGGAAAAGAACCCAAGGTGACCTTTAAGCTTAGGCACCACTCCTACACTATCAAGTCATTGACTTTCGCCTCACAGAAAGGCAAGAAGAAACTCCAAACGAGCAGCCTTGCCAACTCGCGCAAACAAGGGATCCCGCAGATCAAATGTAATAAGTAACTAACTACTAGAAGTAAAGAAGTAAATTTCAAGACACTAAAGGTAGGCAAGAAACTTGCTCAAAATATTTATACCTTAAGTTTGTTTCCATGGAGTGGATACAAAAGGAGGAAGTAGAGAGGATACCCGACTTCACTTCGAGCCTGGCTATCAATCGAAGCCTCACTCCACACTCCCTATTCTATAACTACTAAACACAAAATTACAAAGTGATTCTATTTCTCCTCTAGAGTGGTTTGTGTAATGATCGGGAGAGTGTTCTTTTACTCCCTCCGTCCCAAATTGTAAGTCGTTTGACTTTTTTACCCCAACTTTGACCAGTCGTCTTATTCAAATTATTTTGAAAAATATCATATTTTTTATTATGGCTAACTTTAGTGTGGGGGTCATGAACTAGGGGGCCCACTGTCAGGACGCCCGCTAACGGCGCACGAACGAGGAAAGACCCTGACAATGGTGGTAAACGGCATTAGGCTCGACCGGTCGGAGAACCCCGTCTCGCCCGACCCTCCGAGGGCCCGGAAGACGCAAGGATGGACGCCTCCATCCTGTCCGACCCCGACCCTCCTAACGACCAGGGGATAAAGGGGTCGGGCACGTCCGTCTCGCCCGACCCCCGACCCTCTAGGCCGGAAGGGTAGACCCCCGCGAGAGGTCCCATCCATCGACTGGCACGCCCAATGGAAAAGGGGAGTCCCGAAGACACTCCCTAAGTCAAGTCTGACTAGTGAAGGAGAAGGCGTGCAGCCTACGCCTTCTCCCGACCGACACCCGACATCACATGCCCGTCTGCCAACTGAAAAAGCTGATATGCAACCCTGCGCTCGGGAAAAGGTAGCTGCATGCGCTCCGCTGTGCTAGCGGCCAAGAAGGAAGCTACCGCGAAGCTGCCGGTAGGAAGGCGAAGGACACGCGGCGGCCTAGGAAGGGATCGCCAAGACGCACTAGGCCGACAGCGAGTAACCGTCGGGGGCGCCGGGCCCTCAAGGGTAGATAGGTAAAACAACATTGTATAGTTGCCCTCTTCTTGAGCTATAAAAAAGGAGGGCGCCCTCCTGCGAGAGGGGGCCCGATTTCCGGACTCTCGATCTCTAGAGCATTTAGTCCCCTACACACATTCAACACACACAAGGCTTGAACTGGCCTTCGCTGTAATCCGTCGCCAAGAGAGCAATACAGTCAAGAGCCCGTTTCACTAGACGTAGGGATCACTCCCGAATCAGTATAAATCATTTGTCTTGTGTCTCTTGAACCATTCTCCACCGAGACGTGCGTGTTCTGTGATCGACACTCGCCGGTGTGAGGTACCCCGTGTGCCGCCCGCCGACAGTTGGCGCGCCAGGTAGGGGCCTGCGCACGTCTACGTCTTCATCGACACCTGGTGTGAGATGGCTGGTTTTGGTGACCATCCGTTCAGGTTGGGTGCGACCATCCGGTTCGGCAGTCTCGAGTTCCTTGTGAATGAGGTGCCGGATGCGTGCGGTGGCGCGCCACGCCTCGTTCTCATCAGCAACTCTGACTGCTCGGCTACCCGCGCGGGACAAGTCCCATGAGGTGGCCCGACGGTGTCCCCGGCCAAGAGTGAGGCTGTGACGGCTACACAGGCCGTGAGCACCGTCTCCCGGAACTCCATCGCAGTGTCCAGGTTGGGGCACGAGCGGATCGTGCACCGCCTCGGCGGTAGCGACAACTCAACCCAAGCGCTTCGGGCGAAGCGTTCGGGTTCGCCTTTGCCATGCGGCTTGAAAAGCCAAATGGCAAAGAAGGTCGACGCACGCTCACGTAAAGGCGAGGCGTCAGCCCTCCCTTTTGGTTTGAGGAACGCGTCACAGGCGTTTTCCGACTTGGTGCAACGTCAGGCATGGAAAGGCCTCAAAAGAGCACACGCCAGGGTGCGCCGACTAAGGTACGAAGGCATCCTGGGGCACTACGCGGCCCCAAACGCCCTGTTCAGTCCATGTGAGCCTGGACAGGAGAAAGATCTGGGAGTGCATCTTCCCCCGAGAATGGGTAAGCACTATCCCACGAGGGAGTGTTTCACCGTGGTTCCCCCGGACGACTTGACGAACGAGGCGAACAGGGCTGAGATCCGACTAACGCCAGAGCAGATCACGGCGAAGCAACAAGAGCTGGAAGACATGCGGCTTGCCATCGAGATAGAGCAAGCTCAGCTCGACGCGAACATGGAGCCGTCGACTCGAGCACGAGCCCACGAGGTAGGCCAGAGGATCGAGACTAACGCTGACGGCTACCCTCTCTTCGACCGGGCGAGCCAATGCAACGCTGCGGCTATGCTACTCAGCCGGCAGTTGCCCCAGCCGTCTAACCCAGAGGAGCGCCAAGTCCAGAATGGGCTAAGGACGCTCCTCGAATGTGCCGCGGTACGACAGGCAGCGAGCTCCGCGGGAAGAAGACGGCACTCCGGGGGCGGAGCTGGAAACTCATGGTCTCCCAGCCCCGTCGATAGGAAAAGGCCGGCCGACGGCTCGCGGCGTAACGCCCAAAACCCAAACGCTGCGAAGATCCAGGACAGACTGGGTCCCGATCGCGACGTACGACACACCATCAAGGCCCGATGTCGGGATAAGTCAGAAGAGTCGGAGGATCGTGTCCCACGTATCAGGCACCGCCGGCGTAAAGCGCACGTTGAGGCAGAGGAAGATTGGGACTTGAACTCCGACTCCAATTGCCCTGGCCCAGCCACCTTCTCCCACGAGATTCGTACCGTGGCAATTCCCCCACGGTTCCATCTCCCCACCAGCTTCAGTAAGTATGATGGGGAGACAGACCCATCAGTTTGGCTGGATGACTTCCGGCTTGCGTGCCGGGCGGGGGGAGCTTTCGACGACAAAGTCATCATACGCAACCTTCCCTTGTACTTGGCAGAGCCGGCCCGTGTGTGGCTCGAGTGATTGCCAAACGGGAAGATCCGAAACTAGGCAGATTTAAGGAGTACCTTCGTTGGGAACTTTCAGGGCACCTGAGCGCGCCTGGGCAAGGTCTGGGACATCAAAAGGTGCAAGCAGAAGCGCGGGGAGACCCTGTGGGAATACTTGCGCCGGTTCTCCCGACAGTACAACAACCTCCCCAACGCCACTGATGCCGACGCCATCGCTGCACTAATGGGAGGCACCGAGTGCCGACCCCTGGTTAACCGGATCGGCAGGGAGTGCCCGAAGACGATCAAGGAGGTCCTCGACATGACCGCTGAAGAAGCGCAGGGAGAGGAAGCCGTGCTGGTGCATTTTCCCGAAGACTAGGGGAAAAAGAAGTGTGAGGAGACAACCGACGAAGCAGGGCCGTCGGACCATCACGAGAAGAAAAAGAAGAAGAAGAAGAAGAAGAAGAAGAAGAAGAAGAAGAAGGAAAAAAGGGTCGAGTTCGTCGCCGTCGCAGACCCAAAGCCCTCCCAACCCCAGGAATGGGCGCCGCAAGGTCAGAGACGGGACGACTGGCCCCAGGGGCGACGACCCAACGAGGGCCAGACCACTGACTACTTCGAGCAGCTACTCGAGGGTCCATGCCCAAACCACGCGACCCCTGTCAAACACAAATACCACGAGTGTGGCCTTATGAGGAAATTCCTCATGGGTAGGCTGGATGGGGTCAGCCCGACCTCTCAGCCACAAGGGAAGGGGACGGTGACCGACTCGTTCCCTGAACCCGATGAGTGCCTCATGATCTTCGGCGGCCCAGAGGCACAGGCGTCGAAGCGATGCACCAAGCTGATGGAGTGTGATGTGTTCGCGGTTCATCCTACCAACTAGGAGTTCCTCCGGTGGTCTGAAGCTGCGATCACCTTCGACCGGTCCGACCACCCGAAGCACGTCCCGCACCCGGGGAAGCTTCCGCTGGTTGTGCTCCAATAATCGGGAGGAAGCGCGTCTCCAAGGTGTTGATGGATGGGGTGAGCGGCCTCAACATCCTATATGCAAGCATGCTGGACACCCTAGGTGTCCCGCGATCCCACGTGCGGCCGGAGCGGGCTCCCTTCTATGGAGTAGTCCCGGGGAAGGAGGCTGTCCCGTTGGGACAGATCACCCTCCCAGTCACCTTCGGAGACCGGGAAAATTTCCACACCGAGACACTCTGTTTCGAGGTGGTGGACTTCGACGGCTCCTGCCACGCCATCCTGGGAAGGCCATGCTACGCGAAGTTCATGGCCGTCCCAAACTACGTCTAGCTCAAGCTCAAGATGTCTGGACCCAACGGTGTCATCATGGTAGGAACGTCTCCTCAGGTGGCGTACGAATGCGAGAAGGATAGCTGCGCACTTGCGGCGGCGCTCGTCGCGTCTCGCTAGCTCGCCAAGGCTAAGGTGGCCGTAGAGGCCTCCAAGGAACTCGCCGTCTCTCAAGCGGCGATCGACGCCATGGGAGTACT
The DNA here is from genome assembly GCA_015342445.1 of Digitaria exilis. Classification (NCBI taxonomy): domain Eukaryota; kingdom Viridiplantae; phylum Streptophyta; class Magnoliopsida; order Poales; family Poaceae; genus Digitaria; species Digitaria exilis. The sequence continues at coordinate 284,214 of JACEFO010000846.1, read as the reverse complement.
GGCGTCTGCTCCTGAGAATCGGGAAGCGCGCGACGCCCAGAGTGATGACGGCCCCACAAGCAAGAGGGCGATGCTCGAGCTGGAGACCGAGAGGCAATTCCAGCCATCAAGCGACACGAAGAAGGTGGTTCTCGACCCCAGAGCTCTGGGAGCAAGACGGTCATCATCTCCTCCACCCTCACGGAGAAATAGGAAAGCACACTCGTCGACTGCCTCCGGGCGAACATCGGCATGTTCGCATGGGTACCCGCAGATATGCCGGGAATTCCCCGGGAAGTCGCCGAGCATTCCTTGGACATTCGCAAAGGCGCGAAGCCCGTCAGGCATCCCACAAGACGCTGCAACAAGTTCAAGCGAAAGATCATCATCGAGGAAGTAGCCAAGTTGTTTGATGCAGGGTTCATTAGGGAGGTACGCTACCCAGAGTGGTTGGCAAATCCTGTACTCATCGAGAAAAAGAATGGGAAGTGGAGAATGTGTGTCGATTACACTAGTCTCAATAAAGCTTGTGAAAAGTTTCCCTATCCCCTCCCTCGCATCGATCAGGTCGTAGATTCTACAGCGGGGTGCGAAGCCCTATGTTTCCTCGATGCCTACTCTGGGTACCACCAGATCGCGCTCAAATAATCCGACCAATTGGCCACTTCCTTCATGACCCCGTGTGGTGTATTCTGTTACACCATGATGGCCTTCGGGCTAAAGAATGCTGGCGCAACGTTTCAACGTTGCATGAACCAGTGCTTAGGGGACCTCGTGGGGCGAACCATCGAGGTCTACGTGGACGACATCGTAGTCAAGTCCAAGCGAGCCAATGACCTAGTTCAAGACTTGGAAGCCACGTTCGACCGCCTGCGGGTGAACCGCGCCAAACTCAACCCAGAGAAATGCATATTCGGGGTCTCAAAGGGCGTCCTCCTGGGGTTCGTCGTCTCCGCCAGAGGCATCAAGGCGAACCCCAAGAATATCGCAACCATCAACAACATGGGACCGCTCAGCTCCGTCAAGGACGTCCAGAAGTTGGCAGGCTGCCTTGCTGCGCTAGGGCAGTTCGTATCACGCCTAGGTGAGTGAGGGCTTCCCCTCTACAAACTCTTGAAGAGGGTGGGCTGCTTCGAGTGGAACACGGAGGCCCAACAAGCGCTGGACCAGCTCAAGCACATGCTCACCAAACCACCTATCCTGATGCCTCCACGCGATGGGGGACACCTGCTCCTATATGTGGCGGCAACCACCCAGGTGGTGAGCGCTGTCCTCATGGTGGAGCGCGAGCAGGAAGGACACGCCTTGAAGATCCAACACCCAGTCTACTACATCAGCAAGGTGTAGACCGAGTTGAAGACGCGCTACCTCCACATCCAGAAGATGATCTATGTCATCCTCATCACCAAGCGCAAGCTTAGGCACTACTTCGATGCCCATTGCGTCACCGTCGTCACAGAGCACGCGTTAGGCGAGGTGATCAAGAACAGAGAAGCGACAGGAAGGATTGCCAAGTGGTCTCTCGAGCTTATGGGCTACGGCATCTCCTACGCGCCAAGGTCAGCAATCAAGTCTCAGGTCCTTGCCGACTTTATTGCCGAATGGACAGAGACACAGCTCCCCCCGGCCCCGGCTGACCTTGAGTACTAGGTCCTCCACTTCGATGGAGCTCAGAACCAATCTAGGTCAGGGTTAGGGGTCGCCTTTATCTGCCCTATGGGGGTGATGATGCGTTACGCCATATGGCTACACTTTCCCGCATCGAACAACATGGCGGAGTACGAAGCTCTGCTCGCCAGGTTGCGGATAGCCAAGGAGCTCGGCATCCACAGGCCGGAAGCTCGCGGTGACTCTCAGCTCGTGGTTGATTAGGTCAACGGCGATGCCAAGTGCCATAATCCGAAGCTGGTGGTTTATTGTGAAGCGGCGCGCAGAGCGTAAGAAAAGTTCAAGGGCTTGGGTTTCGTCCACCTTCGGCGAGAATATAACAAGGCGGCGGATGAGCTAGCCAAGCTCGCATCCTGGCGATAGCCAGTCCCGCCTGGCGTATTCGTAGACGACCAGCATCACCCGTCAGTGGATTTCGACGATGAAGCACCTTCCTTAGGATCGAACCCCGAGCAGTTGCTCGGCCCTAATGGAAGCCTCGACCCATCGAGGGTAGTGGCGGCCATCGCGTCCGACCCCGACGAGGGGCCGAACCTGGAGGAGGGACAACCTTTGGAAGACCCACTCGAGCCAGAGAGAGATTGGCGCACCCCCTTCTTAAGCTGGCTTGTTGACGGGGCCCTCCCGGCCGGACGAATAGAGGCCCAACGCCTCGTCCGAAGGGCCAAGTCCTACAGGATAGTTGAGGGCAACCTGTACCGCCGGGGCCACAACAGCGTCCTCCAATGCTGTATCCTCAACGGAGAAGGGAGATCGTTGCTGAGGGACATCCACGGTGGGGTATGTGGTCATCACACGGCGCCTCGATCCTTGGTAGGGTCGGCCTTCAGACAGGGATTCTACTGGCCTACAGCCGTCGCAGACGCCGAGCGAATCGTGCGAACATGCGAAGGCTGCCAGTTCTACGCCAAGAAGACACATTTACCAGCTCAGGCGCTTTAGACTATACCCATCACCTGACCGTTCGTGGCCTGGGGGTTGGACATGGTCGGCCCGTTGCCAAGAGCGCCCAGGGGCTTCACCCATATGTTCATCGCCATCGATAAGTTCACAACGTGGATTGAAGCGCGCCCTCTAACGGAGATCACGTCAGAGCAAGCGGTCCGCTTCTTCCGTGACATCCTGTGCTGGTTCGGTGTTCCAAACACCATTATCACCGATAATGGGACTCAGTTCACTAGGAAGAAGTTCACCCGCTTTTGCGACAACTACGGGATCGAGGTGGCATAGGCGGCAGTCGCTCACCCGTGCACAAATGGACAGGTCGAGCGTGCGAACGACATGGTCCTACAGGGTTGAAGCCGCGAATATTCAACCGATTGGTCAGACGTATTCACAAGCTCGGCGCCAAGTGGGTGGAGGAACTGCCCTCCGTTCTGTGGAGTCTACGGACGACCCCGACCCGCGGCACGACTTTCTCCCCATTCTACATGGTCTGCGGTTCCGAGGCGATCCTCCCAATGGACATAGACTATGGCTCTCCAAGGGTTTAGGCCTTTAATGAGGAAACAAATGCGATCAACCTCGAGGACGCTGCGGACCAGTTGGAGGAAGCTCGAAAAGTAGCAGTGGCACACTAAGCCAGATACCAGCAGGCCTTGAGGTGCTACCACGCGCAACGAGTGCGTGGCCGCGCATTTCAAGTTGGCGATTTGGTCTTGAGAATAGTCCAAGATCGTCATGGCTTCACTAAGCTTTCGCCCCCTTGGTAATTCCCTTACACCGTAGTACGGGTCCTCCGCCCGGGTTCTTACAAGCTGGCGATGCCAGACGGAACCCACATATCCAACGCCTGGAACATTGAGCCACTACCGCGCTTCTACCCGTGACCGCCCGTGGAGGGGGGAACGGGTACGATCCCGCCTCGCTCGACCCCACGGCGGGGTCAGCCACAAACCCGTGCCCTGTCAGCACGAGAGGTTCGACGAGGACCCTCGTAGGAGGAAGGCCCAAAAGGCCGAAACCAAAATTGGGCCGGAATTGAACGAAGTCCAGTCCTTTCCTTTTATAGGAAGGCACCAACGGCGGACAGTACCCATTTTTAGTACCACATCGCCGGCGGAGGGAGGAGCTGCACAACTTTAAAGCAATACGACCACGGGTGAACCATTCGGCGGTAATGCCCCGGAGGCAGTGGCCGCCGCCCAATCGCTGAAACCCACGTCTCTGGGGGCACTATCGCTGACGCAAAGCTTTCTGCGCTACAGTAACCGCGAGCCCCTAGTCATGACACGTCCTCACACCAGCCACAGGCTTGAGGTGCCACGTCAACTCGTCGTCGCTCGACAGAATACCCGACAGGGGGGAAGCCGCGGGAGCCCTCCCCCTGGCCTCCAGCCAGCCAGATAAGTGAACTCTCTACACTCCCTTTTCGATTAAATTCGTTGTCATTTCTTATGAGCTCTCTATTTGTTCGCCAACCCCATGATTTTGAGGAGACCCTGGCGCCGTTAGAAGGGTAGGCAGGGACGTCTGACGTAGCTGCGTTGCGACGGCCTACGCCCCCGCGGCTACGGATCGCCCGGTTGTTGAGCCGGACGGCCGACCCTGCCAACGTACCCAAACGAACGTAACTGAGCCAGGGGATCCTTTTGAGAAGAATCATGCTGGGAATGTACAAAAGCGTTGCCAACAACGCAGCTCAGACGGAAGAAACTAACTATGTTTCAGGCCTGCGGGGTCTGTGCTTAACAAGTATAACATGGGTTATGCAATAACAAAAGGCTGGACACGGTTATACTGCATTAGCACTTTTAGTTGTTTCATTTTATTACCATCCAATTTACTACAAATGAGTACAACCCAAGTATAAACCCATTAATAAGGTATAAGTGATTACGGAATATATCAACATCATCAACTAACATAATCTTCTAATAAAAAAGGATCCAGGCCGCTCGTAACCGTGAGCACGGCTATCATGATAGATCAACACTCTGCAGAGGTTTCGCCCTTTACCCGCCAGTCACATAAATCCAAAAGAACTTATGTTACGAGGACTTTCACAAAACACCCTAACAAGCACAGTAGCCGTTTTGGTTCAACATAGGCAGCATAACCCGAGGCAACGAGATTGACTTACGCTTAGGGCGCAACGTGAGGGGTCCAATGGCGTCCAGAGCGAGAGCGCAATCATCGCAACGTGTGAAGCTGCCGTACATCGGACGCTTACATCACGGGACTTTGCCTAACGAGATATAGCCAACGGATAAATCCGTCCTCGATGGATCAAACTATACTCTCACAAATGTTCCCCACATACGCCTTTTCGATAACCACTGGCGAGCTAGAGACGTACAAGCTAATTATCCAAGACCAGAGCCATTATAGTTCCAACGACGGCGAACAAGTTCCTGGGTTGCCGCTTTAAGAACCGGACCTTATGGAGAGACATTAGAGCAAAGCACGAAGCACATGCTCTAATTCCCTAGACCAAACCTTATAGAGACACTAGAACAAAGCACGAAGCACATGCTCTGGTTCCCCGAACCATGTTGCTAAAAAGCATCTTTTAGTCATCATTGAAGTGAACCATTAATTCAATATTAACATAAAAATAAATGTTGGTTGCAGTGCGTAGCATAGACTAACCATAATGCATAAAACCCGGGTAAACAAGGAATAAAGTAAAGACCAGGTGCAACCTTAATGTATGGCAAAATTAGACACATGCACATGAGTTGGATGATTAAATAGTGTATGGGTAACAAGGATTGTCCGTGTTATACTTGCCTTCCTCAGTACCTGCACCTGCTCTTTGGGAACGGGATCGTCGGCGAACTCGAACGACTCGTCAACTACTCACATCGATCACCACACAAGCATCCACACATACATGCAAACAAAGTATTTAATTAAAACAGTTCACTAAACATAAACAAAAGATGAAAAGAAGGCATTAGAGTTACTGTACGCTTCACTATGAACACATGAGCACGAAAATCACTCAAATCGGAGTTAAAACGGAGAAACTACGCCTAAAACGGGCTCTAAGGGCTTGCTGGTGAGACTTTTAGGCTTCCAGGGGTGTTTTTGAAAGAAACCAGGGACCTAAAACATAATTTCATATAGAAACTCAAGGGCTACGGAGTAAAACAGCCATCTAGGATGTCGGGCACTATTTTTCAAAAACGCAGGGGCTAAACCGAAAGAAAAAGGACTAAACAGTAATTATTTTTGAACTAAGCTGGACCGCGGGTTGATTTCCTGAAAACAGAGGGGCTCTTTTGCAAAACTGCCATGGCGGCGGCTCATGGCTGATGTCAGCTGACGTCACGGTCAACTGTGCCGTGGACCGGCCATAGACCACGGTCCACGGGTTCACGGTGAACCGGGCTCGGTTTAGATCTGGGCTGTCGATTTTGAATCCAACAGCTGAGATCAGATCGGGCTCAAAGGTCACCGGAGACGCGGCGGCGCCACCCATGGCCGTGGCGGGGCTCGCCGGAGTTGGCTCGGCTTGGGGCTATGGTGGACCAAAACTCGCCGCGATTGGTCCTGGAGGAAGAGGAGAAGGTGGGGAATCGATTTTGGGGGTCGTGGTCTAGGATCGGCCGGTGGAGGCGGCTGGCGTCGAGCGGTGGCGGTCGAAGAACACCGGTGAGGTCGTGTGCGCGCGAGAGAGCGAGGGATTTTGGGCTCGGCATGTTCCTCTGCTTACCCCGAAGCTCCACGGCTTGGTCTCGTCGTCAAAGAGGCAGCGGGGTGGCGAGTTGCCGGCGGTGGCGAGCTAGGGTTGCGGCGGCGCGAGCTCAAGGCGAGGACGGCTAGGATTTGAGGTAGGGCCGAGCTCAGGGGTTGGCGGTGGCTTTATAGGGGCCCTGGGGCTCCTTGGCCTGCGGGCCAAGCCGAGCGGAGTTCGGGCGCGGCACGGCGAGCTCGGCGGAGTCCGGCTCGGACACGCGGGAGGTAGGAGGAGGAGCTGACAGGTGGGCCCCGCGTGTCAGCGCAGAGAGAGCGGGCGCGGCGCTGGCGGCGGAAGAGGGCGCTGACATGTGGGCTCGAGCCGTCAGCCGTAGAGAGCGGAGGCAGGTGCGGCTGGGCTGGCGGGCTGCTGCTGGGCCGCGCGAAGCTGCTAGGCTGCGCAGGGAAAGAAAGAAAAGAGGAGAAAGAGTGGGCCGGCTGGGCTGAAAACAGGAGGGAGAAAGAGAGAGGAAAAGAAAAGGTTTTTCTTTTATTCAAACACTCATTTGAATTCAAATTCAAACTCAAATGTGAATACAACAATCAAAAATAAATGCACCAGCATGAATGCAACAATAAAGTTTCTATACCCTATATTTGCTTTTAATTATTCAAAATTTTATTTTCCCAACATTTTTCATGAGCACTTGAATATAAAAAGCTAATTAATTACTAATTTTTAAATAGGGCATTTTTAGGGTGTTACAAACCTACCCGCCTTAAGATGGATCTCGTCCCCGAGATTCGGACATGGATTGGAAGAGATGTGGATATTCTGCCTTGAGATCATCCTCCCGCTCTCAGGTTGCCTCATCCTCTGTATGACGATTCCACTGAACCTTGCACATATGTATCACTTTGTTCCTGGTGACCCTCTCGGACTCCTCTAAGATCTTGACCGGATACTCCTCATAAGTAAGGTCCTCCTGCACATTCAACTCCTCCAACGGAATCTGTTCCTCTGGCACCCGTAAACACTTCTTTAGCTGGGACACATGGAACACGTCATGCACTCCTGCCAATCTCTCTGGTAACTCTAGCTGATAAGCCACTTCACCTCTCCGTTCCAAGATCTTGAAAGGTCCAATGTAGCGAGGTGCTAGCTTGCCTTTGACTTTGAACATTTTCACACCTGTCATTGGTGACACCTTGAGATAGACGAAGTCGCCAATTTCGAAGCTGAGATCTCGTCGCCTTACATCTGCATAACTTTTCTGCCGTGTCTGAGCTGCTCTCAGATTCTGCCTGATAACCTGCACTTGCTCTTCTGCCTGCTTCAAGACTTCAGGTCCGAATACTTTACCTTCTCCGGTCTGATTCCAGAACAACGGTGTCATGCACTTCCTTCCATACAACGCCTCAAACGGTGACATCTTGAGACTCTGTTGGTAACTGTTGTTGTACGAGAACTCTGCATAACACAAACTCTTCTCCCAACTACTCCCATACTGTAATGCACATGCCCTCAACATATCTTCCAATATCTGATTCGTCCTCTCGGTCTGACCGTCTGTCTGCGGATGGTAAGCGGAACTGAAGTGAAGCTTAGTATCCATGGACTCGTGTAACTTGCGCCAAAAGTGTGACGTAAACTGACTGCCTCGGTCTGACACTATCTTCTTCGGTACCCCATGCAAACATACAATCCGCTCCATATACAACTCTGCAAGTTTGGCACCGGAATATGTAGTCTTTACTGAAATAAAGTGAGCCACCTTCGTCAATCGGTCCACTATCACCCATATAGAGTCATAACCTCTCTGTGTGCGGGGCAGTCCTATTATAAAGTCCATACCCACTTCTTCCCATTTCCACTCTGATATCTTCATAGGCTGAAGCAAACCTGCCGGTCTCTGATGTTCGGCCTTGACTCTCTGGCATACATCGCAAAGGGCTACGTGTGCTGCAACATCGCGCTTCAAACCATACCACCAAAATCTTTCCTTGAGGTCCAAGTACATCTTGGTACTTCCCGGGTGAATGGAATATGCTGACTCGTGCGCCTCCCGTAAGATGACATCCTTGATATGCTGCTGATCTGGCACCACTATTCTGTTACCGTACCACACTGTTCCTTGATCATCCAATCGGAATCCTGGCGCCTTATCTGTCCCAACCTTCTTAATCAATTCCTTGATTTCCTCATCCTCCAATTGACCTTTTCGGATCTTCTATTCATGAGTTGGCTCCACTTCTAGCTCAGTCACGTTGACTACCACACCCAAGTTCAGGCGTTCGAATTCCCAGCTAAGCTCTTCCGGCAAATTCTGTCTCGTCAGCACATTCGCATAGCTCTTTCTACTCAAAGCATCGCCCACCAAGTTAGCCTTCCCTGGATGGTAATGAATCTCCAGCTCAAAGTCATTGATCTTCTCAAGCCAACGACGTTGCCTCATATTCAACCCGGATTGCGTGAACACATACTTAAGGCTCTTGTGGTCGGTATAGATGTCGCACTTGTACCAACTTTGTAACACCCAGGTTTCCAAGAAATCCGAATGCTTCTATATGCGTGCCCAATCAAATAATGCCTCCAGATCTTCAACGCGTGTACCACGGCTGCCAATTCCAGATCGTGTGTCGGATAATTCAGCTCATGTCTCCTCAACTGTCTGGATGCATATGCCACAACTCTGCCATCCTGCATGAGTACACATCCCAATCCTTGACAAGACGCATCACAATATACTGAGAAGCTCTTAGTAACATCTGCCAGTACCAATACTGGTGCAGTGGTCAGCCTTTTCTTCAACTCCTCAAAGCTAGCTTGGCACTGCGGTGTCCACACGAACTTGGCATTCTTCTCTAGCAATGATGTCAAGGGCTTGGCAATCTTGGAGAATCCCTCAATAAAACGCCGATAGTAGCCTGCCATTCCGAGAAAACTCCTTATCTCACTGACATTCTGCGGTGGAATCCTGTTGAGAACATCCCTGACCTTCTTCGGATCAACTGCTACACCACCATTTGACAACACATGGCCCAAGAATGACACCTCCTTCAACCAGAATTCACACTTGCTCAACTTGGCATACAGTTGGTGCTCCCTGAGCCTCTGCATCACTAACCTCAAGCGTTCTTCGTGTTCCTCCTCATTCTTGGAGAAAACCAGAATATCATCAATGAACACCACGATGAACTTGTCGAGATAATCCATGAACACACTGTTCATCAAATACATGCAGTAGGCCGGTGCATTAGTCAACCCAAAGGACATAACTGTGAACTCATACAAGCCATACCGGGTAGTGAAAGCTGTCTTGGGGATGTCTGTCACCCGAATTCTCATCTGATGATAGCCCGATCTGAGATCGATCTTGGAGAACACACAAGCTCCCCTCAATTGGTCAAAGAGATCATCGATCCTTGGCAGTGGATACTTGTTCTTGATGGTGACCTCATTGAGGGCTCGATGGTCTATGCACATCCTCTGTGTCCCATCCTTCTTATCAACAAACAGCCTTGGGGCTCCCCAAGGTGAGGAACTAGGACGAATGTACCCTTTAGCTAACAAGGCTCTTAATTCATCTTTCAGTTTCTCTAATTCTTTTACCCCCATTCTATATGGTCTCTTAGCTATGGGTGCTGTGCCAGGCATAAGTTCAATAACAAATTTAACTTCTCGTTCTGGGGGCATACCTGGCTATTCATCTGGGAGCACATCTCGATACTCGTTCACCACCCGAATGTCCTTCAACTCTGTGCCTTCAGCCTGATTGACCTGACCATGCTTTGAGGATTTGGCTGCCTGATACTTAGTCTTCTCCCCTGACTGTGCCACTTACTGAACTGCCTTCTTGAAACACTGTATGACTGCATCGTACTTCATCAACCAGCCCATTCCCGAGATCAGATTGGATCCTTTCCAATGGAACTCATAACTATTGGATGCGCTACAAGTGTACCCCCCTTATGGTCCCTGTCATACTCCTCACAAAAACTTAGAGCTAGTCCTGATAAACTGAAGAAGGTCCACTGAACTGACAAGATAAGGAACCCAGATAATAGAGGAAAGGTAGATGGTGTGCACAAGAGATAGAGAACCCAACTATTTATTCATAAATCCTTATACCTTAATCCAATACTAGATGATTGCAGACTTTCATCTATGCTCATCACAATCATTACAAAAGATCCAAATCACTCATAAGCATAATGACAATTCATTCAAGCATCCAAAGACATGGTTCACACAACTCAACACTATTAGACCAGTTTTGACCCAAAAATGTGTGCTACTCGATCTCTATTACAAATTTATGGGAGGCTCTAGGGGTCGATGGTGGTGCGGCTAGCCAGGGTGCTGTATTGAGTCCTTCTGTGTGGTGGCGACTGTGCACCGAACTCTGGACTACGTGGCGCAGGTCCTCCCAACTGGTGCTGCAGCTCCTCATTCTTTTCTTGTTGTTGCTCTAACTCCACGGAATCGGTCTCTAGCTCCTCTTGCTGTTGTTCCAACTCCGAGGACTCAAGCTCTCGCTCCTCGGGATCCTCCTCTTCGGACTCCTGCTGCTCCTCTTCGGCTTTCTGCCTCAAAAGCTCCTCTTCCTCACGCTTGTCTTCCCAATCCTGGTAGGCATCCAGGTTCCATGCCACCAATGGGTATTCAGCGATGCGGGGTGGAAGGTAGCCACAGGTACTCTTACGGGGTGTTTGTTTCGTGCGAGCCATCTATAGCATCGAGATGAAAGAGTAATCAAAAAGTTAGAAACTTTTTCACAATGGACAGAGGTACGATAGAACACCATTTTTCAATAGAAACTCACTCCGAGGTAGAAGATAACAAAAGAGCAAGGATTAAGCAAAATCTAATCGACCGTTCTATCTAGGCTGTGATCCTACAGTCAGCACGGCTCTGATATCAACTTTGTAACACCCAGATTTCCAAGAAAATCCAAATGCTTCCATATGTGTGCCTAGGATGTCCACAGAAGATATATAGATTACAAATATTGAATCACAGAGAACACAGTGCTCGAATAAAATAGTTTACATCAGAGTTTAATACAAGACATAGTCTTAAACAAATAACACACCGGAAGTCTTAATATTATTAAACGTTTCATAACTAGTAGAGCCTCAAGTCCACAGGGACACCGACTGGTTGAACATAGCTAGAAGTACGGCAGATCCTCCGGAAACTCAGCAAGCGACTGCTCATTGACTGCTCCATCTGTTACCCATCCGGGATTTTGTTGAATAGTTGCAAGTGTAAGTAAACCATCTTACTTAACAAGTATAACACGGGTTATGAAAGAACAAAAGGCTGGACACGGTTATACTGCATTAGCACTTTTAGTTGTTTTATTTTATTACCATCCAATTTACTACAAATGAGTACAACCCAAGTATAAACCCATTAATAAGGTATAAGTGATTACGGAATATATCAACATCATCCACTAACATCATCTTGTAATAAAAAAGGATCCAGGCCGCTCGTAACCATGAGCACGGCTATCATGATAGATCTACACTTTGCAAAGGTTTCGCCCTTTACCCGCTGGTCACATAAATCCAAAAGAACTTATGTTACGAGGACTTTCACAAAACACCCTAACAAGCACAGTAGCCGTTTTGGTTCAACATAGGCAGCATAACCTGAGGCATCTAGATTGACGTACGCTCAGGGCGCAACGTGAGGGGGTCAATGGCGTCCAGAGCGAGAGCGCAATCATCGCAACGTGTGAAGCTGCCGTACATTGGGCGCTTACATCACGGGACTTTGCCTAACAAGACATAGCCAACGGATAAATCCATCCTCGATGGATCAAACTATACTCTCACGAATGTTCCCCACATACGCCTTTCGGTAACCACGAGCGAGCTAGAGACATACAAGCTAATTATCTAAGACCAGAGCCATTATAGTTCCAACGGCAGCGAACAAGTTCTTGGGTTGCCGCTTTAAGAACCGGACCTTATGGAGAGACATTAGAGCAAAGCACGAAGCACATGCTCTAATTCCCTAGACCAAACCTTATAGAGACTCTAGAACAAAGCACGAAGCACATGCTCTGGTTCCCCGAACCATGTTGCTAAAAAGCATCTTTTAGTCATCATTGAAGTGAACCATTAATTCAATATTAACATAAAAATAAATGTTGGTTGCAGCGTGTAGCATAGACTAACCACAATGCATAAAACCCGGGTAAACAAGGAATAAGGTAAAGACTAGGTACAACCTTAATGTATGGCAAGATTAGACACATGCACATGAGTTGGATGATTAAATAGTGTATGGGTAACAAGGATTGTCCGTGTTATACTTGCCTTCCTCAGTGAACTGCTGCTGCACCTGCTCTTCGGGAACGGGATCATCGGCGAAGTCGAACTGCTCATCAACTACTTACATCGATCACCACACAAGCATCCACACTGTAACACCCTAAAAATGCCCTATTTAAAATTTAGTAATTGATTGGCTTTTTATATTCAAGTGCTCATGAAAAATGCAGGGAAAATAAAATTTTGAATAATTAAAAGCAAATATAGGGTATAGAAACATTATTGTTGCATTCATGCTGGTGCATTTGTTTTTGATAGTTGAATTCAAATTTGAATTTGAATTTGAATTCAAATGAGTGTTTGAATAAAAGAAAAACCTTTTCTTTTTCTCTCTTTTTCCTTCCCCTTTTCAGCCCAGCGGCCCAACTTCCCCTCTCTTTTCTTTCCCGCGAGGCCCAGCTCCCTCCCTTTCCTCCTTTTCCCGCGGCCCAGCAGCAGCAGCTCGGCCAGCCCAACTGCGTAGCCAGCAAGCCGCGCGCGCCCTCTCTCTCCCTCTCCGGCCCCACCTGTCAGCGCCCTTTCCTCCTGCAGCCGCGCGCTTCTACCGCTAACACCCTGGGCCCACTCGTCAGACTTTCCTTCTACCTCCTGCCGCGTCCGAGTCGGACTCCACCGCCGCGCCGCCGCGTCGCCGTGCCGCGCCTGGACTCCTCGGCTTGGCGCGCACGCCAAGGAGCTCTCAAGCCCCTATATAAGCCGCCGCCAACCCCTCGTTCTCGAGCCGCAGCCCCAACCCTAGCCGCAACCCTAGCCGCCGCCGCCATTAACCTAGCCCCGAGTGCTGCCGTCATCTTGAGCCGTCTCGCCGCCGCATTGCCGCCAACGTCGAGCCGTGGAGCATCGGGGTAAGCAGGGGAACACACCGAGCCCAAAACCCCTCTTTCTCTCGTTCTCTTGTGCGCGCACGACCTCGCCGGAGTTCCCGAGCCGCCGCCGCTCGCCGCGGGTCGCGTAGACCGTCCGAGCCTCAAGCACAATCCCCAAAACTGAACCCCCATCTCCTCCTCTCTGTCTAGGATCCATCGCGGCGAGATTTGGTTCACCGTAGCGCCGAGCCGAGCCAACTCCGGCCATGCGCCGCCGCACGCGCCGACGCGCTCCGGTGACCTCTGCCCCCAAACGCCCAGAGCTGTCCGATCTAGATTCGACGGCCAGATCTGAAAACCGTTTTAAACCGAGCCGGTTCACCGTGAACCCGTGAACCGTGGTTCATGGCCGGTCTACGGTCTGGTCCATCGTGACGTCAGCCGACGTCAGCATCTACCCGCTGCCGTGGCAATTTTGCAAAAGAGCACCTGCAGTTTTTGAAAATCAACCCGTGGTCCAGCGCAGTTCAAAAATAATTATAGTTTAGTCCTTTTTCTTTCAGTTTAGCCCCTGTGCTTTTGAAAAATAGTGCCCGCCGTCCTAGATGCCATTTTTACCCGTTGGCCCTCGAGTTTTTTTATGAAATTATGTTTTAGGTCCCTGGTTTCTTTCAAAAACACCCCTGGAAGCCTAAAAGTTGCACCAGCAAGCCCTTAGAGCTCGTTTTAAGCGTAGTTTCTCCGTTTTAACTCTGATTTGAGTGATTTTCGCGCTCACGTGTTCATAGTGAAGCGTACAGTAACTCTAAAGCCTTATTTTAATCTTTTGTTTATGTTTGGTGTATTGTTCTAATTAAATACTTTGTTTGCATGTATGTGTGGATGCTTGTGTGGTGATCAATGCGAGTAGTTGACGAGCCGTTCGAGTTCGCCGACGATCCTGTTTCTGAAGAGCAGGTGCAGCAACAGTTCACTGAGGAAGGCAAGTATAACACGGACAATCCTTGTTACCTGTACACCATTTAATCATCCAACTCATGTGCATGTGTCTAATTTTGTTAAACACTAAGGATGTTCCTAGTCTTTAACTTATTCCTTGTTTACCTGGGTTATATGCATTATGGTTAGTCTATGCTACGTGTTGCAACCAACATTTATTTTTAATGTCAATATTGAATTAATGGTTCACTTCAATGATGGTTAAAAGATGCTTTTTAGCAACATGGTTCGGGGAACTAGAGCATGTGCTGTGTGCTTTGTTCTAGTGTCTCTATAAGGTTTGGTCTAGGGAATTAGAGCATGTGCTTCATGCTTTGTTCTAATGTCTCTCCGTAAGGTCCGGTTCTCAAAGCGACAACCCAGGAACCTGTTCGCCGCTGTTGGAACTATAATGGCTCTGGTCTTGGATGATTAGCTTGTATGTCTCTAGCTCGCCGGTGGTTACCGAAAGGCGTATGTGGGGAACATTCGTGAGAGTATAGTTTGATCCATCGAGGGCGGATTCATCCGTTGGCTATGTCTCGTTAGGCAAAGTCCCGTGATGTAAGCGCCCGATGTACGGCAGCTTCCCACGTTGCGATGATTGCGCTCTCGCTCTGGACGCCATTGACCCCCTCACGTTGCGCCCTGAGCGTACGTCAATCTCGATGCCTCGGGTTATGCTGCCTATGTTGAGCCAAAACGGCTACTGTGCTTGTTAGGGTGTTTTGTGAAAGTCCTCGTAACATAAGTTCTTTTAGATTTATGTGACCGGCGGGTAAAGGGCGAAATCTCTGCAGAGTGTTGATCTATCATGATAGCCGTACTCACGGATACGAGCGGCCTGGATCCTTTTTTATTAGAAGACGATATTAGTGATTGATGTTGGTTTATTCTATAATTACTTATCCATTATAATTAATGGGTTTATACATTGGTTTCTACTCATTTGTAGTAAATTGGATGAGAATAAAATGAAACAACTAAAAGTGCTAATGCAGTATAACCGTGTCAAGCCTTTTGTTCTTGCATAACCCGTGTTATACTTGTTAAGTAAGATGGTTTACTTACACTTGCAACTATTCAACAAAATCCCGGATGGGTAACAGATGGAGCATTGAATGATCAGTCGCTTGCTGAATTTCCGAAGGATCTGCCGTACTTCTAGCTGTGTTCAACCAGTTGGTGTCCCTGTGGACTTGAGGCTCTACCTAGTTAAGACGTTTAATAATATTAAGACTTCCGCTGTGTTATTTGTTTAAGAATATGTCTTGTGTTAAACTCTGATGTAAACTATTTTATTCGAGCATTGTGTTCTCTGTGATTCAATATTTGTAATCTATAAGTGTTCTGTGGACATCCTGGGCATGCATATAGAAGCATTCGGATTTCTTGGAAATCTAGGTGTTACACACACATACATGCAAACAAAGCATTTAATTAGAACAATACACCAAACATAAACAAAAGATGAAAAGAAGGCTTTAGAGTTACTGTACGCTTCACTACGAACACATGAGCGCGAAAATCACTCAAATCGGAGTTAAAACGGAGAAACTACGCCTAAAACGGGCTCTAAGGGCTTGCTGGTGAGACTTTTAGGCTTCCAGGGGTGTTTTTGAAAGAAACCAGGGACCTAAAACATAATTTCATATAGAAACTCAAGGGCTACGGAGTAAATCAGCCATCTAGGACGGCGGGCACTATTTTTAAAAAACGCAGGGGCTAAACCGAAAGAAAAAGGACTAAACAGTAATTATTTTTGAAGTAAGCTGGACCGCGGGTTAATTTCCAGAAAACAGAGGGGCTCTTTTGCGAAACTGCCATGGCGGCAGCTATGGATGACGTCGGCTGACGTCACGGTCAACTGTGCCGTGGACCGCCCGTAGACCGCGGTCCACGGGTCCACGGTGAACCGGGCTCGGTTTAGATCTGGGCTGTCAATTTTGAATCCAACGGCTGAGATCAGATCGGGCTCAAAGGTCACCGGAGACGCGGCGGCGCCACCCACGGCCGTGGCGGGGCTCGCCGGAGTTGGCTCGGCTTGGGGCTATGGTGGACCAAAACTCGCCGCGATTGGTCCTGGAGAAAGAGGAGAAGGTGGGGAATCGATTTTGGGTGTCGTGGTCTAGGATCGGCCGGTGGAGGCAGCTGGCGTCGACGGCGGCAGTCGAAGAACACTGGCGAGGTCGTGCGCGCGCGAGAGAGCGAGTGATTTTGGGCTCGGCGTGTTCCTCTGCTTACCCCCATGCTCCACGGCTTGGTCTCGTCGTCAAAGAGGCGGCGGGGCGGCGAGTTGGCGGCGGTGGCGAGCTAGGGTTGCGGCGGCGCGAGCTCAAGGCGAGGGCTGCTAGGGTTTGAGGTAGGGCCGAGCGCAGGGGTTGGCGGCGGCTTTATAGGGGCCCTGGGGCTCCTTAGCGTGCGGGCCAAGCCAAGCGGAGTTCGGTGTGGCGGACTAATCGAGTACCCCGGGACAACTAATCGAGTAGTCAGGCACTTAATCCGGAATAAGCTGGAGCGCCGTCGGATTAAACCCGATTTAACCACGTACTTTTCTCGATCGAAACAACCGCACGCCCACACGGAGGTGAGTTCCAGAGATTACAACATTCCACAAATTGACATACACAAATAGTATCACAACGTTATTACAAACCAAGTTCGGAATTTAAATCAAAGTATCAAGTTCTTGCAGCGGAAAATAAACAGTTCATTGCAGCAGAAATAAAAACTAAGGACGATACAAGTAACACCATGCTGAAGCCTGCCACGGTGCTACTCCTCCCGTTCCTCGGCAGAGGACGGAACCCACTCGATGTGCCATCCAGGGGGAACCTGGGTAGGCCAAGTCATGGCATCGACTGCCACATCCAACATTGTACCTGTAAATAAATGCCACAAGCAAGGCTGAGTATACTAATACTCAGCAAGGCTTACCCGTCGGGTGAAAACTACATCACCGACATCTAGACATGAGAGGCTTTTGGCCGGTGGGTTTGTTTGCCAAAAAGCAACTAAGAGTAGATCCTTGCTTTCATAGTTTAAGCATCATATTCTAGTAGATTTAACCATTCTAGATTAGCATCCTCTCTAAGCATACAAGTGGTGCAATACAATTTATTTCATACAATAAATTCATCAATCTCATAGTTCCACTTGTTACTCAATGCAGCAAGGCGGTCAAGCAGTCTCATTAACCGCGAGAAGCGGACAGTTCGAACCGAATTTTGCTACCTGGCCAGGGGAAACCCAACACACACGGATAATGCTTGCTATAAAAGGTACAAGCACTTCCCAACCTTTCCCATCGATCCACAATTTGGAACCGGGTCCACTTCCTTAGGATAAAGGTTTACTGCTTCACTCACAGTCTCACGCATATATCCACAAGTGTACGGCAGGGGAAATAAAAGTTTCCAAGGAGAGATGGCTATCGGCCCTAGCTGCTTCAATCTGGTACCGGGCTTACCGATTCCCATATATCGGCATGCATGTGGTACGTTCAAAAACTTGACACACTCAACCACACGTTTCGACCTTAAATCAATTATCATACACGGACGGGAGATCTACATCTATCACCCCGTCCGTCAATCCTTATGATTCCAACATAAGTAAAGACAAGCAACTCCTATGTCTCGCGAGTGACAGGAAATCACTCGACTTGTAACGGACCTAAAGCAATGCCCTATCGATCCTTTCATACTAGTGTTGCAAGTCATAGGTACTAGAAATGTGCAGCTAAGGTATTCAATCAACTCCTTGAAACGTAAATGCACAAGCATAGGGAATTCATAGATGCATAAACTTTAAAGGTTAGGTTATGCTCCGGGGCTTGCCTTCTTGTTCTAGCTGGGGGTTAGCCTCCGGGTTGATCGATCCTTCGCCGGCACCTCCCTCCAGGATTCCTTCTTCGTCGGTGGGGATGAGATGGTAGGTGCCGTCCGGAATAGCGCCTTCTACATGAGATGCATACTTTATTGCGGCTGCCTATTGATTCCAAAACTAAGGCTTTGAAGGCCATATTCACCTAGACATGCTTAAGTACTACTTTTTTCCTTCACAAAATTAGAGTAGGGTGTGTGGAAAATTTTTCTTTATCTTTGATGGTGATTGTGTACATATATAAAAGAATTTCTATTTATTATTTTGAAGTTAGGGTGCTGTTCTGGAATTTTAAACCTTTCCATATTTTATTTTAATTAATTATCAAAAAGGTCTATTCTTTTATATAATTCAATTTCACTTTAATTCCTTCTCATTTTTGTTTCTTATTTTCTGTTCATCCTTTTTATCTATAAACTTTATGACAGCTACTCTTTTTAGAGTTAGGCTCACTCCAAAATTTAGCTAAATCTGAGCTACACAGAATTTATTAAAAATAATTCAAACTGCTGCCTGCAGAAATGAAATAAATTCATATAAAATTGAAACTACATCCAAATCAGGAAATTTTCCTACCAGAGCTAGTCATGAGTACAAGGAGGGCTCTGGCCAAGTGGTGGCTCTTGGACAGTCCTCAATAAATTTCTATCCTAAAACACATAACTATTTATTTGCTAGTCTAAACAGCGCAAAAATTAAGTTTTACATTTTTAACAGATGTGTTAACAAGTTTTTAGGCCTCTGGAGAAAAATGGTGATTTTTCACTGCATGGATTATTTTTAACAATTTCTGCACTATAAAAAGACAGGAAAAACAAATTAATTCATAACCGAAGCTACAGTCCATATTTTTAGGTCCCCTTTGGA
Organism: Digitaria exilis; assembly: GCA_015342445.1. Classification (NCBI taxonomy): domain Eukaryota; kingdom Viridiplantae; phylum Streptophyta; class Magnoliopsida; order Poales; family Poaceae; genus Digitaria; species Digitaria exilis. Next base: position 265,060 of record JACEFO010000846.1, on the reverse strand, counting down.
CACAAGGTGTCCAAAGTCACTGCAAACAACATATCCAAAGCTCAGCCCTAGCAGAGCTCTGGATTTAAAATAGTGCACAAGTTTCAAATTTTACAGTTTGAATTTTAGTTCAAAATTGGTTCACCAAAAGTATAAACATGCCTAAATGAGATTGGAGTTTACAATCTCACGAATTCAGGGAGTATTTTAGAGCATTTTTCTGATTTTTGTACGGTTTTTAGTGGATTTTACAAGATTCGGGAAAAATAGATCTAGGTTTAAGAATCTTTTTACGCTGGAGACCCTAGAACTTTTAAAACTTCGCGAACAGGTCCCTGATTTTTGCGCAGAGGACCCTAGAACTAAAAAGGGGAACGCAAACGGGTCCACGGCTCGTCGGCGTTGCTACGCCGGCGAAACGACGGCGAGTTGGCTCGTGGAAAGTTCGGGGAAATGGAGAGGAGCTCACCGCGAGTCGGTTGAGGTAGGTCTCACGGTCGGAGGTGAAGTGGCGCGGCTCGTCGACGTTGAGCGGCGGCGCGGTTAGCTCCGGCGACGTCGCTGGCGGCCTATGGTGGTCGAGGCGATGCGCGGAAGGGCTTGTGAGCTTCACTGGACGATGGTGGAGCTCGTCGTGGGGTTCGTCTGCGACGGGGATGGCCGGGGTATGGGGCTCGACGTGAGGGTGGTGTTTGCGGTGTCAATGGCCGAGCGGTGGGGAAAAGTCTCGATTCGCGGCGAGTGAGGCTCGATTCGAGCTGGGGAGTGCTTGAGCAGCTAGCGGGGTGAGTGAGCGAGCTTCACGCGCGGGGGACTCGAAAAGGGTGGAGGGATTCGCGGTCGATTCGAGTTCGCGGCGGGGAAGCTCGAGCTCGGCTCAAGGCGTCCCGAGGTGGAAGACGATGGAAGCGAACGCGGTAAGAGGGAGAAGAGCTGGGCCCTGGCTGGGGGAAGGAATGAGGGTGCTCAGTGAAGGGTTTGGGTGCGCTAGCGAGCACCGAGGTGCCTCGGGAGCGTGCGCACGCGCGCTCGGGCTGTCGAGGTCGCCATTGATGGCGCGGGAGCTCGGGCAGAGCGCGAGCAGCGCGATTGGGCGAGGGATATCGTCGCATGAGGGAGTGGAAGATCTTCTATAGGGTCCTTGGCGCGGAGCAGGACGGAATCTTCCGCGGAGAGGCACTGCGCGTCGCGCGCGCGCGGCCACGGCGGCGCTCCGACCGCCATGATGGCGTTCGCGCGGCGCGAGGCGAGGCGGCCTGTCGACGGCGATGTGAGAGCTCGGGAGGGGTTGGACAAGCACAAGGCGACAAGCGCCACCCGACGCCGCGGCTCGGCCAGCTCGGCGCGGCCTCCACAGCGGCCACGTGGCGGCCGGCTCCCGGCCGGAGCAGGGGCGCGCCAGGGCCTGCCAGGCGCCCTCGTGGAGCTCCTTTGCCCCTTTTGAATTTTCTCCAAAAATTTGAACTGAACAAGAAAAAGTGTGAAAATAAAAGTTGGAGTTTGAGAGGTGGGACACAACTTTCTTTTTGGGGTGAACTTGAAATTTCAAATTTTTGGAGCTCAAACAACCCAAAACCAAAAAGGTGTCCAGATCGGTTTTTTCAAGTTTTTGAGGGACTAAACTGCAAAATTTTCAAAAGTTCCAAACAGTGACTATGCCTTATTTGTGATGACAAACAACTTTTATTTTTGGAGATTTTCATGTTTGGTACAAAATTTTTGAGATTTCAGTTGGGTGTCAAACAACCCTTGTTTTTGAATTTCCATTTGAATTTTTGATGGATTTTTGAATTCCAACCCATAATTCCCTTTTGCACTTGTTTTAAGTGTACTTTTAATACTTTTACATCAGAGATGTCATAGCCTACCCGCCTTAAAAGGAATCTCGTCCCGAGATTCGATTAAACTTAGGAACAAAGTGGGGAAAGTACCTTGGCTTACGAAAGAATGTCGGGGTAATTCTTCTTAAGATAGTCCTCGGTTTCCCACGTGGCTTCGTCTTCGGAGTGATGACTCCACAAAATTTTATACATTTTAACTCTTTTCCTTCGTGTTTGTCTCTCTTTCTCATCGAGGATTTTAACGGGATGCTCTTCATAGGAGAGATCCGGTGCAACCGAGAGTTCTTCTTGTTCAACAACTTCGGTCGGAACACGTAAACACCTCTTGAGTTGGGAAACATGGAAAACGTCGTGCACGGCTGAGAGCTTCTCGGGAAGCTTCACACGGTATGCTACCAGTCCACATTGTTGAGTGATTTCGTATGGGCCGATGTAACGAGGTGCAAGCTTTCCCTTTAATCCAAATCTTTGCACACCCTTGGTCGGGGAGACCTTGAGATACATGTGATCACCAACTTCGAATTGAAGTGGCTTCCGCCGTTGATCAAAGTAACTCTTTTGCCGTGACTGGGCGGTTCTCAAATTTTCACGAATGATCCTAACTTTTTCTTCCGCTTCCTTCACAAGGTCAGGGCCATAGGTATACCTCTCGCCTGCCTGGGACCAACACAACGGGGTCCGACATCTTCTACCATATAAGGCTTCGAAAGGTGCCATTTTAAGACTCGCTTGGTAGCTGTTGTTATAGGAGAATTCGGCCAGGGATAAACATTTCTCCCAATTCTTCTCATAATGGATAACACAAGCTCGAAGCATATCCTCAAGTATTTGATTTACTCTTTCCGTCTGCCCATCGGTCTGAGGGTGATATGCTGAACTACGGATCAGTTTAGTGCCTACGGATAGTTGCAATTGTTCCCAAAAGCGTGCTACGAACTGAGTACCACGATCTGAAATTATCGTCTTGGGTACCCCATGTAGACAAACGATCCGTTCCAAATAAATCTCAGCATACTTCTTAGCGGTATAAATGGTATTGACCGGAATAAAATGTGCGGTCTTGGTAAGACGGTCTACAATTACCCAAATAGAATCATGCCCCTGCGGGGTTCTGGGAAGTCCAACAATGAAATCCATGCTTATATCTTCCCACTTCCATTAGGGAATAGGTAGAGGTTGAAGCGTGCCTGCTACCTTCAAGTGGCTAGCCTTAACCCGCTGACACGTGTCACATTCCGACACATACGTGGCAATTTCTCGCTTCATCCGAGTCCACCAAAAGTTTTGTTTCAAATCTTGGTACATTTTGGTGCTACCGGGATGGATAGAAAATTTAGAGAGATGGGCCTCATCCATAATCTTCCTTTGGAGTTCCGTGTTTTTGGGCACCACGATGCGATGTCCAAACCACATCACTCCCTGCCCATCCAACCGGAAACACTTGTATTTTTCTTTCACCTTCTCCTTTGACAATTTCCTTTTAAGGATTTTAATCTTCGCGTCATTTAATTGGGCTACAACAATCTGATCGTGCAAGGTTGGTTCAACTGAAATATGGTTGAAGTACCCATGTGGAACAATCTCTAAGTTGAGCTTTGCCATTTCATGGCACAAGGTGTCAGCGTAGGACTCCACGGAAAGACAATGACAATGAGCCTTGCGGCTTAGTGCATCCGCAACCACATTTGCCTTGCCGGGGTGATAATGCACACTAAGGTCATAGTCCTTTGCTAACTCCAACCATCTTCGCTGTCTCATATTCAAATGTGCCTGAGTGAAGACATATTTGAGGCTCTTGTGGTCAGTGTATATGTTGCATGGAACACCCATCAAATAGTGTCTCCACATCTTGAGAGCATGAATAACCGCTGCTAACTCAAGATCATGCGTGGGGTAGTTTTGCTCATGAGGCCGAAGTGCTCGAGAAGCATAAGCAATGACTCGGTTCTCTTACATGAGGACACAGCCAAGTCCGGTGCCTGATGCATCGCAATAGACATCATAGGGCTTGGTGCAATCGGGTTGAGCTAAGACTGGGGCTGAAGTTAAATGTTTTCTCAAAGTGTGGAAAGCTTCATCACATTTGTCATTCCACTCAAATTTGACTCCCTTCTTTAAGAGTTCGGTCATGGGTTTCGCAATCCGAGAGAAGTCCGGAATAAAACGGCAATAATAACCGGCTAAACCCAGAAAACTCCGAATCTCGTGAACAGAGGTAGGTGGTTGCCAATCCAACACCTCTTGCACTTTGGTTGGATCCACGGATATACCATCCTTGGAAACCGTGTGACCTAAAAATTTCACACTCTCCAGCCAGAATTCGCACTTGGAGAACTTGGCGTAGAGCTGATGGTCTCTCAATCTTTGAAGAACAATGTGTAGATGCTCGGCATGCTCTTCCTCATTCTTGGAATATATGAGAATGTCGTCAATGAAAACCACCACAAACTTATCTAGTTCTGACATGAAAACCGAATTCATGAGGTACATGAAATAAGCTGGGGCATTGGCTAGTCCAAAAGACATGACCAAGAATTCATATAGTCCGTAACGAGTAGAAAAGGCAGTCTTTGGAATGTCACAAGGTCGGATTTTGATTTGGTGATAGCCAGAGCGAAGGTCAATCTTGGAGAACACTCTGGCGCCAGCTAGTTGGTCAAACATGATGTCAATACGGGGGAGTGGGTACTTGTTCTTAATAGTCACTGCATTGAGAGGCCGGTAATCGATACACAACCTCAAGGAATGGTCCTTCTTCTTCACAAAGATAGCGGGACATCCCCAAGGTGACACACTTGGACGAATGAAACCCTTGTCTAGCAGTTCTTGGAGTTGAATTTTTAATTCAGCCAATTCATTGGGTGGCATTCTATATGGTCTCTTTGATATAGGTGCTGTGCCAGGTTGGAGTTCAAGCACAAATTCAATGTCCCTATCCGGCGGCATCCCAGGTAAGTCATCCGGAAAAACATCGGCATACTCACATACCACCGGAATGTCCTTTAGTTGGGTTTCTACCATTGTATAAGCACACGCATTGACGCAAGTCCGTTGTGGCAGATATAGCACACTAGGGCCATGCGTAGGCGAGTTTATTTCAACAACTCGTTCCGCAACATCTAGCACAACCTTATGTTGAGTCATCCAATTGGCTCCCAAGACAATATCAATCCCTTCACCAAGCAGAATTAAATCAGTAAGAAATATTTTACTTCCCAGCCTGATTGGAACTTTTCGGGAGACTTGGTTGGATGCTATTTTACCTCCCGCAGTTGATATCACATATGATGATTTGGTATGGTAAGATTTTAACCCACATTTCATATGAAATCTTGTGCTTATAAAACTATGTGTTGCCCCGGAATCAAACAGTATCACAGCAGGTTGAGTGTGGATAGGGAAGGTACCAGTCATGTCTGGGGCTCCCTTGGGTAGGTCGGCCAAGGTGATGTAGTTAAGCCGTCCTTGTCGGACCTGCACACGCTGCTGCTGTTTGCCCTTGTTCTGCTGATTTCCCGGGCGCTGGTTCTGCTGCTTGTTCTGCGGGCAGTCCTTGATAAAGTGGCTGTTACTGCCGCACTTGAAGAACTGATAGCCGGCTCCAGGGCGAGCTGGCTGCTGTGTGCTCTGCCTTGGTGCTGGTTGCTGCTGAGGCGGTGGAGGGAAACGGGGCGCATTAGGCTATGGCGGCCTAGCAACCCATCCACCTCCCTGAGGTGCCCTGGACTGTCCTTGCGGTGCAGCCGGAGGAACCAAGCGGAATCTCTGCGGCTGCGTGCTCGAGGGTCCAGCGGGAGCTTTCCTCTTCTTTTCCGCCTTGTGCACCACGTTAGCGTCTTCTTGGGCGATAGCGAGGTTCACGAGATCGCCATATGTGGCAGCACGGGTGGTGGCCAATTGAGCTTTCAACTTGGTGTTAAGGCCACGTCGGAACCTCTCCAGCTTCTTCTCGTCAGAGTCGGCGTGATGACCCGCGTATGGGCACAGACCATTGAAGGCCTGGGCGTACTGGAGCACCGTGCGGGTTCCCTGGGTCAGAGCCAGAAATTCATTCAACTTCCGCTCTACCAAGCCGGCCGGAATGTGATGAGCCTTGAACGCCGCCTTGAACTCATCCCATTCAACCACATGACCCTCTTGCTGCAGGGCCAGGGAGTTCTCCCACCATAGGAGACCTGGGCCACGGAGCTGCTGCGCCGCGAACACGACCTTGCGGTTGGAAGTGCAAGGCGTCGCCAGGATGGTGAACTTGGACTCGATGGCTCGAATCCACGTATCGGCCTCCAAGGACTCATCGGCTCGTGAGAATATTGGCGGGTGTGTAGCCAGGAAATCCTCGTATCTAGCCACTTGAGGCTGAGGGGCCCGTTGACCTCCCTGCTGCAGCATCTGCTGTTGCATCATTTGTTGTTGATGCTGCAGGTTCCGTAGAATTTCCGTTTGCGTGGCATACAACTGCTGCCACGTCGGAGGTTGCTGCGGTGGTGGAGGTGGTGGCGGCTGTTGCTGCCCCTCAGGCCCCTGCTGGTTAGCGTTGGAGCCACTAGCGTCATGACCGCTGCGGGTGATTGCCATCTGCAGTAGGTACTTGTATTAGCCACATTTTCATAAACTTGCATAATGATGACAAGATAGAACGTGACAATATATTGAAGTTTACTGCGTAGGAATGACATGTCAGCACGCAGTTCGGAAGAAAAATTATATCTCCCAACAGGAAGCAAGTCAAATGCTCCAATTCAGTCAGTAGCTCGAAAATTTCATGCTCAACAACTTTCATGTTGGGCTCAGATTCAAATTCGGACTGGAACTAAGCCGAAAAATTCAAACTCTAGCTCTCTGCGTTTGCTGTTTTTCAGCAGGCCGAGCTGTAGTGTTTTGGTTGCCATTTTTATTTCGCTTAACCAATGGGGTTGCAATTTGGTGATCATTTTGTTTGGCAAATTCCAAAAAACTTTGTAGTTCACATCAAGGCCCAGAAATGAATGGAAAACCCATCAATAATTAAAACAAGGTTAGCTGCAGAATGTTTTCAACACAGCTATTACAACTTTCATCAAGTTTTGGGGTCACACAACCACACCATTAAATTACATTGCCACAAAAGATTAAAAGGGGGAGCTCAACTCCATCTAGCCTATTACAACATGAAGCCAAAATTTAGGCCTAGCGGAGGAGTACTTGCCACTACCACTCTAGAAATCATCTAAGTTGTTAGCGGTAGCCTCGCTGCCCATAGGTGAAGGTGGAGCTGGAAGGGGCGGCATGTCATCCTCGGTGTCCATGTCGGAATCGGGGGCCTCTCCTTCTCCTTGCTCTCCCTCTTGCTCAAGAAGGTGCTGAGCATCATGGGCGGCTAACATAGCATTAGCATGCTCCAAAGTACCGTGTACCTCCTCAAGTTCATCTCTTGTTTGGGCTAGCTCATTTTGGACGTTGTTGTGCGCGATGTGGAGGTCATTCAATTGCCTCTCCAAGTCAGCAATCATGGCGTCCCTGGTGGTCACCTCAATGGACAATGAGGTTCTCTCAACTCCAATGTCACGAGCACGGGCGGACATGTCCATAGCAAGGTTGAGCATCTCGCTCTGCGATCGTCCCAAAAGTGCCTGCAAACGGTGGTAAGCTCGGATCCACCTCATCATAAGTGCAGCTGCAGCGACGGGATTTTCCGCCATCCTCAAAGGGGAGCTAAGGTAGCGTCTCATCCAATGGGGATCATCCGGCTGAGTCGGTGGAAACAATCCAAGCAACTGGTGCTCTACCAAGTCCTGGTTCTGAGCACAGAAAGAACTAATGCCATTCAAGGCAGCTAGCTCACAAGTCGTCTCCATGTGATGTCCATGAACTTCCACACTCCAAGTGGGGGAGCTAGGACACGGGGGAAAGCGATATACCACCAAACGCACACGAGAACGGGTCACACCACGGTCTCGGATGAGGGTCCTCTCTACTGAACCATTTTAAGCATAACTCCAGTTCTACTGAACCATTTTCGTTGAAATTTCTACAGAATAAACTTCATAATATTTATGACAACTTTCATGTTGAACACTGTTTCGTTTCACAACGTTTTCAATTTCGAATTAAAGGTGCAAACAGACTGGTTTGACAGAGCTTCGGGTTGTGATCTACAATTTGACGGCGGTTTGATTGGTCACATATTAGGGTTCAATATTATTTCAGTGAATGCAATGCATAAGCGGCCTATTCGTTCTCACCAACACACATGCCAATAAACTTTTGGCCTACGAAGTCAGTGCCGGTGGCTAGGCAATATCCGTCTCTCCCTATATTAACTAGCCGAACTTTTCTAACCGTTTAATTATACGGAATCGCGGTTAGTGTATCTGCAGAAAATACCATTCCAGAGCATATATAATCAACCTTTCGTGCCAGCACTCACGAAAGCGTCTCCATTCATTACCACCCACTATAGAGGTGGCACCCGAACGTTTAACATTGAACGGGCAATGTTCATATGTCACCAAGGCGACATATTGATAATTTCATACGCTCATGAGATAGCGTATTGACTTTGTGCCGCCATCATATTTGCATATGATGCCGTGGTACGCTGTAGCAATCGCCGTACCTTGCGCCCACCATGCTATTCTAGTTTCATACGCCATCACAGCGTATTGACTATGTGCCGCCACTATATTTTCATATAGTGCCGTGGTACGTTACAGTAATCGCCGTACCTTGCGCCCACCATTGCGTAAAATAAATGACAGAATGAATGTGCTAGAAGTCAGTATAATATATTACTTTCCACCTATCATATCGTGATCCCTTAACCCACATACGCTTCACGCTCTAGGTAACATCCTTAGCGGTCCTAAGAATAACCTTCCTTCGCAAAGCGCGGCGGAAGTACGAGTTGGCAAATTTTATTTCAAAAATGCTTATTTAAGGTTTGTTGCTCTCTCCGGTGCGCTGTTTCGGCTCTGATGCCAGCTGTGGCGGACCACTCCGAAATTATTCCAAGTTAAGTACCCCGGGACCACTAATCGAGTAGTCAGGCACTTAATCCGGAATAAGCTGGAGCGCCGTCGGATTAAACCCGATTTAACCACGTACTTTTCTCGATCGAAACAACAGCACGCCCACACGGAGGTGAGTTCTAGAGATTACAACATTCCACAAATTGATCATACACAAATAGTATCACAACGTTATTACAAACCAAGTACGGAATTTAAATCAGAGTATCATGTTCTTGCAGCGGAAAATAAACAGTTCATTGCAGCGGAAATAAAAACTAACGACGATACAAGTAACACCATGCTGAAGCCTGCCACGGTGCTACTCCTCCCGTTCCTCGGCAGAGGACGGAACCCACTCGATGTGCCATCCAGGGGGAACCTGGGTAGGCCAAGTCATGGCATCGACTGCCACATCCAACATTGTACCTGTAAATAAATGCCACAAGCAAGGCTGAGTATACTAATACTCAGCAAGGCTTACCCGTCGGGTGAAAACTACATCACCGACATCTAGACATGAGAGGCTTTTGGCCGGTGGGTTTGTTTGCCAAAAAGCAACTAAGAGTAGATCCTTGCTTTCATAGTTTAAGCATCATATTCTAGTAGATTTAACCATTCTAGATTAGCATCCTCTCTAAGCATACAAGTGGTGCAATACAATTTATTTCATACAATAAATTCATCAATCTCATAGTTCCACTTGTTACTCAATGCAGCAAGGCGGTCAAGCAGTCTCATTAACCGCGAGAAGCGGACAGTTCGAACCGAATTTTGCTACCTGGCCAGGGGAAACCCAACACACACGGATAATGCTTGCTATAAAAGGTACAAGCACTTCCCAACCTTTCCCATCGATCCACAATTTGGAACCGGGTCCACTTCCTTAGGATAAAGGTTTACTGCTTCACTCACAGTCTCACGCATATATCCACAAGTGTACGGCAGGGGAAACAAAAGTTTCCAAGGAGAGATGGCTATCGGCCCTAGCTGCTTCAATCTGGTACCGGGCTTACCGATTCCCATATATCGGCATGCATGTGGTACGTTCAAAAACTTGACACACTCAACCACACGTTTCGACCTTAAATCAATTATCATACACGGACGGGAGATCTACATCTATCACCCCGTCCGTCAATCCTTATGATTCCAACATAAGTAAAGACAAGCAACTCCTATGTCTCGCGAGTGACAGGAAATCACTCGACTTGTAACGGACCTAAAGCAATGCCCTATCGATCCTTTCATACTAGTGTTGCAAGTCATAGGTACTAGAAATGTGCAGCTAAGGTATTCAATCAACTCCTTGAAACGTAAATGCACAAGCATAGGGAATTCATAGATGCATAAACTTTAAAGGTTAGGTTATGCTCCGGGGCTTGCCTTCTTGTTCTAGCTGGGGGTTAGCCTCCGGGTTGATCGATCATTCGCCGGCACCTCCCTCCAGGATTCCTTCTTCGTCGGCGGGGATGAGATGGTAGGTGCCGTCCGGAATAGCGCCTTCTACATGAGATGCATACTTTATTGCGTCTGCCTATTGATTCCAAAACTAAGGCCTTGAAGGCCATATTCACCTAGACATGCTTAAGTACTACTTTTTTCCTTCACAAAATTAGAGTAGGGTGTGTGGAAAATTTTTCTTTATCTTTGATGGTGATTGTGTACATATATAAAAGAATTTCTATTTATTATTTTGAAGTTAGGGTGCTGTTCTGGAATTTTAAACCTTTCCATATTTTATTTTAATTAATTATCAAAAAGGTCTATTCTTTTATATAATTCAATTTCACTTTAATTCCTTCTCATTTTTGTTTCTCATTTTCTGTTCATCCTTTTTATCTATAAACTTTATGACAGCTACTGGAGTATAAGAGTTAGGCTCACTCCAAAATTTAGCTAAATCTGAGCTACACAGAATTTATTAAAAATAATTCAAACTGCTGCCTGCAGAAATGAAATAAATTAATATAAAATTGAAACTACATCCAAATCAGGAAATTTTCCTACCAGAGCTAGTCATGAGTACAAGGAGGGCTCTGGCCAAGTGGTGGCTCTTGGACAGTCCTCAATAAATTTCTATCCTAAAACACATAACTATTTATTTGCTAGTCTAAACAGCGCAAAAATTAAGTTTTACATTTTTAACAAATGTGTTAACAAGTTTTTAGGCCTCTGGAGAAAAATGGTGATTTTTCACTGCATGGATTATTTTTAACAATTTTTGCACTACAAAAAGACAGGAAAAACAAATTAATTCATAACCGAAGCTACAGTCCATATTTTTAGGTCCCCTTTGGACACAAGGTGTCCAAAGTCACTGCAAACAACATATCCAAAGCTCAGCCCTAGCAGAGCTCTGGATTTAAAATAGTGCACAAGTTTCAAATTTTACAGTTTGAATTTTAGTTCAAAATTGGTTCACCAAAAGTATAAACATGCTTAAATGAGATTGGAGTTTACAATCTCACGAATTCAGGGAGTATTTTAGAGCATTTTTCTGATTTTTGTACGGTTTTTAGTGGATTTTACAAGATTCGGGAAAAATAGATCTAGGTTTAAGAATCTTTTTACGCTGGAGACCCTAGAACTTTTAAAACTTCGCGAACAGGTCCCTGATTTTTGCGCAGAGGACCCTAGAACTAAAAAGGGGAACGCAAACGGGTCCACGGCTCGTCGGCGACGTCGCTGGCGGCCTGTGGTGGTCGAGGCGATGCGCGGAAGGGCTTGTGAGCTTCACTGGACGATGGTGGAGCTCGTCGTGGGGTTCGTCTGCGACGGGGATGGCCGGGGTATGGGGCTCGACGTGAGGGTGGTGTTTGCGGTGTCAATGGCCGAGCGGTGGGGAAAAGTCTCGATTCGCGGCGAGTGAGGCTCGATTCGAGCTGGGGAGTGCTTGAGCAGCTAGCGGGGTGAGTGAGCGAGCTTCACGCGCGGGGGACTCGAAAAGGGTGGAGGGATTCGCGGTCGATTCGAGTTCGCGGCGGGGAAGCTCGAGCTCAGCTCAAGGCGTCCCGAGGTGGAAGACGATGGAAGCGAACGCAGTGAGAGGGAGAAGAGCTGGGCACTGGCTGGGGGAAGGAATGAGGGTGCTCAGTGAAGGGTTTGGGTGCGCTAGCGAGCACCGAGGTGCCTTGGGAGCGTGCGCACGCGCGCTCGGGCTGTCGAGGTCGCCATTGATGGCGCGGGAGCTCGGGCAGAGCGCGAGCGGCGCGATTGGGCGAGGGAGATCATCATGTGAGGGAGTGGAAGATCTTCTACAGGGTCCTTGGCGCGGAGCGGGACGGAATCTTCCGCGGAGAGGCACTGCACGTCGCGCGCGCGGCCACGGCGGCGCTCCGACCGCCCTGATGGCGTTCGCGCGGCGCGAGGCGAGGCGGCCTGTCGACGGCGATGTGAGAGCTCGGGAGGGGTTGGACAAGCACAAGGCAACAAGCGCCACCCGACGCCGTGGCTCGGCCAGCTCAGCGCGGCCTCCGCCGCTCGCTGTTTCGAGCTCAAACAACCCAAAACCAAAAAGGTGTCCAGATCGGTTTTTTTCGAGTTTTTGAGGGACTAAACTGCAAAATTTTCAAAAGTTCCAAACAGTGACTAGGCCTTATTTGTGATGACAAACAACTTTTATTTTTGGAGATTTTCAAGTTTAGTACAAAATTTTTGAGATTTCAGTTGGGTGTCAAACAACCCTTGTTTTTGAATTTCCATTTGAATTTTTGATGGATTTTTGAATTCCAACCCATAATTCCCTTTTGCACTTGTTTTAAGTGTACTTTTAATACTTTTACATCAGAGATGTCACATTCGGACGCGGCACGGCGAGCTCGGCGGAGTCCGGCTCGGACACGCGGGAGGTCGGTGGAGGAGCTGACAGGTGGGCCCCGCGTCTCGGCGCAGAGAGAGCGGGCATGGCGCTGGCGGTGGAAGAGGGCGCCGACGTGTGGGCCCGAGCCATCAGCCGTAGAGAGCGGAGGCAGGCACGGCTGGGCTGGCGGGCTGCTGCTGGGCCGCGCGAAGCTGCTGGGCTGTGCAGGGAAAGAAAGAAAAGAGGAGAAAGAGTGGGCCGGCTGGGCTGAAAACAGGAGAGAGAAAGAGAGAGGAAAAAAAAAGGTTTTTCTTTTATTCAAACACTCATTTGAATTCAAATTCAAACTCAAATTTGAATTCAACAATCAAAAATAAATGCACCAACATGAATGCAACAATAAAGTTTCTATACCCTATATTTGCTTTTAATTATTCAAAATTTTATTTTCCTTACATTTTTCATGAGCACTTGAATATAAAAAGCTAATTAATTACTAATTTTTAAATAGGGCATTTTTAGGGTGTTACACCAGGACGCCGTGCACCAACGACTGCTTGGCGATGGCCCTGATGCGCGTAGGGATGTGGTCAAGCTGTACCGGAAGACGCGTGGGGTCGCCACTCATCGGCACCTCTAGAGCCTCCAGCATCGCGACGGCCACGGCACGCAGCTCCCCGCAGCACTCAGCCGCTCGGTGGAGATCCCCCGGGAGTCGCTCGATGTCCTTTGACAGAGGAAACCTAAGCCGCATCAGGACCGCCCCCGCCGCATCACGCAACATCCTGAAGCGCGACAACAGCGTGTTTTGGTGGGAGATCCCTTCCGCCACGCGGGACTTGAGCGCTGCCCAAGAATGAAACAACAGTTAAATCCCTAGCAAATCTACAAAAAGGGAGGCTGACAGAGACGAAAAGCGAGAAGAAGCATGGGGGGAACGTACCGTCAATCTACAAAGCCTTCTCCTCCAAGGACTTGTGCGCTGTGGATAGGGCAGTCTCCAGGACCCCGATCCACTCGGTGGAGGTTTGTGCCTCGGTGCGAAGATCGGCGACAAGTTGACCCAGCTGGGCGCTCGCTCCCTCAGCATCCTCCTTCGCGGCCACAGCCTGGTTGCGCTCCGCCTGGGCGTCGATGCATGCGCGGACCGCCACAGCCCTTTTCTCCCTCAGAGTGTTGATCTGGGCTTGGAACTCTGAAAGGCCGGTGTCTGAGATCGTCGCTAGGCAAGTACAAGTAATCTAAAGAAGGGAATGATGGCGAGCAGGGTATACCGTTGCGAACGCCGGTGGCGTCAGTACGGATGCTGCCGAATTCAGCGCGCAGCACGGCAAGCGCCTCCCGGTGCGCCGAAGCCTGCTCAGTCAGGTCACGCTCCAGCTCCGAGATGCGGCGGGTGCTGCCTGCGGCCTCATCACGCACGCTGGCCATGGCGTCCTTCGCTGCGCGGGCAACCTCCCAAGGACGACGGGCCTGGTTCATGGCCTCCACCTCGATGCTCCGGGTCCGGGAGAGCGCTAGCAGCATCGAGTGCGCCGACCAAAGAACCGAGTCAGAGCCTTGACGAAGACAGACCCGGAAGGTAATCACGTAGTAAAAGCAAGAATAAGAAGAAGAGATAAACCGCATACCCGGCTGGAGGGGATCGCCAGGGGGCGAAGCGTTGAAGCCATCTCCAGCAGCGTGCCGGGGAAGGTGGCCATCTGCTGGAGGCCCTCCAGCCAAGCGTCAACCTACATGACGTGTGCAGGGTCGACTGCCGGCTCACCTAGGGCAGGCGGGGCCATCCCACGGTCGTCACCTGACCCAGAGGGTCCCGCTGGCTCGGCGGAGGATGGCGGCGCCAAGACCGACACCAACGCAAGGGCCGATGGGGGCCACGGACAGCTCTGGCTCGGAGCGTGCACGCGCCTCTGCCTCGCCAAAGAGGTCCTCCACTGACCACCAGCTTCCCTCCACGTCCTCCCCTAGGTTTGCCGCGAACGGCTCGATGGCGGAGGGCGCGACCGGATTCTCAACAGGCGTCTCCCCGGGTGCGGCCACCTCCGCGCCCTCGACGGGCTCTCAGCCGCCGTGGCGAGCTCCGTGGCATTCATCCCTGTGCTTGCCCCCAGCTCGTCACCCGCGACGGCTTCCGCGGCCACCTCGGCGCCTTCCGCCCGCTCCAACGCTCCTGCAGTCTCCCCGGCCACGGGCGACGTGGCCAACACGTACGTGACCCCTGCCCCGGTGACGCGCTCGGTTGGAGGGGGAGGGACGGATGGAGGCGAGGCGGCGGCTATCTGGATAGGCTCCATGCTCGCCGGTGCGGACGTGGGGCCCTCAAAGATGGAGGGTGGAACCGACCCCCCGGTTCCGGTCGGGCTCGGGTCGACGCGCTGGGGCTCGGCGGGTGTCCCTTGCTACGATGAGCCAGAGACGGCCACGGGTGGCGCGTCTCGGTGGAGAGGCTTCACCGGCGCTGCGTCAGGGTCTGACCCCTGGCCTATCTGGCTGCATGCATAAGGGCAACATTATGAATGCTAACGGCATGAGAGATAAAAGGGAAAAAAGAAACAACGAGAAGATCCAAGTAAACCCGCTCGACGAGCCGGGGTGGCGAACCGCCAGCCGCAGTGGCTTGGATGAGAAGGATGAGCGTGAGCGGGACGCCCCCACGGGCGGGGCGCCCGGAGGTGGAGAAGGTAGCTCCTCCATGATGGGGGGCACCGATTGGAGCTCGTCGTGCGCCACGAAGGCCTCTGCTGGGCAATCCCCCAGCAGAGGGGAATGACCCCTGGGGTTCTCCTCGTCGTCACACGAAGAGGTCAGATCCGATCCGACCTACTCTCCCCGGCACTCCTTGCGCTCCCTCTCGCGCCTCCACGCCTGCGTACGGAGACTCTTCTCGGTGTCCTCCCTCTTGCGCTTCCGGTCTGCCTCTCCGGCCACTCAGTTCCTCCACCGAGCCTCGTCTCAGTCGGCTTGCTCCTTGGGCAGGACCCCTCTCGAAACGAGGAGGCCCCCGGGAGCCTTGCGGGACTGTGGGTTGGAGACATCAGTCGGACACACAAAAAGAGAAAAGAAAAGACTAAAATAAGGTACGATGAGAATAGACGACTTACGAGGTTCACGGCCCCAGGACCGGGGAGCATCAATGGCTGGTCCGGGGTGGGGATCACCATGGTGGCGGCCCGCAAGGAGTAGACGAGCTCCGCGAGCCGAGCCCGTATCTCGTCCTCCGAAGGGACGGTGCGCGACATGAGGCTCGAGTGGAGCTCGGCCTCGGAAGTTGTGGGGAGCATCTCGAAGAGACGCAGTGGCCTGGCCATGAGCGGGGCGACGCGGCGTCAGCGGAAGGCCTCCGTGATGCCTATGCCGGTGAGGCCGCACGACTGGAGCTTGGCGAGGCAGTCGAGGTGCGGCCTCAGCTTCTGGCGGTCGGAAGACTCGGGGCCCCACTGCCAATGCGCCGGCTCCTTCACCGGCGGCACGCTCGTGGGGTCGAACGGGGGGAGCTTGTCCTCGGGATAGTTCTTCAGGTAGAACCACCCCTTGTTCTAGTCCTTGATGGAGCCCCGCAGCTCCGAACACAGGAACATGTCCACACGGGATTGCTTCGCCTGCAGCGAGCAGTATCCCCACGGGGCAAGACCCCGTGCGCAGACGAGCGCCACCTTGAAGAAGAGGATGAAGAGGTTGAAATGATGACGAGAAGCGAGGAGCATGCCTGTTACGCCTGCGTTCCTTTATATAAGGACGGCGGGATAACGGGCGGCCGCTCCGAGGGGGTGCACGACCAAGCTCCCTCAGCCCTCGATTCGCATCCAATGGCTCTAGGCATGCCCGACGTGCGCACGGGGCACGAGGCGGCGGATTAGAGTGTTAACTGCTCTTCACGCCCGCACGCCTCGTCGAGCCCACCACGACTGCGAGGTCAAATCCGGAGCCTGACCGCTGCGTCAAGTCGTACTCGATGAGCGGGTCTGTTCTCGTAAACAGCTGGACAGGTCATCGCGACTAGTGGGCCCAGTCGTATCCCCGTGATCGGCCCGGAAGGGACAAAAAGGGTGTGGGCCCCGGGCCAAGGCAGAGGGTGTGGCCTGACTGCGTAGTCAGAAAATGGGAAACTCAGGAACAACGGGGTCGGGGACGGAAGCCCCCGAGCCGACACTATGCGAAGAAGGTTGGGGCCCCTGTAACACGCTGGGCACCGAGAATTGCCACCGAGGCATTTCCCAGGTCGCGCCCCCAAAACTCCGGAAATTACCAGGAGTTAGCAGGAAACGGTGAAAAAGGAGCCCCTTAAAAACTCATTCCCCCAAGGAACGGATATGACCTTACAGACGAGTCCTCGACTCTTCTGCAAGGTCGGGGGCTACTGTGGGGGTCATGAATTAGGGGGCCAATTGTCAGGACGCCCGCTAATGGCACACGAACGAGGAAAGCCCCTGACAATGGTGGGAAACGGCATTAGGCTCGACCGGTCAGAGAACTCCGTCTCGCCCGACCCTCCGAAGGCCCGGAAGACGCAAGGATGGACGCCTCTGTCCCGTCCGACCCCGACCCTCCTGACGACCAGGGAATAAAGGGGTCGAGCACGTCCGTCTCGCTGACCCCCGACCCTCCGGGCAGGAAGGGTAGACCCCCGCGTGAGGTCCCATCCATCGTTTGGCACGCCCAACGGAAAAGGGGAGTCCCGAAGACCCTCCCTAAGTCAAATCTGACTGGTGAAGGAGAAGGCGTGCGGCCTACGTCTTCTCCCGACTGACACCCGAAATCACCTGCCCATCTACCAACTGAAAAAGCTGATATGTAGCCCTATGCTCGGGAAAAGGTAGCTGCATGCGCTCTGCTGCGCTAGCGGCCAAGAAGGAAGCTACCGCGATGCTACCGGTAGGAAGGCGAAGGACATGCGACGCCCTAGGAAGGGGTCGCCAAGACGCACTAGGCCGACAGCAAGTAACCGTTGGGGGCGCCGGGCCCTCAAGGGTAGATAGGTAAAACGACATTGTATAGTTGCCCTCTTCTTGAACTATAAAAGAGGAGGGCGCCCTCCTACGAGAGGGGGCCCGATTTCTGGACTCTCGATCTCTAGAGCATTTAGTCCCCTACACACATTCAACACACACAAGGCTTGAACCGGCCTTCGCTGTAGTCCGTCGCCAAGAGAGCAATACAGTCAATAGCCCATTTCACTGGATGTAGGGATCACTCCCAAACCAGTATAAACCCTTTGTCTTGCGTCTCTTGAACCATTCTCCAGCGAGACATGCGTGTTCTGTGATCGACACTTGCCGGCGTGAGGTACCCCGTGTGCCGCCCGCCGACATTTAGTAATAAAAGAATTTCAAGAATGACTCAAATTTGACTACATTTGCACAAATTTTTTGAATAAAACGAGTGGTCAAAGTGGTCAAAAAGTCAAACGACTTACAATTTGGGACGGATGGAGTATACAGCAGCAGTTGGTCAGTGGGGGATGGAAACCACCTAAGTGAACCAACCCTAGAAGATGGCCTTGGGCCGAGCCATTAGCCGGTCGGCTGACCTAATCTAGGGCCGGACGACCCTAGCCGGCCGGACAACCCTAGCCGCCCGATGCCACCACCTTTTGCGTGTGCATCTCAGATGTCGCCCTGACATCGGTTCACCTGGCTGTTGCATGTCTTAAGTCGGTTTTAATCGGCAGGAGGGCCCCTCGATCCAATATTAATCCAGAATGTTCTTGATTCACCTTAGCAGATTTCACCTATGGAATGACCCGTATTTATTCAAGGTATGTGCTGATGGTCTGCTCGATGTTGCGTACATCACCGTGAAACCCACAAAATCCTTGAGCGATGGGTGAGAGTGAGACTAAGGCCTTCTTGAGGGTGTAGAAGGCAATGAGGTAGTCGTCATTGAAGTCGAAGGGCTTCTCGTTAGCAAGTAAACTTGTCAAGGATCTAGCTATCTGGGAGAAATCTTTAATGAATCTCCTGTAAAACCCAGCGTGTCCAAGGAAACTTCGCACTCCATTGACATTCGTCGGTGGTGGTAGTCTCTCAGTGACTTCAACCTTGGCACGATCTACTTCTATCCTTCTTTAGGACACTTTATGTCCCAGGACAATTCCTTCTGTGACCATAAAGTGACACATTTCCCAATTAAGGACAAGATCTATCTCTTCATGTCTCTTAAGGATCTTCTCAAGGTTCTTAAAGCAGTCGTTGAAGCTCTTTTTGTACATTGAGAAATCATCCATGAAGACCTCCATGATGTTCTCGATGAATTTGGAGAAGATTGCCATCATACACCTCTGGAAGGAGGCAGGTGCGTTGCAAAGACCAAATGACATCTTCCTATAGGCAAATGTGCCATATGGGCAGGTGAAAGTGGTCTTACTCTGGTCATCAGGGTGGATTGGAATTTGGTGATAACGAGAGTAGCTGTCGAGGTAACAAAAGAATGAGTGATTGGCTAGTCTTTCAAGCATTTCTTTAATGAAGAGGAGAGGGAAGTGATCTTTCCGGGTGGCTTTGTTAAGCATCAGATAGTCAACACACATCCTCCATCTGGTGACTATCATCTTAGGTATAAGCTTAATCTTCTCATTCAGGACATCTGTCATTCCTCCCTTCTTGGGAACTACTTGAACGGGGATAACCCATTCACTATCTTGCATGGGGTAAATGATTTCCGCGCATAGGAGTTTGAGTACCTCTTTCTTCACCACTTCTCTGATCACATCATTGAGACGCCTTTGGTGTTCTCTTGATGCTCTATGGTCTGGTTCCATAGGTATGCGATGAGTGCATAGGTTGGGGCTGATCCCCTTTATATCTTGGAGAGAATAACCGAAGACGGATCGGTACTTCGCCAGGACTGCCAGGAGACATCTAGTTTCACTCTCTTATAGCTTATCGCTAATGACAACTGGCATACTTTGTTTGTTATGGAGGAAGGCATACTTCAATCCAAGAGGCAGTGGTTTTAGCTCTGGAAGGGGAGGCTGTGGTGTCTCCTCTTTCTTGAGCTCAAAATGATCACTTGGCTCTGTCTCCTGAGTAAAGTGCTGGACATCTTCATCTGAGATTGGTTGATTGGACTCTTGCAATGATATGCCCAATGCTTCCTCTAGTGGGTCTTGTTTTGGTCCTGCTTTTGCTATAGTGTTAATTGCTCACAGGATGCTGACCGAGATGTTTTCTTTGCCAACTTTGAGCTGAAGGGCAGCTCAGTTTCTATTTGGGTTGGCAAGTATCTCTATTGGCCAACCAATCAAGAAAAATCTATCACCTTCAGTGATATCAAAGGTGTGGAAATCCAGGAACACCTTGTTGGTCCCCATTTTGAGAGGCACAACTCGAAGAATTCCCTTACATTCCATCACCTGGCCGTCGATCCACTTCAGGTGCTTATGAGAGAAGGACATGGGTTCTTCCAGTGCAATGATCGAAGCCAAGGCGCTAGAGATGATGTTAACCCCAACCTTCGGGTCGTTGACGACTTCTTGCAGTTCAGTGTCCTCAATAGAGTAGAGGAGTGTCCTAAAATCCTTGTAAGAATGGATAGCTTTGTTGCTTAACTCTGCTTCCTCCGTCCATTCCTTACTCATAATCGCAAAAGACCCTCAATCTGCGATGTATATTCTGGAATGAATGCCTCTGGTCTTGAGCCAATGCGCATTGGATCCATTGCAAGCTTGTTGCTTTGCCAAGTGAGATGTACTCATTCTCTGTGACATTTCTTCAATGAGCAGCTTTTGACCTGAGGACTTGGGTGGTTCGGTGATTTCCATGATTGTTGGTTGAGGTGGATAGTCTGCAACTTTCAGAATGCTCATTTGTTGCTTCTCAGTGGGTTGCTCTGTTGTTCGAGTTGGTTCCAATGGTTCATCAAACACACCGCTATATTGGGTGCTGTTCACGACCATTTCCAAAATCTCCCAGACTTCGGCAACGGTCTTGTAAAGAACGGACCCCTCAGAACCTCTATTCACGAAGGATGTGCTTTCTGGACTTAAACTGCCAACAAAGTGTTGCATCAGCATTTCCTCCGGGATACCGTGAGGTGGCCCAGAGTTAACCATCTACATGAATCTTTCCCACGTTGCACCAAGTGACTCTGTGCCTTGCCGATATGTCAATAATTATACACGCAACTTGTGCACTTTCTCGATGGGGTAGAAGAATACACAAAATTCATCCTTCAATTTCAGCCATTCCCCTCCAACTCCACTTGCTTTCCAGTCGTATCAGGCTCGTGCTCTCCCCGTTAGAGAGAATGGAAAAAGCTTCCACCGTAGGGTGTCTTGGTCTATCCCGGGTATGGTGAGAAGAGAATAGTTGTCCTCAAATACCTGCAAGTGAGTATACTGATTTTTGTCCTCTCTACCAGAGAAGGACTCTGCACGAACCATGGCTATGAGACTGGGACAGATCTCGTAACTATCAAATAAAATGGGGTGATAAGATGGAGGGGGTTCCAAATACTCGCGACATGGATCCCCGGTTAACTAGGAGAAAACTCAATGTGGTAGGGCAAAAAAGTGTACATTTAAAAAGATCTAAACTAGTGTTGTTACCGTTCCCCAACGGCAGCGCCAGAAAAGCTTGTTGTCACTTCTTAGCCTTAACGAATTACTCCACAAGCGCACAAAGACCGCTGTAGTCTTTCACCATGGGAGTAAAACCTGTGTGTCAAATCCACGAAATGATAGAACTAATTAATTGGACTAGAGGTTAGAAGGATAGAGGTCAGAGGGCCTAGATTTAGTTAATCTACTCAGTACTCTAACAACTAGCTATTTGCTACCTGATCTGCTTTGACGGCTAGTGGGAAGGATCTCAGAAAGGGATGAGAGGGGGTCCAACTGCATCCGGCAACTACTATTATGAAAACACCTGAACATGGTGGACTACAAAGGACGGACAGGGTTGTCACCACCTGCCGCCTACCACAACAGTACCGTGGTGTGGAACACAACCCAAGGTGACATTTAAGCTTAGGCACCATGCCTACACTATCAAGTCACTAACTCCCGCCTCCCGGAAAGGCAAGAAAAAACCCCAAACGTGCAGCCTTGCTAACTCACGCAGACAAGGAATCCTGCGGATCAAATGCAACAAGTAACTACTAGAAGTATAGAAGTAAATTAGCGAGACACTAATGGTAGACAAGAAACTTCCTCAAAGTATTTATACCTTAAGCTTATTTCCTACAACACCCAGATTTCCAAGAAAATCCGAATGCTTCCATATGTGTGCCCAGGATGTCCACAGAACACATAGATTACAAAAATTGAATCACAGAGAACACAATGCTCGAATAAAATAGTTTACATCAGAGTTTAACACAAGACATAGTCTTAAACAAATAACACAGCGGAAGTCTTATTATTATTAAACGCTTCATAACTACTAGAGCTTCAAGTCCACAGGGACACCGACTGGTTGAACACAGCTAGAAGTACGGCAGATCCTCCGGAAACTCAGCAAGCGACTGATCATTCAATGCTCCATCTGTCACCCATCCGGGATTTTATTGAATAGTTGCAAGTGTAAGTATACCATCTTACCTAACAAGTATAACACGGGTTATGCAAGAACAAAAGGCTTGACACGGTTATACTGCATTAGCACTTTTAGTTGTTTCGTTTTATTATCATCCAATTTACTACAAATGAGTAGAACCCATGTATGAACCCATTAATAGCAATGTATAAGTGATTATAGAACAAACCAACATCAACCACTATTATCATCTTCTAATCAAAAAGGATCCAGGCCGCTCGTAACCGTGAGCACGGCTATCATGATAGATCAACACTCTACAGAGGTTTCGCCCTTTACCCGCCGGTCACATAAATTCAAAAGAATTTATGTTACGAGGACTTTCACAAAACACCCTAACAAGCACAGTAGCTGTTTTGGTTCAACATAGGCAGCATAACCCAAGGCATCGAGATTGATGTATGCTCAGGGCGCAACGTGAGGGGGTCAATGGCGTCCAGAGCGAGAGCGCAATCATCGCAACGTGTGAAGCTGCCGTACATCGGGTGCTTACACCATGGGACTTTGCCTAACGAGACATAGCCAACGGATAAATCCGTCCTCGATGGATCAAACTATACTCTCACCCATGCTCCCTACATACACCTTTCGGTAACCACTGGCGAGCTAGAGACGTACAAGCTAATTATCCAAGACCAGAGCCATTATAGTTCCAACGGCGGCGAACAAGTTCCTGGATGGCCGCTTTAAGAACCGTACCTTATGGAGAGACATTAGAACAAAGCACAAAGCACATGCTCTAATTCCCTAGACCAAACCTTATAGAGACAGTAGAACAAAGCACGAAGCACATGCTCTAGTTCCCCGAACCATGTTGCTAAAAAGCATCTTTTAGTCATCATTGAAGTGAACCATTAATTCAATATTAACATAGAAATAAATGTTGGTTGCAGCGCGTAGCATAGACTAACCATAATGCATATGAATTGTATGATTAAATGGTGTATAGGTAACAAGGATTGTCTGTGTTATACTTGCCTTCCTTAGTGAACTGCTGCTGGACCTGCTCTTCGAGAACGGGATCGTCGGCGAACTCGAACGGCTCGTCAACTACTCACATCGATCACCACACAAGCATCCACACATACATGCAAATAAGGTATTTATTTAGAACAGTACACCAAACATAAACAAAAGATGAAAAGAAGGCTTTAGAGTTACTGTACGCTTCACTATGAACACATGAGCGTGAAAATCACTCAAATCAGAGTTAGAACGGAGAAACTACGCTTAAAACAGGCTCTAGGGGCTTGCTGGTGAAAGTTCTAGGCTTCCAGGGGTGTTTTTGAAAGAAATCAGGGACCTAAAACATAATTTCGTATAAAAACTCGAGGGCTACAGGGTAAAAACAACATCTAGGACGGTGGACACTATTTTTCAAAAGAGCAGGGGCTAAACCAAAAGAAAAAGGACTAAACTTTAATTATTTTTGAACTAAGCTGGACCGCAGGTTGATTTTCGAAAACGGCAGGGCTCTTTTGCAAAAACGCCACAGCGACGGCTGACGGCTGACGTCGGCTGACGTCACGGTCAACTATGCCGTGGACCGACCGTAGACCGCGGTCCATGGGTCCACGGTGAACCGGACCGGGTTTGAATCGGGTTTTAGATCTAGGCCCTTGGATATAGATCGGACGGTGGAAAACGGATCGGCTCAAAGGGGGTCGCCGGAGTTCCAAGGGACGGCGGCACTTGGCCGGAAGTTCACCGGAGCACGGCGGAACCGGTGCTACGGTGCTCCAAAACTCGTCGCGATGAGTCCTAGAGACAGAGGAGAGGATGGGGGTTTCGTTTTGGGGGCTTTGCTCGAGGATTAGGCGATCTACGCGGCCCGCGGCGAGCCATGGCCGGCGGAGCACTCCGGCGAGGTCGCGGGAGTGGAGGAGAGGGAGAGAGCGGACGCGAGAGGGACGGGAAGCTTCCTCACCTCCTGGCGAAGCTCCAAGGTGAGCTTTTGGCGGCAATGCGGCGGCGAGCGAGCGGATTGGCGGCGGCCGCGAGCTAGGGTTGCGGCAGCGCTACGAGCTTGGAGGCGTGGCGGCGCTAGGGTTTGGGGGTTCACGAGGAGGGGTTGCTGGCGGTTTTATAGGGGCCCTGGGGCTCCTTGGCGTGCATGCCAAGCAGGTCGGAGGCGGCGCGGGCACGGACTCCGGCTCGGGGCCGGGTTCGACCCGAGCTCGGTCGGGCGCGGCGTGAGGTGGGAGGAGAAGCTGACGGGTGGGCCTGGGCCGTCAGCCGCAGCGAGCGGAGGCAGGAGCGGCGGGGCTGGCGGGCGGCTGCTGGGCTGGCGCGGTGGTGGGCTGGCCAAGCTGGGCCGCGCAGGGGAGAGAAGAAGTGGGCCGAGCTGGGCTGAAATTTGAGAAGGAAAAAGAGAGAAAAAGAAAAGGTTTTTCTTTTATTCAAACACTCATTTGAATTCAAATTCAAACTCAAATTTGAATTCAACAATAAAAAAATAAATGCACCAGCATGAATGCAACAATAATGTTTCTACACCTTATATTTGCTTTTAATTCTCCAAAAATTTTATTTTCCCTACATTTTTCATGGGCAGTTGAACATAAGAAGCCAATTAATTACTAAATTCTAAATAGGGCATTTTTAGGGTGTGACAAACCTACCCCCCTTAAGATGAATCTCGTCCCCGAGATTCGGATGTGGATTGGAAAAGATGTGGATATTCTGCCTTGAGATCATCCTCCCGTTCCCAGGTTGCCTCATCCTCTGTATGACTATTCCACTGAACCTTGCACATACGTATCACTTTGTTCTTGGTGACCCTCTCGGACTCCTCTAAGATCTTGACCGGATACTCTTCATAGGTAAGGTCCTCCTGCACATTCAACTCTTCTAACGGAATCTGTTCCTCTGGCACCCGTAAACACTTCTTCAGCTGGGACACATGGAACACATCATGCACTCCTGCCAATCTCTCTGGTAACTCTAGCTGATAAGCCACTTCACCTCTTCGTTCCAAGATCTTGAAAGGTCCAACGTAGCGAGGTGCTAGCTTGCCTTTAACATTGAATCTCTTCACACCTCTCATGGGTGACACCTTGAGATAGACGAAGTCGCCAATTTCGAAGCTGAGATCTCGACGCCTTACATCTGCATAACTTTTCTGCCGTGTCTGAGCTGCTCTCAGATTCTTCCTGATAACCTGCAATTGCTCATCTGCCTGCTTCAAGACTTCAGGTCCAAATACTTTACCTTCTCCGGTCTGATTCCAAAACAACGGTGTCCTGCACTTCCTTCCATACAACGCCTCAAACGGTGACATCTTAAGGCTCTGTTGGTAGCTGTTGTTGTACGAGAACTCTGCATAACACAAACTCTTCTCCCAACTATTCCCATACTGTAATGCGCATGCCCTCAACATATCCTCCAATATCTGATTCGTCCTCTCGGTCTGACCGTAGGTCTACGGATGGTAAGCGGAACTGAAGTGAAGCTTAGTATCCATGGACTCGTGTAACTTGCGCCAAAAGTGTGACGTAAACTGACTGCCTCGGTCTGACACTATCTTCTTCGGTACCCCATGCAAACATACAATCCGCTCCATATACAACTCTGCAAGTTTGGTACCGGAATATGTAGTCTTTACCGGAATAAAGTGAGCCACCTTCGTCAATCGGTCCACTATCACCCATATAGGGTGTGCTTCCCATGCTGGACAGCTGACACAGCTGAATTGGCTAGGGTGGTAGGCTGGCCGGCTAGGCATAGGGCCGGCTGGCCACGCACCTGGCCTAGTTCAGCTAATTTTGCTCCATTTTGTTCCTTCTTTCAAATAAACATCAAAACATGTGGAACATGTCAGGATAAAAATATTTATTATATTTTAGCACTTGGGTGGTTCATTTTAGTCGGAATGATGACGAGTTTCTATTAATAAATTAGGCAATCATTATTCATCAATAGGCCCTAAGGTCACCGACAAGATGGAGCGCCCAAGCCGTCAGCCACCAAGAGGAGAGAAGACTCCACCGCCCAAAATTCTGGCCAATTGGTCACCTCTCTGGCATTGATGAGAACATTCAATCCCCAACCTCCCTGTCTTCTTCCCTCTCCCCTAAGGCACTTGCCCTTTTCCCCGGGCCGCCGGAGCGCCGATGACTTGGTCGCCCAGAGCTGCCATCCGCCAACAACAGAAGCTCTTGAGCTTTTGGTTTAGATCCCCAAGGTATCATGTAATTTGTACCTTATTTGTTGTGTCTTGCATATCTCCTATGTAGGCCCCTATAATCCATGGTTATATGCAAATAGGTCCCTATAGCCTTTATAAACTGATAGTGTTCGCATCTAACCTCCATGTAATCTTGTTTTCATTGTGTTAACCTCCGAAAATCGTAAGTTTTTGACGAACTGTGTTGTTTTCTGAGTTTGATGTTTTAAAAATTAATTGAATATTAATTTGCTTAATATCTGTTGCACTTCATTTTTAAATTAAAAGCTAAGTAGAGCTATACCTATGTGTTTTCCAAACGAAAGTTAAATTGGTTAATCATTATTGAACTAGCATTTTGTAACTAAAATATAACTAGGTTATACCCTGTTGTTTCATAAACAAATGATGTTAATGTGATTAACACATATCTAAATAGCTTTTCTAGTTAAAAGAAAACTACCCTCGTTTTTATGAATAAAGCTAATATGATTAATACAATTCTAGTGTCTTTATAAATAATGATATGATTAGTTGGACACGAAAAATAAAGCTTTTCGATTAGAAGTTTTTATACAACCTTTTTTTAAAGTTAATTTTTTGATTCGGTATAATTCATATATAAACCTTTGCAAATAAAATTGATTATGATGTAGCCCATGTTTTCATATGTAAGTATAAATTGAATTAATTCAAACATTGAATATTTCTTCAAAAATATTCAATATATGTATTTTCCTAATTAAAATAAATGAAGCATATAGTCTTTGCTTTCTTTTATAATATAAATCTCTCAATAGCTTTATCCATCCTACTGTAGCTCCATTTTTAGTGTTTGTTGCACTCATGTGGCCGTAATAGCGAGCCTTATGTTCAAAGTGTTTCTTGTAAAGTTTTCCTTTTGATTGGTGTATTATTCTTAGGTCTACCTATTTGTTTGCTTGCATGTGCTCGATGATTGCTACGAATAGAGGAGCATCATTCTAGAGTTGTCAAGAGTTGAAGACTGAGCATTGGTTTTATTTTGTGGAACCATCCTTCTACCTATTCTTTATTGAGAATTTGAGATCATCAATGTTTAATTGGAACATGGAGAACCAACCAGGTGTTACCGTATAATAACAATACTAATGGGCTCTGGTCTTGGCTGATTAATTGGAAACCTTACCAAAAGAACATGGCACGGTGCTTGACGGTGTATATCCTGGTTCTCTTAGGAAGCGGGCTGTTGACGGTGAATAATTCCAATGACCGTCAACATCTTGGGAATAAATGGAGGTTTTGCATAAGGTCAAATTTTACTTTAACATAACAAGTTCCACGAGTTTTGTGAAAGTTGTGCTGTAGGTATAAAATAGAAGAAAACCAGAGAAAAACCGGGCTCAGGCCCAGCCGGCCGACCCTACCTCGGCCAGCCGGCCACTTCGGGCTCCCCTACCATGACTTTGATCCGTGTGACACAAACACACATGCAGAGCATCCTGTCGGGGAATTTGCAGTCGGTTCATCCGACGGATACCGGAAGGCCTTGCCACGGATCGGGAGGATTGCCTGTTGGTCCAAACCGACTCCACTCGAGCAACCGCCAAAGCAACCGTCACCAGGGCGTGATCCAGAATGTTCACGACAAAAGGCGGTGCATCGGGCGGCTGAGCCCGGCCGGCCGACCCACCACCAGGCCGGCCCAGGCCCATCTTCAGATGGCGGTTTGTTCAGTCGGTATCCCACTGAACCGACTTGGAAGCTGCTATAAAAGGTGACCCCCGGCTCACTCCTCTAGACACACTTCAAAGGAGGTCTCTTCCATTTTCACTTTTCCACTTTTTAGAGTTAGGATTAGAGTTGGGAGTAGGGTCGAGTCGAGCTTCTGCCCAGAGGTTCCGGAGTTCTCGGAGTTCTGGTAAAGGTCTTGTATCTTTTCCTTTACTTTGAATATTCAGTATAATATTATCTTCTTTACCTTTTGAGTCAAGCTCTAGTTATTTACCGTTTTCCTTTCGCATTCAAGTCCTTGTGACTTTGTAGCGGTATAACTTCCCTCTAGATTAGTTTAGAGTTTATCTTGTTTATCAGGATTCTTCCTTGCGGGTATTCTCGCCTAGACTAGGGGGCTCAAGGCAGTTCCCTAGATGATGGGGATTTCTCTCGTAGGCCACAAGAGAAATCCTAGCATTGAGTGCAGGCCTGGTGCCTAGCTTGGTTCTAGATAGAAAGTGTGTTACACCCCACGATACTATTGTGGTAGGCAGCAGGTGGTGAGAACCCTGTCCATCCCTCGTACTCCACCACGTTCAGGTGTCCTCATAACAGCAGTGTAGGTTGCCGTTGGATCCCCTCTCATCCCATTTTGAGATCCTTCCCTTCCAGCCATCGAAGTAAGTTCTGGTCTCCCGATAACTAGGTAGTATTCTAGGCTAAGGCTAGGGTGCGTTTTCTTGAGAGTGTAGAAGTGTCATTAGGAACCAAGTTGCCTTATACTCCCAAAACTTTACCCTTTTCCTATTTTATCGAGTCTCATGTGTCGCTGGTCGTTCGCGACCTTCTAACGGCTTGTCTTTCCGACTCACCAGTATCGATCAAGCTTTGCTTGGTCACCCTTATTGGTTAACCCATTTACCCCCACTAGAGATAGTGTGTGATATTAACAGAATACTTTATACCATTGCTTCCCTTGAGGAAAATTACAATACCCTAGAATACTCCAAGGTGAAATGCTATAGCGGATATTCTGTGCGCTTGCAGAATATAATATATATCTTCACACATTCTTAACGTCATCTAATAGTCTGGCGCCATTGCTGGGGAAGCCAATGACTAAAGATATTACTGAATTGTTTGGTAGGCTTTGTAGTCTTATCACCGCTAACTTTGGCGGGCTTACCATTGCTCTCTTTTATCTTTGTGATATTTGCAGAGCCGTGCATGACCGGTTTTGACCTACCATCAAACTTTGATCCAAATCCAGAGCGTATTGGAAGGGTTGTGAGATGCCGAGTCGTCCCATCGCAGAAAGTCATCAGCAACCAAATTCTGTCAGCTCCACCACTGTGACCACTTATCATGGTTGGTTCTGCTCCCGCCAAGACGCTTCGTCAGTATTCTGCCCTGTCAAGCAGCAGCTTCCCGGGACTGAATGACAAGCAGCCGAGTTTGAGCTGAAAACTAGACTGGTGAACATGGTTCTAGCAAGTCCCTTCTGTGGTAAGGCATCTGAGGATGCCAACGCCCATTTGCAGAATTTTCTGCAAGTGAGCAGTACAATCAATCCTAAAGGATCTATAATGGATGATATTCGCCTCTAGCTCTTTCCTTTCTCACTGTTGGGGAAGGCGAAGGCGTGGTTCTATGCAAACATGGAGTGTTTCAAGAATAGCTAGGAGATATGCTCCAATGAATTTCTCACCAAGTATTTCCCGGTGGGCAAAACCAATGCTCTCTGTGGGAAGATATCCAGCTTCCAACTGCTCAATGATGAGACCATTCCGGAAGCTAGGGACTGTCTGCAAGACTATATTGTAGCTTGTCCACACCACAACATGGAGCAGTGGCTTATCATTCAGAACTTCTTCCATGTCCTGAATGAAAGATCCCAGGAGCATGTTGATGCAGCAGCAGGAGGACCCTTCCTCTCGCTAGATGTCGCACGAGCAGGGACGCTCATAGAGAAAATTGCTGCCAACTAGAGTTGTAAGGGCGACTGGCAGACACGTGCCAAGGGAGTTCACCAAATTGACTCTGTTGATATGCTGGCTGCTAAGATGGACCTTATGATCAAGAGATTTGATGCTCCTAACCAAGAGATGTCACAGATTGCTGATTCTCGGATCACATGTGAGACATGTGGCTATTTCAGGCACTCGGGCAGCACCTGCCCGACGACTTCTGAGGACGTACATGTGGCGGACCACTTCGAAATTATTCCAAGTTAAGTACCAATGAACCACTAATCAAGCAAACAAGCACTTAATCCAGAATAAGCTGAAGCGCCGTCGGATTATACCCGATTAACCACGTTTTTCATGATCGAAACAACATGCGCGCCCACACGAAGGTGAGTCCTAGAAATTACAACATTCCACAAGTTCAAGTTAACATAAAAGTTTCAACAAATTATTACAACCCAAATCTGAAATTTAAATAAAAGTTAGAGAATTCAAGCAGCGGAAATTTAACTAACGACGATACTTAGCAACACCACGATGAAGTTGTCCATGGTGCTACTCCTCATGATCCTCGGAAGAGGACGGAACCCACTCGACATGCTAGCCAGGTGGAACCTTGGCAGGCCAAGAGACAGCATTCACCGTCTCATCCAAAGGAGTACTTGAAATAATAGCCACAAGCAAGGCTGAGTATGTTAATACTCTGCAAGGCTTACCCGTCGGGTGAAAACTACATCACCGACTCCTAGACATGAGAGGCTTTTGGCTAGTGGGTTTGTTTTGCCAGAAAGTGACTAAGAGTGGATCCTTACTTTCATTATTTTAGCATCAAGTTCTAATAGTGTTAACCATTCTAGATTAGCATCCTTTCTAAGCATGCAAGTGGTGCAGTACAATTTAGTATAACAACAAGTTCATCATCCTCATAGCTTCACTTCTTACTCAATGTAGCTCAGCGGTCAAGCAGTCTCATTAACCGCGAGAAGCGAACAGTTCGAACCGATTTTCACTACCTAGCCAGGGAATAGCCAACACACACGAATAATGCTTTCTATAAAAGGCACAAACACTATCCAACCTTTCCCTTCAATCCACAATTTGGCGCCGGGTCCAACTCCCTTAGGATACAAGGTTATCGCATACTGGCGGACACATGTCGGCCAATCTCACACATGTAACCACTTGTTTACTGCAAGGGAAAATAAATTTCCAAGGAAAGAAGTCTATTGGTCCTAGCTGTATCAATCGGGTACCGGGCTTACCGAAGCCCAGACTTCGGAATGTGCTTGGAACATTCAAAAACTTGACACACAGAACCACAAGTTTCGACCTTAATCCAATTATCATACACATACGGGAGATCTACCCATACCATCCCGCCCGTCCATCCTTAAGATTCCAACATATGTAAAAGTCAATCAACTTCTATATCTCGCGAGTGACAGGAAATCACTCGACTTGTAACGGTCCTAAAGCATTGCACTATCGACCTTTTCATACTAGTATTTCAAGACATAGGTACTAGAATTATGCAACTAGGGTATTCAAACAACTCCTTCAAACATAAATGCCCAAACATAAGTAATTTATAGTTGCATAAACTTTAATGTTAAGTTATGCTCTGGGGCTTGCCTTCTTGAGCTACGTTGGCTTTGGTCTCTGGGTCAATCACAAAGACGTTTGCACCACCTTCGGGAGCTACTTCTTCGTTGGCGGGGACGAGGTCGTAAGTACCATCAACGAGAGCGCCTTCTACATGAGATGCACAAGTTGAATGTTGCTGCACATACCTTGATCTTAAAACTAAGGCACTGAAGGCCTTATTCACCTAGACACTTTAGTGAACTATTCTTTTCTTCACAAAATTAGAGAAGAAGTGTGGTGCAATACTTAAGCCTACTTTATGGTGATTGTGTACACATATAAAACAATTTAGATTCATTTTTCTTATACAAGTATTCTGTTCTGAAATTAAAAATTAGCATGCAACCACATTTGTTTTGATTAAAATTACAAATGATTCACACCCTTTTTATTTCTCCCAGTTTACTCTAGTTCCTTCTTATTATTGTTTCTCTGTTTCTGATCATCCTTTGAATCGACAAACTTTATGACAGCTACAGGGGTATAAGAGCTAAACTCACCCCAAAATTTAGCTAAAATTGAGTTGTACAGAATTTATTAAAAATGGTACAAGGTACTGCCCCTAGGTTCAAGATTAAATCATATAAAATTAAAAATACAGCAAAAACAGTAGGAACTTTTACCAGAGCTAGGCATGACCAAGAGAAGTTCTTTGGCCAAGTGGTAGGTACAAATACCACTTGAACAGTCCTAAGTAATTACTATATCGAAATCCTACATCTATTTATTTGATAGCCTAAACAGAGTCAAAAATTAAGTTTAATATTTTCCTAGCATGTTCTATCAAGTTTCTAAGTCTCTGGTGGAAGTTGATAATTTTTTACTGCAGGCATTATTTTTAATAAATCTAGAATTCAGCTAGAATAGAAAACACTAAACAATCAATAACAGAGCATATTTTCAGGTCTCCTTTGGACACAGATCTACTACAGACTATCCAAAATTTAGCTACAGAGCATGTCAGGATTTCAAATGGTGCACAAATTACTTAAAGCGGAGTTTGAATTTTAATTCAAATACTATTCATCAAAAGCATAAACATGCAAACATGAGATTGGAGTTTACAACCTCACGAGTCCAGAGAGTACATATTTGCATTTTTCTGATTTTTCTATTATTTTTAACAGATTTTTGAATATCTCAGAAATTTGAACTAGATCTAAAGAATCTCTTTGCGCCGGGTACCCTAGATCTTTTAAAACCTCACGGAAAGGTCCCTAGAATTTGCGCGAAGGCCTCTAGAACTAAAATGGGGAACAGATCTAGGTCCTAAGCTCGCGCGGCTGAGGGGGACATTTATAACGGCAAAGTGGTGGAGCGGTGCAGCTGGGGGTGCACAGGAGGGCAGCTGGGGCTCAGAGCGCGGGCAGGGAGGCCGGGCAACGGGCAGGCGCCATGAGCGTGCCTGGCGAGCATGGGCAGAGCACGGCTGTGGGTTGGCGGCTAAAGATCCTTGCGTGTGAGGTGCGGGATGTCCTGGAAACGCTGCTGGCGAATGGTTGGGCAGCAGGCCGGGTCATGGCGAGGTGGCGTGACAGGATGGCATAGGGGGTGAGACGCGTGCGCAAGAGGCTGGGACACGGCTGCCGAGGGCTTGGCCGGTCAGCCGGGGTCGCCTCCGCTCGCCGGCCACGTGGCGGCCTAGGGCAGAGTATGTCAGAGCTGCGGTCGGGACGCCCGTGGAGCTCCCCAGTTCAAGGCTGGTTTTCTCCAAAAAATTGAACTGAACTTTCAAAAGTGCAAAAGCAAAAGTTGAAGTTTGAAAGATGGGACACGACTTTGTTGTTGGGGCCAACTCGAAATTGTGAATATTTCAAGCTCAAACAAGCTATGTTGGAAATGGTATTCCGCTCAGTTTTTAGGGTTTTTGAGGGGCTTAACAACAAAATTTGAACATTTTCTAAAAAGAGACTTTGCCTGATTTGTGATGACAAACAACATTGCTTTTTGGATATTTTCATGTTTAGTAGAAACTTTTTTAGATCTCGGGTGGGTGTCAAATCAGCCTTATGAAGTTGGAAATTTGAATTTGAAGTTCCAATTTAAAGTGAATTTCCATTCTTTTCTTTAATCCTATGTTGCTCTCTATTTTTAGTGGTGTTGATGCGCTTCTGGTCAACACACGAAAAGCACTAGATCGCATGGTCGTAGAATTCTCCTCGTCGGAGCTCCTGGACGCAGTCGGTCAGACCGCCTGTAGCAGAGGCGCCGTGAAAGCCTACGATCACAACCTCGGGAGGGACCCCGTCGGAGTTACGAACCTAGGGTTGTTCTAAGGTCGGCAAGGCCACTTAGAATGTCCTAAAACGTCGCAGAGATGAAGAAGGAAAGCAAAGGGGTTGGAAAAGCTGGGGTTTGGAGATAAAAAGTAAGATAATGATTTGTTCGATTGGGTAGAGGTCCTCAATCGGCCACAACCCTTTATATTTATAGGGTGGGGAGGTCTTGCCCCGTAAGGAAGTCCTTGTACAGATCTAAAAACGTGAAAAAACTTGATTCTACTCGGACTCGGGGACAGGCGGTCAGACCGCCTGTGACAGTGCACCAATTATAGACTACATCTTGCACGACAAACTCCCTACTGAGAAGGCAGAAGCTCAGCAAATCGTTCGTCGCAGCAAGTCCTATATTATAATTGGAGACACATTATACCGGCGTGGCGCACCCTCTGACACATTGATGAAGTGTGTCTCACAGCAAGAGGGAATCAGTATCCTAGAGGAAATTCACGCGGGCGAATGTGGCAATCACGTAGCTTCTCGCACCATCGTGGGCAAAGCCTTCCGTGCCGGGTTCTATTGGCCTATGGCTTTACACGATGCTGAAGAAATCGTTCGCCACTGCAAGGGTTGTCAGTATTTCGCTCATCATTCACATCAGCCTGCGTATAAGATCAAATTGATACCTCCGTCATGGCCTTTCGCATGCTGGGGGCTTGACATGATTGGGAAACTACCCAGAGCACCTGGTGGATTTGAGTATTGCTTCGTTGCAATTGATAAATTTTCGAAGTGGATAGAAGTCTTCCCGGTTGTCAAACCAACCTCTGAGAAAGCAGTCCAATTCCTTCAAGAGTTGATTCTTCGCTTCGGGATACCACATCAAATCATTACAGATTTGGGTGCTACCTTCACAGGCAGTAAGTTCTGGGATTACTGTGAAGATCACAGCATCGAGGTATGCTATGCCTCTGTTGCTCATCCTCGCGCCAATGGTCAAGTAGAAAGAGCCAACGGCTTGTTACTCGATGGACTTAAAGCTCGCATGAAACAAACCTTGAAGAAAGCTGAAGGCCGGTGGATGAAAGAACTCTACCCTGTTGTCTGGGGCCTACAATCTCAACCCAGCAAAGCTACAGGGAAATCTCCCTTCTTCTTGGTATATGGATTTGAGGCCGTCCTACCTGTTGATGTCATGCATGGCGCTCCTCGCATTGAGGAATTCTAAGAAGCCATGCGGATGAAGAACGGACGATTGAGGTTGATACGGCTGAAGAAGCATGACTGGCAGCTTTGTTACACAATGCTGCGTATCTTCAGGGTATTCGCCGATTCCATGACAAAAATGTGAAGACGAGGTCGTTCCAGACAGGAGAACTGGTACTTCGACGTATCCAGAATACAGCTGGTCACACAAAGCTCACTTCGCCTTGGGATGGTCCATTCATTGTCTCCAAGGTCCTCAAGTCAGGCACATACAGACTTCGAACAGAAGATGGTATTGATTTACCAAACCCCTGGAATATAGAACATCTACGCAAATTCTACGCGTAGTTCCTTCATTGTAACATTGCTTCGGCAACACATGAACTGATTGCTTCGGCATCATGAGTTCTTTCGTGCCGTTGTTTCGGCAACGAGATATAATTTAATAAATTTCCCTTTACTGGGTTGTTTATCTTACTTTGTCTTTATGACATCGTTCGCAACTTCTCCATGTTCTTTTTGAGATTCGGAAAGTTTGCTTTTTACGCATTCGGAGTAAATATATGAGGTCTGTCCGGGTTCCTTCGGGGCCGTTAACGGATTTGTTCCTAAATTTTTGCTACTTCGCGATAATTTTCAGCTTAAAGCTGCCGCTTCGTGGGTCTTACTGGGTTCTTGTAATACGAACCGCAGACAGTTTGTTCCCAAGTATCCTTTCAGGGTACAATTATTTCAAAGATAGCCTATGCTATACGAAATCTCCCTGGGTTCCCTCGGGTCCTTAACAGGGTTGCTTTTCGACAGTTAGAATTTACACAACACACGTATATTTTGACTAAGTCCTGGTCATCGACACAGAGACGCCCAAGGGTTTTTAGAAATTCTTGGATTGTTCTTCAGATATGGAAATATTAACATTTCACCGCGTAAAACTTATATTACAAGAAGGCTTGTTCAAATTACAACCTAAGGCTCTGCGCAATTGCCTCGGCAACTGGCTCGGCCTCTTGTTTCAGGTCCATGAAGGCGGCTTAGTACAATTTGGCTCTGCGCCTTCTACAAGCTTGCCTATGTCTACTTCAGGGTAC
This sequence comes from Digitaria exilis, assembly GCA_015342445.1. Taxonomy (NCBI): domain Eukaryota; kingdom Viridiplantae; phylum Streptophyta; class Magnoliopsida; order Poales; family Poaceae; genus Digitaria; species Digitaria exilis. The sequence goes on along the minus strand of JACEFO010000846.1, from coordinate 228,932 downwards.
CTAGATCTAATTACAGCAAGGACATGCACAAGACAGGCTTTGGATGATCTCTTTGTGACATCTCTGATGTCAAAGTATTAAAAGTACACTTAAAACAAGTGCAAAAAGGGAAATAATGGTGTTAGGATTCAAAAATTCATCAAAATTCAAATTGAAATTCAAAAACAAAGGTTGTTTGACACCCAACTGAAATCTCAAAAATTTTGTACTAAACTTGAAAATCTCCAAAAATAAAAGTTGTTTGCCATCACAAATAAGGCCTAGTCACTGTTTGGAACGTTTGAAAATTTTGCAGTTTAGTCCCTAAAAAACTTGAAAAACCAATCTGAACACCTTTTTGAAATTTGGGTTGTTTGAGCTTGAAAAATTTGAAATTTCAGGTTCACCCCAAAAAGAAAGTTGTGTCCCACCTCTCAAACTCCAACTTTTGTTTTTACACTTTTTCATGTTTAGTTCAAATTTTTGGAGAAAATTCAAAAGGGGCAAAGGAGCTCCACGGAGCTGCCAGCTCGGCCCTGGCGCGCTCTACGCCTGGCCGGAGCTCGGCCGCCACGTGGCAGGCGAGCGGCGGAGGCCGCGCCGAGCTGGACAAGCCGCGGCGTCGGGTGGCTCTTGTCCTCGAGCGTTTGTCCAAGCCCTCCGCGCCGTCACGTCGCCGCTCGACAGCACGCTTCGCCTCGCGCCGCGCGAACGCCATCATGGCGGGCGGAGCGCCACCGTGGCCGCGCGCTCGCGCGCGACGCGCAGAGCTCCTCCGCGGGGGGGATTCCTTCCCACTACGCGCCACGGAGCACTGTGGAGGATCCCTGCAGCGTATCCAAGCGCCCACGCCACGATCCTCCTCGTCCAACCCCGACGCGCGCTCTGTTCGAGCTCAGGCGAGCTTCAATGGCGCGTCGCGTCGCTGTCGCTCCGCTCGCACGCTCCCGAGGCAGCACGTCCCCTCTCTAGCGTGCCCAAGCACTCCACCGAGCCACTCATACTCTCCCCTAGCTCGCGCACTTCACCAGTTCACTCCCTCGCGCTCGCTCCCGTCGTCTTAAACCTCGTGCCGCGCGGACCGAGCCGAGCTTCGAAGTTAAATTCGTCCTCATCCCTCCACCATTCCAAAATCCCTCGCGTACAGAGCTAGACCACTTCCCGAGCTTCCATTTCCCCCACTTCTCACGAGCTCTCCCCAACTCTCCGGCGAGAAATCGGATTTTCCCCCAAATCCGCATTTCCAGCCGCCGGAGCACGCGCACGTCGAGCCCCTACTTCGAGCCTTCCCCGAGGTCAACCGAGCCCTCCACTAGCTTTGCCAAGTCCCACTGGTGCTCTAGGACCCCTCCAACCCCGACGAGATCCACCACCCTCGCCGGAATCGAGCTCGCGGCGGCCGCACCGCCACCGCACGTCGCCGGCGAACTCCGTGCTTCCCCCGGCCTCCCAACCGCCACCAATCGACTCGTGGTGAGCCACTGGTTCTTTTCCCCCACTTCCCCGACCCTAGCTCGGCGTCGTTTGGCCGGCGCAACTCCGGCGACGAGCCGAGGACCTTTATTCATCGTCTTCGTTTTTCCAGGGTCCTCTGCGCAAAAGTCAGGGACCTGTTCGCGAAGTTTTAAAAGTTCTAGGGTCTCCAGCGTAAAAGGATTCTTAAACCTAGATCTATTTTTCCCGAATCTTGTAAAATCTGCTAAAAATCATACAAAAATCAGAAAAATGCACAAAAATACTCCCTGGACTCGTGAGATTGTAAACTCCAATCTCTTTATACTTTTGGTGAACCATTTTTGAATTAAAATTCAAACTGTAAATTTAGAAACTTGTGCACCATTTCAAATCCAGAGCTCCGCTAGGGCTGAGCTTTGGATATGTTGTTTGCAATGACTTTGGACACCTTGTGTCATAGCTTCAGTTATGAATTAAATTGTGATTCCTGTCTTTTTGTAGTCCAGAAATTATTAAAAATAATCTATGCAGCTAAAAATCACCATTTTTCTCCAGAGGCCTAAAACCATGTTAGCACATCTGTTAAAAATGCAAAACTTAATTTTTGCTCTGTTTAAACTAGCAAGTAAATAGATATGTGTTTTCGGATAGAAATTTATTGAGGACTGTCCGAGGGTTATTTTGAGCCACCACTTGGCTAGAGCCCTCCTTGCATTCATGACTAGCTCTGGTAGGAAAATTTCCTGATTTGGATGTATTTTCGATTTTATATGAATTTATCTTGATTATTTAGGCAGCAGATTGTACTATTTTTAATAAATTCTGTGTAGCTCAGTTTTAGCTAAATTTTAGAGTGAGCCTAACTCTTATACTCCATTAGCTGTCATAAAGTTTATAGATAAAAAGGATGAACAGAAACTGAGAAACAAAAATGAGAAGAAATTAAGGTGGAATTGAGTTATATAAAAGAATAGACCTTTTTGATAATTAATTAAAATAAAACATGGAAAGGTTTAAAATTCCATAACAGCACCCTAACTTCAAAATAATAAATGGAAATTCTTTTATATATGTACACAATTACCACCAAAGATGAATAAAAATTTTCCACACCCCTCCTCTAATTTTGTGAAGGAAAAAGTAACACTTTAGTATGTCTAGGTGAATATGGCCTTCAAGGCCTTAGTTTTGGAATCAATAGGCAGCCACTATAAAGTTATGCATCTCATGTAGAAGGCGCTATTTCGGACGGTTTCTACCATCTCATCCCCGCCGACGGAGAAGGCACCCCGGAGAACGGTGCCGGCGAAGGAACAGTCGACCCGGAGGCTAACCCCCAGCTAGAGCAAGAAGGCAAGCCCCGGAGCATAACCTAACCTTTAAAGTTTATGCATCTATAAATTCCCTATGCTTGTGCATTTACGTTTCAAGGAGTTGATTGAATACCTTAGCTGCACATTTCTAGTACCTATGACTTGCAACACTAGTATGAAAGGATCGATAGGGCATTGCTTTAGGTCCGTTACAAGTCGAGTGATTTCCTGTCACTCGCGAGACATAGGAGTTGCTTGTCTTTACTTATGTTGGAATCATAAAGATGGACGGGCGGGATGGTAGATGTAGATCTCCCGTCCGTGTATGATAATGGATTTAAGGTCGAAACGTGTGGTTGAGTGTGTCAAGTTTTTGAACGTACCACATGCATGCCGATATATGGGAATCGGTAAGCCCGGTACCAGATTGAAGCAGCTAGGGCCGATAGCCATCTCTCCTTGGAAACTTTGTTTCCCCTGCCGTACACTTGTGGATATATGCGTGAGACTGTGAGTGAAGCAGTAAACCTCTATCCTAAGGAAGGTGGATTCGGATCCGAATTGTGGATCGATGGGAAAGGTTGGCAAGTGCTTGTACCTTTTATAGCAAGCATTATCCGTGTGTGTTGGGTTTCCCCTGGCCAGGTAGCAAAATTTGGTTCGAACTGTCCGCTTCTCGCGGTTAATGAGATTGCTTGACCGCCTTGCTGCATTGAGTAACAAGTGGAACTATGAGATTGATGAACTTGTTGTATGAATTAAATTGTATTGCACCACTTGTATGCTTAGAGAGGATGCTAATCTAGAATGGTTAAATCTACTAGAATATGATGCTAAAACTATGAAAGCAAGGATCTACTCTTAGTTGCTTTTTGGCAAACAAACCCACCAGCCAAAAGCCTCTCATGTCTAGATGTCGGTGATGTAGTTTTCACCCGACGGGTAAGCCTTGCTGAGTATTAGTATACTCAGCCTTGCTTGTGGCTTTTATTACAGGTACAGTGTTGGATGTGGCAGTCGATGCCATGACTTGGCCTACCCAGGCACCGTGGCAGGCTTCATCATGGTGTTACGTTGTATCGTCGTTAGTTTATCTTTCCGCTGCAATGAACTATTTATTTCCGCTGCAATGAACTTGATACTCTGATTTAAATCTCAAACTCGGTTTGTAATAACTTTGTGATACTATTTATGTATGTTAAATTTGTGGAATGTTGTAATCTCTGGAACTCACCTTCGTGTGGGCGTGCCTGTTGTTTCGATCGAGAAAAGTACGTGGTTAAATCGGGTTTAATCCGATGGCGCTTCAGCTTATTCCGGATTAAGTGCGTGACTACTCGATTAGTGGTCCCGGGGTACTTAACTTGGAATAATTTCGGAGTGGTCCGCCACAGCTGGCATCAGAGCCGAAACAGCGCACCGGAGAGAGCAACAAACCTTAAATAAACATTTTTGAAATAAAACTTGCCAACTCGTACTTCCGCCGCGCCTCGCGATGGAAGGTTATTCTTAGGACCGCTAAGGATGTTTCCTAGAGCGTGAAGCCTATGTGGGTTAAGGGATCACGATATGATAGGTGGCAAATAATATATTATACTAACTTCCAGCACATTTCATTCTATCATTTACTTTACGCAATGGTGGGCGCAAGGTACGGCGATTGCTGTAACGTACCACGGCACTATATGAAAATATAGTGGCGGCACATAGTCAATACACTGTGACGGCGTATGAAAATAGAATAGTATGGTGGGCGCAAGGTACGGCGATTGCTGTAGCGTACCACGGCATCATATGCAAATATGATGGCGGCACAAAGTCAATACGCTATCTCATGAGCGTATGAAATTGTCAATATGTTGCCTTGGTGACATATGAACATTGCCCGTTCAATGTTAAACGTTCGGGTGCCACCTCTATAGTGGGTGGTAATGAATGGAGACGCTTTCGTGAGTGCTGGCACGAAAGGTTGATTATATATGCTCTGGAATGGAATTTTCTGCAGGTACACTAACCGCGATTCCGTATGATTGAACGGTTAGAAAAGTTCGGCTAGATAATATAGGGAGAGACGGATATTGCCTAGCCACCGGCACTAACTTCGTAGGCCAAAAGTTTATTGGCTTGTGTGTTGCTGAGAACGAATAGGCCGCTCATGCATTGCATTCACCGAAAAGATATTGAACCTTAACACGTGACCAATTAAACCGCCGTCAAAATTCAAATCACAACCCAAATTCTGCTGAAACCAGTCTGTTTGCACCATTAATTCGAAATTGAAAACGTTGTCAAACGAAAAAGTGTTCAACGTGAACGTTGTCATAAATGTTATGAAGTTTATGCTGTAGAAATTTCAACGAAAATAGTTCAGTAGAACTGGAGTTATGCTTAAAATGGTAACCCCCTATCTGCTGGAAATTTCTGGGAACAGTGAGATAAAAATTGAATTTTTACACCATCTTATTGACCGTTTCTGCTCAAACCTCCAACATGAAACTTGTTTAGAATTACTTAAACAATGTCCTGGCCAAAGTTGGGAAATTTTGAGCTTGTATATTTCGAGTTCTATAATTTTTACTACACTGTCCAGAATCTGTTTTGTTTTCTTTGGCGCTAACCGGTTCTCACCCTTGCCCTTTTCTTTTTGGTTCAGAATGGACGCTCACGCTGACTTGGCCAGCTACCCCAACGATGTTTCCTTTTCAGATTGCCTAGGATGGGAAGGCTTTCCTAGCATTCTGTGGTCAGTTTTGCAGGCGCTCGATTACCCTACCCCGCCACAATATGAGAGAACCCTCATCCGAGACCGTGGTGTGACCCGATCTCGTGTGCGTTTGGTGGTATATCGCCATCCACCGTGTCCAGCTCCCCCACTTGGAGTGTGGAAGTTCATGGACACCACATGGAGACGACTTGTGAGCTAGCTGCCTTGAATGGCATTAGTTCTTTTTGTGCTCAGAACCAGGAATTGGTAGAGCACCAGTTGCTTGGGTTGTTTCCACCGACTCAGCCGGATGATCCCCATTGGATGAGGCGCTATCTTAGCTCCCCTTTGAGGATGGCGGAAAATCCCGTCGCTGCAGCTGCACTGATGATGAGGTGGATCCGAGCTTACCACCGCTTGCAGGCACTTTTGGGACGGTCGCAGAGCGAGATGCTCAACCTTGATATGGACATGTCCGCCTGTGCCCGTGACATTGGGGTTGAGAGGACCTCATTGTCCATTGAGGTGAGCACCAGGGACGCCATGATTGCTGATTTGGAGAGGCAATTGAATGACCTCCACATAGCGCACAACAACGTCCAAAATGAGCTAGCCCAAACAAGAGAAGAACTTGAAGAGGTACATGGTAGTTTGGAGCATGCTAATGCCATGTTAGCCGCCCATGATGCTCAGCACCTTCTTGAGCAAGAAGGAGAGCAAGGAGAAGGAGAGGCCCCCGACTCCGACATGGATACCGAGGATGATATGCCGCCCCTTCCAGCTCCACCATCACCTATGGGCAGCGAGGCTACCGCTAACAACCTAGATGATTTCTAGAAGTGGTAGTAGCAAGATTACTCCTCCGCTAGGCCTAAATTTTGGCTTTATGTTGTAATAGGCTAGATGAAGTTGAGCTTCCTTTTTAGATCTTTTGGGACAATGTAATTTAATGGTGTGGTTGTGTGATCCCAAAACTTGATGAAGGTTGTAATGGCTGTGTAGAAAACATTCTGCAGCTAACTTTGTTTTTATTATTGATGGGTTTTTGCATTCATTTCTGGGCTGTGATGTGAACTACAAAGTTGTTTGGAATTTGTCAAAAAAAATGTTCACCAAATTTCAACCCCATTGGTTAAGCGAAATAAAAATGGCAACCAAAACACTACAGCACGGCCTGCTGTAAAACAGCAAACGCAGAGAGCTAAAGATTGAATTTTTCGGCTTAGTTCCAGCCCGAATTTTATTCTGAGCCCAACATGAAAGTTGTAGAGCGTGAAATTTTCGAGATACTGACCGAATTGGAGCAGTTGACTTGCTTTCTGTTGGGAGATATGATTTTTCTTCCGAACTGCGTGTTGACATGTCATTCTTACGCAGTAAACTTCAATATATTGTCACGTTCTATCTTGTCATCATTATGCAAGCTTATGAAATGTGGCTAATACAAATACCTACTGCAGATGGCAATCACCCGCAGCGGTCATGACGCTAGTGGCTCAAATGCTAACCAGCAAGGGCCAGAGGGGCAGCAACAGCCGCCACCACCTCCGCCACCGCAGCAACCTCCGACGTGGCAGCAATTGTATGCTACGCAAACGGAAATCCTACGAAACCTGCAGCATCAGCAACAAATGATGCAACAGCAGATGCTACAGCAGGGAGGTCAACGGGCCCCTAAGCCTCAAGTGGCCCGATATGAGGATTTCCTGGCTACCCACCCGCCGATATTCTCAAAAGCCGATGAACCCTTGGAGGCCGATACGTGGATTCGAGCCATCGAATCCAAGTTCACCATCTTGGCCACGCCTTGCACTTCCAACCGCAAGGTAGTGTTCGCGGCGCAGCAGCTCCGCGGCCCAGCTCTCCTATGGTGGGAGAATTACTTGGCCCGGCAGCAGGAGGGTCATGTGGTTGAGTGGGATGAGTTCAAGACTGCGTTCAAGGCTCATCATATTCCTGCCAGCTTGGTAGAGCGGAAGTTGAATGAATTTCTGGCTCTGACCCAGGGTACCCGCACGGTGCTCCAGTACGCCCAGGCCTTCAATGGTCTGTGTCCCTACGCGGGTCATCACGCCGACTCTGACGAGAAGAAATTGGAGAGGTTCCGACGTGGCCTCAATACCAAGTTGAAAGCTCAACTGGCTACCACCTGTGCTGCCACATATGGCGATCTTGTGAACCTCGTCATCGCCCAAGAAGACGCTAACGTGGTGCACAAGGCGGAGAAGAAGAGGAAAGCTCCCGCTGGACCCTCGAGCGCGCAGCCGCAGAGATTCCGCTTGGTTCCCCCGGCTGCACCGCAAGGACAGTTCAGGGCACCTCAGGGAGGTGGATGGGTTGCTAGGCCACCACAGCCTAATGCGCCCCGTTTCCCTCCACCACCACCGCAGCAACCAGCGCCAAGGCAGAACGCACAACAGCCAGCTCGCCCTGGAGCCGGCTATCAGTGCTTCAAGTGTGGCAGTAACAGTCACTTTATCAAGGACTGCCCGCAGAACAAGCAACAGAACCAGCGCCCAGGGGATCAGCAGAACAAGGGCAAACAGCAGCAGTGTGTGCAGGTCCAACAAGGAAGGCTTAACTACACCACCCTGGCCGACCTACCCGAGGGAGCCCCAGACATGACTGGTACCTTCCCTATCCACACTCAACCTGCTGTGATACTGTTTGATTCCGGGGCAACACATAGTTTTATAAGCACAAGATTTCATGCCAAATGTGGGTTAAAATCTTACCATACCAAATCATCATATGTGATATCAACTGCGGGAGGTAAAATAGCATCCAACCAAGTCTCCCAGAGAGTTCCAATCAGGCTGGGAAGTAAAATATTTCCTACTGATTTAATTCTGCTTGGTATGGAGGGCATTGACATTGTGTTGGGAGCCAATTGGATGACTCAACATAAGGTTATGCTAGATGTTGCGGAACGAGTTGTTGAAATAAACTCGCCTACACATGGCCCTAGTGTGCTATATCTGCCACAACAGAATTGTGTCAATGCTTGTGCTTATACAATGGTAGAAACCCAACTAAAGGACATTCCGGTGGTATGTGAGTATGCCGATGTTTTTCCGGATGACTTACCTGAGATGCCGCCGGATAGGGACATTGAATTTGTTATTGAACTCCAACCTGGCACGGCACCTATATCAAAGAGACCATATAGAATGCCACCCAATGAATTGGCTGAATTAAAAATTCAACTCCAAGAATTGCTAGACAAGGGTTTCATTCGTCCTAGTGTGTCACCTTGGGGATGTCCCGCTATCTTTGTGAAGAAGAAGGACCATTCTTTGAGGTTGTGTATCGATTACCGGCCTCTCAATGCGGTGACTATTAAAAACAAGTACCCACTCCCCCGTATTGACGTCCTGTTTGACCAACTAGCTAGCGCCAGAGTGTTCTCTAAGATTGACCTTCGCTCTGGCTATCACCAAATAAAAATCCGACCTTGTGACATTCCAAAGACTGCCTTTTCTACTTGTTACGGACTTTATGAATTCTTGGTTATGTCTTTTGGACTCACCAATGCCCCAGCCTACTTCATGTACCTCATGAATTCGGTTTTCATGTCAGAACTAGACAAGTTTGTGGTGGTTTTCATTGACGACATTCTTATATATTCCAAGAATGAAGAAGAGCATGCCGAGCACCTTCGCATTGTTCTTCAAAGATTGAGAGACCATCAGCTCTACGCCAAGTTCTCCAAGTGTGAATTCTGGCTAGAGAGTGTGAAATTCTTAGGTCACATGGTTTCCAAGGACGGTATATCCGTGGATCCAACCAAAGTGCAAGAGGTGCTGAATTGGCAACCACCTACCTCTGTCCATGAGATTCGGAGTTTTCTGGGTTTAGCCGGTTATTATCGCCGTTTTATTCCGGACTTCTCTCGGATTGCGAAACCCATGACCGAACTCGTAAAGAAGGGAGTCAAATTTGAGTGTAATGACAAATGCGATGAAGCTTTCCACACTTTGAGAAAACATTTAACTTCAGCCCCAGTTTTAGCTCAACCCGATTGCACCAAGCCCTATGATGTCTATTGCGATGCATCAGGCACCGGACTTGGCTGTGTCCTCATGCAAGAGAACCGAGTCATTGCTTATGCTTCTCGAGCACTTCGGCCTCATGAGCAAAACTACCCTATGCATGATCTTGAGTTAGCAGCAGTTATTCATGCTCTCAAGATGTGGAGACACTATCTGATGGGTGTTCCATGCAACATATACACCGACCACAAAGAGCCTCAAATATGTCTTCACTCAGGCACATTTGAATATGAGGCAGCAAAGATGGTTGGAGTTAGCAAAGGACTATGACCTTAGTGTGCATTATCACCCCGGCAAGGCTAATGTGGTTGCGGATGCACTCAGCCGCAAGGCTCATTGTCATTGTCTTTCCGTGGTCCTACGCTGACACCTTGTGCCATGAAATGGCAAAGCTCAACTTAGAGATTGTTCCACACGGGTACTTCAACCATATCTCTGTTGAACCAACCTTGCACGATCAGATTGTTGAAGCCCAATTAAAGGACGCAAAGATTAAAATCCTTAAAAGGAAATTGTCAAAAGAGAAGGTGAAGGAAAAATACAAGTGTTTCCGGTTAGATGGGCAGGGAGTGATGTGGTTTGGACATCGCATCGTGGTGCCCAAAAACACGGAACTCCGAAAGAAAATTATGGATGAGGCCCATCTCTCTAAATTTTCTATCCATCCCGGTAGCACCAAAATGTACCAAGATTTGAAACAAAACTTTTGGTGGACTCGGATGAAGCGAGAAATTACCGCGTATGTGTCGGAATGTGACACGTGTCAGCGGGTTAAGGCTAACCACTTGAAGGTAGCAGGCACGCTTCAACCTCTACCTATTCCCTCATGGAAGTGGGAAGATATAAGCATGGACTTCATTATTGGACTTCCCAGAACCCCTCAGGGGCATGACTCCATTTGGGTAATTGTGGATCGCCTTACCAAGACCGCACATTTTATTCCGGTCAATACCATTTATACCGCTAAGAGGTACGTTGAGATTTATTTGGAACGGATCGTTTGTCTACATGGGGTACCCAAGACGATAATTTCAGATCGTGGTACTCAATTCGTAGCACGCTTTTGGGAACACTTGCAACTATCCCTAGGCACGAAACTGATCTGTAGTTCAGCATATCACCCTCAAACCGATGGGCAGACGGAAAGGGTAAATCAAATACTTGAGGATATGCTTCGAGCTTGTGTTATCCATTACGGGAAGAATTGGGAGAAATTTTATTTCTGGCCGAATTCTCCTATAACAACAGCTACCAAGCGAGTCTTAAAATGGCACCTTTCGAAGCCTTATATGGTAGAAGATGTCGGACCCCGTTGTGTTGGTCCCAGGCAGGCGAGAGGTATACCTATGGCCCTGACCTTGTAAAGGAAGCGGAAGAAAAGGTTAGGATCATCCGCGAAAATTTGAGAACCGCCCAGTCACGGCAAAAGAGTTACTTCGATCAACGGCGGAAGCCACTTCAATTCGAAGTTGGTGATCACGTGTATCTCAAGGTCTCCCCGACTAAGGGTGTGCAAAGATTTGGATTAAAGGGAAAACTTGCACCTTGTTACATCGGCCCATATGAAATAACTCAACAATGTGGACCGGTAGCCTACCGTGTGAAGCTTCCCGAGAAGCTCTCAGCCGTGCACAACGTATTCCACATCTCCCAACTCAAGAGGTGTCTTCGTGTTCCGACCGAAGTTGTTGAACAAGAAGAACTCACGGTTGAACCGGATCTCTCCTATGATGAGCATCCCATTAAAATCCTCGATGAGAAAGAGAGACAAACACGAAGGAAGGGAGTTAAAATGTACAAAATTCAGTGGAGTCATCACTCCGAAGATGAAGCCACATGGGAAATCGAGGATTATCTTCAGAAAAACTACCCCGACATCCTGTCTTAGACAAAGGTAACTTTTTCCCGCCTTGTCCCTATGTTTTAATCGAATCTCGGGACAAGATTCCTTTTAAGGGGGGTAGGCTGTGACATCTCTGATGTCAAAGTATTAAAAGTACACTTAAAACAAGTGCAAAAAGGGAAATAATGGTGTTAGGATTCAAAAATTCATCAAAATTCAAATTGAAATTCAAAAACAAATGTTGTTTGACACCCAACTGAAATCTCAAACATTTTTTACTAAACGTGAAAATCTCCAAAAATAAAAGTTGTTTGCCATCACAAATAAGGCCTAGTCACTGTTTGGAACTTTTGAAAATTTTGCAGTTTAGTCCCTCAAAAATTCGAAAAACCAATCTGAACACCTTTTTGAAATTTGGGTTGTTTGAGCTTGAAAAATTTGAAATTTCAGGTTCACCCCAAAAAGAAAGTTGTGTCCCACCTCTCAAACTCCAACTTTTGTTTTTACAATTTTTCATGTTCAGTTCAAATTTTTGGAGAAAATTCAAAAGGGGCAAAGGAGCTCCACGGAGCTGCCAGCTCGGCCCTGGCGCGCTCTGCGCCTGGTGATGTGGACTAGGGTTCCCGATTTTCCGAAAGGTTCAGATAAGCGACGATTTTGGCGGAGTCGCGACACAAATCGATCCGGCTTCCGAACAACACGTCCTGAACCCCGCAATCGCAGCACCACGTCTCCTCAGGTTATCGACCTAAGTCGACCTCGCCCAGAAGGCTAATCCTTGCCTGCGAATCGAAGAACACAAGCAAGAACATAGAAGGATGCAACACAATTGCAGATGAATGATTAATCTCACGAGTTGGGGTCTCACAAACCGATGACGGCGAAACTGTTCTAGACAGATTAATCTAAACAAAACCCAAACCCTAACGAGGGCGGCGGCTACTGATATATAGAGGTTAGGGTCGTGGTCGACCCCCTGCACGCGCCCCTAATGGGCTCAACGAAGATACACGGCCCAAAGGCCAAATATCGGTGACGCAGCACCGGAACAGATTCTGGACGCCACCTTCCTCAGACGATTCCCGTCGACTCAGAGTGAATTTGGGCCTGATTCTGGTTCCATTGGAAGCTCTATGAAATTCCCTTTCCAACCATATATAGAACGTCAAAATCCGAGTCCGTATGCGGCCTGGGCGTCCGTTTTACTCCAGACTGTTCCTGGACTCCGAGTTGGACCCGAAGTCGAGTTGTAATGGACCTCCACGATGCTTGGCCGACCCTTGGCTGTTCCCCACGCCTCCAAGCCTCCCTCCATGCGTCTCCTTGTCTTCTCCTTGGTTCCTAACAACATTATAAACAATAGGTAGCGATCTATTCTCAAATCTATTAAAAGGAACACTTAGAAGCGAGCTCACCTCTAAATTTAATTGTCGCGCACGAGCTCTTGTGATTGGACCTTGAATGAAAGGCGTAGGCATGTCATGTGCATCCGAATGAGTGATGTCCTCATCATCCTCCCCCTCTTGAATTGGAGTCGTCCTCGACTCAAGTGCACCTTCTTCTCCAAAATAAGGCCTCAAATCTGAAATGTTAAATGTAGGACTAACCCCGAACTCGGGAGGCAACTCAAGTTTATATGCATTATCATTAATCTTCTCAATTATTTTAAAAGGACCATCAGCTCTAGGCATTAACTTGGACTTTCTTAAATCTGGAAAACGTTCTTTTCTCAAATGCAACCACACTAAATCACCCGGTTCAAGTTTAACTTCTCGCTTACCATTACTACCAGCAAGTTTATATTTTTCAGTCATCTTTTCAATGTTGTGCTTAGTTGTTTCATGAATTTTTAAAATAAATTCAGCACGTTCTTTAGCATCACAATGAATTCTTTCACTAGTAGGCAAAGGAAGAATATCAATAGGAGCACGGGGATTGAAACCATACACTACCTGAAAAGGACTTACCTTAGTGGTGGAATGTGTTGCCCGATTGTATGCAAACTCCACATGAGGCAAACATTCTTCCCACATCTTCAAATTCTTCTTCAAAACAGCCCTCAACATTGTGCCCAATGTGCGATTGACAACCTTAGTTTGACCATCAGTTTGCGGATGACAAGTGGTAGAAAATAATAATTTTGTACCCAACTTGTTCCACAAAGTACGCCAGAAGTGACTCAAAAATTTAGCATCACGATCTGAAACAATAGTAGAAGGCATACCATGCAAACGTACAATCTCTTTGAAAAAGAGGTCAGCAATATGAACAGCATCATTACTCTTATGACATGGTATGAAATGTGCCATTTTAGAAAAACGATCCACCACAACAAAAATGCTATCCCTCCCCCTCTTAGTCCTAGGCAATCCCAAAACAAAGTCCATAGAAATATCCGCCCAAGGAATAGAAGGAATAGGAAGAGGCATATATAGACCATGTGGATTCAACCGAGACTTAGCTTTTTGACATGTAGCACAGCGACTAACGAACCGCTCAACGTCTCTCCTCATGTGTGGCCAAAAGAAATGTGCAGCCAAAACGTCCACCGTCTTCTTAGCACCAAAGTGTCCCATCAATCCGCCTCCATGCGCTTCCTGTATCAACAACAAACGAACGGAACCAACTGGAATGCATAGACGGTTAGCTCTAAACACAAAGCCATCATTTATCACATACTTGTTCCATGTACGTCCCTCTTTACAATTCAGCAACACATCTTTGAATTCAGAATCAAGCTCATATTGTTCTTTTATAGCATCAAGACCAAATATCCTACAATCAAGTTGAGACAGCAAAGTGTATCTTCTAGACAAAGCATCGGCAATGACATTATCCTTCCCTTTCTTATGTTTAATAATGTAAGGAAAAGACTCGATGAATTCAACCCACTTAGCATGTCTAGTGTTCAGATTATTTTGAGAACGAATATACTTAAACGATTCATGATCAGAATGAATAACAAATTCTTTAGGCCACAAATAATGACGCCACGTCTGTAAAGAACGTACAAGTGCATACAATTCTTTATCATACGTAGAGTAACTCAGTGTAGGACCATGCAATTTTTCGCTAAAGTAAGCAACGGGTTTACCATCTTGCATCAAAACACCACCAATGCCAACTCCACTGATGTGGACTAGGGTTCCCGATCTTCCGATACCAACTGATGTGGACTAGGGCTCTGATACCAACTGATGTGGACTAGGGTTCCCGATCTTCCGAAAGGTTCAGATAAGCGATGATTTTGGCGGAGTCGCGACACAAATCGATCCGGCTTCCGAACAACACGTCGTGAACCCCGCAATCGCAGCACCACGTCTCCTCAGGTTATCGACCTAAGTCGACCTCGCCCAGAAGGCTAATCCTTGCCTGCGAATCGAAGAACACAAGCAAGAACACAGAAGGATGCAACACAATTGCAGATGAATGATTAATCTCACGAGTTGGGGTCTCACAAACCGATGACGGCGAAACTGTTCTAGACAGATTAATCTAAGCAAAACCCAAACCCTAACGAGGGCGGCGGCTACTGATATATAGAGGTTAGGGTCGTGGTCGACCCCCTGCACGCGCCCCTAATGGGCTCAACGAAGATACACGGCCCAAAGGCCAAATATCGGTGACGCAGCACCGGAACAGATTCTGGACGCCACCTTCCTCGGACGATTCCTGTCGACTAAGAGTGAATTTGGGCCAGATTCTGGTTCCATTGGAAGCTCTATGAAATTCCCTTTCCAACCATATATAGAACGTCAAAATCCGAGTCCGTATACGGCCTGGGCGTCCGTTTTACTCCAGACTGTTCCTGGACTCCGAGTTGGACCCGAAGTCGAGTTGTAATGGACCTCCACGATGCTTGGCCGACCCTTGGCTGTTCCCCACGCCTCCAAGCCTCCCTCCATGCGTCTCCTTGTCTTCTCCTTGGTTCCTAACAACATTATAAACAATAGGTAGCGATCTATTCTCAAATCTATTAAAAGGAACACTTAGAAGCGAGCTCACCTCTAAATTTAATTGTCGCGCACGAGCTCTTGTGATTGGACCTTGAATGAAAGGCGTAGGCATGTCATGTGCATCCGAATGAGTGATGTCCTCATCACCTGGCCGGAGCTCGGCCGCCACGTGGCCGGCGAGCGGCGGAGGCCGCGCCGTGCTGGCCAAGCTGCGGTGTCGGGTGGCTCTTGTCCTCGAGCGTTTGTCCAAGCCCTCTGCGCCGTCACGTCGCCGCTCGACAGCACGCTTCGCCTCGCCCCGCGCGAACGCCATCATGGCGGGCGGAGCGCCGCCGTGGCCGCGCGCTCGCGCGCGACGCGCAGAGCTCCTCCGTGTGGGGGATTCCTTCCCACTACGCGCCACGGAGCACTGTGTAGGATCCCTGCAGCGTATCCCAGCGTCCACGCCACGATCCTCCTCGCCCAACCCCGACGCGCGCTCTGTTCGAGCTCAGGCGAGCTTCAATGGCGCGTCGCGTCGCTGTCGCTCTGCTCGCACGCTCCCGAGGCAGCACGTCCCCTCTCTAGCGTGCCCAAGCACTCCACCGAGCCACTCACACTCTCCCCTAGCTCGCGCACTTCACCAGTTCACTCCCTCGCGCTCGCTCCCGTCATCTTCAACCTCGCGCCGCGCGGACCGAGCTGAGCTTCGAAGTGAAATTCGTCCTCTTCCCTCCACCATTCCCAAATCCCTCACGCACAGAGCTAGACCACTTCCCGAGCTTCCATTTCCCCCACTTCTCACGAGCTCTCCCCAACTCTCCGGCGAGAAATTGGATTTTCCCCCAAATCCGCATTTCCGGCCGCCGGAGCACGCGCACGTCGAGCCCCTACTTCGAGCCTTCCCCGAGGTCAACCGAGCCCTCCACTAGCTTTGCCAAGTCCCACTGGTGCTCTAGGACCCCTCCAACCCCGACGAGATCCACCACCCTCGCCGGAATCGAGCTCGCGGCGGCCGCACCGCCACCACACGTCGCCAGCGAACTCCGAGCTTCCCCCGGCCTCCCAACCGCCACCAATCGACTCGTGGTGAGCCACTGGTTCTTTTCCCCCACTTCCCCGACCCTAGCTCGCCGTCGTTTGGCCGGCGCAACTCCGGCGACGAGCCGAGGACCTTTATTCATCGTCTTCGTTTTTCTAGGGTCCTCTGCGCAAAAGTTAGGGACCTGTTCGCGAAGTTTTAAAAGTTCTAGGGTCTCCAGCGTAAAAAAATTCTTAAACCTAGATCTATTTTTTCTGAATCTTGTAAAATCCGCTAAAAATCGTACAAAAATCAGAAAAATGCACAAAAATACTCCCTGGACTCGTGAGATTGTAAACTCCAATCTCTTTTAAGCATGTATATACTTTTGGTGAACCATTTTTGAATTAAAATTCAAACTATAAATTTAGAAACTTGTGCACCATTTCAAATCCAGAGCTCCGCTAGGGCTGAGCTTTGGATATGTTGTTTGCAATGACTTTGGACACCTTGTGTCATAGCTTCAGTTATGAATTAAATTGTGATTCCTGTCTTTTTGCAGTCCAGAAATTATTAAAAATAATCTATGCAGCTAAAAATCACCATTTTTCTCCAGAGGCCTAAAAACTTGTTAGCACATCTGTTAAAAATGCAAAACTTAATTTTTGCTCTGTTTAAACTAGCAAGTAAATAGATATGTGTTTTCGGATAGAAATTTATTGAGGACTGTCCGAGGGTTATTTTGAGCCACCACTTGGCCAGAGCCCTCCTTGCATTCATGACTAGCTCTGGTAGGAAAATTTCCTGATTTGGATGTATTTTCGATTTTATATGAATTTATCTTGATTATTTAGGCAGCAGATTGTACTATTTTTAATAAATTCTGTGTAGCTCAGTTTTAGCTAAATTTTGGAGTGAGCCTAACTCTTATATACCAGTAGCTGTCATAAAGTTTATAGATAAAAAGGATGAACAGAAACTAAGAAACAAAAATGAGAAGAAATTAAGGTGGAATTGAGTTATATAAAAGAATAGACCTTTTTGATAATTAATTAAAATAAAACATGGAAAGGTTTAAAATTCCAGAACAGCACCCTAACTTCAAAATAATAAATGGAAATTCTTTTATATATGTACACAATCACCACCAAAGATGAATAAAAATTTTCCACACCCCTCCTCTAATTTTGTGAAGGAAAAAGTAACACTTTAGTATGTCTAGGTGAATATGGCCTTCAAGGCCTTAGTTTTGGAATCAATAGGCAGCCACTATAAAGTTATGCATCTCATGTAGAAGGCGCTATTTCGGACGGTTTCTACCATCTCATCCCCGCCGACGGAGAAGGCACCCCGGAGAACGGTGCCGGCGAAGGAACAGTCGACCCGGAGGCTAACCCCCAGCTAGAGCAAGAAGGCAAGCCCCGGAGCATAACCTAACCTTTAAAGTTTATGCATCTATGAATTCCCTATGCTTGTGCATTTATGTTTCAAGGAGTTGATTGAATACCTTAGCTGCACATTTCTAGTACCTATGACTTGCAACACTAGTATGAAAGGATCGATAGGGCATTGCTTTAGGTCCGTTACAAGTCGAGTGATTTCCTGTCACTCGCGAGACATAGGAGTTGCTTGTCTTTACTTATGTTGGAATCATAAGGATGGACGGGCGGGATGGTAGATGTAGATCTCCCGTCCGTGTATGATAATGGATTTAAGGTCAAAACGTGTGGTTGAGTGTGTCAAGTTTTTGAACGTACCACATGCATGCCGATATATGGAAATCGGTAAGCCCGGTACCAGATTGAAGCAGCTAGGGCCGATAGCCATCTCTCCTTGGAAACTTTGTTTCCCCTGCCGTACACTTGTGGATATATGCATGAGACTGTGAGTGAAGCAGTAAACCTCTATCCTAAGGAAGGTGGATTCGGATCCGAATTGTGGATCGATGGGAAAGGTTGGCAAGTGCTTGTACCTTTTATAGCAAGCATTATCCGTGTGTGTTGGGTTTCCCCTGGCCAGGTAGCAAAATTTGGTTCGAACTGTCCGCTTCTCGCGGTTAATGAGATTGCTTGACCGCCTTGCTGCATTGAGTAACAAGTGGAACTATGAGATTGATGAACTTGTTGTATGAATTAAATTGTATTGCACCACTTGTATGCTTAGAGAGGATGCTAATCTAGAATGGTTAAATCTACTAGAATATGATGCTAAAACTATGAAAGCAAGGATCTACTCTTAGTTGCTTTTTGGCAAACAAACCCACCAGCCAAAAGCCTCTCATGTCTAGATGTCGGTGATGTAGTTTTCACCCGACGGGTAAGCCTTGCTGAGTATTAGTATACTCAGCCTTGCTTGTGGCTTTTATTACAGGTACAGTGTTGGATGTGGCAGTCGATGCCATGACTTGGCCTACCCAGGTTCCCCCTGGATGGCACATCGAGTGGGTTCCGTCCTCTGCCGAGGAACGGGAGGAGTAGCACCGTGGCAGGCTTCATCATGGTGTTACGTTGTATCGTCGTTAGTTTATCTTTCCGCTGCAATGAACTATTTATTTCCGCTGCAATGAACTTGATACTCTGATTTAAATCTCAAACTCGGTTTGTAATAACTTTGTGATACTATTTATTTATGTTAAATTTGTGGAATGTTGTAATCTCTGGAACTCACCTTCGTGTGGGCGTGCCTGTTGTTTCGATCGAGAAAACTACGTAGTTAAATCGGGTTTAATCCGACGGCGCTCCAGCTTATTCCGGATTAAGTGCCTGACTACTCGATTAGTGGTCCCGGGGTACTTAACTTGGAATAATTTCGGAGTGGTCCGCCACACTCTTGATATAAGCCTTCAACTGTCGAGGCATGGCCTTCAGGCGCTCCTGGAATGATTGCGGAAATGCAGGGTCTTCAGGGACTAATGCCTTCACCACCGGGTTCGCTGCCTTCTCAAGCAGGGCAATCCGCTTCATGGCTTCAGCCAGGTCGTCGTCCGACTTCTTCATCTGCCGCATGGCTTCTTCAAGCTCCGACATTCTCCTGGTCGTCTGCTCAAGTTTTTCATCCAGCGCCTTCTTATCAGCAAGATTCTTTCGCGCTTGGATGAGTTCTTCGGATAGCTGCTTTTTCTCTTCGCGAGCGTCCTCAAGATCTTGGCAGCTTTCTTTTGCTGCTTAATGATTTGAATCAACTGCAAGTCAGCATCCTTGCGTTGTTCGACTGCAACTCTGATTTGCTCCTTGATGATATCGTGCTCTTCAGAGAGAGTCTTCAACGCTTGTTCACGACGATTGGCCAAGTTTGACCAATCCGTCATCTTGCTCTGGGCTGTTGACAATTGCTGTTGCACCCCTGCTTACACAAGACAATGACAGAGTTGTTATATTACACATGCAAGGGATACTTCATTACAAGACTTTGGCAGTGAAAGAGTACCTTTGAGCTCTGTTTTCGCCGCGCCGAGCTTCTTCTTCATGTCCACCAACTCCTTGGTCCGCAGATGCAAGGTGTGGATCATGTTGGCATCTTCCGCCTCCTGGAGTTTGCGGTCTTCGCGTTCGCGCTCCAGCTCCTTTTGGAGGCGGTCTGCCTTGGCGTGCATCAGTGAGATATTGTGGATATATTCTGTCTTCTTCCTCGATGCTTTGCCGACGGCCTGCAGAAATATTGTTACGAGATATATATTCACAGGGACAACAAGTACAGGGTTGTTTTCCATACCTTGAAGTAGGCCACTGCTCTCTCGGCATGATACAGACCTCTGTCAATGTGCTCTTCATCCTCCGCCACATCCAAGATGTACTCGAAGGTCTATGGATTCGGATTCAGCATTGGATCGTAGCTCCCGATGTGGAAGCTACCGATCTCCTCTTCAGCTCCAGTACCCTTGGGTACTCTGGGGATCTCTTCAATTGTTTGCTCCTGGGTTGATATCTCGGCTTGTTTGCCCCTTGAGCACTCCGCTTCTGGAATAGCTTTCGCCCCGACTTGGGATGTCTTCATGATGCTCGGGGGCTCATTAGAGTTCTGGTCACGGCGTTCTACTTCAGTTTCTTCAATTACCGCCTGCGTGACCAGTTGTTCGATGTCCGCCAGCACCTTAGCAATTGCTTCTTCAGCTTCTGCTTCTACTGGTACTGGCAGATTTGATGGCGCGGCTGGATGAACCTCTGGCAGGGTTGTTTCTGGCACATCCCTGGGTTCTTCGGGCATTGGGGCCACTGGTTCTACAGACGCATGATCAATTGCTGGCTCTTCCCTGGTTGTTGATGGAGTTTCTTCAACCCTGCATCAATAATTTCATAAGTTACCATGGAGTGTTATGGATGTACAATTTGTAACCTATGACAAGATCTACAGAGTACTTACATGGTGGAAGGCCGCATTGGGATTTCCGGCTCTCCCAAGGTGAATTCCTCTTCAGCCTCCTGCTCCGGCGCCGATGGTCCAGCTGGACAGGGTTCTTCAACCACTGGTATCGAACTTGAGAAGGGTGCAGAGACAGGGTTGTAGATATTATGAAGGATCTCCTCTTCTGATAAAGGTTGCCGGGCAGTGCTGCTTTGCTGCGACCAGCTAGTTCCAATTTCACCGATGGCTATCCCCACAGAAGATGATGTCTTTGGCTGTGGGGATATCTTCGCTTTCTCTTCTGGGATGACCCTTGCCTAGGGCTTTGCTAGGGTCCGTGCTCTCTTGGGCACCGGCGCAGTCAGTTCTGTTGATGCAGCCCTCTTGGACCCTTCACTTCTCTTGGAGGTCGCCCCTGCTTTGGCACGGGGTTCTTTCGACACCTGCTGTTCAGCATGGGCATGGGGCTCGTCAGGTTCTTCAGATTCAGGTGCCTTCTGAGTATGAAGCTTGCGTTGGCGCACCTGATCCCTTACCCCTGGATCGACACAGCGAGCCAACAGGGTTGCTTCTTCAGCATTGGTTGGATCCAGGGGAGGTAGACTCACATACAGTGATCGTTGGGCTTCATACTGTTATGAATAAGGAATTAGTTAATACTATGCATTCAAGAGGAAGACAACGTATTGATTCTTAGATATGATTTATACCTCCGGTGTCATGGTGACTGATGACACTTCCATTATTTCGGGAAATTTTTCATCGCTGATGACCAGATATTTCTTCAAGAGTTGACTGATTCTCTTGTCCGGCATGTCATCAGTGGCATTCCGTGAGGGATCGGTTTCTCCAGAGTACAAGTACCCTAGATTGCAGCATTGTTTGCACGTCTGGATCCTCCTCAATAGAAATGACCGATATACCATGGCTCCAGTCAGCCCTTGGGTCTTCAGATCCCTGATCATATTCAGAAGCTCGGGAATCTGCATCGCTTGATTGACTCCAACAATTTCACTCTAGAATGTCTTCATTACTGGAGGATTCTCCGAGCGGCTGGGCAGTTGTGGCTGATGGTTCCATGCATAAAACCACTCCTTCTGCCAGTCCTTAAGGCTCTCCTTGGTTGCATAATCCAAGTATACCGGTTGCATGCCCTGACGGAAATGGATTACAACCTTCCACACCAATTGCAATGGTCCGCTTGAGGTCTTCACTCTGAACAGATGGCGGAACAAGGCAAAGTGTGGGTCTATTCCAAGGAATGCCTCACACAGGTGGATGTAAATGGACAGATTCAAGATAGAATTGGGATTCAGGTGACACAACTCAATCCCATAGAACTACAACACTCGCTGGAAGAAGTCGCAGGTCGGCAAATCGAAACCAACTTCATAAAAAGCTTTCCATACTGTGAGCTCCTCGGTTTCTTCAGTGGGGTATTCATGCCCGTGGGCGCATCTCCACCGACTGATTTCTTGGGCTGCCAGGAAACCATCTGTCTCCAGATTCTTGATGTATTTTTCCTTCAGTATACTGGTTGGCCAGTCACTGATTGGATCTTCCACGCATGGAATGTCTCCAGCGGGCGCTGCTTCCTCGGTCACTACAACTTCCTTCATGGCTTCTGCTCTCCTCTTCACGCCCTTGCTTCGGCTGGATCCTTCACCACCGGCCATTGCAGTCTCTCGAGGCTTGGCGTGGATGGGATTAGGGTTCGGGGAGGTTGTGGAAGAGTTTGCGTGGTCTTAGGATTGCAAACAGAGCAATTATCGCAAAACCTAGATCTGTTTCGCAAGAGGCGTCCGGATACAATGGGAGGCGAATATTTTCAGGAAATATATTTCTGAAATTTTTTGGCTTCAATTGATAAATTCATAAGGAGTTCTAAAAGAACTCGGACTTCTTCGGAAATTGATTCTCTTCGGGTTCTGACTTCGAAAGAGCCTCGAATTTCTTCTTCAAAGATAAACGAGGCTCGGGGGCTGCCCAATTGGGCGCACCAAGTCGATGCGCACCAATCCAAACTTCAGAAAGATTTATGAGCACTTCATTACCTATTGAACAGCATGGTTGCAACTTACAAAAGCAAAGAACCCTGTGGGCCTCAAACAACCCTGTCGGGTCTCAAAGAACTCTGTATTTTCAACAGTGTTGTTCTTCAGGAGATAAGGTGCTCGGGGGCTTGTGGGTGTAGAGTCTTAATGGACTAAACAACCCTGGCGGGTCATCTTATGGGCCGGCCCAAGTACAAGACAAGGATTAGTCCTAGTCGGTTAGGATAAGCTATATTAGGAAATTGGAGATAAACTTGTAAAAGTTTC
This sequence comes from Digitaria exilis, assembly GCA_015342445.1. Lineage (NCBI taxonomy): Eukaryota > Viridiplantae > Streptophyta > Magnoliopsida > Poales > Poaceae > Digitaria > Digitaria exilis. Next base: position 205,968 of record JACEFO010000846.1, on the reverse strand, counting down.
CTAACCTCATATGGTTTCCATGTAACCCTATCCCCCGGCATATATAAGGGGAGATAGGGACCCCATTCATCGCATCTCATCTATACAAGATACATCATACATGACGTAGGGTATTACGCACATTGCGACCCGAACCTGTCTAAAATTGTTTCTTGTCACCTTCGGCTCTAGATTCTCGACGGCTTCTCCCTAAACCCTTCTCTCGGGGCATCCCCTCGAGAACCTAGTCAGCATAACTCGCCGACAGACAGGCGGTTAGACCGCCTGGCACATTGCCAGATCGGCTACAGGGCCAGCCGGTCTAACAGCGTGTACAGGCGGTCTAGACCGGCTGTCCCAGCCTGATCAGCTTTAAGCCACTTTTGGTCGTCAACAAGTGGATTTTTATAGTTTTAAACATCAGAGAGGTCACAACCTACCCCCCTTAAAAAGAATCTCGACTCGAGATTCGAATGTGCTTAAGGATGGTGTGGAAAAAGGGTACCTTGGTTTTAGGGAGGAAGCCAGGGAAGTTCTTATTAAGATATTCTTCGGTTTCCCATGTTGCTTCTTCTTCAGTCTGATGAATCTATTGAATTTTTTACATTTAACTTCCTTTCTTCGGGTCTATCTCTCTTTCTCATCGAGAATCTTGATGGGATGCTCGTCATATGAAAGATCCGGTTCAACCGACAGTTCTTCTTGCTCAACAACCTTGGTCAGAACACGAATACACTTCTTAAGTTGGGAGACATGGTAAACATTGTCTACGGCTGAGAGCTTCGCAGGAAGCTTCACACGATAAGCAATAGGTACACACTGTTGAGTGATTTCATATGGACCAATATAGCGGGGTGCAAGTTTTCCTTTTAGCCCAAACCTTTGCACTCCTTTGGTCGGAGAGACCTTGAGATACACATGACCGCCGACTTCAAACTGAAGGGGGCTTCCGTCTTTGATCAAAGTAACTCTTTTGTCGAGACTATGTGGTCTTAAGGTTTTCACTGATGATTCTAACCTTTTCTTCCGCTTCCTTTACAAGGTCAGGGTTGTATGTGTAGCGCTCACCCACCTGAGACCAACACAACGGTGTCCGACACCTTCTACCATACAAAGCTTCAAAAGGTGCCATTTTAAACTTGCTTGGTAGCTATTGTTATAAGAGAACTCAGCTAGAGATAAACATTTCTCCCAATTCTTCTCATAATGGATGCCACAAGGTTGAAGCATATTCTCAAGGATTTGATTTACCCTTTCCGTCTGCCTATTGGTTTGAGGGTGGTAAGCTGAGCTACGGATCAGTTTGGTGCCTAGAGATAGTTGCAATTGTTCCCAAAATCGTGCCACAAATTGCATACCACGATCTGAAATTATTGTTTTGGGTACCCCATGTAAACAAACGATCCGTTCCAAATAGATTTCAGCATACTTCATAGCGGTTTAGGCTGCCTTGACCAGAATGAAGTGCGCAGTCTTGGTAAGCCTGCCCACAATGACCCAAATGGAATCATGCCCCTCAGGGGTTTTGGGAAGTCCAACAATGAAATCCATGCTTATATCCTCGCACTTCTATGAGGGTATAGGTAAAGGTTGAAGAGTACCCGCTACCTTTAAGTGGCTAGCTTTTACCCGCTGACACGTGTCACATTCAGACACATACTTGGCAATCTCCTTCTTCATTCTAGTCCACCAAAAGTTTTATTTAAGGTCTTGGTACATTTTAGTGCTTCCAAGGTGGATAGAAAATTTGGAAAGATGGGCTTCATCCATAATTTTTCTTCGGAGTTTGACGTTCTTGGGCACCACTATCTGATGTCCAAACCACATCACTCCTTTTCCATCCAGACGAAAACACTTATATTTTGCTTTTCCTTTTGCCAGTTTCCTCTTTAGGATTTTATTGCTTGCATCATTTAGTTGGGCCATGACAATCTGGTCGTGCAAGGTCGGTTCGACAGAGATATGATTTAGATAGCCATGAGGGACAATTTCTAAGTTGAGCTTCGCCATCTTGTGGCATAAGGTGTCAGCATAGGACTCCACGGAAAGACAATGATAATGAGCCTTGCGGCTTAAAGCATCCGCCACAACATTGGCCTTCCCGGGGTGATAATGCACATCTAGATCATAATCTTTTGCCAACTCTAACCATCTTCGTTGCCTCATGTTCAAATGTGCTTGAGCGAAGATATATTTGAGGCTCGTCTGATCAGTGTATATATTGCATGGAACACCCATCAGGTAATGCCTCCAAATCTTGAGAGCATAAATAACCGCTGCCAACTCAAGATCATGAGTAGGGTAATTCTGCTCATGCGGTCGGAGTGCGCGAGAAGCATAAGCAATGACCCGATTCTCTTGCATAAGAACACAACTAAGCTCAGTGCCTGAAGCATCACAATAGACATCATAGGGCTTGGTGCTGTCAGGTTGAGCTAAGACTGGGGCAGTAGTTAAATGTCTTCTCAATGTGTGGAAAGCTTCTTAACATTTGTCACCCCACTCAAATTTGACTCCTTTCTTTAAGAGTTCGGTCATGGGTTTAGCAATCCAAGAGAAATTCGGAATGAAGCGACGATAATAACCGGCTAGACCCAGAAAACTCCAAATCTCATGGACAGAGGTAGGCGGTTTCCAATCCATCACCTCTTGTACCTTGGTTGGATCCACAGATATGCCATCCTTGGAAATTGTATGACCCAAGAATTTTACACTCTCGAGCCAGAATTCGCATTTGGAGAATTTGGCGTCGAGTCAGTCATTGAAGAACAATGCGAAGGTGCGCAGCATGCTCTTCCTCATTCTTAGCAAATATGAGAATGTCATCAATAAAGACCACCACAAACTTGTCAAGCTCGGACATGAAAACCGAATTCATGAGATATATGAAGTAGGCTGGGGCATTTTGTGAGCCCAAACGTCATGACCAAGTATTCATAAAGTCCGTAGCGGGTTGAGAAAGCAGTCTTGTGAATATCACAAGGACAAATTTTTATTTGGTGATAGCAAGAGCGAAGATCAATCTTGAAGAAAAAACATTCTAGCGCTAGCTTTTTGATCAAAAAGGATATCAATGTGGGGAAGCAGATACTTGTTTTTTATGGTTACCGCATTAAGAGGCTGGTAGTCTACACACAACCTCAAAGAGTGGTCCTTCTTCTTCACAAAAATAGCCGGACAACCCCATGGTGAGACACTTGGACGAATAAAACCCCTGTCTAACAATTCTTGAAGTTGAATCTTTAGTTCAGCCAACTCGTTGGGTGGCATTCTAAAGGGTCTCTTCGATATAGGTGCTGTGACAGGTTGAAGTTCAATCACGAACTCAATGTCCCTATCTAGCGGCATCCTAGGTAAGTCATCCGGAAAAACATCGGCATACTCACATGCCACCAGAATATCTTCTAGTCGTGTTTCTACCATTGTAAAGGCACAAGCTGTAACGATCCGGATTTTCCAGACTGAAAACCCGACTCCCTGTACCCTTGTGGTAGTCCCTGGATCAGTCGCTACCACGTACAGAATCCCGAAACAGTAGAATAGCAGTTCCAAACCTCCGATAAAGCAACACAGAGCTAAATAAGTTATTACATTCCCGACAAAGGGTTCAAATTATTCGCCACGCAGGGCTCAACAAGCAAGGTAAAGACAGCTAGCGCTAGGAAGCTCGGCGGTAGGCCACCATCTTCGCGTCTCTTCCACAGGCGGGCTTGAGCGTAGACCGACGCCTAGTCGTACCAGTTGTCGAAGTTGGAGTCGAACTCCGCTCCATCTCCCAGATACTCATTCTCTATTCCCAAGGGATGGAACAGGCACACGTCACCGACTGAATACAGCTTTAAGTGGACTAACATGCTAATGGTATATAATAAAGACAAGGAATATGGCTTGGGGTTCCCTAAGCAAGCGGCTTAATAAGAATATCTTCATCCCACCAATTCCCATATAACTGTCCCGGGCTAGTCCCATCATACGACGGGTTCCCGACGGCATCCACCTCGACACACACCTTCAACTCTCGGCGATGTGCAGCTTCATTCCTGGCATCTCAAGAGGGATAACCGGATCACGAGGCAGGCGGAGCACTACCTACCTCTCCCCGGCTACCCCTACGCCCTCACACTCTCACCTATAGGGGGAGAAAAGCATATCCCAAAACAATGGCCGACCATACTGAAGAACACTGCGTTATCCATGACCAAGATCACGGCTATACGTATAGATCATAACACTCTGCAGAGGTTGTACACCTGTACCCAACCCGGGCTGTGACTGGTAGTGAGCCAGTCGAGATGCAGCCCACAACTAGTAAACCTCCTAGTAAGAATGACACCCTCCTGGTCTCCCGGGTCTGAATGCCTCCACACGAAGACGTTGGCCCCAAGGAAATGTGAAAGCATACCACCAGAGCTGCCCATCGGGGGTGTAAGGCACGGGCACTCACCCCTCACACATACACAAACTGTGATCTCCGCATTCGGGTGCCACCTTAGCTAGGCTAGTCGTTACCGGTCACATCTCAGGCAAGTTGGCGTGTACGGTACAGTGAACACAGGACAGTCAACAAGGTTTAAAATACCGGTACGGGAGGCAGTCTTCTTCCTCACCATCTCAAGTAACCTCCTACACCTGGCTCCCAGTCATAAAACCACTAGGGGGTCCAACCCCCCCTAGGGTACCCTAGGGGGCCATCTCCCCTAGAGCCCACGAGGTGACCCAGAGGTCATCTCACCCCGATTTAAGATCAGGTTGTTATTACCCGCACCGGTAAGACCTAGTAAGGTCAAAATCGCCATACACCTTCCCAGTTTTATCCCCACACGCACGCCAAGAATATCTACCACATATCCCGCACGCAAGCAAGCATAGCAGCTCATCATCATCATATAACAAGGTACGATATGACAAGCAGTAGGTAACAAGGCATCCGATAAATAAAACAGGCTATGCAAGGTTCACAGTTCAAGCAACACATGCAAGCATAGCGTATCTAATAAGCAATGCCTATAGGTAATCAAAGAAGCAGTCGGGCGTGAACCTGAGCAAGTGGGGTAGTCGTCCTCCTCGGCGAAGTAGTCCTCCTCAGTCAATGCTCCTCCGGCGGCGGCTCCTGATCGTAAATTCGAGTAAGCCTAGGGGCCTATTTGCAAAGAAGAGCCAAATGGAACCCAAGAAAGATCCAACTAACTCCAATTGCATTTTCAAAGTGTTATTCATGATTTTAGAAAATTATAGAAGTTGGTTTCACATTTTTCCGAGTTAAACTGAATTAGTTATGAATTTTCTAAGTTTAAAGCATTTTCTGAAATTATTAAACGTATTTTGGAAAAATGGAAATCCCAGGAAAAACCACAGGGCGCCACGTGGCGTGCTGACGTCATCATGGCATCATGCTGACGTCAGCACAGGGGCCACCGGGGGATGACGTCAGCAGTGGGCCCTGCTGACGTCATCGTTGACCGTCAACGGTCAAGGGTCAGCGCTAGTGGGCCCCACACGTCAGCGCGTGGGTCCCAGCGGTTAGTGGGGGGGCGGTCACCGACTGGTGGGCCCCCACGGTCAGTGCGGCGCCGCGGCTCGGCTCGGCCATTGGGCCGAAACCGGCCATGGGCCAGGCGCGGCCCACGGCGGCGCGGCCCAGCCAACACGAGGCGCGGCCCAGGGATCCGCTGCGGCAGCGCAGCGATCCCGTGCAGCCAGCGTCGTGTGGCCAGCACTGCGTGGGCGCGGGGCGGCGCCGCGGGCGCGCCTGCTAGGCGTTCGGTGAAATGCCGCAACGGCACGACCGAACGCCGGCGAGCGAACGCTCGACGCGTTCCCGAGCCCGCATGGCAACCGTGTACGTGTGTGCGTGTGCGCGTTCGCGTGCGCAAGCCAGCGCACCGTGCACGAGTGCGTGCGCAAGCGTGGCGACGGCGAACTCACGGAGCGGCGGCGACGCGCGCCCGCGGTCGCGTCCAAGGCCAAAAGGCGCAACTTTGAGGCTCCTGCAAGCGGCACGACGGCCGGACAGAGGGGGCTAGGGGTCCTACGGCGGCAGCGCGCTAAGGTTGGCTCCCGGCGACCCGCCGGAGCAGAGCAGCAACGCGGCGAGGAAGAAAGGGCTCACCTTGGGCTTGAAAAAGACGGGCTAGGCGATGCAGAGGGGTTGGCGAGGTCGCGGCGAGGTGAAGCAGGCCGGTGTGAAGTCGAGGTGCGGCTTGGCGCGTCTTCTTTGTCTCCGGCGGCGGTGTGGTCGACGTCGGAGCGCGGCTCGCGGTGCGCAGCGCCGTCCTTCTCCCGCGGGCTCTGGCTTGGCTCCAGGCAACGGCAAGGTGCCTCCTTGCCGTGGCCCTCTCCCTTCTCCTTCTTCTCCGATGGCGGTAGGTGGAAAGGGGGAAAACCCCAAATTGGCGGCTAGGGTTCGATGGGAAGGCACACGGGTATTTGTAGACGATGGCTAGTGTTCCTGGGCGTCCGCGCGGGGTAGGTAGGGCTTGCGACGCGATGGACGGCGGCGGTAAGCAGTGAAGCCGGTGAGGACACGCGGCGTGCATCCAAGGGAGCAGCGGCTAGGGTTTTGAGGGGCAAAAGGGGGCTCACGGGTGTGCGGGGTAGGTAGAGCGCGTGCGCATCTTCCAGAGGATTCCGTGGCTCGGCAGCACGGGAGAGCGGCCGGCGACGGGGTCATGCGATTTGCGTGACCCTGTCGGGAGGTTGAGGGCAAAGCTGACGGGTGGGGTCGGCCCGTCAGCGAGAGAGAGAGAGAGAGACAGCGCGCGCGAGAGAGAAAGGGAAAGCGCAGCGCGCGTGGCCGGGCGCCGACAAGTGGGACCCACCTGTCAGCGGGAGCGGGCGCGCGAGCGCGACTGGGCCGGCGGCCTGCTGGGCTGCGACGCGAGAAAGAGAGAGAGAAGGAGAGAGAGAGAAAGAGAGAGATGGGCTGGGCCGGAAACTAGGGGTAGGCCGGTTTCTGGGTTAGATTTAGTTAGAGCCCAAGTTAGTTTTAGGTTTAGAATTTGAATTTAAATTCAAATTCAAAACCCCACACAAAGATCCAAATGAAAACCAAAGAGAGATCCAAATGCCACTCTAGCATCAACATGGTCCTTAGGCAATAAATCCACTTTTCCTAGGAATTTTTGAGGGGAGAGAAGAAGACATCCTTAGGGTAAGCCAAACTTTTCAAGCACAACAAAAGTTTTAAAAATTTTCACATTTTGAAAATAGTGGACTGTTACAGACTCCCCCCCTTAAAAGAATCTCGACCTCGAGATTAAAGAACTAACCTCGGTCTCGAAGAGGTACAGGTACAACTCCTTCATTTCGGCTTCTTTCTCCCAGGTAGCTTCTCATTCCGTGTGATTGCTCCACAACACCTTGCATATTGGAATGCTTGTCCTTCTGGTCCCCTTCGTTGCCTGGTCCAAGATTTTCACCGGGTGTTCTAGGTATTCCAGGGTCTCCTGCAGGTCTAGCACATCTGCTGGAACTTGATCCTCCGGAACCCTCAAACACTTTCTCAACTGGGATACGTGAAACACCGGATGTGCTCCTGCGAGTTCTTGCGGTAACTTGAGCTGGTAGGCCAAACTGCCAATCCTCTTCTCTATCTGGTATGGGCCGACGAACCTCGGTGCAAGCTTCCCTTTCACATGGAACCTCTTCGTGCCTCTAAGTGGCGAAACCTTTAAGTAAACGTAGTCCCCAACTTCAAAGGTTAGCTCCCGTCTCCTTTTATCGGCGTAGCTCTTTTGTCTGGTCTGGGCTATCTTGAGGTTTTCCCGGATCTTGGCCACATTCTCTTCGGCTTGTTTAATCATATCTGGTCCAAAGATGATCCGCTCTCCGGTCTCAGACCACATCAGGGGTGTCCTGCACTTCCTTCCGTAGAGAGCCTCAAAAGGCGACATCTGCAAGCTCTCCTGATAACTGTTGTTGTACGAGAACTCGGCATAGGGCAAGCTCTTCTCCCAGTCCGACCCGTAGGTCAACACGCAGGCCCTCAACAGATCTTCCAGGATCTGGTTCACCCTTTCTGTCTGCCCGTCTGTCTACGGGTGATAAGCTGAGCTATACTTCAAATCAGTTCCCAGAGCTCTGTTCAAACTCTGCCAGAACCTAGAGGTGAACTCTGACCCTCGGTCTGATACTATGCTCTTGGGTGCGCCATGCAGCTTTAGGACCCGATCTACATACAACTCTGCCAGTTGCTCTGTCCTGTGGTTTTCTTTAATGGGTACGAAGTGAGCTACCTTGGTCAACCGGTCAACAATGACCCAAATGGCGTTGTGGCCCTGCTGGGAGGGCGGCAACCCAACCACGAAGTCCATGCCAATTTCATCCCATTTCCACATAGGAATCTCCAGGGGCTGTAACAGCCCCGCTGGCCTTTGATGCTCGGCCTTGATCCTTTTGCAAGTGTCGCACCGGGCTACATACGTGGCGACGTCCCCCCTCATATTCTTCCACCAAAAACGGTCCTTCAGATCCTGATACATCTTCGTGCTGCCCGGGTGTATGGAATACCTCGAGTGGTGCGCTTCCCTCAGGATGGCTTCTCGAATCTCCTTGTCTCGGAGTACACAGATGCGATCCCCATGCCACACTGTGCCTTCCTCATCTACCCGGTAGTCCGTCATTTTCCCCTCGGACTGGAGTCTCAGGATTTTCTTGATCTCAGGACATCTCCACTGCGCTAGCTTGATTCGGTCCTCTAGATCATACTTCACCCTTAGCTCGTGGAGCTGGCCTTGTTCTACGATCTCCAGCTTCATCTTCGAGAGTTCTTCATACAGCTCAGGCTGGCTCTCCTTTACCATGAGGTTGTTGCAATACACCTTGCGGCTCAGAGCGTCTGCCACTACATTGGCCTTGCCTGGGTGATATTGTAGGTTCACATCGTAGTCCTTTATCAACTCCAACCATCTACGCTGCCGCATGTTCAGCTCGGACTGAGTGAAGACATACTTCAAACTCTTGTGGTCGGTGTAGATGTCGCACTTGTTGCCGATCAGATAGTGTCTCCATAACTTCAGAGCATGGACTACCGCTGCTAGCTCCAGATCATGGATAGGGTAGTTCTGCTCATGCTTCCTTAGCTGGCGGGAAGCGTACGCCACCACCCTGCCTTCTTGCATCAGCACGCATCCGAGCCCCTGTCTCGAGGCGTCACAGTAGATTACAAAGTCCTTCCGGATGTCCGGTAAGGTTAGTACTGGGGTAGTGGTGAGGCAGCTCTTGAGCTCCTAGAAGCTGGCCTCACACTTCTCGGTCCACTCGAAAGGTGCATCTTTCCTGAGTAGTTCTGTCATGGGCTTAGCAATTTTTGAGAAGTTCTCGATAAACCTTCGGTAGTAGCCGGCCAAACCCAAGAAACTTCTGACCTCTGAAACATTTTTCGGTTGCTGCCATCCTGATACGGCCTGAATCTTCTCGGGGTCCACAGCAACTCCTTCGGCGGTCAACACGTGGCCTAGGAAAGCCACCCTCTTCATCCAAAACTCGCACTTGTTGAATTTGGCGTATAACTGATTCTGCCTCAGCTTCCCCATCACGATCCTCAGATGTTCCTCGTGTTCTTCCTCCGTCTCCGAGAAGATGAGAATGTCATCGATAAAAACCACAATGAACTTGTCCAGTTCGTCCATGAAGACCTTGTTCATCATGTTCATGAAGTAGGAAGGGGCATTGGTTAGGCCAAAAGATACAATAGTGAACTCGAAGAGACCATACCTGGTGGTAAAAGCCGTCTTAGGGATATCCTCTGGCCTGATCTTCATTTGATAGTACCCTGACCGTAGGTCAATCTTGCTGAAGAACTTGGCCTTCCTCAGCTGATCCAGTAGGTCATCAATCCTTGGCAGCGGGTACTTGTTCTTGATGGTGACCGCATTGAGAGCGCGGTAGTCAATACACATCCGCAGAGTTCCATCCTTCTTCTTGACGAACAACACGGGCGATCCCCATGGCGAAGCGCTCGGTCGGATGTAGCCCTTCTCCTGTAGCTCCTTCAGCTGCTTCTTCAGTTCTTCTAGCTCCACTGATGACATCCGGTATGGCTGCTGTGCGATAGGCGCCGTCCCTGGTACCAGATCAATCACAAACACCACGTCCCGATCCGGCAGAAGTCCCGGTAGCTCCTCCGGGAACACGTCCGGGAATTCACGCACTACTGGGACGTCATCCACGGTCATCTCCTCCTTTGGTTCATCTTCTGCATCGACTCTCTCCAGCATTGGACACAGCTGAGAGACTCGTGACGACTCGAGTGGTACCAACTCAACCTTCCCTCCCTCTGGGTGAACCAGGGTGACAAGGTGGGGATCACAAGAGATTACGCCCTTATGAGCAGTCAACCAATCCATCCCAAGGATCACATCTATTCCATCTGACTTTAGAACCGTCAGGTTGGCAAGGACCTCCTGGCCTCCCAATAGCATACAGACTCCCTTGCACACTAGGGTGCACCTCAAATCACCTAAGGGTGAGCTGGTGACTATAGGTCGTGCTCGCAACTCAACGGGGAGAGACTGCTTGTCCACAAACTTGGTCGAAACAAAAGATCCAGTAGCTCCAGAGTCAAAAAGAACCAAAGCAGGTACATTGTCAACTAAAAACTCACCGATCACCACGTCGGGCGTGTCCCTGGCCTCCTCCTCTGTAAGGTGGTTGAGTCGGCCTCGGAACTCTGGAGTTTGTGCTCGAGCTGGGGTAGGCGTGCTCCTGATAGCTGATCCCGGAGCGCGTGCTGGCGTAGCGGCTCCCTTCCTCTCAGGACACTCGAACGAGTGGTGTCCGGGCTTCCCACAAGCGTAGCAGGTGTAGGCAGGCTTCTGTGCTGGTGCCGGTTTGTTGAAACCTCCTCCTGGCGAAGCAGTGGTGCCGTTGCCCCGGGTACTGGGGTTAATAGAGCTGTTCCCACCAAAGCTGCGCCCGAACTGACGGGGTCCTGGTCGGAAACCTCCACCTCTCTGTGGGTGGCTGGACACAAACCTCTGGGCAGGCCTGTCGTGGTTCTGGAACTCTGGCTTCCTCTTCTTGTTCCTAAGACTGTCCTCCAGGTCGAGCCTCTCTCGCTCGATAGCAATGGCACGGTCGACCATGCTACGGAAACTCCTGTGCTCGGAAGTGACCAGTCCCTGGCGGATCCCACGGTGCAAGCCTCTCTTGAACCACAGCTGCTTCTGATCATCATTACGGGTCTCATCTGGGGCATACCTCATCATGCGCAGGAAGTGCTGCAGATACCCCTTGACACGCAGGGTGCCCTGGGAAATGGTGCGAAACTCCTGTGCCTTCTGCAGCATCACCTCCTTCAGGATGTGGTGGTCCCGGAAAGCCTTGCAAAACACATCCCAAGTGATGGCAGCTGGGTTGGGATGAGTCTCACAAAAGTTGTCCCACCAGGCCTTAGCAGACCCGGTCATCTGGTGTGCGGCGATCGCCACACACGCCTCATCATCGCAGTCAGTGAGATCCAGCTTTGACTCGATAACCCTCAGCCTGTCCTCCGCATCCAGCGGATCGGTGGAATGGTCGAAGGTAGGTGCCTTGAGACGGATGAATCCCTCAATCTTCTTCGGTAGGTCCACAACTGGTGGGTGACGGTGACCCTGTTGTCCCTGCTGTCCTTGGAAAACGGCAACCATGTCGGTCATCCGCTCCATCACACGAGTCTGTCTCTCCAGGATATCGGCCAGGTTGGGAGCCTGAGGTAACTGCTCCTGAACTGGTGGTACGTACCCCTGTGCTCCATTGCCTGCCGCGGGCTGCGGCGCAGGCTCAACCTCGATCTCCTCCTGGTCGTCCCTCTGCTCAGCGTTGACCACCGGTGGCGGGTCAACGGGCGCAGGCGCGGGGGCAGGTGCTGGCACAGGCGCGGGCTGCGGTGCCCGACCCCGAGCATGCCTCATGCCCCGTCCCAAGGGCGCGGCTCCTCCTGGGCGGCTTCCTCGAAGCGCGGAGCAAGCCTGTTGGATCTCCGGATCGACATCTTCTGCACACAAACGCGGGTTGCAGACAAAAAGGGGGGATCAAGGGGGTTAGCCTCACAGCCACACTAAGGGGGAGTATAACACAACAGGATTCATATAAGAAACAAAGTAGTTTGCCTAGTATAAATTCTACCAAATAGGAGGAACAACAAAGAAACTCACAAGAACATTCATTAAGATCCAAACACAACAATCAATGGATACATCAGAGCGGTGTCTCCAGGCTACTCCTAAACCCGGAGGGCACACGCGGAGCGACTCTACATCGTGGTCACTTACAAAAGATAGGGTTCAACACTACCCACAAAGGACTTGACACTAAACATGACGGACTCGCCGGAATGGGTCATCGGCTTACAAGATTATTCTAGGTATCTTACATCTCTGCCTAGGTCCTGAACCCTACTGGTCGGTCTCCTGCTCCTCCTGAGCCCGCTGGGCGCACGCCCGGTCGTACTCCTCGAGGTGTACCTCTGACCCTGGTCCCCAGAAGTACCGAAGGAAAGGATCGTCACGGCGTGGCTTCTTGAGGGCAGACGCTGGCTCCACCTCCTGCTGCTCTCCGTCCTTGTATTCCGCGAGGACCCATGCCTCCAGATCTCTCAGTCTATGTGCCTCCTGTCGGTGGTACTCAAGCTCCTCCTCAGTGCGAATCAGCTCAGCGTCCATCGTGTCCAGGTACCCCACAGTCTCACGTAGCTGAGTACTCTTGCGTCCGAGTTCTTGGATCCGCCCCTCCAGTTCCTCCTTCACCTTGGTGATCCTTGTCTGGTAAGTAACCCTCGCTGTAAGATCCATCGTCATCAGCTGCCTGATCGCGTGAGCCTTCTGGTTGTTGAGATTTACCAGCTCCTGAAGCTCAGCTATGAGCTCCTGGATCTCCTCATCGGTGACCTCACGGTAAGTCTGCAGCTTCTGGAAGGCTTTGTTCCTTGCGGCGAGAGCCCTCCTCTTCCGGCGAGTGAGATCATCCAGGTGAATCTTGAAGGTCTTATGCTGTTCCTCCATCTCCTCCTCTAGCTCATGCTGCCGAAGTGACCCTGCCATCACCTCATCAACCAGTATCTTCTTCTCCTTGGAAAGCTGAAGGTTGCCCTGTATGAGCTCTGCCTTTTCCTTGGCGAGTTGATCCATCTTCTTCTTGAGCTCCTCCTTCTCCCTGCGTAGCATTCCCACATCCTGATCCCTGCGGTGGAGCTCCCGGTCCATGGCGTGGATGCAACGGGCAGCCACCCGAAGCTGCTCCTCTGGCTCTGCAAGGGCATCACGATGGTAGCGACGCACATTCTCCGCAAAGTGCTTCTGCGTAAAGAGCGCCTGAGGGAGATAGCGGTAGGGGGTGTCCTCCAGCCTCTCACCGATCTCAGCGTGCACCCATCTGACAGCTTCCCTCGCTGCTGCCTGGACGGCATTGGCCGTGCCTTCCTCCTGAGCCTGCACGATGGTCCCTTTGAACTCTGGCACCATAGGATCTGCTCCGATCCTCAAGGTCATGACAGCCTGGCCTTCCTCCTCTGACCCCTGAACCTTCCCCTGGTAGATAGCCTTGGTGTTCAGTCCCGCCCTCTCGATCATCTCGTCTAGCAGAGCTGGGAAACCTCGGTAGCTGGCGGGGCTGATCTCAAACGGTCTCCACTCCTGGGGCTCCATCTGGACAAGGTAGAGGTCAAGTCAGCGTGACAAGGTAAGCAATTTTTCCAAAACAAAGTTCAAGGCGAGAAGTCAAATTTTTCAACATACAAGGCTTTATATACAATAGAGCGTAGTAAGAGTCCTACTACTAGCGGCCAAACCTAAGGCTACGGTCTATGGTCAAGCTTGGCTCTGGTACCAACTGTAACGATCCGGATTTTCCAGACTGAAAACCCGACTCCCTGTACCCTTGTGGTAGTCCCTGGATCAGTCGCTACCACGTACAGAATCCCGAAACAGTATAATAGCAGTTCCAAACCTCCGATAAAGCAACACAGAGCTAAATAAGTTATTACATTTCCCGACAAAGGGTTCAAATTATTCGCCACGCAGGGCTAAACAAGCAAGGTAAAGACAGCTGCGCTAGGAAGCTCGGCGGTAGGCCACCATCTTCGCGTCTCTTCCACAGGCGGGCTTGAGCGTAGACCGTCGCCTAGTCGTACCAGTTGTCGAAGTTGGAGTCGAACTCCGCTCCATCTCCCAGATACTCATTCTCTGTTCCCAAGGGATGGAATAGGCACACGTCACCGACTGAATGCAGCTTTAAGTGGACTAACATGCTAATGGTATATAATAAAGACATGGAATATGGCTTGGGGTTCCCTAAGCAAGCGGCTTAACAAGAATATCTTCATCCCACCAATTCCCATATAACTGTCCCAGGCTAGTCCCATCATATGACGGGTTCCCGACGGCATCCACCTCGACACACACCTTCAACCCTCGGCGATGCGCAGCTTCATTCCTGGCATCTCAAGAGGGAAAATCCGGATCGTTACACAAGCATTGGTGCATCTCCGGTGTGGCAAATAAAGTGCACTAGGCCCATGTGTTGGCGAGTTTATTTCCACAACCCTTTCTGCAACATCTAGCACAACCTTATGTCGAGTCATCCAATTTGGCCCCAATACAATATCAGTCCCTTCCAGACCTAATAGAATCAGATCAGTGGGAAAAACTTTACTACCCATCTTGATTGGTACTTTTCGAATGACTTGGTTGGATGCTATTTTACCTCCCGCTGTTGATATCAAATATGCTGATTTGGTGTGATATGATTTTAAACCACATTTTCTATTAAACCTTGTACTAATAAAACTATGTGTTGCCCCCGAATCAAACAATATTGTGACATACCTGATGTAAAAATATTGAAAGTACCTTTGAAACAGGTTCAAAGGGGGAACAATGGTGTTAGAATTCAAAAATTGACCAAAAATTCAAATTGAAATTCAAAAACAAAGGTCTTTTGACACCCAGCTGAAATCTTAAGAATTTTTTACTAAACTTGAAAATCTCCAAAAATAAAGGTTGTTTGTCATCACAAATAAGGCCTAGTCACTGATTGGAACTTTTGAAAATTTTGCAGTTTAGCCCCTCAAAAACTCGAAAAATAGTTCTGAACGCCTTTTTGAAAATTGGGTTGTTTGAGCTTGAAAAATTTGAAATTTCAGGTTAACCCCAAAAAGAAAGTTGTGTCCCACCTCTCAAAATCAAACTTTTATTTTTACACTTTTCAAAGTTCAGTTCAAATTTTTGGAGAAAATTCAAAAGGGGCAAAGGAGCTCAACGGGGCACCCGACAGGCCCCTGGCGCGCTCTGCTCCGGCCGGAGTCCGGCTGCCACGTGGCCGGCGTGCGGCAGAGGCAGCGCCAGGCCGGCCGAGCCACGGCTGCAGGTTCCTTTTGTCGTCGCACATGCCCCTGACGCTCCGACCGGTCTTTTCCCACGCCACAGTGCTCTGGCCGCCGCGCGCCGCGCGGAACGCCATCATGGCGAGCCGAGCGCCGCCGTGGCCATCGCCGCGCTTGCGTGCAGAGCCCCTCCGCGCTGGATTCCTTCCCACAACACGCCAAGGAGCACTATGGAGGATCCCCAGCGCCCACGCCACAATCTCCCCTCGCCCAACCCCTCGCGCGCGCTCTATTCGAGCTCAGGGCGCAGCAATGGCACGTCGCGTCACCCGTCGTCCCTCGCGCGCGCTTCCGAGGCCGCTCATTACTCTCTAGCATGCCAAAGCACTCCACCGAGCCCCTCATCACTTCTCTCAGCGCGCACACACTGCCATTCCTTCTCCCCACGCTCGAGCACGTCGTCTTCAACCTCCAGCCGCGCGGACCGAGCCGAGCTTCGAAGAAAAATTCGTCCTCATCCCTCCACCATTCCCAAATTCCTCGTGCACAGAGCTAGACCACTTCCCAAGCTTCCATTCCCCTCACTTCTCGCGAGCTATCCCCTAGTCTCCGGCGAGAAATCGGATTTTCCCCCAAATCCGCATTTCCGGCCGCCGGAGCACCCGCACGTCGAGCACCCACTTCGAGCCCTCCCCGAGGTCCACCAAGCATCCCAATAGCTTCCCCGAGTCCCACTGGTGCTCAAGGACCCCTCCAACCCCGGTGATAGCCTCCACCCTCGCCGGAATCGAGCCCGCGGCTGCCGCACCACCACCGCACGTCGCCGGCGAGCTCCGAGCCTCCTCCGGCCTCCCAACCGCCACCATTCGACTCGTGGTGAGCCACTGGTTCTTTTCCCCCACTTCCCTGACCCTCTCCCGCCGTCGTTTGGCTGGCGCAACGCCGTCGACGAGCCAAGGACTGAAGTTCATCTTCTTCCTTTTTCCAGGATTCCCAGTGAAAAAGGCAGGGACCTGTTCGTGAAGTTTCAAAAGATTCAAGGGTCGGCGCGTAAAAAGATTCTTAAGGTTTAAACCTTTTTCCCGAAATCTTGTAAAATCCACCAAAAATCGTACAAAAATCAGAAAATGCACAAAAATACTCCCTGGACTCGTCAGATTGTAAACTCCAATCGCATGTTAGCATGTATGTACTTTTGGTGAACCGTTTTTGAATTAAAATTCAAACTGTGAATTTAAAAACTTGTGCACCATTTCAAATCCTGAGCTACGCTAGGGCTGAGCTTTGGATATGTTGTTTGCAGTGACATTAGACACCTTGTGTCCAAAGGGGACCTAAAAATATGGACTGTAGTTTCAGTTATGAATTAATTTGTGATTCCTGTCTTGTTGTAGTCCTGAAATTATTAAAAATAATCCATGCAGCTAAAAATCACCATTTTTCTCCAAAGGCCTAAGAACTTATTTACACATGTGGTAAAAATGCTAAACTTAATTTTTGCCCTGTCTAGACCAACAAATAGATAGATGTGTGTTTTCGGATAGAAAATTATTGAGGACTGTCCAAGGGTTATTTTGAGCCACCACTTGGCCAGAGCCCTCCTTACACTCATGACTAGCTCTGGTAGAAAAATTACCAGATTTGGAAGTAATTTCAATTTTATATGGATTAATTCTGTTTTCTGGGACAACAAATGGTTCTATTTTTAATAACTTCTGTGTAGCTCAGTTTTAACTAAATTTTAGAGTGAGACTAACTCTTATACTCCAGTAGCTGTCATAAAGTTTGTAGATAAAAAGGATGAACAGAAACAGAGAAACAAAAATGAGAAGAAACTAGGTTAGAATTGAGTTATAAAAAGGAAATAGATCACTTTGGTTAAATAATTAAATATAGAGCATGTGAAATCTAAATTTCAGAACAGCACCCTAGTTTCAAAATAATAAATTGGTGTATTTCATATGTGTACACAATCACCATCATAGATACAATTTCCACACCCCTCCTCTAATTTTGTGAAGGAGAAAGTAGTACACTAGCATGTCTAGGTGAATATGGCCTTCAAGGCCTTGGTTTTAGATCAACTAGGCAGCCACTATAAAGTTATACATCTCATGTAGAAGGCGCTCTTGCGGACGGCATCTATCACATCGTCCCCGCCGACAAAGAAGGAATCCCGGAGAGCGGTGCCAACGAAGCAGCAGTCGACCCGGAGTCTAACAATCAGCTAGCGCAAGAAGGCAAGCCCCAGAGCATGACCTAACTTTCAATTCGTGCAACTATGTATTTATTTATGCTTGTGCATTTACGTATTAGGTATTATTTGAATACCTTAGTTGCATGATCCTAGTACCTATGACTTGAAATACTAGTATGAAAGGATCGATAGTGCAATGCTATAGGTCCGTTACAAGTCGAGTGATTTCCTTTCACTCGCGAGACATAGGAGTTGTTTGTCTTTACTTATGTTGGAATCATAAGGATGGACGGGCGGGATGGTATGTGTAGATCTCCCGTCCGTGTATGATAATGGATTTAAGGTCGAAACGTGTGGTTCTGTGTGTCAAGTTTTTCAACGTGCCACATGCATGCCGACATATGGGAATCGGTAAGCCCGGTACCAGATTGAAGCAGCTAGGGCCGATAGACATCTCTCCTTGGAAACTTTTGTTTCCCTTGCCGTACACTTGTGGGTATATGCGTGATGCTGTGAGTGAAGCAATAAACCTTTATCCTAAGGAAGTGGACCCGGTTCCGAATTGTGGATCGATGGGAAAGGTTGGGAAGTGCTTGTACCTTTTATAGCAAGCATTATCCGTGTGTGTTGGGTTTCCCCTGGCCAGGTAGCAAAATTCGGTTCGAACTGTCCGCTTCTCGCGGTTAATGAGACTGCTTGACCGCTGTGCTGCATTGAGTAACAAGTGGAACTATGAGGATGATGAACTTGTTGTATGAATTAAATTGTATTGCACCACTTGTCTGCTTAGAGAGGATGCTAATCTAGAATGGGTAATTCTAATAGAATATGATGCTAAAACCATGAAAGTAAGGATCCACTCTTAGTTGCTTTTTGGCAAACAAACCCACCAGCCAAAAGCCTCTCATGTCTAGATGTCGGTGATGTAGTTTTCACCCGACGGGTAAGCCTTGCTGAGTATTAGTATACTCAGCCTTGCTTGTGGCTATTATTTCAGGTACTGTGATGGATGTGGCAGTTGATGCCATCACTTGGCCTACCCAGGTTCCCCCTGGATGGCACGTCGAGTGGGTTTCATCCTCTACCGAGGATCGGGAGGAGTAGCACCATGGCAGGCTTCATCATGGTGTTACTATGCATCGTCGCTAGTTTAATATTCCGCTGCAATGAACTTTTAATATTCCGCTGCAATGAATTTTTATACTCTGATTTGAAATTTAAACTTGGATTGTAATAACTTTATGATACTATTTATGTATGATGAATTTGTGGGATGTTGTAATTTCTGGAACTCACCTTCGTGTGGGCGCGCGTGTTGTTTCGATCGAGAAAGTAAGTGGTTAATCGGGTTTAATCCGACGGTGCTCCAGCTTATTCCGGATTAAGTGCCTGACTGCTTGATTAGCGGTCCAGGGGTACTTAACTTGGAATAATTTTGGAGTGGTCCGCCACAAATATGACTACAGGTTGATTGTGGATAGGAAAGATACCCGTCATATCCGGTGCTCCCTTAGGTAGGTCGGCCAGGGTGGTGTAGTTGAGCCTTTCCTGCCTGACTTGGACTCGCTGTTGCTTGCCCTTGTTCTGCTGGTTCCCTGAGCACTGGTTCTGAGGCTTGTTCTGAGGACAGTCCTTGATGAAATGACTACTACTGCCACACTTGTAGCAAGAGTAGCAACCTCTCTAGGATGAAGCGTCTGCTGCCCATTCTGCCTCAGAGCCTGCTGTTGCTGCGGTGGTGCACGAAACAAGGTGCACCCTGCTGCGGTGGCCAGGCAACCCAACGCCCACCCTGAGGTGTCCTCTGCTGTCCCTGCGATGCTGCGGGTGGAACCAAGCGGAACCTCTGAGTTTGCCCACCCCAAAGGGGCAGCAGGAGCCTTTCTCATCTTCTTGGCCTTATGAGTGGCAACTCGTGTAGTGGTCAACTGCACCTTGAGCTTGGAGTTAAGGCCATAACGAAACCTTTCCATCTTCTTGTCATTCGAGACAGCATGATGACCCACATAAGGACACAAGGTAATGAAAGCCTGAGTACTGGAGTACGGTGCGGGTTCCTTGAGTTAGGGCCAGAAACTCATTCAGCTTCCTCTCAACAAGACCAGCAGGTATGTGGTGTGCCTTAAAAGTGGTCTTGAACTCATCCCATTAAATGACATGATTCTCCTGTTGCACAGCCTGATAATTCTCCCACCACAGGAGAGCCGTGCCACAGAGCTGTCGTGCTGCAAATACCACCTTGTGGTTTGGAGTACAAGGTATTGCCAGAATGGAGAATTTGGATTCGATTGCCCGAATCCAAGCGTCAGCTTCCAAGGGTTCCTCTGCTCATGAAAACACTGGAGGGTGAGTAGCCAAGAAATCCTTGTATCGAGCCACTTGGGGTGTAGGGGCATGATGACCACCCTGCTGTTGCTGCATTTGCTGCTGCATCATCTTTTGTTGCTACTGCAAATTACGGAGGATCTCCGTTTGGGTGGCATACAACTGCTGCCACGAAGGCGGTTGCGGGGGTGGCGGTGGTGGTTATTGGCCTTCCTGCCGTTGCTGATTGGCATTAGATCCATTGGCATCTTGGCCACTGCGAGTGATAGCCATCTGCAGTAGAGAACTTTCATTAGCCACAATTCATAAGCTTGCACAAGCAGTTCTGGGAGAACAATCATATCTCCTAGTAGGAGGCGAGTTAGATGCTCTAATTTGGTCAGTAGCTTCAAAACTTCGTGATCTACTACTTTCGTGTTCAACTCAGAACCAAATTCGGGTTGGAACTGGGTCGAAAAATTCAAGTTTTGGTTCTCTGTTTTTGCTGTTTTTCAGGAGGCCGAGCTGTAGTGTTTTGGTCGCCATTTTAGTTTCACTTAACCAAAGTGGTTGAAATTTGGTGAGCAGTTAGTTTAACAAATTTAAAATAACGTTGGTATTCATGGAAAAACCCAGAAATGAAGGGAAAACACCTTAATAAATTAAACAAATACAGCTGCAGAAAGTTTATAGCGCGTCATTATATCCATCCATAAGTTTTTGAGTCACCTTTCCCATGCTAAAGGATTACAATGTCATGAACCTCAAAAGAATACTCTACTTCAATTAGCCTATTACATCATGGGGCCAAAAATTAGGATACATTGAGGAGTCAACTTGCTACCACACCCCTAGAAGTCGTCTAGGTTGTTCACCGTAGCTTGGCTGCCAACCGGAGACGGGGGGAGCTTCAAGAGGGGACATATCCTCCTCTGTGTCCATATCTGAATCAGGTGCATCCTCTCCCGCATTCTACCCACCTTCAGCTAGTAGATGCTGAGCATCATGGGTAGCCAACATAGCATTTGCATGATCTAAGTCAAATTGCACGTTTTCGAGCTCATCCCTCACTTGAGTTAGCTTATTGTTGGTGTTGTTGTGCTTCAGAGTGTGGTCAGCTAACTGTCTCTCCAAGTCTACAATCATAGCATCCTTGGTGGATACCTCTATGGATAAGGAGGTTCTCTCAATCCCAAGGTCACGAGCGCGAGCAGATGTCTCAACTGCAAAGTTGAGCATAGCAACCTGGGACTGACCAAGTAATGACTGCAGCCTGTGGTATGCCCTGATCCATCTCAATAAGAGGCAGGCTACCCCACTGGGATTCTCAGCTACCACTAGAGGTGATGTGAGTAACTCCTCATCCAGTGGGCATCGTCAGCTGGGGCTGGAGGAAAGAGCCCAAAAATTTGGTTCTCCACGAGTTCAGGGTTTTGGGAGCAAAACAAACTGATCCCATGGAGAGTGGCTATCTCACATGTCTCCTCAAGGCGGTGTCCATACACTTCAACACCCCATGTTGGAGAGCTAGGACACGATGGGTGGTGGTACACAACCAAACGCACCCTGCACCGAGTCGAACCCTGGTCGTGGATCATTCTTCTCTCATATTGAGGAGGGTTGGGGTGGCCAATAGACTGCAACGCGGACCACAAAATGCTGGGGAATCCTTCCCAACCAAGGCAGTCCGAGCTAGAGTATTAGTTGGCATAGCTAGCGAGATCAGTGCGGGCGTCCATCTGAATAAAAGGTCAAGTGTGAAAACCGATAAGATGAAAGAAATTAAAAACAGATTCTGGACAGTGTAGAAAAAGTGGTAAATCTCAAACTCTACAAACTCAAAAATTCCCAAACTTGGCCAGAATACTGGTTAAGTAATTTCAGACAAGTTTCATGTTTAAAGTCTCGGGCAAAAACTGCTGTTAAGAGGGCGTAAAATTTAATTTCTAACTTGCTGTTCCCAGAAAATTCCAGCAGACAGGGGGTTACCAATTTAAGCATAACTCAAGTTCTACTTGATAAATTACTCTAAGATTTCGGCAGCAGGAACTACACAACATTTCCAACAACTTTTATGTTGAACATTTTTGCAATTGAGTAGGTGTTCAGGTTCGAAATAACGATGTCAAACGGAACTGTTTTCAGATTGTTGTTGTGACAGATAATTTAGTCAGCAAGCAACATTATTTAAAGGAGTTTCAGAGAATTAAAGATGTATGAGCGACCTATTCGTTCTCACCAAGCACACGTGCCAATAAACTTTGGCATATGGAGTCAATGCTGGTGGCTAGGCAATATTCGTTTCTCCCTATATTAACTAACCGAATTTTTCTAACCGTTCAACTTACGGAATCGTAGTTAGTGTACCTGCAGAAAATTTCCATTCTAGAGCATTTACAATGAATCTCCCGTGCCAGCACTTACGGAAGAGTTCTCATTCATTACCACCCACTATAGTGGTGGCACCCGAACGTTCAACATTGAAGGGGCAATGCTTCATATGTCACCAAGGCAACATATTAACAATTTAATACGCTCATGAAATAACGTATTGACTATGTGCCACAATCATACTTACATATGATACCGTGGTACGGTATAGCAATCACCGTACCTTGCGCCCACCATGCTACTCTACTTTCATACGCTATCCAAATAGCGTATTGACTATGTGCCGCCACTATATTTTCATATAGTGTCGTGGTACGTTACAGCAATCGCCATACCTTGTGTCCACCATTGCGAAAAGTAAATGCAGAATGAAAAGTGCTGGAAGTCAGTATAATATAAATAGTTAGCCACCTATCATAGCGTGATCAATTAACCCACATAGGCTTCACGCTTTATACTTAATCCTTAGCGATCCTATGGATAGCATTCCATCGCAAGTGCGCGGCGGAAGCAAATGTTGGTAAGTTTTATTTCAAAAATGTTTGTTTAGGGTCTGTTGCTCTCTCTGGTGCGCATGTTTCGGCTCTGATACAAGCTGTGGCGGACCACTCCGAAATTATTCCAAGTTAAGTACCAATAAACCACTAATCAAGCAGTCAGGCACTTAATCCGGAATAAGCTGGAGCACCGTCGGATTATACCCGATTAACCATGTTTTTTATGATCGAAACAACATGTGTGCCCACACGAAGGTGAGTCCCAGAAATTACAACATTACACAAGTTCAAGTTAACATAAAAGTCTCAACAAGTTATTGCAACCCAAATCTGAAATTTAAATAGAAGTTGGAGAGTTCAATCAGCGGAAATTTAACTGACAACGACACATAGCAACACCACGATGAAGCCGTCCATGGTACTACTCCTCATGATCCTCGAAAGAGGACGGAACCCACTCAACATGCCAGCCAGGAGGAACCTGGGCAGGCCAAGAGACAGCATTCACCGTCTCATCCAAAGCAGTACCTGAAATAATAGCCACAAGCAAGGCTGAGTATGCTAAAACTCAGCAAAGCTTACCCGTCGGTTGAAAACTACATCACCGACTCCTAGACCTGAAAGGCTTTTGGTTAGTGGGTTTGTTTTGCCAGAAAGTGACTAAGAGTGGATCCTTACTTTCTTTATTTTAGCATCAAGTTCTAGTAGTGTTAACCATTCTAGATTAGCATCCTATCTAAGCATGCAAGTGGTGTAGTACAATTTAGTACAAACAACAAGTCATCATCCTCATAGTTTCACTTCTTACTCAATGTACCTCAGCGGTCAAGCAGTCTTATTAACCGCGAAAAGCGGACAGTTCAAACCAAATTTCACTACCTAGCTAGGGAATAGCCAACACACACGAATAATGCTTTCTATAAAAGGCACAAACACTATCCAACCTTTCCCTTCAATCCACAATTCGGCGCCGGGTCCAACTCCCTTAGGATACAAGGTTATCGCATACTCGCGGACACATGCCAGCTGATCTCACACATGTAACCACTTGTGTACTGCAAGGGAAAATAATTTTCCAAGGAAAGAAGGCATGTGCGTGGTACGTTCAAAAACTTGACACACAGAACCACACGTTTCGACCTTAATACAATTATCATACACAGACGGGAGATCTACACATACTATCCCGGCCATACATCCTTAAGATTCCAACATAAGCAAAAGTCAAGCAACTCCGATATCTCGCGAGTGACAGGAAATCACTCGACTTGTAATGGTCCTATAAAGCATTGCACTATCAACCTTTTCATACTAGTACTTCAAGATATAGGTACTAGAATTATGCAACTAGGGTATTCAAACAACTCCTTGAAACATAAATGCACGAACATAAGTAATCCATAGTTGCATAAACTTTAATGTTAGGTTATGCTCCGGGGCTTGCCATCTTGAGCTACGTTGGCTTCGGTCTCTGGGTCAATCACAATGACGTTTACACCACCTCCGGGAGCTCCTTCTTCGTTGGCGGGGACGAGGTCGTAAGTACCGTCAGCGAGAGCGCCTTCTACATGAGATGCACAAGTTGAATGTTTCTGCGCATACCTTGATCTAAAAACTAAGGCACTGAAGGCCATATTCACCTAGACACTTTAGTGAACTATTCTTTTCTTCACATAATTAGAGAAGGTGTGTGGTGCAAGACTTAAGCCTACTTGATGGTGATTGTGTACACATATAAAACAATTTAGATTCATTTTTCTTATACAAGTATTCTGTTCTGAAATTAAAAATTAGCATGCAACCACATTTGTTTTGATTAAAATCACAAGTGATTCACACCCTTTTTATTCTCCCGGTTTACTCTAGTTCCTTCTTATTTTTGTTTCTCCGTTTATGTTCATCCATTTAATCTACAAACTTTATGACAGCTACAGGGGTATAAGAGCTAAACTCACCCCAAAAGTTAGCTAAAACTGAGTTGTACCGAGTTTATTAAAAATGCTACAAGTTACTGCCCCTAGGTTCAAGATTAAATCTTATAAAATTGAAAATAAAGTAAAACCAGTAGGAATTTCTACCAGAGCTAAGCATGACTAAGAGAAGTTCTTTGACCAAGTGGTAGGTAAAAATACCACTTGAACATTCCTAAATGATTACTATACCGAAAACATACATCTATTTATTTGATAGCCTAAACAGAGTCAACAATTAAGTTTAATATTTTCCTAGCAAGTTCTATCAAGTTTCTAAGCCTCTGGTGGAAGTTGATAATTTTTTACTGCAGGCATTATTTGTAATAAATCTAGAACTGAGCTAGAAGAGGAAACACTAAACAATTAATAATAGATGCTATGGAGCATAGTTTCAGGTCTCCTTTGGATACAGATCTACTACAGACTATACAAGCAACATATCCAAAATCTAGCTACAGAGGAGTTCAGGATTTCAAATGGTACACAAATTACTTAAAATGGAGTTTGAATTTTAATTGAAAAATATTCATCATAAGCATAAACATGCAACAATGGGATTGGAGTTTACAACCTCACGAGTTCAGAGAGTACTTATTTGCATTTTTCTGATTTTTGTATGATTTTTAATAGATTTTTGAACATCTCAGAAATTTGAACTAGATCTAAAGAATCTATTTGCATCGGGGACCCTAGATCTTGTAAAACCTCACGGAAAGGTCCCTGGAATTGCGTGAAGGCCTCTAGAACTAAAATGGGGAACGCATCTGGGTCCTAGGCTCGCCGGCGACCGGATTCCAGCGAGGAGACGGCGAGCTAGCCTGGGAAAAGTGGGGGAACGCGTAGAGGAGCTCACCGCGACTTCACCCGTGTGCTGCTTGAGGTTGGGGAGGGTTCGGTGAGTGGTCGACGGCAGCAGCGGCGGAACGCCTTGCTCCGGTGGCGTCGATGGCGAGCTGCAGGGGTCGAGGCGAGGGGCGGAGGGGCTTGTGAGCTTCGCTGGACTGCGGGGAAAGTCACCGTGGGGGTGATTTGGCTAGAGGTTGAACGGAGATGGCTGGCCGCGGGCGAGCTCAGCTCGGCGGCGTCAATGGTGGAGCGGCGAGGGAGGGAGAAAAGTTCTCGCGTGTGCGACTGAGGAGGACTTTAATAGTGGCAAAGTGGTGGTGCAGTGCAGCTGGGGGAGGCACAGGAGGGCAGCTAGGGCTCAGAGCGCGGGTAGGGAGGCCAGGAAACGGGCAGACGCCATGAGCGCGCCTGGCAAGCTCGGGCAGAGCGCGGCCATGGGTTGGCGGCCAAGGATCCTTGCGTGCGAGACACGGGATGTCCTGGCAACGCTGCTGGCAAACGGTATGGCGATAGGCCAGGTCATGGCGAGCCTCAGGCAGACGCGGCGCTCTGCGCCAATGGCGGAGCATAGCTCCCTAGTTCAAGGTTGGTTTTCTCCAAAAATTTGAACTCAACTTTCAAAAGTGCAAAACCAAAAGTTGAAGTTTGAAAGATGGGACACCACTTTGTTAAAATTGTGAATATTTCAAGCTCAAACAAGCTATGTTGGAAAAGGTGTTCTGCTCAGATTTTAGGGTTTTTGACTTGGCCTAATTTGGGATGACAAACAACTTTGCTTTTTGGAGATTTTTAGGTTTAGTAGAAAATTTTTGAGATCTCAGTTGGGTGTCAAATCAGCCTTATAAAGTTGGAAATTTGAATTTGAAGTTCCAATTTAAAGTGAATTTCCATTCATTTTCTTTAATCCTATCTTGCTATCTGTTTTTAGTGGATTTTTATTGTTTTAAACATCAGAGTTTTTACAGAACATTTCGTGGGGCGTAACCCCAACAACACCAAATATCGTCCTCAACAAGGTTGGAATTCCAAGCCCAACCTCCCCTTGGTCAACAACAAGGTATGAGTTTTGGCAATAATTTTCAGCCTTCCTTAAAAGATATTTGGTATGGCCAGAAGCAAATTAATGATAGCATTAGTAAGAAATTCCTTGCTAGTGATAAAATTATGGAGAATATGGCCAAACTGATAGAAGGTTTTAATTCTGCCTTAAAGAACCAGCTGAGCTTCAACTGCATGATTGAAACTCAAGTCGCTCACCTGGGTGCATCTTGTCCTAACCCCAATCATGGGAAATTGCACGGGCAACCAGAGGCTCCTGTTAAGGAGAATGTTAATGCGGTGACTACGTGGGCTGGAAAGTCCACACAGGATCCACCATATCCACAGGGTGTAGGTACCCGATGGGACACCGCCAGCACTACCGAGCAAGAAGACCAAAAGGAGGAAGCCGAACCAACCGAACCTCACCAGGAGGAGGCCGATGAAGTCCCTGTGGCTTCTCGTGACTACCATGACATGACTGCCTTACTGTTCACAAAACGAAAGAGGAAGCCATTGGCCGACGGACAATTTGGAAGATTCTTCAAGGTAATCAGGAAGTTATATGTCAACATACCACTTCTTAATGTTCTATAGGTACCTACCTACGCCAGATATCCGAAGGATATTCTAGGCAACAAAAGGACCTTACCAACTACCGAGGTAGTCAAGCTTACAGAAGAGTGTAGCGCTGCTATACTCAACCCCCTCCCAGAGAAGAAGAAAGACCCCGGATGTCCCACCATCGCCTGTTCGATTGGGACACAAACCTTTCAGCAAGCCCTCTGCGACTTGGGAGCCAGTGTGAGCGTCATGCCCAAGGTAGTGTATGGCAAACTTAACCATCATCCCCTTGTGCCCACTACCATGTGTTTTGCATGTAGCAGATCAGTCGATTCGCTACCCGTCGGGCATTGTGGAGGATATTCCGGTGAAAATCCAAAACTTCTTCATTTCTGTCGACTTCATCGTCCTTGACATGGAAGTCGACGCCAAGACACCTCTCATCCTGGGGAGGCCGTTCTTGAGTACCGCCAAGGCGAACATAGATGTTGGAGCCAGAGAAATCAAGCTCAATATCAATGGGTGCAAAGAAAGGTTCACTTTCAAACCAAAAGTGGAACGGTGCGAACAAGTTAGCATGATCGAGCTGAAAGATGTTGAGGATAAGAAAGGTATTCCATCTACCATGACCATCGATGCCCTTGTAGCAGCAATCAAGGCATTAAAGCTTCAAGAGATCAAGCGACACAACTACATCAACGGCAGACGCAGAATCCAACATAAGAAGGCTTTGGATGAAGATCTTATGAAGGTCGAAAAGGCTACGCTAACCACAAGGTCTGGCGGAAGAAAACGGCAAGCGACGCCACACTACCACAAGGTATGGATAGTCCGGCTCAGGACACAAAACCCGAGCCCTCGCCATAGGCACTGGTATCCGCATATGCATTAAGCATATAGGATAGTTTATTTTCTTTTATTCCTTTCCATTAAATCATGGCATGTTTCAATTCCCAATTTATTTTACAATAGCATTTTCTTCCACAATTATTTTTATTTCCTTCTTCCAATTTGCATAAAAAAAAATGGCCGAGACACTCGGCCGGCCGACCCCACCTGTAAGCCACACACCATCTCCTTCTGTGGCTGGCACGTTAACGTGCCAGAGCACCCACCAGAAGACATCGTGCGCGCAGTGGCAGCATAGGGCCGGGCGGCCGCACCACCAGCCGGCCCGCTCCTCCTCGCCGTTGTCGTCCTATCGTCAACCACCACGCACACATGCTGCCGAGCACCTAGGCATAGGTCACCGACGTGGCCGCGCCGCCGTTCACCGGCTGGATGGCCAGGCCCACGGCCAGGCAGCCTGCCCCCTGCACGCCGCTATAAAAGCCGGTACCCAGAGCCTTCATCACTCGCACCACTTCACCAGAGAGATAAAGTTCCTCGCTTGCTAGCTTGTCTCTTGCTTAGTCTAGTTGCTAATCACCATTAGTAACTAAGCTTAGGAGTTAAACTCCCCCCTAAGAATACTTAAAAATAATAATAATAATAATAATAGTAATAATAAATAAGTAAATAAAAACTTTAAGTGGTTATGCTGCCAAAAGTTGTTTAATCACTAATACCAAAAAAATATTTCCCTTTTACGAAAGGTGGCACGAGAACGAGAACGTTTGTGGAGGAGAATTCCCCACAAGAATGACTGATATTTTACTAATCCGATAACTTGACATTTTCCTTCGGGTATTTCTTGTGGAGGCTAATCTTTTGCAGGACATCATGTGGGGCAAGATGGTCGGTGCCGCCAAGAATGTGGCACGGAGGATGAGTAGGAGCAGCTCACGGAGATCTCGCGACACGGGATCATCCAGGGACTCTATTTCCGTGGACTCATCCCGTCGTGAGGAGGAACCACAAGGGGATGACTCCCCTATGGTGTACAGGCAGCCATTCCGCATTCGTGTCTTGACCCAGATCGATTAGATTGTGGTCAAGAACGAGTACAAGAGGAGCGCCTTGGACCTGCTCCGGACACGTACCTATGCCCACGTCAAGCGCTTTGAGCCCTCTCTCCTATTCAAGACAGGACTCGGCGGGGGCATGGAGTGAGCATTCAAGCACGCTGGCTGGACCAACCTCTACCACATCTCCGAGTGAGGTTTGTACCTTCTAACAATGGAATTTTTTATGACCCTCTCTATAGAGTCGAATGAATCTATCGGTTTTCAATTCTTTAATGACGAGTTTACCTTGTCTGCTAGCCAGTTAGTCAAGCACTTGACTTTCATGCTAAATGCTTCACCAATCCCAATATTTTAGCTATTGATTATAAATATGATAAAATATCATGGTGGGACACCATCTCCACTAAGCCTTATAGTGTTAAAAATAGTACAGTTCTATCCACAATCCCACACTTCGATTTCTAGCAAAATGGCTTGCCATGATAATCCACTCATGCTCCGAGCTTCATCTTTGCTTAACCTATGAGTTGCAATGCCTCTATGCCTTTGCTAAAAAGATTAAGTACTCCCCCGTCTTAAGCATGCTCACACATTGGCAGAGTTTAATAACTACTCAGACCCACATAGACATCACTTCTTTGGTGACACGTGTTGCCAACTATGTTGGGGTCTTGAACAATGCACAATTGACTTACCTCCCAATGACACAGGAGTACCAAACTGTTATTGGTTTAGAGCATTTTGTCTAGGGTCACCTTCTGCGGGGGGGGGGGACCAACTAGGTCTCTCTTTGCGTGCTATCAAGGATATGAGGAAGAAGTCGAGCTTCCATGGCCGACTCTCGCCCTCTATTCTGTCAAGAGACTAACCCTACAGATGCAAAAGAAGGAGGGGGCACGACGCAGTGTTGCCACACGCGGGCAATCAAGCCGCGCTGCTAGGGCTGAAGTCGAAGAAGAGGAACCAAAAGAGATGCCACCACCAGACATGGACACTACGAACCTGAACTTCGAGCAGACCTACGACCGCTTCAACCAAGGAGGCCCGAGTTCATTTGCAGGAGACATGTATGGGTACGGGTACTACCATACAGGAGGTTCTAGCCCTTAGGGACCGCAGGTCAGACCATCCGCCTCAGCCCGGTACGACTACGAGAACCCGATTATTCGGGAAATCTCGCAGCTCAATGCCAGGATGGAGGCCATGAGTCTTGCGCAGCAGAGGATGAACGAGGCGATCGCCCACAACACCTCGCTTACATAGGAGAACTGGGTATGATTGTGTCGACACAACACGATGTGTTGTCCCTGTACCGGTACTTCGACCTCGACAACCCGGACCCGGATCAGCAGTACTACTGAGCTTCAACGAAGCTTGGGCGAGGCATCACGCAAAGGTAAGTTGTCCCGCGGAGGTATGTTCTTGTCAGTTCTTGCCAGTCTCACCGTTCAAGTTCATCGTTGCCATGCTTGCAGTAGTTGGAATAAATAGGACCTTGTCTACTAATAATAATAATAATAATAATAATAACTTAATCATAATAATGAATAAAAAATAGGAAGAAGAAATTTGCTATACGAAGTAAGGTATACATGGAGAGTTATGCATCACCCTCATTTGGAAATGATGAATAGTTGCTCTGTTTGTACCTTGCATATCCCCTTTACATAACCTGTTACTCCCTTAGTATTTAACTCCGTTGGCATTTGATTATTCACCATGGTTATCATTGTGGAGGCATGAGCTTTTAATCTCTATGTCTAAGTTGTTGGGAGTATTGATATGGTCATAGCTAGAGAATGAATGCATGCTTGATAGGGAACCACTCGGGAGTTTTTGAAAATTTATCATGGTACGTTATCCACGATGCTACATGTCCCATCCAGAGCCAAATTTAATATACATGCTCTATCCACCATATTGCTACTTTGAGTTATTTTGAGCTTAACCGAATTGTGTGTTCGCTTGAAGAAAGTACTTGTCATCTGCCGATCTTTCTCCTTGGTGTATCCATTGTTTGCTAGCCTCAAAAAACATCTAGCTTGTCGATTACCTACTCCGGGTAACGATATCCACATTCGCATGGTCTCCCCAACTAGCCAAAAATCTCCACAGTGTACCTATTCATCATCCTGGTCAAAATGCCAAATATCCATGTCTGCTCAAAAAGAAGAGATTGGAGTTCCTTCTTTAAAAAAAAAACTAGATAGTACTCAAAGAAGGAGGAACAATCCAAATCTTGGTTATAAAAGAGTATTGCAAAAGAGGCAGAAAGACCAAAGGATTTCAATGTGTGAGTCCATTTTCTTCCTCTCCCCAGAAAGTTTAAATTCCAAAGACCGGAATTTGATCAAGTTCTACTTCTTGCGAACCACCTTTGAACTTCGCAACAAAGGCAACCAAGGTCAGCTATCTCCTATCTCCATCCCTACAACTCCATATAAGCAGTAGATGGGAAGATAAAAGGGTCACTACTGACTTTGGTGAGGTTTATATACACTTTTTGAGTGACTCGAGACTATCATCGGGGAAAACTAACCATGTTTTGCGAAAATTTATATCCCCGAATTGGAATCTGAACAGCTACAGGAAAACTCTATCGACGACCGTTCAGACTCTCAACCGCCCAAGACTAAGAAGGAATGAGCGGAAAAGCCCCAAATGTAGGCAAGGTATGAATATCTTAATACCAACTTATTTAAATACCGATGGACTAGAATGGTGGTTTATGCATAGGGTATTTGCAAAGTACAAACATCGACACAACTCCTGATCCACCGAGCCTAAGACTCAGCTTTGCTCGAGGACGAGCAAAGAGATAAGCTTGGGGGTGTGTTGACGGTGAATAATTCCAATTGACCGTCAACATCTCGGGAATAAATGGAGGTTTTGCCTAAGGTTCCATGTATATTTTACTATAACATAACAAGTTCCACGAGTTTTGTGAAAGTTGTGTTGCAGGTACAAAATAGAAGAAAACCGGTGAAAAACCGGGCTCAGGACTGGACGCCTGGCAACTTCGGGCTCCCCTACCACGTCTTCGATCCGTGTGACACAAACACACATGCAGAGCATCCTGTCCGGGAATTTGCAGTCGGTTCATCCGATGGATACCGGAAGGCCTTGCCACGGATTGGGAGGCCTGCCTGTCAGTCCAAATCGACTCCACTCAAGCCACCACCAAATTAACTGTCACCAGGGCACGATCCAAAGCGTTCACAACAAAAGGCGGTGCATCGGGCGGCTGAGCCTGGCCAGCCGGCCCTAGCTTGGCTGGCCGACCCACCACTAGGCCGGCCCAGGCCCATCTTTGGATGGCTCTTTGTTCAGTCAATTTCCCACTGAACCAACTTGGAAGATGCTATAAAAGGCGACCCCCCGACTCACTCCTCTAGACACACTTCAAAGGAGCTCTCTTCCATTTTCACTTTTCCACTTTTTAGAGTTAGGATTAGAGTTGGGAGTAGGGTCGAGTTGAGCTTCTACTCAGAGGTTCTGGAGTTCTCGGAGTTCTGGTAAAGCTCTTATATCTTTTCCTTTACTTTGAATATTCAATATAATATTATCTTCTTTACCTTTTGAGTCAAGCTCTAGTTATTTACCACTTTCCTTTCGCATTCAAGTCCTTGTGACTTTGTAGCGGTATAACTTCCCTCTAGATTAGTTTAGAGTTGATCTTGTTTGTTGGGATTCTTCCTTGTGTGTTTTCTCGCCTGGACTAGGGGGCTCAAGTCAGTTCCCTAGGTTGAGGGAGATTTCTCTCGTAGGCCACGAGAGAAATCCTAGCATCAAGTGCCGGCGTGGTTTCTAGCTTGGTTCTAGCTAGAAAGTGTGTTACACCCCGTGGTACCGTTGTGGTAGGCGGTAGGTGGTGACAACCTTGTCCATCCCTCGTAGTTCACCACATTTGGGTGTCCTCATAATAGTAGTGCAGGTTGCCGTTGGACCCCCCTCTCATCCCTTTATGAGATCCTTCCCTTCCAGCCGTCAAAGTAAGTTCTGGTCTCCCGAGACGTAGGTAGTATTCTAGGCTAAGGCTAGAGTGCGTTTGCTTGAGAGAAGTGTCATTAGGAACCGAGTTGCCTTATACTCCCAAAACTTTACCCTTTTCCTATTTTATCGAGTCTTCTGTGTCGCTGGTCGTTTGCGACCTTCTAACGGCTTGTCTTTCCGACTTGCCAGTATCGATCAAGCTTTGCTTGGTCACCCTTATCGATTAACCCATTTACCCCCACTAAAGATAGTGTGTGATATTACTAGATGGACTTACCATTTATTCAATCAATATACTTTATACCATTGCTTCCTTGAGGAAAATTACAATACCCTGGAATACTCCAAGGTGAAATGCTGTATAATTCTAGAGCTTAAGATATACCTTCACGCATTCCTAACGTCATCTAATAGTGATGCTAAGGAGTGCCAACACAGGCTTTGCTAAGACACTGTGCCCACTAGGGAGGGTTATGCTTGCTACCGATCTGGAGACCTTAGCAGGTCACTTTTTACTAAGGAACCTTTGTAAAGACCCAATAGCGTCCCTATGCAGTCACACTCGGAAGTGTGATATGTGCCTGATCAGCATAGCGTGGTTGAGTCTAAAGTTCTTCGAAGCTTTTATGTGAATTGTGGTGAAAGTGTACAACCTCTACTAAGTGTAAAACTATTATAATAGCAACCTCATGGTCATAGGTGGAACAGACCCTCACATGATTAATTTACTTGAAGTTGATGTTAGTTAATATGTTCTGGTTATTTCGATGACCTTGATGAGTGTCAACCATAAGTGTACTCACCCTTTCTTACTGTTGCTCAGAACAGGAAGGTGTGGGAAGTTTTTAAAGATTGCTAGGCGTACGTGTTCCCCTAATCAACTACCTGTGGTGAATAGTTAAACATTATGTTGCTATAAACTCGTTGTAATGGTTTTATTTTGTATTTACGTTGTAACCTTAGTATTCTTATATTCATGGAGTCTATCATATGTATGAAACTTAATCCAAACGCATATATGATATGCATTTGGTTTGTCTTTATAAAACCGGGTGTGACACAATGGCTCTGACTGGTGTGTATATACCCGAATAAAGCTTGGACAGGCTTTAAACTCACGATTGAGCCCCAAGCTCGAAGTTTCTTCGAGACTTCGGTCTCAGTGGTCATAGGAGATGGTCACATATCTCTCTTATGGTCAAATAAATGGATCATTGGTTTCTCTATTCGATTGCTAGCTCCAAACCTATGGTTCATAGCGCCGGCTAAATTTAGAAAGTCGTGCACTGAGAGAGAGGCCCTTATGGAGACACGCTGGTTTCTGGATGTTCAGGAGATCAAACGATTCAAGGCATCCTGCAATCTTAAAGGATTCTTGACCTCATCAGGAACTGGGCCCTCACTTAGGACCCGGATCCACGATCGATTCATTTGGAAACTGTCGACCTCCGGTGAATTCTCCTCAACTCCCACTTACCATGTTGTCTTCATTGGTCCATTGCCATTGGTGGACGTGAAGTTCCTTTGGAAGGTGCAAGCCCCAGGCGGGTCTTTGGCTGGCTAACCCTTCAAGGGCAGTGCTGGACTTCGAACTAGCTTTGTTTGCACAGTCGTGACTATTGTGCCCTTTTGCAACCAAGTGGTCGAGACAACATTGGGTCACCTGCTGGTCGCTGCATGTTCAGTCACGAAACATAGTTCCGCGTGCCTGGGTGCGTCGGTTTGTGTGCCAGAACACTAGTGGTAGAGGTCCCTATCGTTGCCTGGTGGACTATAGAGATGAAATCGATAGCCAAACGTCTTAGAAAGGATTTCAAGTTGTCGCTTGGTCAATTTGGAAAATGAGGAACCGTAGGGTTCATAGCATACAACACTGATGTCGGTGGCGTTGGCATCGAACATCCTGGGGGAGGGGCACCTGTGGATGCGAGCAGGTTTCTGATCAGGTGTTCGGTGCATTTTAAGCCCTAGGTTGTCCTAGATGTTAGCTTTTATTTTGTGCCTTCCTTTCCATGCTTTGACGATATTTGCTAAACTTAGTATCCTATGTATCCCTTCATAATAATGAAAAACGTGCTATGCACGTCTTAAATAAAGATACTTTTGATCCGACGGAGATAAAATTTTGAAACTTCTAGTAATTTCTACAAATTGCACTATATAAGTTCTGGCTTTCTGAGAATGATATATGTGTCTTGAAGATTGTGTTGTCATTTCTACGGCAAGCAAAATTGACCAAACGAAATATGTAGATAGTGAGCGTAGCAATGCAGTTCTCTTAGATGCCTCATTTCCCTGTCAAGATCCTGATGCATGGCATGGCCCCTAATAAATTCAATACCTTAATATACAAGCCTTGAAAAGGCCAAACCTTCACATATTTTAAACACATAGACAACACAAAAGACGACGCAACAGTACACATGATGCTTTGTTTTGTTTTTGTTCTGGCCCATGGCCAGCAACCATCCAGCGTTTACCTTTCCATATAATCCAAGGCATCCAGGCATCAATAGCATGAGTTGCAGCAGCTAGCCTGTACACGTATGGGCATGACATTAAACAACACGGCACCGTCCTGTAGTCGCCTCGGTTGGTGAACACATGTACATTGGTGTGTATGCGCACTAGTTTATGCATACAAATAGAATGCATTGTATCTGTATGTATATATCAACAAATAATATAAAACATTTCCAGGTCATACCATTTCAGAAAATTGTGATAGAGATCCATGACCTTGAGCTATGGTGTCATATAGTCTATAGGCCAAGAACTTTGCATGATTGCGGTGGCTGTACTTGTGAATTTTCTTATGTTCCTGCAGGTATATTAGTAACTTAAGTTTTTGTTGGGAGGACACATGGAACAATCAGGAACATGCACGCATCCTCGTCGTTAAGATTGAAAAAAGTTTTTTTTTCAAATATATGTCACATGTCCTTTAGATCCTATCACGAATTGACACTGAAGATAAATATTTGCACATAATTGAGTGTACCATAGAGGTCAGGTTTGATGACTTACAAATATTGTTCCCTTCTTTACGTAACAGAACACATAATTTTAGTAATTCTAGTGATGTGATTAACTTCGTTTAATGCAGGCTCCACCTGCAGATAGAATTGAAAAAGTGCTCTCTATCAAATATCAATCATAGCTAATGACCAACAAGATCTGAAATCTTCTGTGCTTATATCGCTATCTTGTTACAAAAAATCAATAGGTTAGAGCTGCATTTCAATGTGCACGCTATTTCCTATATCACCCTCTGTACTGCCATGTGGTTGAGATTTTGACTGGTATTAGCTCTGGCCTTTGAATACCAAAAGGTCACAATTGGACACGTGGCGAAACTGTTAGACCAGTTTGTTCCTTTCCTAATAAGTCTTAGTTTTCTCTTTTAGATTTGTCTTCACAGGAAGAAAGATTATACGATCATGTGTAGTATAATTCAACTTGTACAGCACTCACACACATCACCACATGGGCTAGGTTTTTGGAAGTTGTGATCATGGCCATAGTCTACCACATGAGCAAGATTGTGGAAAATTGTTTGCTTGATCCAACACCTAGGAGAGTGGGACAAATATAAAGCTCCCAGGCTCAAATTAGTTAAAGATATTTTTGTCTTTGAGTACCAGAGCTCTTGTAGCCCAATCTGGCAGTTCAAAGTAGGGCTGAACATGCTGATTTTTCCCAGATCGTT
This sequence comes from Digitaria exilis, assembly GCA_015342445.1. Classification (NCBI taxonomy): domain Eukaryota; kingdom Viridiplantae; phylum Streptophyta; class Magnoliopsida; order Poales; family Poaceae; genus Digitaria; species Digitaria exilis. The sequence continues at coordinate 169,269 of JACEFO010000846.1, read as the reverse complement.
TGAAAATCCATGCCAAGAGTAGCCTGAGCTGCCCCCAAAAACAGGGCCAATGACCAACAATGTCATTTCCGGGAGTTGAACAGTTTTGGCAAAACCCCTTGAGGCCTTGTTTGGGTATTTATGGATTAAAGGGGAATGAGAGGGCGTCACATCCCTGGGAATGAGATGCCGAGTTACAATTCGTCTGAAGGAAACGTATCTAACTCAAACTCTCCTAACAACAAAGAAAATATATATCTTAACTAATTTGGAAATATCTCCTAAAAATCCCAATTACCATAATCATGGTGACATCCCTTCTAGCCACGACGCCAACATTGGTATGTGATGCCGATCATGACAGAAGGATTGAAGTGGAATTTAGTTCATTTTAGTCAAACACACCAGATCAACTCAAAACAATCAGCACAGAGTAAATATTTCTTGAAATAGTGGAGATTTTGTATGTACTGACAACACTTTAAAGGTGAGTATACATCAACCATATCTACATATCTCTATGGAACCTTAATCCAAAGAAACACTACCAGCTACTTTCTGTTGTTATCTTTCATCAAATTCCAGTGAAAATATTCCTTGAAAAAAAAATCCAGTGAAAATATGTGCACCAAACAATAAATTTGTTTGAACATGATACCATACTAAACTTAAACACATAGATCAATAATCAAATCACATTTTAAAGGAATTCTTATCCTAAGAAGCAAGACCTTTCATTTATTAATATGGATGGAATCACCAATTGCAAATCCAAGTTCACCTTCAACAACATGAACAAAGCCTCATGTAAAAAGCGTCTTAATGCAGGCACAATGGAAATACAGAGTTACAGTACATCTTTTGTACATATCTATATAAACATCCCTTCTTTTACAGCCCATTGGTAATATCAGCAGGCCACAACTAGGGTAGATAGAGATCATGGTTCCTCTAACGATCTGGCATGAATGTATCTTGTGATAAACTAATATATATCACTATCACGCTAAGTGCAGGAACCAATGCAAGGTTGGATATGAAATTGCATTTTTTTACGCCCTATTGATTTATGATCCAACCCTATGATCGAGCAGAGTCATCTGAATTTCATAGAACTTTAAAGGAAAAGGTTAAAACTTACATCCTTGAAATTCTGTGACCTCCAGGACTCTACCTAGTGTTTACTGGATTAATCGTGCAAGCCCCTAAAATTCTAATTTTAGAATACAACAGCCCTCAGATGTCTTGTAGAGTGCTTTGTACTCCTAGACATTGTTCTATATCATTCCTTTATGTTCTTAAAAGTTGGCCGGATCGGTCCTGGCGCACCACGAAGCATTATTGAATTGGATAAGTCAGATCCTGTCTTAGCTATATCCTCAAGAACTTCGTCCAGGTCACCATCCTTGTGCTTGTCTGTAGGTGCAATGGTAAGCTACTGCTACCTATGGCTAGAACTATCATCCCCGCAGTACAATTGGCTAAATCTAACCTCTCCTATGAGGGGCATACATTGGCGTCACAGCTCTTTGGTAGATTTGGGTCTTACATCACTTCGCTCCTACGAGGTGTTGAGTTCACAACAATTGCAGTGGTATAGTGGCTCAAGGAGTGCAGGTGTGATTATCTCCGATTTTAATTGCATACAAAAAAGCTCATATCATGATTTATGATGCAAGATCATTGATTCTTACCGGTGCTATGTATCCATGGTCAATGCCCCTCTCAATACATAGATTTGATGAAGTAGTGTTGTCGTCTCTCTCTAACTTTAAAAGCACAAGAATGTGACGAACACGCATGCCCCTCATGACGTGGCAATGAAACCATTGCAACAAAACATAGAGGCAGAATAGAGTGCATAAATGTGGCCATGGAGAGGTAACCAAATAAAGGAACAACATAGATGGCAATGAGGCATGAGGTGTGCCGGTGTTGATGAAAGGGGTGTGTTGGAGTGGAATGCAGGCAATATGACAAAGCAACCACACCGAATAAAGAAATTATAAAAACAGTGTGATAGAGTGGATAAATCAAGCAGGTAAAGAAATAAGTAACTTAGGATGATGTGAAGAGCCGCTGTGAAAAAAAAAACAGGTGACAAAGAGGGCTAGTTTACAAAACTAACTTTGGCCTTGTTTAGATGAGAAAGTTGGTGGAAAGTTGGAGGTGTGAATAGTGCATTGGTAAGCGTGTCTGTGAGAGAAGATATGACTGGAAAGTTGGTGAAAATTGGTGAACTAAACAAGGCCTTTGTAGCCCACTGATCTCCATCCTTAGAAATCTCTATGCTGGAATGGACTATTTTTAGTTTCTAGATGAAGTGGAAATTTATGGTGCACCTAAAGATTAGATCAAAGTGGGCATTCTGATCTTAAACTAGTGACACATGAACAGTACACTATTAAGCACGCAGTCCATTCAATATAATGCACTCACAAACACATTTCATAGATCATCACATAGACTAATTTTTCTCAACATCAGCTAATAATTACCTTTTCTTGCTAATACACCACCAACTAATCACTCCAATATTCGTACACATCACATATATGTAAATGGGTATTAGTTCCGTATGAAACCGTGTCATCGAGATTGGGACTAGATGTCGTTGGATATATTCTGCACGTGGTCCATGACCATGATGCTGCATCGATTGCTTCAAAATCTGGTCATCAGGATTCAGGAATACACTATTCAGAACGTCGGTCTCCCTGCTTTGAAGCACATTGCTGGTTCCTGCAGTGCAGTCTAGCAATAAAGTTGACCTACGATGTGTGCCAAGCAAGTCCAGTACTACCCAACACTAAACAATACTACTGGTTAAAAAAAATGAGCTACGGCCAAGCAAGCCTTCACCATCTGGGGATCGATGGAGATCATGGTCCCTTCAACGATAGATCTGACGACTGACGAGCATGCATCTTCAGACAAACTAAATCACCGCATTGTACTAAGCACAGAAACCTAGACTGTACAAGGAACTGCAACCATTTCAATGCATTCACTTTGCCTTTTCGTTTAACTGACTTAGATAATTGGATGGTCAAAGCTAAATTTCATAGATCAGAAAAGTAAATTAGTGTCCAGTTTAGGCCGTTGAAGTATTATTGCATACTGCGAATGGTCCCCTAGCCTAGTTAGGCCCCGTTTAGTTCCCAAAAATTTCCAAAAAAAAAAAACACTATTTATTCAATTTTTTTCTATTCATCTCATCCCTCCTACTCACAGAATACTATTCATTTATAGTGTTTTTTTTAACAGTATATTTTTGGGGAATCCACCAGCATAGTTGCACCAATACCCCTAGGGTTCGATTCCTCACGGGACTGTTTAATTTTTTTTAAAAAAATCCCTCGCTGGCATAGCCGGAGTTGGAGTGTTTTTCTAGACCCATAGAAGTTTCTCCTTCTTAATTAAAACCCTAGAGCTCTTCACCCCCTGTGGGTCTGTATTTGTTTTTAGCATTATTGCATAATTCTATAGTTCTACGGGATACTGGATTACATCCCATCAAAATCTTTTGGAGTGGTTTTGTAATAATGTTGTCTACGGATCCCATCATTGGCTTTTATCTCTGATCATCTCTGCTCTAGTGCAGCATGAGCTTTGCAGTGTGGTCCAAATAGTAGGCACACAAGTTGTTTGGCTCTGGCCAGCTCCATTTCTCATCACCACTGGCAAAATTTGGTCCTCCTATATGAGCAGCGTTAACGGTCCCTGCTCTTTGTTTTTCATTTATGGCACTTTGCCATGGCTTGTGGTCAATGCTATCTGTGGTCGATAACCCTTCTACCTGGATTCCATGCATTGTCTCTCTTATCTTTATGTATTGGGCAAGAGAACAAAAAAGGATTCTACATTGCGCGACAACGACATTTGTATTGAATTGACAGAGGAGATGTCAGTGCACAACAGCAGCAAGAAGGGGGTCTACTAAGGAGTATAGCGGTGATGGGTATGAGGTGCATGGGAGGAGTGATGAGAAATGACCTGTTTATGTTCCTTGTCATGGAACATATCCATACAGCAGGTTAGAGTGTGTGGTTTAGATTAGCGTGAGTTGTATTTACAATTAATTGTTCACTTGGTGGGTGGCAATGTGTGGTGTTGGTAGTCACGTGTTTATACTGAGTGTCCATATCAATTGCAAGATTTGTCACATCAGTTTTTTTCAAAATATTCATAGAAATTGTATATAAACGTGGAGCTATTATGTTTGAATAAGAAAACAAGGAGATGGGGTGGTAAGAAGGTTAAGATATACGGAGTAGAGTGCAAGGCAGGTGGAGTGCAACGAGGAGGAATGGATATGATAAATAATTAGTATAGATAGGCGTAAGAAGAAAACGGGCGAGAAAACGATGTGGAGAGGAAATGTGGAAAAACCAGGTGACATGTAAACTTATCGTGCAAAACCGATCTTCAAGGGTGAGGCCACCATTTGAAGTTTCTAGGCCGGAGGGGACCTTTTTTTTTGTTTCTAGGTGAAGTTGACGTTCTACTGTCAAACAAACTTTTTTCTATCATTATAGAGTAGCCCCACATATATATACAGTCCTAACGGTAATAAATCGCGATCTTAATCTATCCATAAATTCACACACTTCGGCTAGCTTCCCGGTTGCCTAAGGGTGTGTTTAGATTGAGAAAGATTCCCCGAAAAAACATTGTAGATAAATAATATTCTGTGAGTAGGAGGGATGTAATGAATAGTGAAAAATTAGATGAATAATGTTTTTTTGGGGAATCTTTTAGGAACTAAACACACCCTTAATTCTTATAGCTCGTCATAATTTCATCCTAGCCTTAAAAATATACTCCAGGCTAGTATTTACTCCCTCAGGAGTCAGCAGCCGGCAGTATAGTTAGTCAACATGGTTGCTGATTCACATCATACGCATGACCTGGCTGTAGTTCCGTGCGAAGGCAGGACACATCGGGGATTGCGATGGCGATGTGGTTGGCTATATTCTGCACGTGGTCCATGATGCATCATGGAGGAACCAACGCGGAAACACATTTTTTCTATTCCTGGCAACGTCAAGCTTCGAACGGGCGGGGCAACCTTTCATGGAACCTTTCGCTGCCCGCGTGATATGATGTGCCTCCCGGTTTCCACAACGTGTGGCCTCCCGGTTCTTGCAGCCAGAGGCCATCATTCAACTAACCCCCTTGATTACGCTGATAAGTGTTCATTCTTAATTAGCAATCAGGCCCATCAACTTTTTCCGGAGCTCTCACATCATTCGTGGTGCTACCCATGGCAGCTCTCGCAATTGTGGGCACATGGCGAAAAACACATGGCGTTGAAAGGTCAACTTGCCCCGTCTCGACAAATAGCAGCATTAGGTGGAATAGATCCCTCAACGGCTTGTGACATGTCGATCTCAACGTTTTCTAGCACGTGTGATTTGGACACATATGTTTGCACATGTGTGTGTGTATATATATATATATATATATATATATATATATATATATATATATATATATATATATGTATGAAATTTAAAGGATCTCCGGTAGCGTAGTGAACTTCAATTTGTGCGAGGAGAAAAAATGGCGAGGTCTTCTAGAGAGAAATTCATGGGACCCGTACAGGGGGGCTTGTTACGGCCTGTTGAAGTCGATCTACACCCATCCAACTCATGATGTGGACAATATATGAACATTTGTGAACGAAATGGCTTCCGGGCGTATCTTTGCTGGATCGATGGAAATTTGTATGCTTGCTGTGTATCTCTTTCATATGATCATGATATGGTACAAAGTGTTCACTATTTGTAAGCAGCAGTGTAATAATCCTCAGGAATTTGTAATAATATTGTGTATGGAACTAAATAATCCTGATTTTAATTGGTCGTACTTACATGAGAGGTTGATGTTAGCTACTGGATGGCATGGGAGTGCTCTCAATTCCCAGCTGCAGCTGCTGATGCGACGGGTGGTGCGCCGCCGCCATCGCCGGTGATCTGATCCCCTCTGCTCCTCACCGTCACGTTGAGCCCACCGGCCATGTGTGCCGTCATCAGCGGCAGGAACACCGGCACGCGGCCCTCGTCGACGGGCGTGAGCTCGAACCGCCGGAGCACGGTGCTGGCAACGAACTTCATCTGCACGAAGGCCATCTCCTTGCCGAGGCACGTCCTCGGCCCGGCCTGGAACACCGGGTACTTGAACGGCGACACGCCGGCGACGTGCGCCGGTGGCCCCACCGTGTCCTCCGGCAGCGACAGCCACCGCCGCAGGCTGAACTCCGCGGCGTCTGCGCCCCATATGGACTCCATCCTCCCCATCCCGTACTGGAAGTAGGTGACCCGGTCGCCGCGCTCCACGCGTGTCCCGTCGGGGAGCACGTCCCCCGCCGCCGCGTGCTTCGAGTCCCACGCCACCGGCGGGTACAGCCGCATCGTCTCGCACAGCGCCGCGTGGAGCACCCGCATCTTCCCCTGCCCTCCGGCCGCCGCGTGGCTCGCGCCTCCGCCGGCGACCTCGCGGAGGACCTCCCGCTCCACGTCGCGGTGCCGCGTCAGCAGCCAGAAGAACCACGTCAGCGCCGACGACGTCGTGTCGCGCCCGGCCATGATGAAGCTGATCACCATGTCCCGGATCGCCTCGTCCGGGTACCCGCATTCGATCATCCGGGACAGGAGGTCGCTCCTCTTCCCGTCGCCTCCGACGCCGCCGTTGACCATCAGGGCCTGCTCCTTCTTGCGCATGTGGATGAGGTCCATGACGGCCTCGTGGATGACCCGGATCTCGAGGCGGAGCTGGCGCTCGGTGCCGATGTCGAGGGCGCGCTTGGCCTTCCACACCGCGGCCACCGGCGCGGCGCCGCGCCTGGCGATGATCCCGGCCGCGGCGTCGAACGCGGCGGCGAGCCTCGGCGCCGGCAATGCCGGGTCGAGGCAGCCGGGGTCAACGCCGAGCGACACGCGGCAGATGACGTCGAAGGAGAAGCGGCGGAGGAGGTCCTGCATGTCGACGGCGTCGCCGCGCGCGGCGGCGAGGCCCAGGGCCGGGACGAGGCGGGCCCGGGCCTCATCCTCGAGCACGGCGAACTCCAGCTCGCGGAGCGCGCGCGCCGAGAACTCGTGGCTCACGAGCTTCCGCTGCGCGTACCACAGCTCGCCGTCGACGTTGAAGATGCCCGTGCCGAGGAGGTCGCCGAGGATGTCGGTGAAGGGCTTCCCCTTGGGGTAGTTGCCGAAGTTCCCCTTGAGGATGTGCTCGACGTTCGCCGGGTTCGCGGTCACCACCGTCCGGCGTGCGCCGAGCCGGTCCACGACGATCGTCTGCGTCGGCGAGGCCGCAAGCAGCTCGGTGTACCAGTCCAGCAGCCGCCGCCGGTTTTGGTAGAAGGCGACAAGGCAACCGATCACCGGGTAGCTCCTCGGCCCGTGGCCATGGCTCCAGCCGGTCCTGAGCCTAACGCTGTACAACAGGAGGAGAAGGCAGCATGCCACCAACCACAGCGTGTAGCAGATCATGATGCTGTACTTCCAACAAGAATTCCAGCAAGAGTATGGAGAGGGGACGGGACGACCTCTATAGAAAGAGGGAAGGGGGAGAGAGAGCATGGGGGAGAGACGCTGCAAACTATTCGGCGATATATATATGTATATATGCAGGTACAGGAGGAGCTGCAGGTGCGAGGTCGGCAGGGTCGCCATTGGCGGTCCATGCCTCCTTGAGGGGTCCTTGTTAATGCCCACGTTTTTGTAGAGGTGGGGAAGGCCGGGCCTCCACTTGATTGTCTGGCTGGGGGATCATAGGGGAGAAGAAGCTGTTTGGCATCGCCATTTCCCGGGCTGTTTATTGGCCTTACTGCCATATAAACATCTATACGCACGTAAACAGTTGAGATATAGACCTGTATTTATTATGTTGCGCTATAAGGTCGCCTGTATTTATGGTTGTGAAAATCGCTATTGCAGCCATGTGACGCGGAATTTCATATGTTCAGTTTTTACCATTCCAAAATATAAACTTTTAGAGGGAGGATTCACAAATTTATTTGCCTTTTTTTTTTCTTCACCCCTGGTATATGTTCTTCTTTTTCATGCCTCTAGCCGGCAGGCTACTAAATTAATCCAACAGCCCTAATCATTTTATTTTTTCGTGACCATGCCTCAACATTGATCAGTTCAGTTCCAATCCTATCGCTTTTGCCAGCACTATACAAATCCCGTTTTCTAGGCAGCCACATCTATCCTAGAAGTTAACTAAGGCCAGTCTCAGTGGGAGTTTCATGGGCAATAAATAAAGTGCCACATAGACAGTTTTGGTGATGTGGCAGTGAATTAATGAAGAGAAAGGTGAAATGAGTTTCATAGTGATGAAACCCTCCATACACAGTTACCTAGACAGCTTGTGTCTTGCATGTAACATAGGAAACAACAATAGATGAAACTATACATTGAGAGTGGGGTGTTTCATACTAGTTTCAAACTTTTTAAATGATGTGGCACTCTAGGTAATCGTGTCCATGAAACTCCCATTGAGATTGGCCTAAGGACAAATAGCCGCCCTGCCCTTTAAGGCGGCAGAGGACTAACATTATGGTCTATGGTTTACCTAGAAGGAAATTGGAACTAGCCCCAAATTATGGGTATCACTCAGTCCCAAGACACCATGCCCCCAAGCCTAGGAAGCTAAAGTTAATTAAGCTAGTCATTAACTAGGTGGTATCACAGCTAAAGGGTTAATATATGTGGGTGTAACTACCTTATATAGTATCTTTATCTCCATAATAACGAATCTCGGAGGAACTAGCATGTGCTAAAACAGATCTTGGTATATAGAATCATGTTATCCTTCGATTTTATAGATGTATGCTTCTTTGATAAATACGAGGGAAAAGCCAGCATGTGCAAGGGTTTGCTATGAAGTTTTGAGATCAGTTTCAGCTACATTATGAAAATGGGTAAAAATAAATAGACAAGTTAAGACATAATTTGGGAGAACTATTTTCAAGAAATATCATGCGGAATATGCGAGACAAAATATATAGAATCTCCAGTTCACATTTGAACAAATAAGAGCAATAGGTCGTCAAAAGATTTCCATTACACCTTGATGTCGTTGAAGATTTATGTTCATAGAATACTTTATCTCCTGTAATATTTGAACTGTTATTTTATTTAAAACTTATCCATCATGCATGCTTAGAACTTGTTTCAATATGAAGTACTTTCTCGCTGGTGGACCTAGGCTTTCCTTTCTTTATCATGTTCCACAAATTCATTCAAAGTCTGCAGCGAAACCTAACCTCAGTACAACTCCATTTCATTCCGAGTGAAAATGCTCACCTCTTTTTCTCATAATATATAATCCATCCTTGTGGATCCATCTCTGTTTAATTGAAATTTAATTGATAACCAAACTAATCCCACCTTCCCGGAAGCACATCACCACCCTTTTGTTTAAGCTCTCTACATTTGTCTGTGTTGCTCATGAATGAATTATAGATCTTTTTGTTTATTTCTTTGGACATTATGCAGCTGTCCTGGATCACATGTAGCTCTCTCCTTTAAATTTCCAGTCTCCAACCGTCCTTGCAGAGATGAGTTTCAGTGCCAACGATGACTGTGCTATAAATTAGGGCAGGGAGGCGCTGCCTGTCAGCAGGGCATCTTTTGTGTTTTAAATTCCGGCAAGGTGTAGAGTAGTACTGCCTTGCCTTGGGCAGTTCAACATCAACATCCATGGATGCTTCTGTACTTAATTTTTCCTTCTAGTCCCTATCAACCTCATGCCTAAAAACTAAGTCTAAATTAGAAACTTTGGCTGTTAGGATAATTGTATAATACAGAGTCCACCTCAGAAAGTGACCTTTAGATCAACATGTGATTAGCTAGTGAACTAGTTGTTATCCATATGTCTCTTTGATTCCAGAGTAAAAAAAGCTCTGATTTTATTGTAGCTCCTTGGATAGGAGGAATTGCACGAGAAATTTGCCCAGTCCAAACACAGGTCCATTCTTTAGACTTGAGAGGACAACAGCAACTTCTTTGTCTGATCATGCGAAGAAAAGACACGGAACGTGACGATATGGAAGGTTGCTAGCTCACAACAACAGTACACCCTCCTTTTCTTTTGTTAGACAGTACAGCCACCTGTTAGGACGATTGTGATAGCAACAACCATTAGATTAAAAGAGTGTAGCTAGTGGAAACAAAGGCCATCTAATGACATATAGCACCAGGAGTAGGGAACCTAGTGAATATTGTAGTTTTGTACTTTGACGCAGCAACTGTGTTGTCGTTTGCAAGTCATGTGTGTACTTTTTTTGTAGGTGTTATTGTGCAGAATCTTTGTTCTTTACTTGTGTATGTCCTCCCAACATAAACGTGTGTACGAACTGAACAGTTGGAAAACTAGAATTGTTCAGATCCCTACGATTGTCGTAGTTGCTCAAATCCAAAAGTTTAAAATTTTATAAACTATGCCCAATGTTATTTTCATCAAACTACATCAATAATTGAACGCTGATGAAGTGATGAGAAAAATTTAAGCGTGGGTAATATGTTGTCCATCCACCTACCATGAAACTAAGTCTCTCTAACCTGACCACATTCTGTGCTGGCTTTGGGTCCATGGAGCTATATTACATTGAGCCAAAGATATTTTCATCTTGCTATCCTCTAAGCCCCTCTTTGGGTCCATGGTGAAGACACAGTTATGGAGACCACAGCTAAATCTTGTAGCATCTATCTTCCAATGCAAATGAGTCTAATTGACTGAAGGCTAGTTTGGTCAAAGCTCCCGTGCTGAGCTCCATCTTCCTCATTTCTTCTAGACTACAAGCATCCACGGGTGGCACGCACGTGTTATGAAAACACAACATAGAGAACTGAATATATTTATAGAGAAATTTTATAGCCACTGAGGATGTATTTTCAAGAAAAATATAATAATTTTTTTATTTGATAACCAGTAATTAGCATCATTAGAATTACCAATAACACAAACATAACTTAGGAGTACTATAGTAAAATTTTTATAATTCAATATTTTTCTATAAAATCATTCATGGTAGTGTTTTTATTTGTTAGTTCCTTTATGCTTGAATTTATTACACATTTTAATTGTTTTTATACTCCTATTTTCAATGGATCAACCATGTACAACTTCAGACTAATTGATATCACAAATACATTCTTTTGTTCACTAACCTTGGATTTGCATGGATAACACCACTACCTATCTGTTGGAGGAAAAAAAATATTTTTTGCAATTAAGATCGGTGACAACACATAGTTTTTTTTTATACTAATGACAACACAGCTGCAGCAAGGAAGAGGCCTGGATCATAATTCAGAAGAAACAAAGCAAGGCGCCCAGCCTTTGCCCGAACAGAGGCAGCACGAACCTCCAGGTATGCCGCACCTATGCCTGCTGCTTGTTCAGCTAGTTCAGCCATCGCCATCCATGCCCTGTTTAGCTGCCCAAATTCGGTGAAAAAAATTTGACACAGAGAAGCATGCCCCTATAGTACCACTTGAAGGCACTGAAGGAGTTTCGGAGTTTCAAAGCAGGACAACAGTGTTCGGCAATAGCAGGGTTGGCCAGCCGCCGTAACATGTTCAGGGAATTTGGCTTGCCCATGGTCATCATTATTGATGCGATAGCCCTACACTCCTAAGAGGCTGGGACTTGCTGCTAGGTCAGCGTTACCGAGGATGAGCGCATGAGAAATCGGACTCCTCTGAGCTATTGGCGTTTGAAAAAATATAAATCATTTTTTTTGCACAAACATTTTCTAAGCTAATATAAATCATTTTTGGCATAAACATTTTCTAAGCATTGATTTCTATGGGCCCCAACCTCTTCTCATCTTTGCATGTGGGTCAAACATGAGGGCACTCCTGTGAGCGACGGGTGTTGGGGAGCTTGATTTGTAGGATAGCCCCGGGGCGAGAAAAATAAAAAAAATAGGTAGAAAAAATTTCTAAATGTTGATTTCTTTGAGTTTGAACCTGTTCCCACATCCCAACATGTAGATTCATCATGAAGGGACTCCTATATGAGCAGTGAGCGTTGTTGGCGGAGCTTGATGGGTAGGATAGACCACGATGAGCAAAATAAATAATCATGAGCATAAATATTTTCTAAACACCGATTTCTATTGGTATGAATCCATTCCCACCTTCCTATATGTGTGTCCAACGTGAGGGGTAGGTTTGACCTAATCTAGATAAGAGTTATTTTTAGTTCTATCCTCACTAGGGGTTGCTGCCTACTACGCTGCTCACCTTGGGGGATTATATTGGAGGGGGTCCACGAGTGGATTGCCTAGGCAGCCATTATGACACCAACGTTCTCACACATGTACTTTGTCCTTAAACTGCTGCCAAAACGCTAAAGTTCAATCGGGGCAGCTAGGGTTGTCTGAAGATGTCATACTTATATGCCAAGCTAATTGTATATTGGAGTACCAATTAGATGTGATCAAATAGTTGACAGTAAGAATACAGCAAGTGTTTGTATGTGGGTGTTAATTTAGTCGACAAGTTCATGTAGAAACATGAGACAAAGCGAACTGCTGAGAGTAGCTCAGTTCGTCACCCAGGGTTATGTTCTTCAACCGTTCAAGTTGCTTCTTTTAATAGAACAGGAAATATATCGATCTAATAATATTCCAGCCTTATACATGTAACCGTTCAAGTTCACAGCTGGTAGTGAGTTGCCTTTACGTGGTGATTTCCATCAATCTCAAGATAGTCCGGTGCCTTAGACGACTTCATAGGATTAGTGTGCACGCACTGAGTGTCTGTGTGTCTACTATATTTTGCAAATAAAATTAGAAAACAAGACAAAAGATTAATTAGCAGCTCCACTAACAATATGGCATCTAAATGAGGAAAACCACCCATCACCTATTGTCCAAATTAATTCGTGTCCGTACCGAACCATGTTAACTGTGTACAAGTTGCAACGGAGGCACGTTGTATATATACACACATCGGAGAACATCGCTGGGCCAACTTTCCTTGGCTCACCCATGGAAGCAATCCTTGAAGAGGCATGCCTTTGCAATTATCCGTGCAACAATGCATGCTCTTACACAAAACAGCATGAAAGCAACAGCTAACGACATGCCTCCCATAGATCAGCAAAACCAGTCTGGACCTTACCTGATCCGTTAGGATACGTGTTAAAGTTTCGTTCATCTCCAGAAGAATTCCATACGGTTTTGATAGTTTTGGATTGTGTTGTCCATATTCATAGTTCAAATTGTACGATGAGATCAGGACTCTTAGGTGCACAACTTTCCTTCTGAGCTGATTCTGGTGCAATAACACGGCAAAAAATTCCATCTAAGCACCATTTCTCTAAATATCTGTCTAACAATGTTCTTTCTGCCCAAACCAAACTCCTCTGTTAGACTGCTCTCAAAAAAAAAAAAAACTCCTTTGTTAGACCCAAGTTGTGTAGTAGTCATGTTTTCCAGTAACTTTGTGTAGTAGTCATGAGCTAGTAAACCGCAATAGTTATCACTTTTGGTTTTGGATCACGCAAGTTCTCGCGGCATCAACAAAAACTCTAATCTCGCAAACACAATTTCTGCATCAACCAAATTGTTTTAAGTATGCAAGGAACAAATAATTCCTACGAATAATTTATTTTTAGAAAACAGAAACAAGGAAAATACGTAGCTGAGCTCATTGACGTTTGATGTTTTTTGTATGCATATATAATACTTCTCGTGCACGTACTGCTGTGTGAGTGTGGCGTGTACATAATACGTACCCTTTTCCTATTCCCCAGATCCAGAAGGCAGAAAAAAAAAAAGCAGAGACGGATCGGAGAACCTAGCGAGAACGAAGGGTGTGTTGCTAGCTCATTCATGAGGCAAGTGGTAGGATCTGATGGCTGAAATATACAAAACCAACTTCCCTATATATAAAGATGTCATCCTCCTCAAGTCCTCATCCAGAAGCTCCATCCGATCCAGCGATGACGACACCCGGCTGTAACGGAGCAGCACTTACGCACGTTGTATATCCATCTGCAGCTCGTCAGCGGAGCTCTTTCTCGTAACGGCTCCCGGACGCAATTCCTGGAGAGGAAAGCAGTATCCGTCGACGTGCACCCCGTGCCCGATCCAACGCCGCATGTACACGTATACGTTTACATGTACGTACGCGAATGAAAGCGACGGCTACCGGCGTCCGGCGACATGTTCCCCTGCTCCTCAGCACGCATGCCACAGCTGCTGCTTCATCATGCATGGCCTCTTTATGGGCTCGCAGCTGGTTCTGCTGTCGCGAGATGAGCAAGGCACACTCGTCGTGCATGGACTCTCGCATGCGCGCGCTTGAGTGAGTGGACAGCAGATTAGACACACTCGATCCTGTTTGTGGTAATGGTCATGGTCTTCAATTTACGAGTAGACACAAGCTAGGGATGTTATCCCTATGTGGAGTACGGAACTGTAATTAACTTGGAAAGTTAGGTTTATGAGAAGAGACGGTGCACGATCTCTTCTTTTATTGAAGAGCAGCTCTTTAGGTCCTAGGGTGGTCCGTCGATGCATGTATGTACTATTTACAGACATACGTGATAGGTATGGACTAGTGCAGTTGAGTGGAGAGGGGTCGTATCTGTCATTGTCATGGTGGCACTACTGCAAAATAGTCCCTGTTGCTAGGCACCGATCGGTACCGGTTATGCAACCGGTACTGGCAATCCGCTTATGGAGGAGCCGATACCGATGGACCTCAAAAAATGGGAAAAAAGTTTTTGAACTCGCTAGGGGCCCGCGCAACGTCACGTAAATTTTTCATGCGTAAATGCGCGGTCCGTGGGACTCGAACTCGCGACCTCCCCCTCGCGCGATTCTTTCTTAACCATCACATCTATAAAGCACTTGTGGAAGGATGCTATCCTTTTAAAGTAACCCTGAGTGGTGCATTCCGTACCGGCTCGTAAAACCAACCGGTACTGATGGTGGCATTCAGTGCCGACCAAATGCAAAAGGAGCCTCGGGAACCCCGGGACCATTTAGTACCGGCTCGTAACACCAACCGGTACTGAATGCCACCATTTAGTACCGAATCCTGTTACGAGCCGGTACTAAATGGTCCTCGGGGTGTACCGTGGTTACCAACCGGTACTAAATGGTCCTTAGTACATGTTGATAAGCAACCCGTACTGATTGGAAGGGGACGAATGTGCTTTTTTCCTCTAGCGTCGTCTTTACTGAGGGAAAGGGACATGAAGGAAGTGATACAAGTGGGGAAGCCGCTGGTGGATCCACCTATACTACCCTCCTTTTTTGGTAAATATGACTTCCCCACCTTGCAAATACCTACTTTATAGAGAGATATAAGTGGGCTATCTATACGGAGCGGGGACATAACCGGAACATGTGACCAGGACAATTAGGTTTTGGTCCATAATAATCTGCTTTTGTTGAGCTATATGTAGGACCTCTGTCCTATAGCCAGGTTTATCGTGCGGTAGCAAACACAACTACATGAACCAAAGATTAATTATTATGACCTTATATAGTTATATGCTTTATCATGCTGGTTCTTTTCTGATTCTCTTGCACTCCACTTGTTAACCTACGCAACGTGGTACCACCAAATATTTGTGACTCGGTCAAATGCAAGGCCAAGGACATGGTTGCAAGTGTCTTGGTGTCCTATGAGGATCTGTACATTTGCCACGTTTTTATATTAGGTGGTCCTGCTAGCGACCATGGTGGTTAGCCCAATACATCTCACAAATATTTCGAGATCCTTTCAAAACTCACTAACAAGCGTAGACTCTGAATGCGTATGGACAACTAATGATAATTTTAGAACGTAATTCCATAAAACACATCACCTAAATTACATCATATAGCACGCTGTTTATGATCAAAATTGGCAGATTTGGGATAGACCGGTCGACACTTGTCAGACCTATCGCCCAGCTGGCCCGACCGTTTGTTAAAATATTCTCAAAACTATAAATTGGACTTCGTCGTTGTGTAGCGCTCGTGTAGTGACTACTAGAGATTTGATCAAACTTGACGTTCTGCTTTGGTCATTGAAAGTGAAAAAATGTCACCCCGGATGTTTTTGATGAATTAATGACGAAATTAGGTACGTCACCTAACGAGCAACAAAAAATTCTGTAATGAAGAAATGCTTGAAAACGTCGCAAAAGAGCTCTCTTTAGCAACGAATGAGTCATCGTCGTAGAATCGTTTTCACCCGCGACAAATAAAAAATTTCATCCCTGAACCTCTAGATCGATGTGTCGCGGTCCATGCTGGCAATGGACGTGGCTTCGTTAGTGCATGTGTCCCCTTGCCGCTCTCACTGCCAATAGACGTTCCCACCTTGCCGCTAGGATCCTCTACACGTCGACCACCATGCTGTCAACGTGCTATTACCGCTCTCAATGCACCGTTAGTGCATGTGTCCCCTTCGGACTGCTCCACATGTCCATTCATCTCATGTCTCCACTAGGCCCTCTACACGAGGACCGTCGGGTCGCAACTGTGCGGTGGAACTTGTACACCTGGAACACTGGGTCCCGCATGTGTGGTGGACCCGTACACATCGGACGCTGGGTCCCATCTCACCGGTGGAACCCGTATACGCGGACCACCGCCTGGTCCCACCTTGCCGCTAGGACCCTGTACACGTCGACCACCATGCTGGTCCGACCTCTCTACTGGATCCATCTCTGACATGTTTGACCGCACTTTCGTCACCCTTGGTTGCTAGACATGGCATCCACGTGGACATGTTGGAGCCTCTGTAGACACATGGTTCCAACTACAAGATGTGGACCATCAGCTTTTTGATGAAATACGGGGGTCACCCACACAATTTATTGGTGGCGCAACGTTTGTTGATGAGATGAATGTTCGTTGATACTATTTTTAGTTTCATAATTGTTCGAAAGTGGCCGAGGGTTGTCCCCTACGATCCACGATGAGACTAAGTTTCTTCGTAGTAGAGGTATCTTTAATGTCGAGAATTCATCACTAGCGAAACGTCATGAAAGGTACGTTTTCTAGTAGTAAGTAGATCAAAATCCACATATACAATGTTCGATTTGTAGTTCGTATGAGAGTGTTATGACTTCAAGAAGTTTTACACCCGAGGTGATAGGTTAGACCAATTGGTGCAATAGTTCAGACCAGCTGTGATGTGAATGGGGGTGCCCGGTCTTCCGTCAGGTGAAGGATAACTCGTTGGCGGAGTGCAACACATCGATCCAGCTTCAAATCAGCAAACTTGAAACCCGCAATCTTAGCACCACAGCTCCTCTGGTTATCAACCGTAGTCACAATCCAGTTGACCTCACTGAGAAGGCTAATCCCTACTTGCGCAATGAAGAACACAAGCAAGAACTCAAAAGAACGCAGCACTCAATAAATGTGACAACTACAAATGAATGATTAAGCATGAATGTTCGGGTTCCACAAACCGATGAACGGTGAAACTGTATCAAATAGATTAATCTAAGCAAAACCTGACTCTAAACAGCGGCGGCTGCCCTGTTTATGATGGAACAGGGGGCGCCCTAGGGTTGGGGCGTCCAAAGGGGGCGCCCTCAACTTGGGCCAAAGCCCGACACGATACATGCCCCAGCTGGTCCAAAACAGGTGACACAGCACCTTTTTTTGATCACACAGTATGATCCACGAATGCCCTGAAGCTAGGACCAGAACTAAAACGACGGTGTCGTTTTCCCCTTTCCAACACATCCTTATACGCCTCGTTTCGACGCCGTATGTGCGAGATATCACCGAAACCGTCCGAAGGTGTAAGCTGAATCCGAGGTGGACGTGGAAGCGAATTCAGAGTCGAAACACAACTTGGAGGAGTCCATGACGTGTACAAATCCAGCGTGACGATGTCCTCATCAAGTTGTGCATGGGAAAACTTGATAAGGAATAGTATTTTGACAGGATTTCATCAGGGTTTTGATTCCTTAAAGGGCAAAACCTTGCCTCTTTATAAATATAAAGGGCCACTACAAGGTATCTCAATCAATCAAAAACCAATCTACCTTTTATCGTTTTAGATTTCTCCCTCGTTACCCTACTTTTCCAACCCCATGTGTTGTTCTTTACTTGTCTCCATGCCATGAGGAGGTGTCGTAGCTAGCCTACGAAGCCTTGGACAACCCAAGGTGCACCCGTCCTAATGGGTCCCACCTAGGCAGACGTTCGTTCATTCTTCGCCAGGTTGTCCGATGGTAGGTCTGATTGGTCGTCACAACCGGTCTGACCAAGCCTCGCAAAGTGAGCTCCTCGAGTGCATTCATGTATTGGCCCCAAAAAGGCATCAACACAATTTGACGACTCCACTGGGGAAAAGAGATCTGATTATCATGGTTGATTCATCAAGCCCTAGCAATATGGTGCTACATGAAGATGACTATGACAAAGCTTGTGAATAATACAAGCAAGAAGCTCAACAAATCTGAAAGGAAATGATTCTGTTTTGTTACATTCAAACCGAGAAAGGCATTGTCAACTTAAAAGAGGGGCAGCCACCATTGACCATCGCCATATTAAAGGAGATTCAATCTTTAGGTTCTATGTCTACTTTCCAATATTTTGTTAGTGATATTATCTTGTATTATTGATTAATAAAGAGGATGTCATAGATGCAATTCCTGTTGTTCAAAAGTTGGATATTTTGAAAGTGAGCTAATGTTATTATTGATCCTTGCAAGAATTTGCCAACTAATGATATTGTTGGCCAAGATCCAATTCGACCATATAGAGCCAACGTTCCTAGTTCAAAGCCCTCTAGCAAGACTAGAGAAATTGTGTCTAGTACTTCAACGCTTGGGGGGCTGGAAAACAAAGGCAAAGGTGCTGGTTGTGCCACAACTGGTTCGACGGTTTTGCAAACCAGTCCAACCATCTCTTCCAGGGTTTTGTAAAGTAGACAAAAATCAAAGATAATTAAACCCAAGAAACCAGAAAATAGTGTTTGGACAACCGTTGGACACAAATGCATCATAAGCATGTGAAGGAGAAGCTGAAACCAAAGAAGCTTTTGGCTTAATCCTCATAACAAAGAAGATTAAACATCCTAGTTGGTCCAAAACTTCCAACCACTCAAAATCTGCTCCAAAAGAAAAATTCGATAATTAAAATAGGCAATGGAGTAAACATCACACAATGTCGTTTCCATCATATGGATCACCTTTACATGTGTCATGAGAAGCTTATTCTAATATGCATTATACTATTCTTCCCCCTCCATGGTTTTTAATTCATGTATATCATTTCCTTCTAAATTAATATTTTCTTCCTTGTTACCTTAAGTTTCCAACAGCATGTGTTGTTCTTCTATTGTCTCCATGGCACCACCCAAGGTTCACCTGCTGAGCCTAGGACAACCCAAGGTTCTCCTTCCCTGACGGGTCCCTCCCGGGAAAGCGTTTGTTGATTATTCGTTGGGCTGACCAACGATAGGTCTCACCGGTCATCACAACAGGTCTGACCACCTATCACAGAGCAGCTATAGCGAGCCCCTTTGCTCGGCACATGCTCGAGTATGTTCGTGCCTTGACCCCCTCCCCCCAAAAAAGCATCAACACATGCTTTTATAAGTCTGCAAATAAAGGGTAAATGCCATTGACACAAGCTAAGGCTTACTCCACGTGTTCAGGTTCACCTTTTTTTTGTATAATTTTAACCAGTACAATGTAAACATTGAACGCAAATCAGGCCTAATGTCAATAACAAAAGCTACACAAAGCTAACCATTTTAAATATTTCTTTAAATTAATTAATAAGAATTTGGTAAACAAACGGTTTTGTTCAAAATTATAATCGTCATGTGGATTGTTGGCACTTCTTAACGACACTGGAATTGTATCGTTAGAAAGCCAGTGGGAAACTCTTGCCCTATAGAATAAAATATTCTGCAAGCGCACAGAATGACCGTGTAGCACTTCGCCTTGGAGTATTCGAGGGTATCGTAAATTTCCACGGGGAAGCTCTTTGGTTAAAGTGATATTGAGAAATTATACCAGGAACACATTCTAGAAATATACACCAACTATCTTAGGGGAGATAACTGGGGCGCAAAGACATGATAGGTGGCTGCCCTAAATGACTTAGCTTATCTTAAAAGGTAAGCTAGATAGAAGGTCAAAATGACCAGCGACACAGGAGACTTCTACACTTAGAGATAGAAAAGAAGCTGGGAGAGCAACGAGTGAGAAAGGATTCCTAAGACACTCCTAAACTTATCAGAAAGCCTCTAAAGATCTAGACTAGAACTCTACCTAGCTGTCAGGGAAAAGAGCTTACTTCGGCGGCTGGAAGAGGAAAGGTCCAGACGGGAGAGAAGGGGGACCTAACGGCAACCTGCAACTACTGCTATGAAAACACCCGAACATTGTGGTCGCACAAAGGACGGACAAGGCTATCACCACTTGCCGCCCACCACTCTCTTTCCGTGGGGTGGAACACAATTCTAGCTAACACCTAACCAAACACCACGTTTGGGTTCGATGCTAGGATTTCTTGTGAGGCCTTCACAACAAACCCCCCCTCTACCTACGAGACGGCTAAATCTCCTAGTCCGGGCGAGAAACCCGTAAGGTAAAAGCCTGACAAACTAACTAGACTCTAACTGAATCTAAAGGTTATGAATTGAAAGGATCACACTACTTTCCTAGATAAACTAAGGAAAGCAGGAAAGGAAAGCTTAACCGATAAAGTAAAGAAGATAACTATATTGACAAGGGAAATATTCGAAGTATAAAGAAAAGATACAAGAACTTTACCCGATCTCCGAGAGACTCCGGAACCTCGAGGCAAGCTCGACTCAGCTCTAACTCCCAACCCTAATCTACTCTAGAAAATATAAAAAGATAGAGAAGCTCCTTCTTGGTGTGTGTTGAGAAGTGAAGTGGAGTCCTCCTTTTATAGCTTGAGCAGGTCGGTTGAGCATCTTGGTGGTTAAGTTAGCTCAGCATGCAACCGTCCTCAGAAGAGCGCCTTGAGCAGAGTCGTTGGCAGGCCGTTCGGCCGGATCCTGGCCGATCGGCCAGGGTTTGTCGCCATCTGGCACCGCCTTTCGCAGCAACGCTCTGGATTGCCTCCTGGTGTCGGTAGTTATGACGGTTATTAACTGCCTGGCAGTTAAGGCATGCAGGTGGGCCCTCTAATCCATGTGATGTGCCTTTCGGGCCCTTTGATCAAACCGTCATTGGATGAATGGCTTGGATGCCTTGCATGTGTGCTAGTTTGCTCCTGGATCAGTGACTTGTCTTTGGCCTAGATATCTGGCCGGCCGGCCAGGACTTGGCCGGTCGGCCAGGCTTTTTGCCCGTTTTTGTCCTCTTTTCTGCCACGTGTCCCTGCATTCACAACTTCACCAAAACTTATGGAATTTGTTAAATATAAGCAAAATATACATGGAACATTGTGCACAGTTCTCATTTTATCCGAAATGTTGACGGTCACAAGGTGTCATAATGACCGTCAACATGGATCTGATGAGCCATCCAGTCATGGGTGCAATATTTTTTTCCAATCAGAAGCAATTTTAACCATGACAAATTAAATTCATGCTTTGAAACCATGTGCAACTGACTTCGATCCATCTTTCTAAACCACATCCTTGGTAACCAGGACCATGCTCATTGTATTATTGCACTCCATGAACTCTTCTATTTTAATTTACACTAGTAGAAAAAAGACCTTTAGTACCTGGTAGGAATCCCATTTAGTATGAATTATACATCTGGTATTGCATTTCCGGTACTAAATGGGCAGCGAGAGGCTTTGTGCGCCCGTGGGATCTCAACCCAGGAACCCCCTAGGCCATTTAGTACCGGCTCGTAACACCAACTAATACCAGGACATATTATGAGCCGGTACTAAATGGTCCCAGAGATGTCATGTGCTGACCAACTGGTACTAAATGAACTTAGTACTGGATCAAAAAATAACCAGTACTAATGTGAACCGGACGAATTCCCCTTCTTCTTGTAGTGTTATGTATCTTTGAAATATGCAAAAAACAAAAAACAAAAATGGAAGCAAAAATATTAATTACCATAACGGCTTTCTGACCACATTGCGCCCCTCGTTATTGATCCTTAACATGGTTGTAACTTAAATAACTAATCCATTTGTCGAGGTCATTAGTAATGCAGTATTATCCATGTTCATTTCTTCCTCATTTCACATTTGTTTTGTTAATTATGCTCTAATGATTTTAGGCCGTTTCTGACTTGTTCAGATGTGCCGCCGGTCGTGGTGATATGCTAGTGTGGATGATGGGTCGCTGTCAACGGATACTAGTATGAATCGACTGATGCGGACCTCCAAATAGTACAGCCTGACATGTTCAGTATGATGAGACAATCTATTGTCTCATAATTATTGATTAGGGCATAATTAGAGGAGAGATGTGTCTTTTGAAATTGTTCTGCTTTGAATATATGAGTGAGGGCGTCCATTTGACTATGAAAAAGGTCTTGATTTACTTAGAACCGGCCATTAGAGCCGCCGGGGGCTGGGATTTTTACAAAGTCATAGCAAACTTTCATGAACATGTCAATAATCTTACATCAACACAAATGCTACGGGTTTGGTTGGCCCCAGCCAAGATTGGACTTTTGGGTCGTGGCCTTTTGGGCAGGCAGGATGGCTCCACTGAACGCTTTATTTTGATTGCTAAGGCAGCATGCATGTCCGGCTGTGTGCTCTAGAATATTCATTTGGTAACTCTCCACGTGGCTGTTTAATTAACATCATGAAGATTTAACTATTGAAGTAATAGATCACATGTTAATTAAACCGTCACGTTGTTGGAAAAAAACCCAATTGCCTTCCATCTATATAACCATTAGATGAGCACTCACTAAGTATCATCAATAGTCCTTATTTGCGAACTGAGTTTTAGCTCAGCTGGCAAGGTTCCTTGTGGTGGAACCAGCCCACCAAGGTTCGAGCCCTCGACTCGGCACTGGTGCTCGCATTTTCCTGGATTTATTCCAGGATTTAACCGGCGCTATTCTTTCAGTGGTAGGCGACATGCCCGTCGATAGCGAGGCGCCTGTGGTGACTTCGTCAATTTGGAGGATTTGCCGGCCCAGTCTTTTGGAGGTGCTCATAGGGGGGTAGGGTTGTGTGCGTATGTTTGTAGGGGCAAGTGTGCGTACGTGTACATGAGTGTCTGCGTCTGTACTGTGTGATTCGTAAAAAAAAAATAGTCCTTATTTTCTCATCCCTCCACACGGTGCCTGATACTCTAGCCTGGTAGAGTATAACCACTGTGGTTCAAGGCACGAAATAGCAGGGTATGAAGTTTAACGCCAGCATTATCTAAAAGCTATAGAAAGCTATAGGGGGATATAGAGAAATCTAAATAATATAGTGGAATTAAAAAATAATCAAAACAATTACATACAAAATTACAAGCATCATTGGTCAAACACTCGAAAATAGACTCAACACGTCTCTCCACCCAATTGTGCCCGTGCTGCTTTGTATATGCATGGTCCACTATATTTAAATCAATTCTTTTGACTACATCTTCGAGGGAATGGCACTACAAAAACGTACACATAACATGACCTTTAGCATTGCTATGTATCGCAAAAGCCTTTTTAGTGAATATTTATTACCGCTAAATCTTATAAACCCTCCTTTAACGGACCTAGCGAATAGACGTTGTATATTGTAGCGGCGGACCTCCTAAAAAGTTACTAGTGGGCTATTTTGTACATTGCTATGGTTCTTGTATAGTTAAACGAGTTGCTAGTATTGGTGGTAATACAACTGTTTTTTTTACCTTATATTTTGATCCACTGGTGCTATGGCAACTGCCATTTTTCCTCCTTATGGCAACAAGCGGATTATTCAATGCAAGTTTAGATGTTTCTACTTATTTTGTCTATAATTTCAGTTCTTGTTTCTGATCAAAATTCTGAGCCGTATGCCAAAGAAAAACAGGGAAAATATAAATACCATAGAGTGAGCTTTCAGCTTAAACACAGCATGCCTTTCGACTCAACTACAAAACGAGCGGAAATTACAAGCATCACACTCTCCAACACTGTTGCACAGTAAAACCTCGGCACCGACTCTGAACAACTCCAGATATCACGTTTCTCACTTCAAGCTCCCACGTGCTCCGTATGGCATGTCTTTGGAGCCGGAGGAAAATGAATCCATCGAACATCATGGCAGCATCAGAACAGGGACACGGCAACAGAATTGCCTCCTCCCATGTGGTCGTGCATCTAGCTCCTCAGTCCTCATTGCTGATTGCAACAACATCGATGCCCCAACCAAGAACAGGTATACGTGGCTAAACTAGTGCTGCACATATATATCACCTCGTGTCTCAAATTTATGACCTCTCAAAGAGATGCTCGATCATGTTGATTGATTGCTACCTCGAGACGGTTGGGTATCGTTGGGTGATTTCGTCGGGCTTTTTTCTTCACTTTCCTTTCTGCAAAACTTAATTGGCAGATATTTTCTGTCTCTGGACCATTGTGAGGGCAACACCTTCCTTTTCAGTCACATCCTTGGTCCATGGGCAGCAGTTGCTATCGGAGAGACGACACGTGTTGCCATAGAAGTGTTCCATGTCGGCCAACAGGAAGGCGCTCCTCCTGTATAGTGTAGATTGTGTTACAGTGAAGGAAAAAAATGTCCAGAATGGATATGCAGGTACAACCTATAAAAAACATAGTGAAAGTTGTTTAGTGGATTTGCAACTATTTGTCGCTTGTCTACTGGCTCAGAAGCTATCAGTGTCAAACACCCAACCACAGAGTAATACTTTAGTCCGTGGCAGTTCCATTTCCCAACGGACAACGTGATTTGTTGATTCCCAATCGTAACCTTCCCTCTACTTTTCATTATTTTTTTTTAAATCCAGAGCTAACAAGTAAGAAGTTTATTTTATATCAGTTTTATGTTGAAAATGAAAGTTTAACATTATAAAGCCAACAAACCCACTAATTAATGGCAGATTTTATGCTGTAACCATTCAGACCGTACAATGGCCAAAGTCGTGGACCAGTTATACGAACACCACTGCACTACCCCAGATTAGCCATCACAGCCGGTTCCAAACCTCTCATCGCAGCCGGTTTTGGGAAGCGTTTGATTTATAGCGGCTGCGTTGGTCCGGTCAATACAGCCGGTTCCCAATCGGCTGCAATAGGCCCTCATCACAGCCGGCTCGTGGCTGGAAGCAGCTGTGATGAGGGTGCCCAGGCCAGCCAGCGTCGCAAGCTAAAAAAAAGTAGCAAAAATTTTTTTATGGGGGAGGGGGACCCCATCGGCCAGCCACAAGCCATCAAGCCAGCAAGCCGCAAGTCGCAAATCCACTAATTAATGGCAAATTTTCTGCTGTAACAATTCAGACCAACAAGTCGCGCAACCTTTCGCGCGCTACGCGGCCGGCAGGATTCGAACCGGCGAGCTCACACTCGCGCATACCCCGCTCTACCACTACACCACAGCCTCACATGTGCTCATGTCCTTATATTCATTCCCCACATATATTATACGAAAACGGGTGTAAATTGCTTGTTTGAGGACCTAAACGAATTCAAATAAAAAGTTTGTCAACTACAAAGTTTCATAACTTTTCAAGATATACAACTTTAATTTTGGTTATTTTTCCATCCAAGGTCGTTTACAAAATTTGAATTTCAAATTTGAATTCTCTCAAACTTGGTTTCTTGACCAGATGAATTCAAATACAAAAGTTTTGAACTACAAAGTTTTATAACTTTTCAAAACCTATAGCTTTCATATTGGCTATTTCCTCATATGATATGGCGATAATAAATTAGTTCACAAATCTTACATCTCTCTTCTAGTTTGGTCCTCATGGAACTAATATGAGAGATGTAGGATTTGTGAACATTTTTATTACCATTTTGTCATATGGACAAATGACCAAAATAAAAGTTGTACATCTTGATAAGTTATGAAACCTTGTAGTACACAACTTTTTTATTTGAACACGTTTAGGGCTTCGAATTGTATTTGCCGAATGTCCATTGTTATAGAACCGGCTGTGTTGATCATCACAGCCGATTGGAGGCTTGAACCGGCTATGGTGAGGACCAACACAGCCGGGTCGTGTCTCTAACCGGCTGTGATTATGAGGCACTCATCACAGCCGGTTCGTGGCTCCAACCGACTGCGATGAGGATCAACACAGCCGGTTCGTGTCTCCAACCGGTTGCGATGATCGACACACTCATCACAACTGGTTGGTAATACAAACCGGCTGCGATGAGAGCATCACAACCGGTTCTATTTCCAACCGGCTGTGATAACCCTGATTGGACCGAATCCGTAGTAGTGCTCGGAACTATGCGTGCCTTAGTGGTAGTTTTTAGAGTAAGCACTGGGTGATTCGACCAGTTGGGCCCTTGCCTCCAATGATACGCCAAGTGAGGTATTAAGGCACCTTTCAACTTATCTACTGCAGTTCTTCGATGATATATCAACGTGAATCAATATTTCTTTTGCAATTTACGAGACTTTTCAACTTTCACAAATGGGGGAAGAGAAGCTTCTGTTTGCAATTTACGAGACTTTTCAACTTTCACAAATGCAGGGTGCCAATGGACCAGGTGACGTCACCTCAACCCTTTTAGTTAAAAAATTCGTACTAGTTGTCCAAAATTTTAGAAAACTAGTATACGCATTTAAACTAAAGAAGATTAATTGGAGGTACCCTGAAGGTCACCCATTTGCACTCCTAAAAAAGCGGCAGTAGGTTTTCTCCGACATCAACAACCAAAAGCTACGGTAGGGAAACTGAATCTAGAAAATCTGGCATGCCGAGATTGTGTATTCATATTCAGATAGAAAAAAATCAATTTGGATCCAAGAAATAATAAATACTAAAGGAATTTACAAACTCCATGGCCTCTTGAGGTTTTGTTGGCAACGATGCATGGACTAACCAGAAAAGAAAAAAAAATAATGGTGATGTCATTGCAGCCGTCATCAAGGGTCCCTCAAAGTGGTTGCAATTGTTCCATGGACTACTAATCAAGCTCACTGCAATCCTAATTACAATATGACTAGTCCATGGCCCTTTCTTCCAGGATTCATTTTTTACTATTAGGATTCGATATAGGACAATTAATTACACTTGATCCGATGTGGATCCTGATGGACGACAGGGTGGGGGAGAAGTCGCCGTAGGAGAGGATTCCACTATGAATTTAACAGTGAACAGCACATGCTCAATATGAGCAAACCATCATTTTAAAATTGATTAGGTGATTTGGAGGAGATCCACTGATATGTCTTTGAGAATTTTTCTTAAATGATGGCCTTATTGACTTTGTGGTATGGACACAAAGTTGCATAAGAATTTGTAGCAAGGAATGGACTTCGCCAAAAATAATGGAGCTATCCCTGACCATCATATATCACGTTTATCATGTCTGTGGATGAAAATATACAAGAGCATCACTTCTTTTTTTTTTTGAGGAATCACAAGAGCATCGCATGATCCCTAGTAGAGAAAAATAAGCCTTCGTTTATTTAGGGACTAAACACATTACCTGTAAACAGGCCATAAGTCTACAGGGCTCAGAAAGGGTGGGATGTCAGCATCAGGGGAACCGGGGTTCCCTTAGCGAGCACTTAATCTGGCCCAATATATCCCGGATAAACAGCCTACTTCGGCGAACATGAGGAACATCCAAACATCCTAGACCCTAGTTCCGCTTTGAAGTGAGAGATGGTAAACAAGCAATGCCACCACGTCAATAAATTTTGACACTAATGATTTTGGGAGAATTTTCTTGTTCAAGTGATAGGTATGAGGCACGCCATCATCTCCAAAGTACTACTGTTCTGATGAGTTTTTCATCAATGATCAGAGAAGTACCATCAGATAAAATTGAATATTTAGAAGCTCCATGAAGTTTTCTTTCCAACGCATCAAGAATTGCTAATTTTGGAGATCAGTGTGAAGAGTTATGGTGAAATCTTTCAACGTTGCGTGTTCTCAAATTTTTCGGGTGAAGCGTAGTGCCGGAGTAAAACGATCATAACTACTTCATCCAGAGCCCATTTGGGATGAATGACCATTTGTTGAAAGGTAATTTCATAATGCTTGCAATGGAGTATAATTTTGGTACATTTTCTGTGCAGGACGATCAAGAAATTTAATGAAGAAGAGGATGCAGCAAACAACAGAGAAAGTGATGACGACGTCGCAAGATTTTTAGAGGGCCTTGTGGACAAAAGATGTTGATTTGAAGTTGACCAACTATGGCGGAACCGCCCAATTACACTAGCTCAAGTGCGCCTAATCATTAAATTAATGAAAATTATACTCAACGCACTTGAAACAGTATAAACCTGGTAGTCCATCGAGTGTCCCCGGGAAAACCCAAATCACCCACTTACAACTTGATCTTAGCCATGCATCAGGATCTTTTCCACGAAGAGAAAATACAACAAGCATTACCTTTTTTACATAAATACTTCAAGGTAAGAGTTATTACATACCATAGATTGAAACAAGTCTTAAGTGCATGTCAAACCATTCTAGAGAGTTTAAAACAAAAGTAAGCCAAGGAAGTTATATAAGGAGGTTAATTTACATCTCCGGCTTTTCACTAGTACATCTGAGACCCGACAATGTTCTAGTTCTTCGAGCCTTCTTCTCCGGTGGTCAGCTGTGATGCTTCTGAAAACAGCAACAAATGATCCCCTGAGTAGGAAGGTACTCAGCAAGACTTACTCGCCTTACAAAAATAAAAGACTCAAGGATTATGCAAAGCTTTTGAATGGTCTGGCCGACTCAACATTTTTGCTAAAAAGCTTACTATATCTTGGTTCTTATGCTCTCTTATTTTAAAATAATTTAGTTCTTACTTAACTATCTAAGTGAGAAAATATTTTCCAAACATGTGTTAACTTAGATCATCCAGCATATTTGAATCAAGAAAAACCTCGTTCTCCACTTGTTTTCTCTACGATGCTTAACAGTGCATTCATAACTAAGAATTATGGTGATCTGGATCAATTTACATCCTGTAGGAGATACCTAGTCCCTAGCCACGTACAACTCTATGCCAGGCTGCACGCAACAACCTTTCGGTCAACCAGGCCAAAGACTGGAAATATCCTTACTCGAACCTGTGAACACACCCCCACGTGGGCCCCATGTCAAGCAACCACCCCGTGAGTTTCAGGCTACGTCCCTGCCTTTCTCCGACCCAGCAACCATGGGTAAGCAATATTTCCAATCATTGAACCAATCAAACTAATGAGCTTTACATGGTCCCATTCCCCAGTAAGAAACCAGCTAAAATCACTTGATCCTCAGTGAAGACAACTGAACGGTTCTTAGTCACATAATCATCGTAGGCAAAACTATAGAATTGAGCTTACCTCAATCTCCCTATCAACTCCTGCCCACTACCTTTCAACATCAAATCTTTTCTTGATTCAGTAAGGATTAGTGTATAGCCTAGATCATCCTTTTTAACTTAGCATCACTAAGCATAGTAAGTGAAGATATTGCTAATAAAAGTCTTAACTAAGCAAAGGTATTTCTACCAAGCAATGGTTCATGCATAAAAGGTTTTCAATCAACTCCTATACCTAATGCAACAATAAAACATAATATTTGGACCCATAATCATTGTGAATTAAATAGGTAAATATGCACCGGGGCTTGCCTTGAGTAACAAATATGTTAGTTCCATAATTTGGTTCTTCGAACTCCAGGCAATCATGATAACCTTCTCCTTTAGCTGTTGTTCTCCCGCGAGCTCGACGAACACAACTTCTAGAACTTCGAGTTCTAAAGCGGAATGCAAGTCAGAGATCAGTATGCAAAAATTTAAAAACATGACTCACAACTTTACTTCTTGATAAAGTTGCAAGCCAACAAAAGCTACACCTTTTAAAAAGGCTAACCACATTTTTCTTCAATTAAACTTGCCCTTGAATATTTTTTATTTGTTGTAAAAGAATTATTAATAACCTAAAAAGGATAAATAAATCAAAATAACCTATTTATTATTAATTTTTAATTAATAAATCATCATTCAGAATTTTATATATTTGGGAAAATATTAAGTATTTATTTATTTACCTTAAAATAAAAGGCAATAAATATACTTGACTTCTATTATTTTTCCTAGGGTTTAAGGATTTTAATGCATCAGAGAAAATTAAACACTCCTAAGAAAATTGGATTCACTATTTTTGGACATTTCTATGTAATTCTATGTATTAAATGGTGAAAACCGAAGTTTAAATCTAAATCTAAAAACCTGATTCACCTTCTTGCAAATAAACCCCTGCTTTTCTTCTCTTCTCCCCCGAGGTCCTTTTCTTTCTTCAAACAAAGACCAGCTTTGACTGGCGCCCGCTGTCCTTGACCGGCGGCCCACACGCTGGCGGTGAGGTTCCCCGACGACAAAAACGGCACAGAAAGAACCCCCTTCACCTCGTGCACCTATTCCCCTTGCTTTCCCCTCGGATTGCGGCCTTGGAGATGGTTGGTGGTGGTATAGGCGGCGACACAGAGCCCGAGAGCAAAAGCGGACACAAGGGATGCTCAATTGCGTTATCTCGGATGGAGGTGGTCTGAGGTGGGCTGGACACGTGCGGCTGCGGCCATGGCGGGTGGCGGCCGATGGAGGCAAAGAAGATGGCGGCGCTGCGAGTTCTGTGGTGGATGGATGGTTGGAGTAGGAGGTAGAGGACGTCTAGGGGAAGGTTTATGTGGAGGGAATCGAACGGAGGTGGCCGATCGACGACGAATTTTGCCGATGACCGTGGGAAGCGGCGGTGGCCATGGTTCGAAAAAGAATTGTCGGTGCTGGTATTCCAGAGGGGTAGATGAAGGAGTTCAAGGCAAGGTTGCAAGCAAGAGGAATTGGACGGATGAGCTCAGACGCTGATGAGCCTCGCCGGCGGCCGAGAAGTGATGAAACGGCGAGGAAGGAAAAGGAATGACCATGTGCCGGTGGTGCTGTACATATCGATGGAGTTACCACCTTGCCGTGCCACCTCCTGCTTGGTAACTTGCCGGCGCAATCCCTGCAGAACGGCAACACGTGGCAAGGGCAAACCGCCATACCCATGGACGGCAAGCAAGCATACAGGCTGCTTCCCATGCTCTGTAGGGTTGTCAGTATCCCGATACGTATCGTAGTCCTACTGGACCAAAACGATACCGATACCACCTAGTATCTTAATTTTCATAGTATCTCAATACTACTTTGAGGCTACACACGATCCTACATAAAATTTCGTAGTATCCCGATACTACGATCCTAGGATACTACATAATTAGTGGTATAAATATTTTTTTAAATAATTTAGTTATAATAAATATTATTTGAATTAAGTTGCATTGAAAATAATGTTAACAAGACCAAGGAAATGTGCAAAAGGATAATTAAATTGACGAAACTTAATATTTTAGACTTTATTATGCACAATATATTACAAATTTTGTATAAAATAAATATTTTATAGAATTTGATAGAATCCCGATATTACGATACGATCCTATGATCTGATACTGTCAAGCGAAAAACGATACTACCTAGTATCCCGATACTAACAACCTCCCTCTCCCTTTTCTCTTCAGTTCCGTTTCAAACTAGTGAAATTTGACTTCAAAATACTCCCAAATCCGCATTCTAACTTCAGAAACTCCTTTGAGAAAACTTGTAGAAGGATCATTGAATTTCATCTTCTCTTTTGGCACGCGGTCGATTTGATCAGAGATTGGACTCAAATTTAAGCCCTCAAGAATCAGCTTCAAACTCTTCTTAATGTAGAACTCCATTTCTGAATTTTGCAAATTTCTTCAAAATTTTGAATAAAACTTGGATCTGATGCGAATTGTGGAGTTATAAGGTATAACGTGTAGCCCAACTTTCCTATTGGAACTTTTGGCAAGGTCTCTAGTTTGATCATAATTCGAATCTTTTCATTTCAGCCTAAGGAACACTTCAATTTTGTGAACCCTTTGCTGAGTCGACTTTTGATGTGACACTAG
Source organism: Digitaria exilis (assembly GCA_015342445.1). Classification (NCBI taxonomy): domain Eukaryota; kingdom Viridiplantae; phylum Streptophyta; class Magnoliopsida; order Poales; family Poaceae; genus Digitaria; species Digitaria exilis. The sequence goes on along the minus strand of JACEFO010000846.1, from coordinate 137,260 downwards.
CCCAGGTCGGGTGGAACGAAGCCCAACACACCGATCTAGATTCCCCAAATCCCGCAACCTTAGCACCACAACTCCTGCTGAAAGCCCGACACACCGGTCCGGCCTCAGGTCCACATGACCTGCACCTCGGCAACCTTAGCACCGCAACTCCAGCGCCCCCACTCGGGGAAAGGCCCAATAGCCCTAAAAGACTAGTCTGATAGGGGAAGGGTAGCTCTCCCTTTTAAGGTGGCTTCGACCTCCCAAGCTAAGCAAGGTGGGATTATTCAGAGGCTCACACGGTCACCGCCCGACTACATTACGTCTTTGCTAGCGGGTAATAGTGGAGGATGTCCTCATCATTCTCCCCTTCTTAACAAGGACCCAACTCTCATACCAAATGATGTGACACTGGCCCATGTGGGGTGGAACGAAGCCCAACACACCGATCCGGATTCCCCAAATCCCGCAACCTTAGCACCGCAACTCCTGCTGAAAGCCCGATACACTGGTCCGGCCTCAGGTCCACACGACCTGCACCTCAGCAACCTTAGCACCGCAATTCCAGTGCCCCACTCGGGGAAAGGCCCAATCGCCCTAAAAGACTAGTCTGATAAGGAAAGGGTGGTTCTCCCTTTTAAGGTGGCTTCCACCTCCTAGGCTAAGCAAGGTGGGATTATTCAGAGGCTCACACGGTCGCCGCCCGACTACAACTTGGGCCAGCTTGGCCCTTTTTGTTGCGTCTTTGCTAGCGGGTAATAGTGGAGGATGTCCTCATCAACTTTGATCTCTATTTTTCTCCAAGATAAACTTTGAATCTCAGTCTGGTCCAAATAGAAAAGTTATTTGGCATACCATACTAAACAACTCTCTTCTTCATAATTTGCTTGAAAGACCAATAGTTACTTCACAACTTGCCTCTAAAGTTGGCTGCCTGAAATGCAAAAATCTGAAAACTCATATCTCCCTTTTTCCTATTTTCATACCATGAATAGTGACCTTCCTTCTTTTTCTCTAATCACTTTAATTAGAGTACTCCAAAGTAAATTCATGTCCCACATTTTGGACCAATAAGTTCCACAAGTCTAATACTAAATCTTGAAATGCTTGACTCAAAAATTTTCTATAGTAAAACTTGGCTCAGAATTTTGATAATTGTGATAATTATTTGCTCAAAACTTGATAAATACATAATTGATTTCTCTTTTATCTAACTTTGACCAATTATTAGGCACATGATCACGTTTCTCGGAAAACATGATTGTTGCTCCATTTATCTTCTTTTAATCTAACATATTCATTTGGGTCTTTAGTTGCCACTGAAGCTTTAGCAAAACATGGGATGTTACACAAACTCTGGAGGCAACAAGATTAGAAGAACAATGATGCCACCCATATTTCCAATGGAATGCTCAAGAAACTTCTAGTGGAGTACAATCAAGGAAGACACCTCTCGGATCATCGACACAAAGCACAGGAGCCTGTTTCGATCTCGACACATTGGGTAAAGAAAGAATCATGGACAAGACACATCATTGAAGCCGTGCTACTCCCTAGTAAATCAATAGTGTCGATCTTGAAGCCCAAGGATGCACAATATGACGATCTAAAGACCACAAGATCAAGATCATTGACATCTTCAGATAAATTCACATGAAGACATTGTTCTGATCAATTCTGCCCGACCTCAAAAAAATAGCTAAATATTTTTGGATATTCATGAGTTCCATGAAGTTACGGTTCCAATGGATCAAGAATTAAGTCAATCAGAGATTCCTACACGCAGAGAAGGCCAAAACAGCGAAGGTCATACGTTCAGAAATTTTCTTGACAGCACGTAGTGCTAAAAGTGAAACAGGTATAACTCCCTCGTTTGAACTCCGTTTAAGATGAATGACCCCTTATTGGAAAGACAATTTCATAAACAATATATCTTTATTTCAGTATATGTTATATTGAGTACACAGGAAAGAATCCACAAACAATAGGCAGGAGCAATATGATGAGAGCAAATATAGGAGATGATGATGACAATGACGAAGAGGAGCATTGGTGATGCTTTCATCAAGCATAGATGATGAAATTCAGAGGCTTGGAAGAAAATAAAGATCCCAAGAATATTGTAAAATAAGGCACAAGCAGTGTATCTTCGACAAATGAAGATTTTGCGAGCAAACCACGATGGTTACAAGAGGCGAAATCAAGCTGCATGGACACTTCGGATTCTTGCACGAAGGATCATGGCTTTGGGACAATGATAAGGTATGTGAGAAAGTCGAGGTCTATGACTTTAAATGAAGTTCTTTGCAGGAGGCAACCCAGTCTTTAGTGTTTGGAGTCTTTTTCTCTTTCTGTCTTTTTAGAGAGAAATATGAAGCATAACACCACCCCTTGATTCTAAATTTGTGGCTAATTATCTTAGGCTAATACTTTTATTTTAGGACCATCTCCTTTTCATCTTGCATCACTTTGTTCAATCATAATTGTTCACCCCACCTCATGTGCATTTCATTGTTCATATTGTTCTCCACCTTGAATTGTTTTGCATCTTGAATTTTATAACCCTTTTTGTGAAAACCACCCTTTAGCTAAGCCTTTCTATCAAACCATAAAAAAGAACCCCCTACCTATAGCCAACCTAAAACAATAGGTTTTGTTTTTCATCCAAAAATCTAAATTTTGTTTCTCTTTTGTTTTCAAAACAACCCTAGATAGAATTTGTATACCTAAACCTCTCTCTCCGAAATTCTTCTTTTAAGGCAAAAATATAGGACGCCCTTGAACCTATCCTTAAGACCTTGCTAACACTTGTGTTTGCTAACTTTATATTTCCATTTTTGCATCCACCTCATTATCCTTTCATTTGCATTCACGCTTGCACACAGATACACTCATTAGATATTATTTTTCTTTTGTTAAGTTAGCTATGCCATAAGTTAGGATCGTAGGGAAGGTTGGTTTGTTGGCATTGGTTTCTACTCCCGACCATCACCTCTAGGGTAGTGTGTGTGCATAAAATGTTTTGCAGGCATGATGGCTATTTGACAACAATAAGAATTTGAGAGAAAATAAGGCAACGAAGGTGAAGAAGCATGAAGATGACATCCAAACACATGGGGAAAAGGATTTCAAGAATTACAAGATGGTTCATTCTTCTCCATGCCTAGCACCATGCTAAGCATGGTGGAGGACTTCTTAGACAAAGGAAAAATCCCAGTGGAGTACATCATGCTTGCCACAAGATGCTCATAATTCTTCTTCCATGCTAAGCACAACACTTAATCATGGGGGAGGTCATGCTACACTTCAAGCATCGAAAGACATGTCACTCCTCCTCAGTCTAACCTTGTTCATATCTTTCTAAGTGCTTTGCACATATATGCCTTCAACCATAGGATAGAAACCTTTTGTATATCTCTCTTGTTAATAACATGGCTTCTAGGAGAACAACGTAGTTTTGTTTTTCGTGTTCAATAAATTTTGATCATCATCATATTGTGCTCACCACGATGACATCTTGATATCTTTTGCTTATGGAAAAATGATGAAAGTTGCCGTCTTGTTTTACCTACACCACGTTGTATATGATTTGACTATTTGCTTTCCACTAAATGGAATTAAATGATTAAATACCGTCTCTTTTATTTGTAGATGTTAAGTGACTAGATTCTGGACCCACATGCATATAATTGCTCTGTTATTTAAGTTTATCCATGACCCTACACCTTATATTATTTTATTGAAAATTAATTCCTATGCTATCTACACTTGTAAATCTCTTGAATAGTTCTACCTACCAAAGCCCATACACATAAGCTATTCATGACGAAACCTTTAGATTGCAAACTTGTATTTTGATGAGTTAGATTATGATTGATTTCTATGGTACGTGACTAAGAAGCCGTTCATTCCTTTGTGTAAACTTTATCATGCTAGCCTTTTTGTCCACGCATTGTGAGTTTTCACATTGGGAACTTCACAATCTTCGCTGGGCATCCACCCACAAACCCAAATATCATTTTTTGATTACCTCCTTAACCACAACCCAATTTGAGTATGGAATAAGTTCTTGTTAGATTCAATTATAGAATTATACTTACCACGGCGGTAAATTTTTCCTCTATTTTATGCTCAAGGGCGAGCACCGTTCAAGCATGGGGGAAGAGTCATCACATATCTCCGACTTCCACTGAGTTAGTATCATGTTGTGAAAGTCCAAAGGAGAAAAAATAAAAAACAAACAGAAAAACAGGCAAAGAAAAAAATAATAAAAGATGCATGCCAAAAGAAGGTATGCCACATGCTCACAAGGTATGTCAAAATAAAAAAAGAGAGAATAAATCGCTCCTAAGTTATTTTTGCCTCATTTAATTCCCAAGTGCCTTGAAGAAAAATCCATACTCAAATCTTCCAACCAAGTGCAATTCGATAACGAAAACTTCATTTGTGTCTCAGGATCACCTATTTGCCACTTGCACATGTCCACCTATCTAAAAAGTGTGAGTTTCAACTCTCTTCCTCTCTAACATTATTTTCCATGGCCATTTTTTTACTAGTCTTGGTAATTCCAATAGATCTCTCTCTTAGTTTGACAATATTTCAAGTATAATGATTTGCTAGGATTTTTTTTACCTACCAAGCTTGACATATGCCTTCCACTTTCATATATAAGTAGAATAGGTTGTAAACAATCTAGTGTAGGCTTGAGTGACTTGATGAGTGTTTCCATGAACTATTGCAAGAGAACATCACTTATGTTTGATATGCATCTTTATGAAAAATTCTTCACGATCGAACAAGGTAAAAGTTTGAAGTTCACTTAAGTTTGAGAGCATTGCATTTATATTTTATTGTGGCTTGTTCTTTATTGCTAGTCTATCTTCCATATGGAAAAAGTGGGCGGTCACAACTTGAACTTAAATGCCAAACACTTGAGAGAGCAATATGTCTTGTTGTGTATGACTAAGTGTAGTGAAGGCATTGAAGGGCAACGATGATTTCCTTATTAAGCAAGGCTCTTGGACATACTCAAGGACGAGCAAGGTTTAAGCATGGGGGGAATGTTGGTGTTCCTTTGCGGCACACTTTTAGTGCCATCTAGGTGGAGTCTTTCGACTAATTCATATACTAACCGATTAACGCTCCTTAGACGCGTCAATTGTAACCCGCAAGTGCAGAGATCATTGTAGCTCTTCCCTTAGAGTATTCTCCCAAGGTTTATCAATCCGTGGATTGACAATGAACTTACTAGGGTTTTCTTCCTAACTCAACGGATCTAATACTAGCATGAAGCACATATTGCATATAGGGTTAAACATGTGTGTGTGAGAGAGGCGATGAACACATTGTGTGATACAAGTGAATGATCACAACCGCTCGTCTCTAGGTAACACGACATTTGGTAGCATGAGCCCTTCATCTTCTTCATTGCAACTTTGTTCTAAGTGATAACCTAACCTATCTCATATTTCAATAAGGAGACATGATCCCACAAAAGTTCCGTAAGCCGATTCCTTTCTCTCCCACACTCGTCACATAGCACTAGGGGTAGTCAATCATCAAGCAAAGAGAACCGATAAGGGGACATGATCCCACAATACACATTCCGGCAGTCTTTTCCATCCCGCATGCTGTCACCACACGAGGGTAATCAACCACCGACTTCTCGCGCACCGCTAAGATGTATCCGCAAGACTTAGAGTAATCACCATGATTAGATCTAACTTTACTAAGAACATATGCTAGCTAAACTTATAGACTAATGACCATGGTTACGTCTAATGGAAAATTAGCTAGACATATGAGATAAATCATGCATCTTAGAAGATCAAAGTAACAAGACAAGATTAGACTGATATCACCATTAATGTACATATGTCTTGATAAATTCAAGGCATGGCTCCGGAATCCCACCATGGCTTCACCACCCTAGGCCAACTATGGTGGCTAGGGTCTAGCCTAAGCCATCTCCTAGGCAACGTCGAGGATGGTGGTCGTCGGCTTCCTCTAGTGTGTGTCCCTCAATTCGACGGCTCGATGGTGAAAATTCTATATGGGTTCCCTTCATGGTCCGAGCTTTAAATAATCTAAGGAAATCTTAGCTCAAAGGGGAAGTTGAGGTGGCGTAAAAAAACCCAAGGTCAGCCGACCAGAGGCCCATTTGGCCGGACAGCCTGCCCTCTTTTAGGCCCATCTCGGCCTACTCTTTGACATGTAGAGCCCTTGTCCTTCCTAGAGTTTACATCCTTCACATATTTGGGCTTTTTGACATCGTTCGCTTCGAGATTTGATTGAGTCTTTCCAAATGTTGGTTGTTTTGCCTCGATCCCAAAGAAATCCGAGTGTGTTCTTCAAGTCTTTACTCGTGCACATCCTTGGTGGTCGGTCACGATGTTGGTCTTTATCCAAAAGTGGTCTTTTATAGCAAAAAAACCTGCGTAAACTAAAGTCATTCAAAAATATGCGCACATGCGAGAATAGGGTTATGTCATGTGCCAAGTGGCGGGATAGTATATGAATTAGTCCAAAACTTCACCTAAAAGTGTGTCACTAAGGACTACCAACATAACACGTCATTTGGCCTGTGAAATAATCCTATTTTTGCATATGCATATGTTTTTGGAGGATTTTGGTTTACGCAGGTTTTTGAGCTATAAATGAGCACTTTAGGACGAAGACCGAGATCGTGACCGATCACCAGGATGTTGTGGTGGAGCACTCCGAAATTATTCCAAGTTAAGTACCCATGGACCACTAATCAAGCAGTCAAGCACTTATTCCGGAATAAGCTGGAGCGTCGTCGGATTATACCCGATTAACCACGTACTTTCACGATCGAAACAACACGCGCGCCCACACGAAGGTGAGTCCCAGAAATTACAACATTTCACAAATTCAGCTTACATAAACAGTATCATCAAATTATTACAAACCAAGTTCGAATTTCAATAAAAGTACGAGAGTTCATTGCAGCGGAAAATTAAACTAATGACGATACATAGCAACACCATGATGAAGCCGGCCATGGTGCTACTCCTCCCGATCCTCGGAAGAGGACGGAACTCACTCGACATGCCAGCCAGGAGGAACCTGGGTAGGCCAAGTGACGGAACTCACTGCCTCATCCAAAGTAGTACCTAAAATAAATAGCCACAAGCAAGGCTGAGTATACTAATACTCAGCAAGGCTTACCCGTCGGGTGAAAACTACATCACCGACTTCTAGACATGAGAGGCTTTTGGCTGGTGGGTTTGTTTTGCCAGAAAGCTGCTAAGAGTGGATCCTTACTTTCATAATTTTAGCATCAAATTCTAGTAGAGTTAACCATTCTAGATTAGCATCCTCTCTAAGCATACAATTGGTGCAATCCAATTTAGTACATACAACAAGTTCATCATCCTCATAGTTCCTCTTGTTACTCAATGCAGCACAGCGGTCAAGTAGTCTCATTAACCGCGAGAAGCGGACAGTTCGAACCGAATTTTGCTATCTGGCCAGGGGAAACCCAACACACACGGATAATGCTTGCTATAAAAGGCACCCTTTCCCATCAATTCACAATTCGGCGCCGGGTCCACTCCCTTAGGATAAAGGTTTACCGCTTCACTCACGGCATCACGCATATATCCACATGTGTATGGCAAGGGAAACTAAATATTTCCAAGGAGAGATAGCTATCGGTCCTAGCTGCTTCAATCTGGTACCGGGCTTACCGATTCCCATAGGTCGGCATGCGTGTGGTACGTTCAAAAACTTGACACACAGAACCACACGTTTCGACCTTAATCCAATTATCATACACGGACGGGAGATCTACACATACCATCCCGTCCGTCCGTCCTTATGATTCCAACATAAGTAAAGACATGCAACTCCTATATCTCGCGAGTGACAGGAAATCACTCGACTTGTAACGGTCCTAAGGCATTGCTCTACGGACCTTATCATACTAGTATTTCAAGACATAGGTACTAGAATCATGCAACTAGGGTATTCATACAACTCCTTGAAACATAAATGCACAAGCATAATAAATCATAGTTGCATAGTTTAAGAGTTAGGTTATGCTCCGGGGCTTGCCGTCTTGAGCTAAACCACTGTCAGGCTCCGGGTCGATCACGACGACGTCGGCACCACCCTCGGGGACTTCTTCTTCGTTGACGGGGATGAGGTTGTAGGTGCCGTCAGCGAGAGCGCCTTCTACATGAGATGCACAACTTCAATGTGGCTGCCTAAAGTGATCTAAAAGCAAGGCCTTGAAGGCCATATTCACCTAGACATACAAGTGAGCTATTCTTTTCTTCACCAAATTAGAGAAGGTGTGTGGTGTAAGTTTTATGCCTTTATGATGGTGATTGTGTACACATCTAAAGCAATTCAGACCATTATTTTTATGCAAGTGTGTAGTTCTGGAATTTTAAACTTCACATGCACCCTATTTACTTTAATTATCAAAGGTGATCTATTTCTTTTTATAAAACTCAATTCCCTCTAGTTTCCTTCTTATTTTTGTTTCTCGGTTTCTGTTCATCCTTTTTATCCACAAACTTTATGACAGCTACTGGAGTATAGGCTCACTCCAAAATTTAGCTAAAACCGAGCTACACAGAATTTATTAAAAATAGTGAAAGTTGCTGCTCAAAGAAACAAGATTAATTCATACAATATCAAAACTACTTCCAAAACAGAAGATTTCTCTACCAGAGCTAGACATGAGTAAAAGAAAGGCTCTGACCAAGTGGTAGCTAAAAATAACACTTGGATAGCCCTCAATAATTTTCTATCCAAAAACCAACATCTATTTATTTGCTAGTCTAAACAGGGTCAAAAATTAAGTTTAGCATTTTTACCACATGTGCCAACACATTTCTAAACCTCTAGTGTAAGATGGTGATTTTTGGATGCACGAATTATTTTTAATAAATGCAGAACTGAACTTGAACAGGAATCACAAAATAAATCATAACTGAAGTTACAGGCCATATTTTTAGGTCTCCTTTGGACACAAAACTTCTACAGACATCGCAAGCAACATATCCCAAGTTCAGCTCCAAAAGAGTTTAGTATTTGAAATGGTGCACAAGATTCTAAAAACTGAGTTTGAATTTTAATTCAAAATCTATTCATCAAAAGTGCGTACATGCCAACATGAGATTGGAGTTTACAATCTCACGAGTCCAGGGAGTAGTTATTTGTACTTTTCTGATTTTTCTACGATTTTTAATGGATTTTAGAAGATCTCAGCAATTTGAATTAGAAGTAAAGAATCATTTTACGCTGGAGACCCTTGACCTTCTAAAACTTTACAAACAAGCCCTGCAACTTGCACGCAGGCCCCTAGAACTTAAATGGGGAACGCATTTAGGTCCGGGCCTCATTGGCGGCCGGATTCCGGCGAGGGAACGGCGAGGGAAGCCAGGGAACTGGGCGGGAACGATGAGGGGCTCACCGCGCGTCGATTTGAGGCGGAGAAGGGGTCGGGGAAGCAGCGACGAGGCTCGGTGACGACGGGCGGCGGAGCTTCTCCGCTGGAGGTCGACGCCGGTGAGGTGGGGTCAAGCTCGTGAGGGGAAGCCGGCCTGAGAGCGTCAGTGGAGGTCGACAAAGCTAGCTGGTGGCTGAATTTGGCGGCTGCGGGGTCGGAGCGATGGGTTGACGGCGAGCCGCGGGTCCGTGAAATCCGACGAGGTCGACAACGAGCAGTGGAGGGGCTTGGCCTTGGTGGAGAGGCTTGAGAGCTTCACTGAACCATGGTGGAGCTAGCTTGGGGGTTGTGTGGCTGCGGGGAAGGTCGGAGGTGGGGGCTCGATGGTGAGGTGAGTTCAGCGGCGCAAAAAGGGAACTCCAGCGGGGGATTTTGCGTGCGCGCGAGCCGCGGGGAAACTTCCTTTCTCAAAGTGGAGATAGAGGGGGTTCAGACGAGACTAGAGGAGGTGTAGGATGGCTCGGCATGGCTGGGAAGGAGCTCGGGGCGCGCGTGCGCTTGGTTCGGGCGCGCAGACCGCCATGAGTGCGCCTGCGAGCTTTGGGCCGAGCGAGCGAGGTGGTTGGCGACTGAAGATCGTGGCGTGCGCGATGGAGGGATATGCCGCAGAGCTGCTGGCGTAGCGAGCTTGAATCCAGCCGCGGGGAGGCTCTGCTCAGCGTGCTCTGCCACGGCCAATGGTGGAGCTTGGCTCGACATGATGGCGCGCCGCGCGGCGACGCTGACAGGGCGCAGGCAGCGCGCGAAGTGACCGGGCGTGGGCGCTGGCATGTGCGCGTGGAGGAGAGACGCGGCTGCTGTGGCTTTGGCCGGCTAGGTGAGGTCGCCGCCGCTCGCCGGCCACGTGGCGGCCACTGGCGGCCTGGACAGAGTGACAGGGCCGGCTTGTCGTGACGCCCGTGGAGCATCCTCGGTTCATCAGTGAATTCCTCCAAAAATTTGAACTGAACATTTAAAAGTGCAAAAATAAAAGTTGGAGTTTGGAAGATGGGACACATTTTTGTTTCTGGAATGAACCTGAAATTTTGAATTTTCAAGCTCAAACAAGCCATGTTTGAAAAGGTGTTCTGTGCGGTTTTTTGAGTTTTTGAGGGGCTTAACTGCAAAATTTGAAAAAGTTTCCAATAGTAACTAGGCTTTATTTGCGATGACAGACAACTTTTATTTTTGGATATTTTCAAGTTTAGTACAAAATTCTTGAGATTTCAGTTGGGTGTCAAAAAGGCCTTGTTGAAATTCAAATTTCGAATTTTGATCAAATTATGTGCGCTACAACCAATGCTGCCCTTTAATCCTGTTTTTAGGGTGTTTTAAAGGGGCTAAAAATCAGGGATGTCACATATGTGCACGGGCAAAGCATGAAGAACACACTTGAATGACTTCGGGATCGAAGCAAATCCAGCGGATATATCAAAGAACCAATCTTATCTCAAAGCAAACGACATCAAAAGGTGATGGGAACCCGCTAGGGTTTGCGCCCGATCTTTCGATGAGAGCCGTGGGGATAACTCGATTGGATAATGGTGGCGTCGCTCACGGCTCGACTACAGCCTTCGAAGGCTACGCCTTAGCAACCGATACTCCGCCTCCAATGGCTGCCGCGATCTTGTGGAGCGCGTCACCCGGCCACTAGGGCACCCGTTCCTGCAAGCAATCGAAGAACAAGCAAGAACAAGTAGAACAAGCAACTCAATTGCAAATATGGATTTAATACCAATCTGAATACACAAAGTTGGGGTTCCGAATCAAGTAGAACGGATGGTCTAGTCGATACACGCGTCTACAAGGAAGTAGGAATGGCTGAACTTTCGTCAAAAGAAAACCTAATTTGTTTGTGGCGGCTATGGAGGTATATGAAAGGGGTAGGGGACGACCTGGACATTGTGAGGATCGTACATCAACCCTAGGGTAGTCCCCTAATGGGCCCCGCTTGATACACAGCCCATCGGGCAAAAATAAGATGACACAGCACCGTTGACAGAATAGGTCTCGGTAGTAAATCGGTGATTGCGGCTGCCTCCAAATAGATATGACCTTTAGGTTGGATCCAATAGAAAGTATACTTGATAAGCTTTCCATCAAGTACTTGAACGCCCAAAATAGAGTCCGAATGAAGTCGTGGCGGTCGTCGCAAGTTGGTGTTATCCTGCAGTCCGAATCCAGTGTTTCCAAAACGTGTTGGATTTGATCTCTTTCCTTCCTGGGCCAAAAGTGACGTGGTGGCCTGGTGAGGATGTTGGGGATACTTGGACTTGGTCCCCAATCAACTTCTTTGGTCCTCCATGCCTTCCATATATGTTTGGCACTCTTTTTAATCCATGTATTTATTTCTGAAAATGACAATAAACACACATCATGGCGTAGCATCAATTCAATGAATGTAGCAAAGATAGTGATGATATAAGATTGATTCACCTTGTTTAAAAGACACTAGTATGGTCACATCCAAGATGGTTATGTCGTCATCATTCTCCCCTTCTGGCTGCAAGTCGTCCTCGACTTGCTCCAGTGGCATTCAAAGGTTTGTGGTTTGATGTTGGAATGTGGAACGATGGCCATCCTGCATGGCCATAAGCATCAAAGCTCCCCTTCTTTGGGACAACCCTGTTGCATAAATGAAAGGCTAGGAAAACTTTGCAAGACATTGTTAGTGTTAGTGCAGCCCCCAAGTTGATCATGGGATTGTATCACAAAAGGAGATTTATGATTAGAGCAAATATAAACTTTCTGCACCAAATATTCTCCTTTACGGTCATATTTGGCAATTGCATGAAGCGAACATTGTTTAAAACATGGCAAACTAGATTTTTCATATAATTCATTCTCCAAACTATTCAGGTCACAAAGACAATCAAGTTCGATATAACCTAAACAATTAAAAGAAGATAGTATTTTCAACTCATCTTTCTCACTAGCAATACAATTTACACTCCTTATTTCAGCATGCATATCATCAATAATAGAATCATCATGTCCATGCATTGGCCGTGTTGTAGATATGAGCGAAGCATGATCACACTCACATGGAATGATTTCAGAATCCCATGTGTTGCTTTGCTCACTCTCCTCCGATGTGCTAGGTGCGGCACAATCATTCTTTTTACACTTTAGCAGCGGTTCTAGTTGTTCAAATTGCTCATTGCACTAATCCTCCTGCAAAATATTATGGACAACAACGGGAAAAAGAGGATGTTCCAACTCTAGCTGTGGTGCTGAAATTTGAGAAGAAGTATCACACAACACTTCCTTGTCATAAGGCACAACAAGCAAATCATATTGTGGCAAAGGCAAGTCAGCAGCGAGTTCCACTATTTTTTGCTCCCTTTCAGCATGTAAAAGTGGACAATTGTTGGTTATAACGTGTACCACCCTTCTTGCAAGTATTCATACATGAAAGATTCTGTTTTTCAGCTTTACAAGCAAGCAAAAACAAGCAAGAGATATGGTTATATGTTTCACTAATGAGCAATGTTTGAATGTCAGAATTGAGCCCTTTCATGAACCTACTCATTGTATCTTCCATGCATTCATTCAAGCCACCAAAGACCATACAAATTTTAAAATCATGAAAGTATTGTCTCACAGTCTTGCTATCTTGTTTCAATTTCTCTAGTTTGGCAAGCAAAAGATCAACATAATATGCAGGAATGAAAGCTTCTCTAAAAACAAATTTAAAATCTTGCCAAGATTGTGGAACTTTATGGTGCTTACAAAGGTGTTTCCATTCTAGCAAAGCATGTTCAGTTAAAATAATAGAGGCAATATAAATCTTTGGTTTCTCAGACAAATCATGCTCATCAAATTCATTATCTATTGTCAACTCCCAATCAATGTATGCTTTAGGATCAAAGTTACCAGCATAGGGAGGCAAGTTGTGAATGATATCCTGGATCTCATGGTGCTCAAAAATCTCCATATCACCTGCCATGATTAGTACAAAACAAGAAACACAAAAAATAATATGTATCCTCCAGTCAACTACTAGGATGTGGCTATTGTAAATCTCTCAATCTTGAGCTATTCACACAAGGTCTTACAAGTTCTTACCAAGCAAAACAGGAGGTGGTGGCAACCAACAAGTCTGCAAGCATGGAGTGCAGTGTATCGGTGCCGAAGCAACAAACCCTGTAACACTGTAGTCGATATGTGGAGCTATAGGTGGGCTGAAACAAGGAAGTACTAGCACCACGTTACTTACAAAAGCAAGCTGAATAATCGTTCAACGGTGGTACTGTGCTGATCTTAGGCTAGAACGTGCTAGAGACGCAAGCCTAGACACAAATGAAGTCACTGAACTGCAGCAAAGATAGATCACAAGGAGAGCAATAGCACCAAAAGAAAACCTCTTTGTTTCTTCTCTTTATTTTATTTTTTCTTTATTTCTTTCTCTGTTTTTTCTGAAGGAGAGAAATACCACCAAAAGGAAGTACTAGCCCGATCTTTCGATGAGTGGCGTGGGGATAACTCGATTGGATAATGGTGGCATTGCTCACGGCCCGACTACAGCCTTCCAAGGCTACACCTTAGCAACCGATACTTCGCCTCCAATGGCTGCCGCGATCTTGTGGAGCGCGTCACCCGGCCACTAGGGCACCCGTTCCTGTAAGCAATCGAAGAACAAGCAAGAACAAGTAGAACAAGCAACTCAATTGCAAATATGGATTTCATACCAATCTGTATACACAAAGTTGGGGTTTCGAATCGAGTAGAACGGATGGTCTAGTCGACACACGCATCTACAAGGAAGTAGCAATGACTAAACTTTCATCAAAACAAAACCCAATCTATTTGTGGAGGCTATGGAGGTATATGAAAGGGGTAGGGGACGACCAGAACATGGTCAGGGTCATCCATCAACCCTAGGGTAGTCCCCTAATGGGCCCCACTTGATACACAGCCCATCGGGCCAAAATAAGATGACACAGCACCGTTGACAGGATAGGTCTCAGTAGTAAATCGGTGATTGTGGCTGACTCTGAATGGATATGCCCTTGAGGCTAGATCCATTAGAAAGTAGACTTGATAATATTTCCATGAAGTACTTGAACGCCTAAAACAGAGTCCGAATGAAGTCGTGGCGGTTGTCACAAGTTGGTGCTGTCCTACAGTCCGAATCCAGCGTTTCCAAAACATGTTGGATTTGATCTTTTTCCTTCCTGGGCCAAAAGTGACGTGGTAGCCTGGTGTGAATGTTGGGGATACTTAGGCTTGGTCTCCAATCAACTTCTTTGGTCCTCCATGCCTTCCATATATGTTTGGCACTCTTTTTAATTCATGTATTTATTTCTGAAAATGACAATAAACACACATCATGGCGTCGCATCAATTCAATGAATGTAGCAAAGATATTGATGATATAAGATTGATTTACCTTTTGTTTAAAAGACACCAGTATGGTCACATCCGAGATGGTTATGTCCTCATCAAAAGGCCCATACATGTGAAGGACATATGTAAATAAAGTTGCAAGGAGTCTACACGAGATAGAGGAGGCCGAGACGGGCCAAAAAGAGGGAAGGCCGACCGGCCTAGGGTGTTTTTATGTCGGTTTGACCTCCCCTTCAAGCTAGGGCTTCCTCGGACTATTTAAAGCTCAAACCGTGAAGGAACCTATATTGAATTTTCACCAGAGAGCTGCCGAATCAAGGACACACACCGGATGAAGCCAACAGCCGCCGTCCTCGATATTGCCTAGGAGATGTCTTAGGCTAGACCCTAGCCACCATGGTTGGCCCTGCGTGGTGAAGCCATGGTGGGATTCCGGAGCCGTGCCTTGATGCATCAAGGCATATGTACATTGAATGGTGAATCAATATAATCTTGTCTCGTTACTTTGATCTTCTTGGATGATTGTGCTTTATTCCACATGTCTATAAGGTGGTGATATCTTACCATCATATGGTGGCAGGACGCGGAAGGGAAAAGGACTGAATGACATATACTCTTAGTAGGAATAGATCTAACCTAGGTTTAGTCTATTCTTGTGGATACATCTTAGTGGTGCGCAGGAAGTCGGTGGTTGATTACCCTTGTGTGGTGACAGCATGCGGGAGGGAAAATGTAGGCGGAACGTGTATTATGGAATCATGTCCCTCATCGAAGTACGAGATAGGTTAGGTTATCACTTAGTACGGAGTTGTGATGAAGGACATGGTGGGCTCGTGCTACCGAAGGTCATGTTACCTCAAGGCGGTAGGTTGTGATCATTCACCCGTCTCACACAATATGTTCACATTCATCGCCTCACACACACATAAGTTCAACCTTATATGCAATATGTTATTCATGCTAGGATTAGATCCGTTGAGTTAGGTAGAAAACCCTAGGAAGTTCATTGTCGATCCACAGATTGATAAACCTTGGGGAATACTCTAAGGGAAGAGCTACAATGATCCGTGCGTCTGCGGGTTATAATTGAAACATGTAAGGGGCGTCAACAGTACCGTCCATCCAAATTAAGATTTCGATGAAACTCATCTTCCTCTTGACTCAACACAATATTAGTGATACATGGATGTAGTTTATTCCACGCCACCAACTTGTTGCTAATGAGGTCTCTATGCCACGGTATCTTATTTATGACGGGCAATGCTATAAAGGCATGGGTATTGTTCTCTTAGGGTTTTTCTCTTGAACCATTTGTCTTCCCAAAACATAACATGTGATCCATCTTTAATTATGAAGGTGTGAAAATGAAAAAAAATCTCATTTGAATTCCATAAGGTTAGACCAGAAATAAGAGTGACCATTTTCCCATTGAACATGGGATAGTGGCTTGGAACCTAGATATTTGTTTCTTTTAATTTGATGTCATATTCCATCGATTGTGAGTAACATATAAATCCATTTACTCTCTATTAGGAGCACTGGAGATTACTTTTACACTTACGCTAAGGACTTATGCTTAGCTTCTAGCTTAAGCACCCATCCTATCTAGAATTTAGGGTTAATGTAGCACCTCAACGTTAGCACCATGTTTTTTCAGCATAGACCTTAAGGTACATGGCCACAGTGGTAAAGATGCATAAATGTAACCTGAAAGGACCGAGATGTCGAAGGGTGGAGGTGAATAGGCGTTACCACCAAATTCTTTTAATCTTCCCTCTTTTAGCTTGCTGCCAGGCATAGACGGTTAGACCGGCCGTGGCTGAGAGCACACCAAAGTGCTACTCGAGCTTCTTCTTCACATCCAACACAAATGAAACATGGAGAGTGGCTTCTATAGATGGTAACTAGCAAAGCAAAGGTATCATTGCACTCAAGATAGCACACACAAGTAGATCGAAGCAAAAGCACAATAATTGCTAGAAATCAATAAGTGAGTCGATGTAAATGGAGACACAATGATTTCTTTTACCAAAGTTCAGATTCACCACGTGTTACTCCTAGCACAAAGAATCCTACTCTTCGTTGAGGAACTCTATAGGGTGAGAATCTCTTACAACTCCTCCCACCAAGTCGGATCTTCTTTCAACCATTTCCCTATTTCTAGTAGTTGATATTTTCCCTTGCAGAGGCAAGATCGCACCCTTCACAGACTTGTTGTTGCTCGCTGACCACTTCTATCTGTATAGGAGATGAACAGTAACAAATTCCTCAAAGCTTTCTTTACAATGAATCACAGTGCTCAAGTGTTATTTATACTAGGAGCATCCCTCAAAGTTGGACTAGATAATTCACTACTTCATCAGTTTGGATCAGGAGGATCTACACGCTAATCAGTTCGGATTAGGAGGATCTGCACGCTCATCAGTTTAGACCAAGAGGATCTACACACTGGTCAGTTCGGACTCGTACTAGTCTGAACTGCACATCTAGAACAACCTCTATAAATCAGTCATTGCGCTTGCTACAAAACTCGAAATGATGATCCATTGGCTGTGTTGGAAAATAGTCTTCAAAACACTTCCAACTATGTAGGATACCCATGGTGAGTCTTCTTGGTTTGGTACAGAATTCATCGTGAACTTAGAAGTGATATGGAACAACAACACATAATCTTCAAGTTGCTTATCGTTGAGTGATGAGGCTCCTACTCATACCTCTTGCAAATTCTCAAATATGAGAATAAGTAATGCAGTACTATTAGTTAGTAAATATTTTTTAGTAGTTGCATGTTCATAATCAACAAGAAACGAATTCACCTCTTATTGCAGTCGTATCATTCTCGCCCGAGTCATTGGTCCTGGTTGGTGTTACTATCTTATTCATCAATAAAGCTGTAGTGAAAGTTGTATAGTATTGCACGCATAGCCCACCAAGGCCCAGGTTGACAAGTGACAATCCGTTCCAGGTTTTGAATAACCAGAGCACGTTGGTTTGCGAAGCTAGTGCAGTTGACATTCTCAACCACAAGACAGGTTGTGCTGTCGGGTCACATCAACCATGGTCGTCGCCATCTTATTTTGTGAAACAACGTATTGCCGATCAGAACGAGTTGTTGCATAGAAAATTGGAAGCGTAGCAATAGGCTTTGAGAGTGTCAACGCTAATCTAGCTGAATTAGTTGACCTTTTCACCATTATCCTTTAAAATATCCCATTTTCTATGTCCAGCTCTCACCATCATAAAATTAACACAAATAAAATGTGCAATAATTCAAATTATCACAGACAAAGGAGAAAATTTAAACTCAGCAATCAACTAACGGAAAGTTGAGGAGAGTAGAGGACTAAGAATTAACAAACCACAGGCTGAGATGGCAATGAGAAGCATGAAAGAACGAGGCAGGCATGAACTAGTCTTCAGAAACTAGTTCAACGTTTTTAGAGTCTTCCCTCTCCTATACTATTGTTCCAGGTTCCCTTAGTTATCTCTCTACCTCCATTACCTCTCTTCATCATCTTCGAACCCTTCTCAGAAAGGCCTGAGTCTTCCATATTTCGTTGGAATCGCCGATTAAGGAACTAATAGCAAGATAATGGCGGTATGTTCCCTGATCACCGTCTACGTTCTTCAGCTTTGCATTTTTGTGAGTTCGATTACCGTACTGGGTTGCTAATAGGTTACCTATAAATTTCATGTATTCGTGTATTATGTGTGAAGTTTTGTTTGACAAAACAGAACGATAATAGTTCAGTTTTGTTGTCATATATGCTCTGTTTTCTATGCTGATTATTGGCGGCTATCGGAATACTTCTACATAATACGTATTGCTTGAAGCCTACTACCATCTAGTTGATCTAGTAATTATCTATAATTATCTCTATTGAAACCCTGGCCCGTACTTTTTGATGTGCCAATGTGTGCTCGGCTAACCACCAGGGTTAGCAATTATAACTTAGAAGGCAATAGCCTTTTTCTAGGACATAAAAGGAAAAATGAATTCATTCGTGTTATGTTCGACAACTTTCTTCAACGATTTGGATGTTCAAAGTCATTACTACCATTTGTAGAATTTCCTTTTGCTGGATTCAAGTTATAAATGGACTGCTCTGCTTGAATATATTTGTTACTAAGAACCTGCAAGTTCTTTTTTAGGGCAGATGATAACACATGGTTCCAAAATGATTTAGTTCTAGATTTCACATGCCGTCCCAATGAAGATAAAGATACTTCAACCTTTCACAGCTGAAGTTAATCTGTTAACTTTCTTGGATCTTCATCTAAGTTATGGTGTCCGCATTCACGACTTTTGTTTTACGAAAACAACTAATTATTTTGTTATGGTATTGGTAGGCGATGTGCTCCTTGACAATGATGCACCAACAGTGACTTTTCAAAACTTTAGTTGTTGCTACTCAGTTCTATGAGAAAATATATCTCCTACTTTTCGTGTTCAGACGAGCCACTTATTTCTAACAAGAGCCTCATCATCTGGTATAATTTGCAGTAGAATAGTTATAGAACCACTCATGAGGTGACAAGGTATGGGCAATGTTAATTTCGTTAAAATTGAATTCGTCGATGACATTCCATTTGTCCTGAACTCCAGTGTTCTATGTTCAAGTATTTATATCCGTGAACTATGGTGACTAGCGTTAGTAGGCCAAGTGATCACACATTCTGTTTATGTTCTTATTTTTGTATCTTTCTACATATGAATATTCTTTTTCGTGTGTTTTCTGTTGTCCCAAAACATTCTGAAACTATTCAAGAAATGTACTCTACAGGGTACTGCTGGGAGCATCCCAAAATTTGGAGAGTGGAAGGCCAGTGATGGCGGTTCCCCTTATACCATGTATTTTGAAAATGCAAGGAAGCGGAGGACCAACAGCAGTGTCACACCTCCCCCTGGGGCATCTCCAGCTCGCATGGTCCCTGCCCCAGATGGCTCTAGAACTCCTCCACCAGCAACCGATGCCAAGCCTGTGAAGCCTCAGGACCGCGCCAACCGTTCAAGAAACCAAGTCAAAGTGAGTAAACTAGAGTCCCGTTTAGTAATTTTTTATACGGTTTCAGGAGGAGCCAAGACAGTGAGTTCAGTTCCTCACCTTTAGGACGAAGCCAGTGGATCTCTCTCACCCTAAGACATATTTTAGAAAAGAAAATATATTTCAATTTCCCAACCTCTCCATCGACCAATGCATATAGTTGTCTGAATAATCCATTATTGCATCCACACAAACTTGAACGAGCTCATGCTCATTGAGACACACAAAAAAATTTCATCGTTACACAGCAATTATTGACCAATTCTATTAGAAAAATCCAGCCATTCCGCCCAAAGATTTTTATGACTAGGTTTCAAGCACACAACATCCCAAATTTATTTGTGGCCAGTCCTCCTCCTTCTACACCAATGCCCAAAAATGTATCCAGTACATTTGTCTGAAGATAACCTGCATAGAAGTAGCAACTTTAGTCTTGTTAAAAAAAAATATATCATTTCTATTTAACCTTATTGCCCACCCAAATCATAGTGCACGTTTCAACCAAGATTTTATACTTGAAATTTTTATCTATTCCCTGTAACCAATCATCAAATATATGATGAACGCTATTGTTTGGGGTAGGATTAAAAGAAACTTGTATGACTCTCCAAATGAATCTAGCCAAATGACAGTCAAAGAAAAGATGTTGTATTGTCTCATCTAAGTTACAAAAATAACATTTTAAACTTCCTTTCCATTGTATTTTAGCTAAATTATCCTTGGTTAGAACTATAACTTTACTCAGGTACAACAAAAAAAAATTAATCTTCAAAGGTAACTTTAGTTTCCATATAATATGTTTTTGTGGTAACGCATTAGGGACAGAAAGCACTTGGTACATTGAGTGTACTATAAATTTCCCATTTTGTCGTAGCGACCAAACAAAAGTGTCTCCTTGATCATTTAGTTAAACCTGCATAATCCTCACCACAAGGTTTTCCGAAGCAAGCAAATTATTGGCTACTAATGATCTTCTAAATGACACATTTTGAGGCTTTGATCTAAATACAGACGCGACGATCGCACTCCTCCTTTTCCTAACTATATTATATAAACCAGGATACTGGTCTTTGAAAGCAAAGTTTCCAAACCAAACATCATTCCAGAATCATACTTGAGTACCATCTCCAATATTGAATTTGCCAAGACTAAAAAAGTTATTCTTGACTTTCATCCATCCAAACCAAAAGTGTGAATCTCCTGGCATATAAACAACTTGAGTAATAGTTCAATGTCTCAAATATTTTTTTAGGAGTGTCTGCCAAATCCTTTCTTTATTGATTAATTTAAAATCCATTTACTAAGAACACATATAAGTCAAGATTTTAAATACCCAAGCCTCCTTGATCCTTCGGCGTGCATAGAATCCCCCATTTTGTTAATATATATTTCTTTTTATGTCCCCACTTTTCCAAAAGAATCTTGATGTATAATAATCTAGATTCTTAAAGATTTCTCATGGAACTTAAAAAAAGACAGCATAAAACATACAGAGGCTGCTAAGAACCGAGTTAATGAGTGCTAGACGACCTTCAAAGAAAACGTCTTCCCTTAGCATCCATTTAGTCTTTTTTGAAACCTTTCCTCTACTTCCTTCCAAGCATTATTTCTTAGTTTGTGATATCTGAAAGGTAATGAAACTGTTTTTTTAGGAGTGTGGAATATCATGTAGCATACTTTCATCTAAAGAAAAAGGAATCCTCCTCGGGAGCACCAAAGAGACCTTTGTGATAATTTGTGATGTAACTCTTTAGATTATCATTATGTACAACTACTCCTTCATCTTGATCTAACTGACAAATTATCGTTTTATGATGTCTACCATTTGCAAGCATTTGAAATACTTATTATTCCCATTCCCTTTTACTAATCTAGTTGCTTTTGATCTTTGTACCCAATATAGTTCTTCCTCTCGCAGCAACTTGGTTAATTCATTGGTGAGACAAGACGTGTATTCCAATTCAGGACTAGATAGTACCATAAGCTCAAACTTTCTAACTAAATCATCAAGTTTATTGTAAAGAAAACTTTACATTTCCTAGACTCCCCAACTTGATTTCTCGCCCAACCTTTCAGAAAACGCCGTAAGGACCTAATCTTATTTTTCCATCTCTGCATAGGAGAGGAACCACGAATTTCTTTCCTCCACACTCTTGCCACCATATCATAGAAACCATCCTTAGGAAGCCAACCCAATTCAAATTTGAAATTTGAGTTATTACCTCTATGAGACGTGTTTCCGATATCTAACAAAAGAGGTGTGTGATAAACAATTTCTCTAGTGAGTGCTTCTACCGTAGAGAGAGGAAACTTTTGTTCCCATTCCGTACTAACAAAGATTCTATCCAATTTATCAAAAGTTGGGAAAGAAGAACTAGCCCAAGTATATGAAAACCACTATGTGAAGAATATCTTAGTTTTCAATTAGATCCATAACTTTGTAATTAATTTTTTTCTATTTCAGATAGTTATGTGCCCAAATATTTGACCAAAGTTTTGGTAAAAAAAAGGGTCAAGAAAAACATATTTTGCATCATTGTTACAAGGAAGGTAAGGGGTTTTAGATGTGGTGATCATGATTTTGAAACACCAACGAACAGCAAGTGTGTGAAAATAATCTTCCGGGAATGCATGACACTAATCCTGTATATATATATTACATTGGCACAATGAACAAGGAAACAACCCTTCTTATCCTCTAATTAACGCAAACAAGACTCACCTCGCTAGTCCACTATTTTTTGGTGAGGTGAATCCTCAGCAATGATGCAATTACTAAAACAGCCAATGTCTATGGCAAATAGGACTATGATTTCTGAAAATATGCATATCAAAAAACAATGGGGTAGTATTATTTAGTTCAAAATTTACATTCTTGATGCATTAAATGACACTCATTCTCTGTATATAAGTACAATTCTAGCAAAACTTATTGCAGGTAGAATAAAAGAAACAACGTCGTTTAATATCCTCCACAATGTGAATTGGAGCTTAACTTGTGTAGTATGCGTAGGCTGGACAAGGTGGCTCAGTGCCAACATGGGGCCAGTGGAATGAGAGCAACAACAGTGCAGGTGCTCAGCAATATACAATTGTCTTCGACCAGCTAAGAGAGGAAAGGAGGAGTACTCCTCCAACGCCTAGCATAGAGCAACTACAGCGCCCTACACCAAATCGAGCCACTCATCAAGATCTTTATGACCATGCACCCAAGGTGAAATTGCCTTTATGGTTTCTCATTCATTTTAGCACCCCTTTAGAATATTCAACAATAATTAATTCGTGCCTGTTCGATCTAATTTTTAGGTCACGATACATATTATTGAAAACTATTTTCCATTGCAGGGATTTAAATGCTGTGGATTGTTTCTTAACTAAGGGCTATTGGCTGCAACAACAGAAATGTGATGTTTAAATGGCAAAAATGAATCTCCATTCTCGGCATACTTCGAGATCTGACAAATATAATATGCTTTAGTAATGAACAGATGTTGTGATGGTACATTTGAATTTTGAAACTTGGATCCACCTGCACAGACATTTGAAGGTGGTGATAATGTATATGTCCACAAGTATAGGAGAAAGGAGATTTTTGTTTAACAATCTCCAGTTTGATTGATCTATTAGAAGGTTGCATTTGATGTAAATTTTTTATGATGTTCTACATATTTTTAGAAGGTTCTATATGTCCACATGTTGTTCTATATATTTTTCATGTTCTGCTTTCTCTATATATCCAATATACTATTGTATTATTTAAATATTTGTCAAATAAACGGAATTCTCACATTTCTATTACCTAGGTGAACCTCAATTCGACCCAAAGCACACCAAATCATAGCGTGGATCAGAGGGGACTCGATCCTCTCCCTCTGTTGCTTGTTACCACTAGTGCCTAACATTGATATCAAACCAGGCATTCTGCGACCATGGGTGACGACAACAACAAGGATTCATCCTCGACCTCCGCCTCCAGGGCTGAAGAAGAACATTGGCAAATGAGGGCGGCGCTTCTCCAGAAGATCGACATGCTGGCCTTCTTGGAGGAATGGCTCGACCGCATTGAGGCCAGCCAGAAGCAGATGATCTTGCAGTCGCAAGGTCCAGAACTTTTTCACCAACACAAGGAAGGTCCCATGGGCAACACCTGCTTCCACAAGCTGGATTTTCCGACCTTTGACGCCACCTCTGATCCCCTGCCCTTCATCAACCGCTCCGAGCAGTACTGCACTACGTCAAAAACCAACAAAGAAGACCCATGGATTAGTGACACGAAAATAAAACACGTCACTAATATAAGATTAGTGACAATTACGATTAAGACACGTCACTAATGTTACTGCCTAAGCACGGGAGTGGAACACATTAGTGACGATTCTCTTTGAGACACGTCACTAAAAATATATGATAAGTGATTAGTGACGGGTCTATTTAAGATACGTCACTAAAGACATTAGTGACATAAGTTTTTTATACACGTCACTAATGTGATCTGTTTAGATTTACGAAAAGACAGAACAAAAATTATGTAGACAACTTGGGCCTAGCCCACAACGGCCTTTCACCCTGGCCCAAAACAGGCCCCGCCGCCTCCCACCTCCGCCTCCTCTCCCGCAAGCGCCACCGCTCCTCACTCGCCCGAGCGCCACACCTCTCTCCGGCAAGCACCGCCCCCTCCTCCCTTGGCCGCACCGCGCCTCTCTGGAGAAAAGATTCAAACCCTAATCCCTTCGCTCCGGTGAGGGAGAGAGAGAGGAATCCATGGCATCAGCACTGGTGAGGAGGGCGAGAGGTTCAAGCCTTAGGGTTGGGCACTCCGGCGGCACTTCTTCCTCTCCTGGTCGATCCGCCGCCCCTCTCGCTCTCCATCTCTCGCTCGTTGCCTCCGCGCTCGCCGCCGGTTCCGAATCCTTCCCTGCACAGCCCGCCGTCTCCTCTCCTCCCGCGCGCAGCTTGGACAGGTCTCCCTGCCTCCCTTTGTCCCTGATATCCTCTCTGCCTCCTGTCTCACCATTCTCAGATCCGGAAGTGGAAGGCGACGATACGGGCGTTGTTTGTGGCGGCCCTGCACCCGGCTGCTCCCCTCCAGCTCTGTCGGCATCCGTGGCGTTGGTGGAGATCTACGAATACTCCGTCTTGTGTCCACCATCTTGACATCCCTTGCCTCTTCAGTTCACCCGACGCTGAGGCTCTCCACACAGGTCTGTCAGTCTGACTGTTTCATCTTCAGTTCACAAGTATATGTTTGTAATTGTTTCTTCATCTCATATCTCCTTCAGGTTTCCATATCTAACATATTTTTTTATTGAGAACTGTAATTCAATGGATGATGCTCCACTTCAATTAAATTTTTTGTTTGCTTGAGCAGGGATGCCTTTAGGAACGCTAATTAAGCAGAGTGGTAGGCTGGTAGGTTTAATTTCCCACTAGAGATGGAATGCCAATTAAGCACAGTGATAGGTTTTAATTCCCATTAGAAAAGCATCTTCTGAACTGAACTCAATTTCTTAAGCATATCTAAATGCAGAATGACATGATTTTTTTTCCATTAGTTTCCACTATAGCAGTAGCAGTACAATCAGTTCACATGAAAAGTATCTATGTCTGAATATTTGGTTGTATACAAGTGTGGATATGTTATTTTGAATGCCAAAAATACTAAACCATTTGCTGAATATCACTTCTATTATGACTGATAATGCAATTTCTGAGCATAAAAATGGTAAGCTTGAACAGTCCTGCGCATAAAAATTGTAAGCTATCTCTACATATGCATATAGTGCTGGGTGGTAATAAAGTTGAATCTGGGAATAAAAATGATAGTGTCCTGTACACCTTCACATAGGCATCTTAAAGGATTTCTGCTTCGCATAGGCATCTTAAAGGATTTCCGCTTGTTTCTTACAATAACACTATCCGTTGCTTGATTCTGAAAGAATATTTGATAATATTACTTAGCTATATTTCGCTTGATTCTGAAAGAATATTTAAGCTAGTGTTATGTGATACACTATGTATATTAAGCATTGCTATTCATCTAAGAGCACGCTTTTTGGAGATGTATATCACCTGAGCTCATTCCTGTATTTCTCAGGCAAACTAGAGAAGATTCATAAAGTAGAGATGGTGTCTAAGTTCATCTAATAGTACCCTTTTTGGAGATGTTGACATGGAACATTTCCGATAATTTACCTGTTTGCAAATAATATATACTATGACTAACACTCTAATTGCATTAACATAGGCAGTGTTTTGATTATTGTAGTCTGTCTTTAATACAAATGTGCTTTACTGCATATTTTTATCAGTAATTAATTATTGGTCCTTTATCTGTATAAGTTTAGATGTTAATAGACCTCAATTAGATTATTGTACCTTTTCTATGGATGATTGCTGTGATGATTCCTATCTGAAAGGGGTGACATTTTTTGCACCCCATCTAATTATACCAAATATTCATATGGTTTCTGAGAAAATTCAGGCATATCCTCAAAGAACCAAATCATGGGCTTATCCTTTCATATGTACAAATTTTTAGAAGACCTGCTGAACCATGATTTGCTTCTTTTTGCATCCGCTGGTCCAGATTTACTGTATTGAAGATAGACCAGTACTTTACTATCAATTTGTTTCTTCTTTAACATAATTCCTGAGTATATGCTTTTCTGAATGTAGAATCTGTGTACTGAAAATTCTCAAGGTCTGCCAAGTAAAAATAAGATAGCCAATAAATGCTGATATCTATCATGGTATGATTGAAGAATTAATTATGGAAGCAGAGAACTTTCACAAGGCAAGTATGTTGTATTTTAGTCCAGGATCTGTCTCTTAAGAGACCTTGGTTATTTGATAATTACTTGAGGGTTGATGGCCGGAGCAGGGCATGTCTATATAGGAGTAGTAGTATAGTCCAGTTGCATTGGGTGACAAGTTGCCAATTTACCAGATCCTACTTTGTGTTGCCATTTGTACCACTTTGGTACAATAGTTCTATATGTTTTTATGAACCAGATGTCCTTTTTATGTTTTGTAAGGATAAGGAAGTCCGAAACATCTCCTACATCTGAATAAAGATATAGCTAGTCTGAACAACTTTTGATGAATATGGACATTACTACAACTTTTCCTTTTGTACTAGTAACAGAGAATATTGTGATAGGTCTGCTCTATTGTTTTGTGGTTTCACCTTTAGCAGTGCAGCATGCTATTCATTTCATGTTGTGTTTCTCTTGCCAGGAAAAAAACTGGTGCAGGAAGATGTCAGGTCACGCCATTACAATTTGGCTATTGTGCTAGGCAAGGCCGCCACTGCAAGCTTAATAAAAGGGGTCATTCGGTATGGGAAGAACATGCTGCAACCTACCATCTCGATAGTAAGTATACTCAAGCACTCGAGCTCCTAGTTGATTTGGCAATAAGTGCCTATCTCTATGAAATTTCATGGTTACCGTGTGTATACTTTATTGTCCACATAATGATATGATAATATTTGGATACTATTGAATGGAATACAGGCATATGTTGCTATTAGTGGCTACAATTTTGCATTGTTTGGGGCTACTTCCTTTTTGGTTCATTCAACATGTCTCGACTGAGTGTTAGCATTTCATTCAGATTCATTTTGGAAATTTTGCTCGTATAGATGCCGATTGCTTCTTACTTTGTTATTCACTTGATTTGGCGTTAAAAGCAAGGACGCTTTACATGGGAGTCTGAAGAACTGCATATATGCAGGTCTATGTTGTTGGGGGTCAGGATAGGTGGCTCACAACCTTTCAGCACTATGGTCGTATCACAAGTGAAGATGTTGGCCTCATACCTCAATGCTTATTTTGCATACGTGTTTAACTGAACACTCAGTCTGAGTTCTGATTTCTAAACCTCTCTCTGGCTACTTGCCCTTTGTATGAATGT
This sequence comes from Digitaria exilis, assembly GCA_015342445.1. NCBI lineage: Eukaryota > Viridiplantae > Streptophyta > Magnoliopsida > Poales > Poaceae > Digitaria > Digitaria exilis. The sequence continues at coordinate 109,510 of JACEFO010000846.1, read as the reverse complement.
ATGAACAAGGGAACTGTGTGAACTGTGTATACGTGGAATTCCTTGCCCTTTGCATGTATGTAATGGACGAACAGACGAGCTGTGTATTTGTGACATTTCTTTCTCCTATATTTTTTTGTTTCTTTTTTTATCATTAGTGACGGGGATCGGGGAGACACGTCGCTGAGACGAGTCAACAGTGACGTGTTTTGGTGAAACACGTCACAACTCAGGTGATTAGTGACGTGTTTCTGGCGAAACACGTCACTGCTCAAGTGTAATCAGTGACGCATATCTAGCTATCCCTGTCTCTAAATTAGCCTAATTAGTGACCTGTGTAGATCAACACTTTCACTACATGTAGTATTTAGTGACGCGTCGTGACTAACAACCGTCACTAATATTAGTAATCAGTGACGCATGTTGAAATAGAATCGTCACTAATTAATTATTATTAGTGATGGAGGATTTCTTTCCGTCACTAATGTGATTCACATTAGTGACGAAAATTTTGTGACGCTAGGTCTTTCCGTCACTAATTAGTATCTAGATCCGTCACTAAATACCCTATTCTGACGTAGTGTTGTGGCAACCTTGAGGCTTGAGAATGTCATACATGTCCTCATAAACTATGAAGCAAAAATGAATTTCACTTGATCTTAGCATTGAAAGTTCGAGAAGACAATCGATACAAGACTAGGCCCCTGAAGATATTACACATTGGCCATTTAGTCATCTGGTATATTTGAATGAAACACACAACATGATATCATGATTTCTCATGATATATGCCATGTTATTTGATCAAACAAAAAACTTAAAATTGGAGAAAACAAAGATCCAAGATGATCTTATAGAGTCAAGCAGATAGATAGATATATAGACAAATAAAATATATAGGGATAGACATAGTAGATAGAAAGATAGATAACTTATAGATGAATAGACAGATAGATAGAGATAGACAAAAGTCAGATCGATAATGCTCCTGAAAGATGTTTATTTTTAACGCCTTTCACTTTTGTGCTAAGTTGCTTAATTATTTATCCATTTTTATTTATTTTTGTGGGCTTGGCTACTTTGCCGACTAGCTACATATTAAGATCTTTACTTATTTCATTCATAGCTATACACAAGGATCCTAAAATCAGTCTTCAAATACCACATTTAAAGAGACAAGAATCAAATAGGAAGGACATGTGACCATGTGGAAAGAATACCCATTCGCACGTATTTCATCCTGCCTAGGTTTATGTAAAATACTATCCTTGAGATATGAGAAACATTATGGGACACGATTAGGATATAAACAGTAAGACCATGCTTGTATAGCTTAGATCCAACTGCTCACGAATTTCTTAGAGTGCAAGAAGAACCAAATCCTTCGTCCTTGGGATATCAAAATCCATTATGTGCGAGAGGTGTGTGTTTCTATATATATTGAAACAGAAATACAGAAACCAGAATTCTCTCCATAACCCTCATCAAGATTCATATGGCGAGGTTTGCGCACTTGATTGTGATTTTATTCTTAGTTATTGCTTTCATCTCCTCTACCTTGCCAACCTGCCAAGCCGGGGGCTGTACGTAAACAAACCCTCCTGCTTTTGATATGAGCTTTTATTTTTGGCATGTTCAAATGAATTCAATCGTGTGGTGAATCACCATCTTGTTGATTTGTATTATGTATTGAATCTGTAGGCATCGGCTGCCCATCCCGACCGCCATCTACATCTATATGCTTCCCTTACCCATCACCATGCCGACATGAAAACTGCAACAAGTTCTGCGTAAACATGAACTTTCCTCCTGAAAGATCCGTCTGCATACGACGCGGACAAGAAACGGAGTGTTGCTGCATACAAAAATAAAAGGATGCAGTGTTGCCACTTGCCAGGGGCAGAATATATGCTGTACTCAGGGATCTGCCCCTGAATGTAATGCACCCATATGCTTTACACAATGTCAATAAGAAAAATATGCTTTGCTGGTGCTATAAGTGTGTATGTATTGAGCCCTGACAATTAGTTCACCCGAAAATTATAAGTTGCACACCACACACTGGCAATGATAGCAACCAATATATATTAGCTAGCACTCCTACTAATTGTGTGGTGTTTGTCTATAACCTTCACTAAGACGTCATTAGGTTTAGAAAAATCTAACGGCAAATGATGAAGAGACTATGGATTTTTTATAGTGGAAGCTTCATTGAATTCAAGACCGTTACCCCAAGTTGATACAAAGATCTTGAAACACTCGCGACCTCTGCACAGCCAAGATGTCATTAGGTTTAACTAAATCAAAAGATTCAGTACGATTCACCACTGACAACGGGTAGATGCCAACAAATTTCAGGTTCTTGCTCGAACTGCCTGTCTCATAAATGCCCCCACTGCCTTGGGCGTCCACAGTATTTGGCAAACATCAAAGTGTCAGGGATGTTACAGATTCCCCCACTAGGAGAATTAATGGGCTCATACCTTAGTGCCCTAAGGTTACTAGTGAGCCTTGAGTGTTGAAGGTTACATCTGTGTATAGGAGCCATATGTGTATATGGAAAGATGAATGAGAAGAAGGATGGGTGCCTCACATATTTGTCTCTTATATTTCCCTTGAGATGAACGTGTGTTTGAGAGAAGGGAACCAGGTCTATCTAGAAATTGGGACATCGGGTTGGAGATCCATAATCATTTCGTTTCTTAACAAGGGACAACCACATCACACCTTACTAAAATTTTCTTTTCACTATGTATCCTATCACTATCAGAAGGTGGGGCCTGCAACCAAAAAAAAAAGAAGAGGAATTACTGCAGTTCGGCAGGAAGCCGATGGCAGAACATGGAAGAAGAAAGCAGAACATGGAAGAAGAAAGCAGAAGACACATCACTGGCAAATTATTTCTTCATTCAAAAATCTAGTTCCACCACCCAACCCCTCATGTGTTTAACAATATAGTCTAGCCCCTCAAAAGGTTCTCTTGGCAGATATCAGGTCGCTTGGCAAACAAAGATGAAAAACAAACCACAGGCCAAAAATCCATTATATCCGGAATACCAACAGATGGCTAACATTAGGGGAAAAAAGAAATCACAAAGCCGCATACAAAGAAACGAGCATGCTGCGCAAAAAAACAACTATTTTACAGTCATTGACATATCACTCTTCTAAATCTAGAGAAAATCTCTCTTTTAATAATAGAAAGAATTTATCCTAAACTTGGAACATATTTCTCGTAACCCTGAGAGATTCTCCACAATAAAACATGTTCCAGCTTCATCACAGAATTGTTCTCTACAAAACAGTTGCCCAGATATAATTAAGCTGGAATTATCTTTCAGAGTTTTTATAATAAATATATTGATGCACTAGAAATTTAATTTGTGGTCATTTTAAAAATTGTCTTTGTAGTTTCTTTTGGCGGAAAGGGCGGTGAGAGGGCGATGAGAGGGCGGTGGTGACTGAGGATTGCCCCCGTTGGTATCCTGAGCTGGCGCTAGGCATCCATCCTCGCATTGGAGGAGGCTTCTCCTCGAGACAAAGAGAGTGAGGAGGATGGTTTCTCAAAACAAATAAAGAGAGTGAGGAGGATGAAGTACAAGAGTTATCGCCTGAGGAAGGGGGTCAGGACAAGATCAACGATGACAAAGACGTCGAGTGGACTTCACCAGAGGATCCTCGATGAGTTGCAACAGATCCTTTATTTAGGGAATATATCATTTGGGCTTACACCTGAAGGTTCTAAGACTCGTTTCTGAAAAAAACAGTGATGAATGCTCCTTGTCGCTGAGTAGACAATATCCTCGCCTTTCATGGTGTCGATGAAGAAAAAGGTAATGCAGTTAGTTTTTGTGTGGCCGAAATTGAGGCAACCACAATGATGCTTGAGGACCCAGTGATCAGTGTCGGAATTTTAGCACCGTCAACTCCTCCATCGATGGATCCACAAACGACTTTGGCAAGAAAGAATGTTTCAGCTCTGTTCGATGAATGGCGAATTGGCAAACTATGGTGCAGTCCATTGCCACTGCCGAGGGTGTCTCCCCCGATGATGCTTGGTGCTTGCACAGTTTTGGATCAACACGGATAATCTCGGCGGAGGTCGTGCGGATGCTGACGATCGCAAGAAGAAGATGGAGTTCGAATTTTGAATTTGGATCCGGATTCAACGATACAATTGAAGATGGGTAGGGTTAGACTACCATATGGACTGGAGCAGGCTAGACTCGATTCCATCCAAATGCTTTGGGCCACCTATTCGTCGCATAAAGGAAATCTATAAGATTGTTGTCGAAGTACGCATCCTTGAGAACCCTAGTTACTGTTGTTGGTGGCTGTCCTATGTACGTGGTTATTGTGCGCGAGGTGTGGTGATGGAGGGTCGTGGTGGGCAAGGTGCAGGGGGGCTTCGATGGCGGTAGCCATCATAGTTTTCTTGGTGCTTTCAGTGGAGGAAGTAACAACGGTGGTCAGAGCGGTTTTGGATAAGGAACTGATAGCACAGGTCAATTCTATGGTGCTGCGGTTGGCAGAGGAATTGGTGGTGGGAGTCAAGGTGGTTTTCGTAATGGAAGTGGTAGCGGTGATGGTCAGTTCCCTGGTGGCTACCAGGGAGACGGATTTGGCGGTGGTTGGGCCGGAGCACTGTTGGTGCTCCTTAGCGACACACTTTTAGTGTCATTTAGCTTGTGTTTTTGGATTAATTCATATACTAACCTGTCATTTGGCACGTGGATTATATCTGTTTTCGTATATGCACATATTTTGGAGGATTTTCGTTTATGCAGGTTTTTGAGCTATAAATGAACATTTTTGGATGAAGACCAAGATCATCACTGACCTCCATGGATGAGCAAGGGCAAAGGCTTGAAGAACACACTCAGGTGACTTTGGGATCAAGGCAAATCCAATGGACATTAGGAGAGTTATTTAAGAACCAATCTAATCCTGAATCAAACAACGTCAAAAGGATCACATATGTAAAGGATATAAATGAAAAAAGTTGCAAGGAGACTGCACGAAAAAGATGAGACCGAGTTGGGCCAAAAAGAGGGTAGCCTACGTTCTTTTTGCACCATCTCATCCTCCCCTTCGAACTAAGGCTTCCTCGGGGTATTTAGAGCTCCTGGCGTGAAGAAATACATATCTAATTTTGACTAGAGAGCCACCGAATTGAGGGTCACACACCGGAGGAAGTCGACGACCACAGCAAGTTCAAGGACAGCGAGGATTCATCCTTCACCGGAGGCTTCTTCACCATAAACCACGACGCCATGCCTCTCTTCAGGGGGTAAAGTCCTCATTTGTTCATGGGGTTGTAAGGAGATCTTAAGTTATAATTGTCGAACCTTGTTTTGGATCTTTATGCTATAATATTCTTGTGTTCTTGTTGCTCGATCACGGGTTACCCTCGTGTAGTGACAGTATGCGGGAGGGACAGGGTTGAGTTTGTAGCATATTACCTTGATAGATTAGATCGGTGCTTTATCTCGGTGGTTGCATCTTTAAGTGATCCTAAACCCTATGGACAAATATTTTCCATATCTTGTTCTCTCCATAACATTGATCTTTACATTGTTCTCTTTAACTTTGATTATATTAGAGTAGATTAAGTTCTTAATCATAATCACTTAAAAGAGTTTTCAATCGACATTATTAGTGCTTAGTTAAGCTTAGCGAATCCATTTGTTCCACGGATTGATAAAACCTTGGGAATACTCTAAGGGAAAAGCTACAACCAATTCGTGCACTTGCAGTTCGTAATTGACGCATCTAAGGAGCGTCAACAAGCACCACACGGCCAACATCTACCTTCAGAGGGGGCAACAATGTCCCCTTTAAGGGAGGATAGGTGTGGACCTCTTCCATGCCGCAGCGTAGTGGTGCCTTCGGCGATGCAGGTGGTTATGGTGGAAATCAGATCATGGGACAACCCAATGTTTTCCCTAATAACCAGTACGGAGAAGTTTCACAAGAGAGTTTGTCGATAAGTTTTAGTTAGTCTAGTGCAGGTTTTGCTTTGAGACATGGTGGCCAAAATCCTAGTCATGGTCATGGGGGGCTCAGCAGTATGGTAGAGTTAGAGAAAGTCGTGGATGGAGACATCATGGTGCCCGTGGTGGCCGTTTTTAGGAGTTTGGCGATGGTAGAGGTCACACTGGTCAACATTATCAATATCCAACACCAACGGCTATAACCAGGAATGTAATGGAAAGAGCTAAGGCACCCATGATTGCCGAAGTTTCTATGGTAGGGGGGCGCAAAGCCTCATGTCGAGCCTTATGTGGTCCCTTGAGCAGGAACTAAGACTGCGTTGACACACTATATACCAATGCAACAAACTAATGCAGTTTTTCTTAAGCTGGCAATGATTCATGACAATTCTTTGGAAGAAGGTCAGTGTAGCAAAGAGAAAGATCTGCTAGATGATGAGATGAACATTGCTCTTGATGAGGGTCCAGACAAGGAGAAGAACAGTGGTGCTAACAAAGGAAAAAAAAGGACAACGATAAACGGTGCTTTAGGTGCTCACTAAAGGCCATGTGAAGGAGGTGTGTAAGGCTGATCTTTTATGTACTATTTGTGAGAGGGATGACCATGTGTCAGCTAAATGTCCAATGAGGTGTGTAAGGCATATGCAGTGGGTTGTGCAGTGGACGACTTGGGCTTCTATCATATTCCACATGGTCCAATTAACATGTCCAAAAAGGATGGTTGTACAACTCTAAGCACGGTAAAAGGGGGGCACCTGAAGGGAGATGCACTAGTTGGCCAACTGAAATGCCTTGTTCCATCAAAATTTGAGTGGGATATTCAACTTCATGCACCAATTGGATTGCACCTTTCCCATCAAAGGTAGAGCTGAAACGTACAATTAAGTTTGGTGCTGCTGATCTTAAAGATGGTAGATCCTTGATTTTTTAGATATATGAAGAGGAGGAATATTTTGGGGAGGAGTTGCCATTCGTTTGGATGAGAGTGGTTAATTTACCATGGGTATTGCTACTTCTGAGGTGCTTTGGGCCATTAGCACGATGTTCGATGCTACTCAACAGGTAGATATGGTCACAACAAGGAGAAGTTATTTTGGTTTTTTGAAAGTGGTAGTGTTAAATAAGCATTGTTCTGACACAGATGGATGTGGTATTGGGTCAAGATTCTTTGAACTTCAGTTTGAAACTGAGCCTTTTGACAACACCAATGTGTGAACAACAAGCTATGAGGATTGATGGCAATGGAGATGACAATGCAAATCAGCAGAAAGGAAAAGGAAAAAGTGGAAGTAACAAAAAACATAAAAGTGATCAATTTCCAAATACAAACACCTCTAAATTTTAGCATGCTGAAACTGGTAAAGATAACTCTCAGTTCGAGATGAAAGAAGTGGGTTTTTTTATGATATTGAGGAGGATGACTTGTTAGATGAAGAGTGGGTGGTGAATGAGACTGAGAATGGGCAGGTGACGTTACAGGAACTTAGTAAGGTGGCCAACAATAAGATTGTTGCAGCCCACTTGCCTTGTGAAACAAAATGTTCTGGGTGTGGTTACGAGTGATAGTAACACACTAAACGTGGATGGAGCAGATGGGCAAGTAGTGCATGCAGCAGGAAACATGGTTCATGGTGAGGTGCGGGGTGATGAGGATTTTCAAGTGGACATGGAGCCAGCAAAGAATGAGGAGGTTCTTCCTTTTGCTAGTGGTGGCGGCAAGGATATTGCGGATGGTAACTTGGGACAGGATGGTCGAAAAGACAATGTGGTGGAGAACTCTGTATATCCTTATTTGGCTCGTGGTCCTCTCTTGGAGAAAGCAATAAATGAGTTTAAGAAGATAAAGGGTTCGATGAAGAAAAAGGGTACTGATGGGATTTCGTTGGAAAATACAACAAAGCCATTTAGTCTCACTAGAGACCTATCTACACCACTTAGGAGAAGCTTGCGTAGGGCAAGATCAGTTGATGAGGATTCTTTGGGTCAAGCATCACTACTGGTGGCCAAGAGGAACTTAGAAGCCTCTAAAGGTAATACTTATGAAAATTCTTTTCTCAATTTTTCTAGAGAGCATATAACAGACAATATTAAGAATATAGGTATCTCAATGGGCCGAGAGATAGAATATATTTAGTCGTCTGTTGTATCTCAAAATACCTACAGTAAAAATCAGTCAGGATAACCATGTAGACTTGGAGGATTTGGAATGTGATTTCAATCATTTGGCTCTGGGTCACTTTTGTGGGGACTTTACGGAAGAGATAATGGACAAAAACAATATGGATCCATATCTTAAGTTAGCTTTACTTAGACTTGGAGGATTTCGAATGTGATTTTGATCATTTGGCCATGGGTCGCCTCTGTGAGGACCTAATGGAAGAGCTAATGGATGAAAACAATATGGATCTAGATCTTAATTCAGTTTTACCTAATAAGAAAACCAAGAAAGAGGATAGTGTACATTCGCCTTGTAGGGTAAGAGCTTATAAAAAAACAATTTAAATGAGAGGTGTTTTTTGGAATAGCAGAGGTCTCAGAGACTTGGCTAAGCTCAACTTTATTCATGACACTTCCTTTGAAAAGGATCTAGATTTTATTGTCTTACTCAAAACACATAAAAGAAGTTTCTTGGATGAAAATATAAACAACTTATGTGGGGATAGAGTCATAGAGAGTTTTTTTGGCATTGTATCCCACCCAAAGGAAGATATGGTGGTATTTTACTAGGAGTCAACTTAGCTATTTTTGTTGTAGACAATATTTTGGTATGTGATTTCTTTGTCAAGTTTCACTTAAGTGATCAATGCGATGGATAGGTAACTCTTGTTGTACAATCTAGATGTCTTGGATAGGAAAGCGGAAACTACGTTGTTAACACCTCAAGAATTGGAATACAAATTTTGTCTATTATGAAGGGACCGTGACACCCTAATGGGGGGGGTAAATTTGGTGTTCTAAAAACTAAGGCTACATATACACATGAAAACCTATTTCAATTTCTATCTAAAAGTGCTCTAGGTTTCCTCTATGTGTTGCTATCTCTACCGCTACAAAGTTTTGCACCCTAGGTCCAATCCTATACTAGCATGGCAAGTCTAAGAAAGGTAAATGTAGAAATTTGTGCAAGTATGAAATGCAAAAGGTAAAAGAGTAGAGAAGTGCAAACTTCTGGCATGGTAATTTTCGCCGAGGTGTTGGAAAGCTCGCAAACTTTCCAATAGTCCTCGTTGTTGGAGCCCCACTCAAGGGAATGCCCACGCAAGGGCATAAACTCCTAGGTCGAGGAATTCTTTGGGTGGCTACATGACTTCCCCAGTGCAAGTGGATCTCCGCTCACCGTCCCTGGATGCTCCTCGTCGCCTTCACTTGGTAGAGCTTCGGTCAACTAGCCGAGGGCCTCTCCTCGCTCTCACAATCACCGGTGGTCACTCCACAAACGTGGTTGGAGGGTTTCTCAAGATTACAAGCCCCGGATTACAATGGTCGGTGCACGCAAGCACCGGATATAGCAAGATGTATGCAAATATCGCTAAACTCTATGCTAAACAATTAAGAGATGCGCTAATAGGCATAAACTAGCACTAATCACTTTGTTAATTGCCTTGATATTCTATTTAGCATGTGTAGAACACTTGCCAATAACTTCCCTGATCTCAAACACACTTCAAATGGCCGAGTGTTGGCACTTCTTAGCCTTCATGATGTAGTCGCGGTCGATGCGGTGGCGGGGCCAACAATTCTTCCCCAAGGAGCCGTTGAGACGATCAGCAAAGTCACCTTGGATCAAACCCCTGCGACAACCAATCCCACCACTGCTCCTTCAGATCAACCCACTACGGCGACCTCTGCGGCCGCAGCCAGCCATAGCACCTGAAGGGAGAAGGTGAAGAGGCGAGGGCCGGAGATGGCGAGATGGGAGAAAGAAGGAACATTTTTTCTGGCGAAGATAACGTGGGGAGATGGGCGGTTCCATGGGCCATACCGTGGTCTTAATTCTAAAACATCAATCTTTGTGTGATAAATTTGGAATCCTAAAACATCTGTCTTTGCCGGACGGAAGGAGTAATGGTGATGCAATAGTTTTTATAGTCAATTTAGAAATAATGCATTTTTAGTTTTATAACTTTGGAACAAAGCCACCAATCGAAGACATGATTGTTTCCTTGTTGGCCATGCCAGCCTCCCCCTACCACCTGCCTTTTTCTAACCTAGGCAGGTAGTATGCACTCCTGTCAACGCGACTAACCAGCTCCCTTGTCAGCTGTATCTAGCCGCCAATACAACTTGAGCGTAGACAATGGCCTTAGGACAAGAAATAGAAATGGAAGAGTTTATTTGGTAGGGTTCTAACAGCTGCCAAAATGGTTCTAATTGTAGCTCCTCCGAATGAAACTAGAATCCTTTCAAAAATGTTTAGCAGCATAGTATCTCATATTTCTTGCAACTGGATGGAATAGGCCAAATGTTCATCGTTTATTACACTAAGTTTGATCACTCGTCTTATTTAAAAAATATGTAAAAATATCCTAAGACTTGCTTAATTAATATAAGTTCTTTGATAATGACTTCAATTTGACGACGCTCATATAATTTTTTGTTAATAAGACGAGGAAGTAGTAACTACTCCCTCCGTTCCAAATTATTAGTCGTCCTGGATGTTTACTAGATTAATTGAATATGCTATGAATTTAGACAAGTGTATGTCTAGGTTCATAGAAGATGTCATGAACTTATTGGAACAAAGGGAGTATTTGAACAACGATTAATTGTGAGAAACTAAATGTTGTACCGTACTGGAGCATAATTAGCTGTTAGGACCTACATCTATAAAGTGATCTGCACGCGATGTATGTTGATGCAGATGCGCCATAAGTTTATAAGATGACCAGCACTTACTCAAGGAGATCGAGTTGGAGTTGGGATAGTCCAGCCTCATTCATCATCCCAAAATATAACTACCTTTAGACTTGTTTAAGTCAAATATTTGAAATTTTGACCATGAAAATAAAAAAAAACAACATAAAGGCTGACGACAAAAAATCAATGTTAACAGATTTGTCAGGAAACCAACTATTAGAGCATAGCATGTAACTTTTTCTTATAAAATAAATTGGCTTAGAGATATTGTTGATGAAAGATAAAAAATATTTTATTTAGGAAGAATCTAAATATACTATATTGAGAGTATGTACTTCTGCCTAAGGTCCTCTAGCCTAGTGGTTAAGGATTGATGGTATGGTCCCACCAACCCAGATTCAATTCCTCACGGAAGTGAATTTATGGGTTGGTTTTTTTAAAAAACAATCCCCTCATCAGCGTAGCCGGTGTTCGTGGGTTTTTCGAGACTCGGAGAAGGTCTTCCTGGTTAATGAAAAAAACTGGGGCTCTTATCCCTGCTGGGTCTATTTTTTTTTAGAGTATGTACTTCTGTATCTGGCTCAAGAGAAAAAACGTAGTATAAGAATAATGAGAAAAAATTTTGTATGAATGTGCCACCTAGTTTAGACCATGCTTGATTATAACCAACAAACCATCCCCCAGATGTCATTGCCGTCAGGCTTAGAATTTGAGCTCTTTTACAACGCACAATATCATCATATACTAGCGGTTAAAAAGGACTAGTATATAAAGATCCGACGGTCGAGATTAATTGTATACTATACAAAATGGTCCTAGTGATATAGTAGTACTTAAGGGTATTATAGTGGGCTAGTGTAATATATTAATGGCATTAGTGATATAGTAGTATTTAAGGGTAGTATAGTGGGTTAGTGTAATATATTAGGAAAGTAATTTAATGGCATTAGTGTAATATATTAAAAACAAAATAAAATTTCTATATTATGTTATTAATTAGTATTCTTTTATGTTTTCATTATTTTGAATTGATATGATTATTACATATTAGAGAGTGAGAACTGTTACCAATTAAAATTGTTAAAATAAATAGGTATGAGGTAAATTACTAAATTATTCTTAACCAATACTATATACTATTGGACACTAGTATTGTGCGCTATAAAATAGCTCTATCATTTTTCCACGGTAACAGCGCTTGAAAACGATGCCAAAAGAGAACGTACAGAAACGTTCTTTCCCCAAATCAGTTCCTAGCCGGTCGACCTCATCTGCCCGCCCCGGCCGGCCCGGCGCCACGCCATCCTCGTGGTGGAGCGCACATCATCAGACGTGCTGATGACGGGCTTGTTCGCGTCGATGGACGATAGTTATGAGAAAGAAAGGACTATGGCGCTGAGGCGGAAGAAATTAGGGTTAATTGGATTCGTGCCATTACAACTTTATGAGTTTGGAAAAATGCTATTACAATTCACCTATTCGTAACTATGTCATTACAATTCGGTGGATGTCTGAGCCATGTGGGGTCCGCTAGGCAAGAAGGGTAGAAAAGGAATACAAAAAGACAGTACGTGCACTTAGTCTGCCGGTGGGCCTGAGGATGTTACAAACGTATAAAATAGCACGGTTCAGACATCTACTGAATTGTAATGGCATGGTTACGAATAGGTGAATTGTAATGGTATTCTTTCGAACTCGTAAAGTTGCAATGGCATGGATCCAATTAACCCAAGAAGTTAGCGGCCACGGACTCCGTGAGCGACTGACCGCGCCGCCCTCCCTGCACGGCGCCGGAGGCCCACCTTGTTCCATGGAACTGTAGAAAGCAACTCTATTGACTCAGAAATCCAGCAAACTCTCTATTCTAGTCTCGAAGCAGAGAACGCAGAGCATGGGAAATGAATGAGACTCATGGTCACATCCCATTGACATTCCCCAAATTGAGCAGCGCTTACAAGTTACACGGCGGCGGCCGTGAGCCTCGTCAAGGTGTTTAAAACCGAAGCTGTAAAGTACGGAGCAAAACAGTCCCCGTTCTACCATAATAAATAGGGTTAATTGCGACTTTATGAGTTCAGAAGAATCCCATTACAATTCACCTATTCGTAACCATGCCATTACAATTCAGTAGATGTCTGAACCGTGCCATTTTATACGTTTGCAACATCCTCAGGCCCACCGGCAGACTAAGTGCACGTACTGTCTTTTCGTATTTCCTTTTCTACCCCTCTTGCCTAGCGGGCCCCACATGTCATATCCTTCTTCTTCACTGCTCTCCTCTCCGTACTCTGAAATCGAGCAGCATCTTCTTCTCCTGAAGGTGAGGAGAAGGTCACCCTGGTGGCCCTGGTCCCGTCATCACGGATGATACCAGCAGGTGGCAGCCAGAGGAATCCCTATCCCCTCCCCTCCTACGCCCAGATTGGTGCTGCCCCTCGCCGTACATGTGCTCCAGCCTGTCGTCGTCAGCTCGTCATCTTGCTAGCCCTGGGATTGTCGGCCTTGCTTTGGACCTGGAGGCGCGCCTCCACGTCCCCTGGCTCAGATGATGGACACGGAGGCGAGGACGACGGCGAAAGCCACGAGCCTGATGACCATGGCTGCCACTGAGCCAGATTTGCGCAGGCGACCAATCCACCACCACGTTGTGCGGCACCACCCAGTCCGCGTCCAGCCTCACGCGTACTGCCAGCGCCACGTGCTCCCGCCTCCCTCGCTGCACCTCCATGCTCTTCGTACAGTGCGCCGGGCACCCCCAGCCCGCCGCCCGTGGTGACGAAGGAAGGGAGGAGGAAGATGATGTGTAGGCCCCACATGTCATACATTGGAGGAAGGAGTGTAGCACTTGGAGAGAGAGCAGCAGACGAGGAAGAAAGGGGCAAAAGGGAAAATACGAAAAGACAGTATGAACATTTGTTTTGTCGGTGGGCCTCAGAACGTCAGAGACGTATAAAATGGGATGGCTCAGACATCCACCGAATTGTAATGACATAGTTACGAATAGGTGAATTGTAATAGCATTTTTCCAAACTCATAAAGTTGTAATGGCACGAATCCAATTAACCCTAATAAATAAGCCAAGGATGGAATAAGTCTTGCCAGGGGCTTCAAAAGACCTGAATAGTGAACATCAGTCCTTCCCCTGAAACACTAACCCATACCGACGTGAATTTCTACCGACATGCAAGCCGGCCTCACGAGCATGAGCATTAAGGTATATTTGCGTAGAGCTCCGAGGGGATGCTCGAGTTTGAATTTAAATTTGGCGCAAGGGATTACAAAACCCAGGGGCTTCAAAAGCATCATTTTCCACGGGTTGGTAGGCTAGGTAATAATTGTAAAATGTCACAATGAAGTATAATTTCAAAAAATACCAACCACCGATCATAATTCGGGAGCACTTCCAATATGCGGTTTTCCAAGCTATGCAGGATGCCTATTCTCTTTATATAGCACTCATCCAAACATCGATCTTTGCATATTGCACAACAGCTGGACAGGCATTACAAAATGACATCCATGTAACATCATGAAATAGCACGGAATACCAGATAGTCTCAGTTGCTTTTCCACTTTTCCCCTTCATTCGACCTCATCCAAAGTTATATGGAACAAAACTGCGCAGGATTACAGGAACATTTAGCAGCGACTACAACAGTATCAACACGCTGCTTTGAAAACCACGCAGGCAACCTATGTTGTACAATTCTCTTTGTACCAAAAAACCTATGGTGGATAGTAGAGGGGGAAGGTGTCGACGGACAACAGTCCACTGGTTGAACTGGGCTACAACAAAATTCCCATATGTTCTATTGACTGCTGATGCGTAGTTACATATAACCACACATACAGTGTCTTGATACAACCCCGCCATTTTTCTGCAATTTAAGCGGGCTCTTGGTTTTCGCCCACCAGCTGGTTCCTTAGCTGCAACGAAGGAATGTCAGTTCGAATTCAGACAATAATCAGTAAATAAACAAGTACTATACGTTAAGTTGGTATGTCTGTATACCATCTGGAAGACCTCTCCTACACTAACCATGGCAGTTATATGGTCATTCCAGCCCAAACCTATATGATCTGTATTTACTATTTTGTCAGGAACTAGCCCTATGGACAAGGCATTCAGAGATCCACAATTGCTATGTCCCACAATTCGGTTTTCCTCGGTGTTAGTGTGTTACGCAAACTCGAGTTCCAACAACACCCATACCCAGGTGGCCTGGTCCATGTAAACACTCTGATCAAGCCTCTACATATTACTATGTAGACAGGTCAAACCTCTTGCTAGTTCATGTCCTAATCTGTAGTAGCTGTGTACCCAGAGATTTCTTTTTTTTAACAGAATCATGGCATTCATTCACTGTGCTGCCTCTTACAAATTGTTACAGATTTGCCAGACACATAGAAAAACAAGTCATACTACAATTTGTAATACAAGTAGGATTGGGCAAAGGACCGAACCAATCAATTTTTTATATTTTTCAGTTTTTAGTGGGCGGTTAGGTTTTTGTTTCGCTATTGTTCAGTGTTTTGCTGTTTAACCGGATTAGATCTCACAAAAACCAAATGTGCCGAAGAACCGAACAAGACAACTGAAAGCAAGGAACCTAACTCCTCCCTACTGCTTCACTCTCACAGCCAGGGTTTTTTTTACCGGTCCGGTAAAGGCTACCGCCGACCAGCGGTAGCGGCTAACCGGACCGGTTTGATCAGGAACCGGTAGAAACTGAACAAATTCAATTTTCAAATTCAAATTGCTAGTGCTATCGGTTTGAAACGGTTAGCCGAGCGGTTTGGGCAGTAAGTCGATCCGTGGGCGGTTAGCCGGGCAGTAAGCTGGGAGGTTTGAAAAAAATGACCACAAATGCATGCATACAATATCCATACATAGAATTGTGCATTTGCCTTGTATTTGCCGAGAAAAATACCAAATGAGCAAATATTTGTATATTTGCCTTATACAAATGCATACAAATGACTACTTTTTTCTTTTTCTTTTTTTTACTTAACTTGTATTTGCCGTAAAAATACCAAATGAGCAAATATTTGAAAATTTTTTAAACCAATAGATTACACGCACCTTAAAGTATTTTTAGGAATTTTTACCACTTTTTTCTATTCTTTTAATTCAAATTTCAAAATTTTAAATTTGGCTGGTTTGAAACCGACTGGAACCGATACCGGTCCAGTCCGGTTTGAGCGGTTCGCGCGGGAACCGGACCGGTAGCGGTCGGGATAAAAAAACCCTGCTCACAGCTCCCAGAAGCAATGTGCCTTGGAGATGGATCCAATGACACTTAAACTCGATCCCAGAGGGTCTTTAAAGGAAAAGGGACTGATCTCTTCACGCCTCTTTTCTTTCCTCCGCCTGGAGTCTCTCTTTCTCCAGTGGACAATGTCTCCTCTAGCTGCAGTCTCTCTTTCTCCAGTGGTTGTCAAGGGCATGGCCCATTGAGGCGACTCGCCGACTCGTCACGGGCGGTAGAAGGGACAGAGTTTGTGGAAGGATTACGACGAAGATTATATTCAAAGGTAGTGGCCGAACATGGCCCTGGACCTCGTCGGCGTGGCAGAGCAATGGTGATAGCTCATGACGCACTGGCAAGGCAGGACGAGAGACACGATTGAGATACAATCCAAAAGCTGCTAAACTAATCCCTAGGTCTCGGCTTATATGTTGCCGGCCTAGGCACAAGCCAACTAAAAGTAGGAAACTAATCAATCTTAACAAATTATATTTTCTTTATTGTGTTGCAGATGGGATCTCCTAGACAGGAGGCTTCTTCCTGCGCCTAGAATATTGGACATGAAATCCCCCCGGAACAATAAGCACGTCCTCGAGCTCGAAAGAACGAAACTCATCCTATCGCACCCAAGAAACATCGGAAGGAGGCAAACCAGTCCAGCGAACAAGCAATTCATGCAGGCCACGAGCGAGGCGACTTTGGTGAGTGCGGAATGTCGTCTCCACGACATCGTCCAGGGCCTGAGCACTTGATGATAGCTTGAGTGCATGTCCAGTTTGGTTTAAAATTTGGCGCCGCAAAGCTCGTCAAAGAGTTCCTCCACCACAGGGATGAGAAACTTATCTTTAATTGTCTTGTCGTTCAAGGTGCGATAGTCCACACATCAACGCCACGAACCATCGCTTCTTGATCAGCAAAGCTGGTGAAGAGAACGCAGACAAGCTGGAGCAAATAATGCCATGGAGTAGCATGTCGTCGCATTGACGCTCCAGTTCATCTTTCTAGAACAGCGGTAGGGACGCATTGTCGCATGTCGTCGCATTGACGCTCCACGAACCATCACGCTTCTTGCGTAGCGGTAGGGACGCACCGCAACGGCCGTGGTCCCATGCTGGAGGCAGATGAGATGGCCTAAGTGACATTGCGGTGGTAGGCTTTGGGGCTCCTGGAACAACCCTACGAACTCAGCCAGTAGCTCTTCCATTAGGACACCAGGACAGCCAGCCAGGGAGGCCACGGTCGCTCGGGGACTGGTGTCGACACCGGTCCACAGGACGCGTTTGCCGCCCCGAACGAAACACAACATCTATTTGACTAAGTCCCACAGCGCCGGTTTAAAAGGTTACGAGCCATCGAACGTAGAGGAGGATGTAACGGTCGATGTCGCATTGACGCGTTGGGTGGGGCACTTGCCTAGTGATGATATCCAGTCCCCATTGGTGACGGTGACAGAGAGTCCGAAGCAACGCATCATAGGATCACCAACGCGGTGCATCATGGACTCGTCGATGGAACTATGCGTGGAGCCCAAGTCTTGCAGCGCCACCAATAATTCAGAGCCCACCCGAACCTGGACATTGATGGTGCTAATCCCTGACGCTCGAACCCCAATTAAGGCATGGAGAGAGATGCCTGGTTCTTCCAGGGACATGGCCGCCAAGTTTGGCAAATCCACGTCGTCGTCTGGTTCGCCCACCTCGAAGACGAACAGACGTTTGCAGCGGTGGTTGTTGGCGTACTTCTTGTCACAGTAGATGCAAAGACTGTCAGCACGTCTGTAGGCGATTTCAGCCAGTGATAGCCGGCAACGAGCGACATGTGCTGGTAGAGTAGTCTTCCCGGCGGTGCTATGGATTCCGACATTGGAAGAGGTTTTGGCCACCAGGCCTGAAGCCCAGCGGGAACGCGTCGCGCATGGCGTGGCGGGTGACACGACGTACAACCGTGAGGCCGGCGCAGGGCTACGTCCATTTTTCAGCAGATCGACGAGGCCGGTGATGATGAGTTGCACTTGCTGGCTCTTAGATAGCTCCATGTCCCGCTAGAGGGTCAGGAACTTGTCGGTGTAGGCTTCCACCGTGCCCGTTCGCTGCACAGACACGATCTCACCTAAGGGAGAGTCGATCATCGAGGGTCCAAAGTGCTTGTGGATGAGATTGGTGAAGCTCCGCCAGGAGGGCTCGCCAGAGTTCATCTCGAGGCGGTAGTACCACAGCTACGCTGGACCCGTGAGGTGCAGGGAGGCCCACCAGACCTTGCGGATGTTCAGCGTTCCCTTGCCGCAGAAAATAAGTTGAGCATCTATTAAGCCATGGGAAGGGATCTACGTGGTCGTTGAACAATGGAAGCCCTAGCTTGCCGCAGGGAAAAGGGTGTTGATTGCCGAAGTACTTGTGATTGCAGTCATCACGGTGTTTGCACCGAGTCGGGGTCCCAAGCCAAACAGAGTGCAACTATCGCTGCCGGCTTTGGAGTCCTCGAGTAGCGGATCGAAATCCGATTGTCACTTGTCGTCGCAACGATCTTCCTCCAAGTGGGAAACGGCGAGGGTCAAGGCGCGAATGTCATAGGCTTGCCCGAACACTTAAGCCTGCAGGGTGGCGAACTGGCTGGTGGGGTTGCTGACTTAGCCAACGAGATCGACCAGCGTGTTGCCAATGACGTCGATCGATGCCTGGAGGTCAACAGAGACCGTGTCGTCACCAATGGACATAGAACCAGAGCAGACTGATACCAATGTCACGAGCAGTAGGTGGAACAGAGTTTATGGAAGGATTACAACAAAGATTATATTCAAAGGTAGTGGCCGGACGTGGCCCTGGACCTCGTCCGCGCAGCGGAGCAATGGTGATAGCTCACGAGACGCCGGCAAGGCAAGACACGAGAGGCCCAATTGAGATACAATCCAAAAGCTAATAAACTAATCCCTGGGTCTTAGCATATATGTTGCCAACCCAGGCACAAGCTAACTGAAATTAGGAAACTAATCAATCTTAACAAATCCTAACAAATTTTATTTCCTTTCTTAAGTTGTCGATGGGATCTCTTGGAGATTAGGCTCCTTCCTGCGCATAGAATATTGGAGGCCCCACATGACACGACTTGCGTGGATGTGGATCTTTACCTTGGCAAGGGCCTATGGACGCAGCAGCCAACGGGCAATGTCATGGGATGACATGCTGATAGCTCCCTGGCGAGGGGCAAATCAGATGGCGCGCCCACTCCCAGGTCTGGTGGCCTCCGCGCTGCCCTGAATTGGTTGGTGCCCCCAGCTACTTCCTCTCCTTTTTTATTTGATGTGGTTGTGTGCTCGATTCAATTGTGGACGGGCTCAATTCCGTAGCACCGGTGCTCGATTCGATGGCAGACGAGCTCGGTTCGGCGACATAGGGTTTCGGTTCAATGGTGGATGGCAGGGATGCAGGCGGGGCAGGTTTTTAAACGAGCCCGCAAACCTGCCCCGCAAAATCAGCCTTTGTGGCATGTGCGGCCCAGCTGCAAGTTTTTTGTGGATATATGGACAAAAGCCCACAAGGCCCAGTGGGAAGAAGCATGAACCCTCAAAACCCGCACGCACCCGCTAAAACACATGGCACTTCCTTTTACTGGCATGTCCTCCGTCTCACGAAACCTAGCAGTGGCGGCTGCCGCCACCGCCGAATTCGAAGCCCGGCCGCCGCCACCGCCGTCCAAGCCAGGCCACTGTCGACGTACAAGTCCGGCCGCCGCCTTCGACGTTCAAGCCCGGCCGCAGCTGTCGTCGTCCGCTTCCGCTGTGTCGGCGCTCCCTCCCTCATCACTGGTCCGCTCTAAATCAAGGTAGACAAATCACCCATGGTGGCTGTGGGCTGGGTGTTCTTGTAGTTGGACTTCGTTGACCTCCTCAGCTGCTCCCTCGTCTGCAAGTGCTCAGGAGATGCGTGTGCTCTGTTTATGTTGATGTGTGAAATTGCAGGGGTGCTTGCGAGTTCATCAGCCAGTCGTGGCCTCATAGCTCATCAGTCGAGTTGCTTCTGGTTTTGTTCAAGATAGCTTAATTGGTTTTGTTCATCAGCCAGTCGTGGCCTCATAGCTCATCAACTCGGTTGTAATAGTGAGGAATCAATTTCACCCTTCTAATACAGTTTGATTTTATCCTACTTGGTTTACCATGAAGGTGTAGTTTGATTTGGATTGGCAGCAGCAAACTAGTGACAGCATTTCTCTCAGTTCAGTGCACAGTTCATGATACAACATAGTCCGTCAGGCGTCAGCTGTTGCTAGCATGCTACGGAGGTCCATCTGATTGCCATAAGCTGGCGTTTCTGATTCCTCTGTAGTGCTTCAACTCCTAGTTATTTTGCTACATGGTTAGCAGCTCTGCTCCATAGCAGCCAGGAATTTGACAGTTGAGCGACGTTGGTTTCTTGTGAATTTGCAGTCAGCAGTTTGATCAGATTTTGCCCCAAAAAATTCCCTCGGGTCAGTGCAGCATCACTGCATCAGGCCACATATAGCAGGGGTTGAGACGGAGGAGTAGGATGTCCTCGTCAGGCCACCGGAACAGACAGAGGCAAGAGCAGCGCGCCGAGCGACCGGTGCAGGGGCCGCAAGCGCCTGGGCTGATTCAGCGCCGCCGCCAGACCGCCGGCGGAGCACGCAACTACAGGAGAAGCAACAGGGGCACGCGCGGGAACCCTGGCAGGGGCGTTTGGATGGACAACCGCCGGGGCAGGGGACCACCACGAGGACGCCGCGGCGGCACGACGTAAGGCTGGGTAGCGGCCAAAGCCGAGCAGTCAGCGAGTACGGCAGGACAGGGAAGAAGCTTTGCGGCCTTTACGGGTTTCTGTTCCTCGTCCACCAAGACCACAAAGTTTGTGGCAGCAGGTTAGTTGTTTTAGTGGACAGCCGCAAACCCGCTGGATACTTTTGTGGCAAGCTTGGTGGGTTTGTGGCTGGCCACAACCCGCCCCGCCTGCAAGCCTAGTGGATGGGCTCGATTTAATGGTTAGTGGCACCGGTGCTCAATTTGATGAATGATGAGCTTGGTTCAGCAGCGAGATAGCCATCGTACCTTCCTATCATTCTTCTTTTTTGTTTTTCTCTTCCACTTTGGGTGAATCAGTGCGAGCACGGGACCGAAAGTGTAGACCACCGACTAGGGAGACCCATGATATAAGGGGCTTGGGCGAAGTAGAAGCTTCCCTTCGTTGGAGTTGCTCTTACTCCCTCACTTGCATGCGGCATGAGACTCTTCTGTGTACCTCTGAGATACAAAGTGATAGGATGGAAATGGTGCGGTAGGGATAAAATCAAGTGAGACTTTTTCTCTCTAAAAAAACAAAATCAAGTGAGACTAGTCCAAGATCTACTAGGGGTGGCTTTGGTTGGGTGATTTTGACCGAAGATTTTCATTAGAATTTGTTTGTTCTCATTTTGTATGGAAGATATGATGTTTTCTTGATTTTCAAATATCAAAAACGAAATTCCAACTCACCAAAAAAATTGAAACGATTAAAGCAAACAAACTGAATGCCCAGCCCTAACAATGAACTAGCTTGTAGAATAGGAACTTACAGCGTTTACAAACTTCAGATGCTTCTGGACTTCACTGGTCTTCAACTCCTACACCGGAATAAAAAATTCAGAAAACAAATAGCATTGATGAACAATGTTAGCCAGTAACAATAGACCAAGAGAGAACTAGCCAATGAGATAAGATACTAATAGGATTCTGAGATGCCTATCAGAATCAGACAACTACAACCACGAGGGCACACTATTCACAATTTTCACAAATTAATCGTTTATGATGGCAAATTAAAAAAGATCGCAATGTGTTGGTTGAGCAGAATCCTCACTACAGATATACTTCACAAAGAAGTATTCTTATTGAGTTCAATGCACCAACAACCAATTCAACCCAAAAGCTTAAGCTGATAGGGAAACACGAGCAATTCCCTTATACTCCAACACTCCCCCTCACGTGTAGGCTCTCTTAGGCCTCAAACGTGGAACTTAGGAGTCAGCTGTAATTATATTATTTAATCGTGCCCACCAGGATTCGAACTTCAAACCTCTAGCCCTCATACCATATTGAGTTGCATGCACCAACTAATTCAACCCAAAAACTTATGATAGGGAAAGGTGGACAATTCACTTATACTACAACAATTCTAATGACAAAGATGCATAGATTGTATGTATCCATGGTTAAACGCGTATTAAGTGGCAACAAAATAAGTTCCAGCTGTAGTTTCTTTTGCACTATGACATTTCAGAAACGGAGTACCCTTTTAATGTTAACAGTTACACATGCATAGAAGTAACATATATGAGTTGAACAGTATGCAATATCATACATCACATAGCAATGTACAGGTTCATATCAGTGATTCAAATCTTCATGCATTTTATCATTTTCTTTGCGGAACTCTATAATTGATCTAATTGGCAGGCCTTCAGAGGATAACACAAATCAGAAAAAAAAATATCTTGGGTTAAACAGTGACGTAGTAACAATTTGAGCACTAAAGATAATGTGGCCTAAAAGATTTATTGGTTTACCCATATAGTCCTTCAAACTTGAATGCTTAGATATAAGACAAACTAATTGAAACTTAAAAACCGTCATAAAAGCATTATGGCATCAGAAGGTGCAATAATTGTATTAGATCATCTAGTACAGGGTTCAAATTAGGTTACATTACAACCCTCCCAATGCAATTTCTTAACTGAGGCAAGATGCTTTACACTCTTTTAGCAATTACTATAACCAAACAAGCACAAAATTACCTGTGGAACAGCACAATCAGCACGTGCTGGATCCCAAGGAAGACAACAAAAACATTCCCAAACATCTGTCTGGATAACATTTAGGGGTGCCCTGCGGGATATTCCACAACACAAAAAAAATTACAGTGTATACCTTTATAAATGCATATGAACAGAACAAGAGGAAGGTAAAACTTATGTTGGCATAAAACTTCCATTTTAGGTGTATTCGAGAAAAAAAAAATCCATATTTTTCAGTCAACAACAATAGGGATGAAAGTGGTATGGATATTTCCCGTCCGACCGACCGACCGAAGGCTCTCAGGCCTTAAATGGTACAGACCGTATCCGGATCCAGAAAATCAATATCCGACCGTATCCGTATCCGCGTGACAAAAGTTGAATGTCTATTGCAGATATGTAACGTATATCAATATCCGATACATATCCGACATATTTTGTGCTGTCCGTATCCGAATCCGATCCGGCAAAAAAAATAAATATCTGTATTCGTATTCGGGCATATCCGTCCGTATCCGATCCGATTTAATCCCTAAACAACAACAAAGCTTTAGGTCCTGCTTGGTTTGGTTCCAAAGTGGCAAAGTGTGCCAAGCCTGAATCAGGGTAGACCATATAAAACTTTGGCATCAGTTTAGTTGGAAGCCAATACTCCATAGACTTTGGCACAGCCACACACTAGAATCAAACCAATCAGGCCCTCGGTTCCAAGCAGGGGGGGGGGGGGGGCAAGGTAAACATTTAATTCTCCAGTTACATCAATAGCTTCACAACCAAAACAATCAAGGGAAAACAACAGTTCAAAGCACTACCCAATTTATAATTGCCTTTACTCTAAAAAATATATAATTGCCACAAAAAATGTTTCATGTTAAGCTTGACCAACTAATCATGGTTTGGTCAGTTTCTGCCAAGTCCCAGATGGGAACCGGTACTAGTTAATGATGATGAAGGAAAAGTTTATACTACCAATATTCATTGAGAACCATAACAATGAAATTACTGACCAATTTTACTCGGGGAACAGAAGTGATGCTGAAATTGTAATTTTAAATTAAAATTAGATCAGATTCTAAGTTTTCAAACAACAATGAAGGACAAAAGAGATACTAAAAGACAAATATGAATCTTCAAAGTTACAAACAACAGAAATTTTCTTTACCTTCTCCATTTGCCACAGACAACTTGCTTGTCAGAGTCTCCTAGGTTCAAGGTCTCCCGACATTGTACCCAATTACCAATGAAAGGTTGACTTTGATTACTCATTTTGGACAACTGTGCACAAAAAACAAGCTTCAGAAACTTTGTACAGGGAACACTATTAATTCAAAGGTAGCAGCTTACATTAAAATTAGTTAGTTCAGCAGGGTCAAATTCAGAGGGCTCCTCAAAATAGCCATCACTGCTGCATAAATAGATGAAAAAAAATATAGACATGATTATTGCAAATTTAAAAATTCCTGGGACAACGACTGTATGATAACAAAGTAACATATAATATATACAAATTTCAGGTCCCTTTTCTAGGGCATAATTCAGTTTTTGAGAAAATCCAGTAAGTTAGGCGTGTATTGAGATACCGAGGCAGCAGTGACGAGAATTAAAGTCACCATGCATGTATGGCTGGGGCATCTGGTAATTATTAATTAAAGTGGTTTCCTTTCCGAGGGCTTCGAGGGTAGGTGTGTGGCAGAGGGGCTGCATGCAGCCATGCACAAGGCCGTTTGCATGTACGCATGCAGATTTTTTTCAACTTGGCATGGAAGGCAAAGCAGGCTACCGCTGCTGCATTAATCTCACACGTGTTCTTTGACCACATCTTGGTGTGTGAGATTTCCTCCCTGGCATCTTACAAAAGGCTCTCTAGGGAGTAATACAATTTATACATGACATGGACAGGCCCCACCCATGCAATTAGCACCCTAGACCACTGCTGCAAACAGTACCACGCAGTTATTGTTCTATGGACTTTACATGTTAAATGATTTGACTGGTCAGTAATGATAAGACATCAAATACTGGCTACTAGTCAGAAATAGCACATACTTTGTAAATGTAGAAAGGCACACAAGGGATGGAAAAAAAGAGAAAGCAGGTAAAGGTCCAGTAATAATTCACTCATTGTATCTTCTTAATTGGAAAGTAAGATTGTTCCTTTCAAGAGAATGGTCAAGTAGCTATCACTAGCGAAAGGGCCTCTAGCCAAATGTTTACACTTTACAGCACCTGAGTAGCATCTAGCAAGCCAGGATTCGACTATCCATGGTAGAGAATTAATAAGTCTCGATTAGAAAAAAAAGTCACTCCCTGGCTATTCCATGTTATACGTGTAACCACTATGGCTGCCTTCAGGCGATGCTCGTGGCCCACATGTCCTGGGAACCTGTGGTGCATATGGACAGCCGAACTTCAGGGGCTTTTTGACAACAGGGCCAGGAAGAGCTTCTTCATTGTGGAAAGCCATGGGAGCAGCCTTTCCCCCACCAGTGGAGTTTTTTAGAATAGATAAATACAATGATTTCTTTCTCAACAAAAATTACGCTTCCTTTTTTTACTGTTGTGATCTAATGTCTTGCTCACGAAAATCATTTTGAAATTTTTAGATATGATTTTGTTTGATATGCTCTTCCTTTCCTTTAGATGGGATACTTGCATAGTTAAATGAGATGTACGTTATAGTTTAATATTTGAATTATCCTTATTCCCAAATCATTGTATTTATCTTTTTTGTTGAGAAAGAAATCATAGTTAAATGGTCTGGTTATTGAAGCTCAACTCCAGCAGTAGCCTCTAAATCTCACTCCCCCCTCTTTAATCTAATGTGTGTGACCCATTTGTCAGTGGATAGAGGACCCCACAGAGACACCCATTTTTAATCTAATGCCTTGAGTAAGTAAGCACACCTGGAAGTTGGACCAAACCATTCTGGCACTGCTGCTTGAAAATCTTTACCAATTCGAACCCCGGTAACATATTGTTCAGCATCCTTCAGCATGTACTCTATATGACTCATTCCATGCGGCCTTTCATTAGTATTCCTGGAAGGCTTGACCTTGCCCTCGGATAGTTTGCCATAAAGACTTTTAGGTTTCTTACATAAGCACGGTGCACAATACCATTCATCACTTGGTAGTTCTTTAACACAAGGGATGCAACAAGATATATGAAATGCTGCTTCACAAGAGTCACATATTAGCATCTTTAATGAATGCTCCAAGCAGCCACAAGTATTGCATGCCAACAATGGGTTGGCATCATTGTCAGTGAATGCATCTTTAGTTCTTGCTCTTGATTCAGTTATAAGTCCATCTTTTTTCAGTATGGCGATGCAAAGATCTCTTGGTGACATATGCTCAGTAATTGGTTCTGTAGGACTGACGTTTGATGACGAACATTCAGCAGCATCTTTTTTGTCTAGAATCATGGAAACTGGTGACATACTTGAAACCAAACATTTAACATCCGCACCAGAATATGGCTCCAATGAAACCCTGGCAACCTCTTCACAATCTAGGAAAGGAACTGTCCTGCTGACTGTTGAATTGAAAGCCTTGGCTTCTAAGGAGTCAGCAGGTAGCACCAATGACAAGTGGTCATCAGAAGTTGCGCAGCTTTGAGACATCGTTTCTTTAGCCTCTTCATATGTTGCAAGAGAATTTAAATCTTTATCCATCTTTCTCCTTTTATAAACATTGCCATCCTTTTTCTGTGCGGATAGAGAGCACATTGTGTTGGCAGTCGGTAAATCAAGACAGCTTGTAGGCGAAGGGACTGTTTCTGTCAAGGTTGATTTGTTCTCTCCATTTTCATGTGAAGATAGTTCCCTGTAGCTATTTGAAGAGCATTCACTCCATTTTGGAGTCATCTGTTACAGCACATGTGACCATGCAACTATAAGAAAGTAATTCATACTAAAGAAACTGTCCACCACGACGTATAAGATCATACCTATCAGTTGCAGTGTATTGCTTAACGAGCTTCAAACATAATCAATAATCCAATTCCTACGAATGAACAAGTTCCTGGATGATGGATGATAAATTAGAAATAATTAAGAAAAACTTGTTTATACGGTCTGCGAAAAAAATCAGAATACCAATATCAGTAAAAGGCATGCCAAAGCATCACTGTCACACAACCTATTTCTTCTCAGTTTTCACAATTATATACCTATTTTTTGAAATAGTACAAGTTAAGAGATTTGCTGAAAATTAAAAAGATCCCATTTATATAATAACAAAAACTATAAACTATAAAATGACGCCCAAGAAGCTAGGTTACATAATAAACAGACTATTGTGGGGGTGGGGGTGGGAGGCTCACAAGCCTAGTGTGTACTTTAATTCTCCCTTGTTAATAAAATAACTTGCAGCTATCATGTACAAGTACAATCAAGGTAAAAAGAATGAATAAAGACATTCATCCCTGCAAAAATAACGATTAGTGTATGCAGCATGATAGGACAAATGTTGGGCAACATACTTAAGACCAGGCAAAAGATTCACGGTGCAGGCAACAAAGAATGGATAAAGAAGTGAGTTCCAACATTTTAACTAGAAATATCCAGGGGCTCAGTTCATCACCAGAAAATAATGAAATCAACTAAATAAACCCAGGTTGCACGACAAAGGAGGGAATCAAGAAACAGTGCAAAACCTCTAGTTACCTTCAACTCATATATATTCCTCCTATCCTTTAGTTTTTATCTGAATTGCAGGCATCACCAGAGAAGTATCAACAGATCTGTAACAAAGAGTGAACATTGCTGAGCCATGAATTCATCCTAGATGCATAATTAAAATATGTAGGACAAAACAATTTCAAATCTAGTAAGTTCAACAAAGCATATGCCTGTAATAGATCTATCAGGAGGCAGTGACACAATGGAGGTTAAGTAGGGGGTGGGTTGGAAGACTAGGACTGGCATGAAATTAAGGACGAACATGGAAGAAGAGAATTGTGACAAATTTATTAAGGAAGCAAAGGGAGGTAAGGAGGCCCTTCCACATAGGCCAATACCACCTAGGCAGTTATGATGCGAGCTGAGGCACCATCATACAAAAATAAATTAATTATGTTTTTAAAAACACATATAAATATCAACCAAAAAAGGAGAATTAGAAATATAAATGGGCACTAACACAATAAGGAAGTAATCATGACAAATCAAGCAGTTCATTTGCTGAAGTTATCATAAGCAGTTTATTTGCTGAAGTTATCATAGTAAAATAAGAAACTGACCTACCACATAATTGTTCAATTGCATGCAGTAAGAGGAGATCTAACACATTGAGGGTCCTGTTAGAGGTTCATGGATAAGAAAGAGAACGAAGTAGTTCTAGTCACACTACACCAACTATTTTAGGCAACTAATGTTAGGAAGATAATCCTTGCTGGTACCTTTCCATTCTTAGTCAGTAGCTAATTTGGTAGTTATCAATTTGTGTGGCCGTGTGTATCAGGCTGATTAGAGCCTTGATTAGTTTCCTTGTATTTGTCTTTATATAGAGAGTCTTAGCGGCTGAGAGAAAAAGCCAAGTTTAACAGCACCATCCCTAGTGTCTACCTGTGTGTGCGTGGGTGTCTCTGTGATTTGGTCTAGGAGCTCGCCGGCAACCTGGGAGTTGTCTCTCCGGCGAGGTTCCAACAACTGGTATCAGAGCTAGGTTCCTCCTCGGACTGGTGAGTGATGGCCGACGACAAGAAGCCTGTCGATAACAAGAAGCCCACCGACATGGTGGTCCAGCGAGTGATTCGTGAGGTCGGCGGCGGGAGTAGCTACCCCGCCCTCACCAAGACCAATTACTCCGAGTGGGCACTGCTGATGAAGGTCAAGTTGCGGGCCAGGGCACTCTGGCACGTCATCGAGCATGGCGGCGCCGATGACCAGGAAGAGATGATGGCACTCGACGCTCTCTGCAGCGCCGTGCCATCGGAAATGGTGTCATCCATCGCCGACAAGAAGACGGCGAAGGAGGCCAGGACGTCCATCGAGCTGATGCGGGTCGGCAACGACCGTGTGAAGAAGTCCACCGCCGTCACGCTCCGGCGGAAGTTCGATGGGGCGACGTTCAAGGACGGGGAGTCTATCGAGGACTTCGCCTTACGCCTCCAGAACATGGCGGCGGAGCTCGCCACGCTCGGCGCGGCAATTGAGGAAGCCAAGATCGTGGAGAAGATCGTCCGCAGCGTCCCGCAGCGGTTCAAGCAGATCGTTCTCGCGATCACCACCCTCCTGGACGTGTCGACTCTGACCGTCTCGGACCTGGTGGGGCGGCTGAAGGCGGCGGAGGAAGCCTTCGAGGAAGCGCCAGGGGAGCTGCAGCATGAAGGGCGGCTCTACCTCACGCAGGATGCGTGGGAAGCCCGCCGGAAGAAGCGGGAGGAGGAGCACCACTCCGGCGGCGGCTAGGGCGGCGGATCCGGACGTCGCGGAGGCGGAGGACGACGCGGGCGCTCGCGTGGGCGTGGAGGGCAGTCGTCTGGTGGGCCGCCTGGTAAGCCTACAGGTGATGAGTGCAGGAGATGCGGCAAGATGGGCCACTGGGCCCGTGAATGCCCATCGCGGCCCAAGAAGGAGCAGGCCCACATCGCCTAGGAGGATGAGGAGGCCACGCTCCTTCTTGTCACGGCGTCTCCGCCCATCTCCACCACGCCGCCGCCGCCGAGATCCCCCCTGGGCGAGCCGAGCCCGGATCCGTCCGCGGGCGGTGCGCCGGGCGTTGACTGCTGCGCCGCCGCCGCTCCAACTCTGCTCCCATGCGCGGGAACTAATAGGCCGCCGCAGGGAGCAGCACATGGGGGCGGCAACTCCAGATCGAAGGAGGAAGGCGCCGGCGATGGGATCCACCTCCGGGAAGAGAAGGTCTTCGCCCAGCTCGATGAGGAGATGGAACGCGAGGCGGAGACCTGGGTCCTGGACACCGGGGCGACCAACCACATGTCCAGGTCCAGGGCTGCCTTCTCCAAGCTCGACACGGCGGTGCTGGGCACCGTCCGTTTCGGCGACGACTCGGTGGCGCGAATCGAGGGACGCGGCACGGTGACGTTCGTCTGCAAGAATGGGGAGCTTCGTTCGTTCGCCGGAGTCTACTTCATCCCTCGGCTGACGACGAACATCGTGAGCATCGGACAGCTTGACGAGCTCAAGTACAAGATCAGCATCGATGGCGGGCTGATGCAGATTCGGGAGCCCGGCGGCAAGCTGCTGGTGAGGGTGGCGCGTGCAGCCAACCGCCTGTACACGCTCCACCTCAAGATGGCGCAGCCAGTGTGTCTGGCACTGCGCGGAGGCGACGACGAGGTGGCGTGGCGCTGGCACGAGCGGTTCGGCCACGTCAACATGGCGGCTCTGCGGAAGCTGGCTCGGGAGGAGCTGGTTCGAGGGCTGCCGAAGCTCGGCCAGGTGCAGCGCATCTGCGAAGCTTGCCAGGCAGGCAAGCAGAGGCGAAACTCCTTCCCAGCGCAGGCGCAGTACCGTGCGCAGCAGCTCCTGGAGCTGGTGCACGGGGACTTATGCGGCCCCATCACGCCAGCAACGCCAAGAGGCAGCAGGTACTTCTTGCTGCTGGTGGACGATCTCAGCAGGAATATGTGGGTAGCTACGATTCCTTCCAAGGATCGCGCAGCGGCTGCCATTAAGCAAATCCAGACGCGGGCGGAAGGAGAGTCTGGGCGCAAGCTGAGGGCGCTCCGGACTGATCGGGGTGGCGAGTTCACCTCCATCGAGTTCGCGGAGTACTGCGCCACTGATGGAGTTCACCGGCAGCACACCGCGCCCTACAGTCCGCAGCAGAACGGCGTGGTGGAACGCCGGAACAGGACTGTGGTGGCAGCGGCGAGGAGCATGCTCAAGGCGAAGGGGCTGCCCGGCTGGTTCTGGGGAGAAGCAGTGAGCACGGCGGTGTACGTGCTGAACCGCTGCCCGACGAAGAGCGTGGACGGCATGACACCGTTCGAGGCTTGGCATGGAAAGAAGCCAGCCGTCCACCACCTCAAGACGTTCGGCTGCATCGTCTACGTCCGCAACACCAAGCCTCAGCTGAAGAAGCTGGAGGACAGAGGCCGGAAGATGATCTTCGTCGGCTACGAGCGTGGAACGAAGGCATACCGCGCCTACGACCCCGTCTCCAGGAGCGTCCATGTGACGCGGGATGTCGTGTTCGACGAGCAGGCCCAGTGGGACTGGGGCTCGGACGACAACTCCGGCGAGACGGGCGGCAGCGATGACGTGTTCACGGTGGAGTACTCCACTGTGAGCCAGGCACCTCCGACGGTCGAGGACGCCATCGAGGGACCTGGAGATGTGGCATCAGCTGGCGAGCTGACGCCACCGCCTTCACCACACGCCGCTGCAGAGGAAGCGCCAGGAGGATCCGGTGGGGCGCAGGCAGTGGAGTTTGCCTCGCCGCCCGCCGGCGACATCGACGACTACCTGGACGCCTACCATGACGAGGATGAACCACTCCGCTTCCGCAAGATCGACAACATCCTCGGGCCGGCACAGCCAGTGGGGTTTGTGCCACGAGAGCTGGTGGAGGAGGAGCTGCACGTCGTGAGCTCCGACGAGCTAGCCTCGTTCGCCGAGGCAGAGCGTAGCCCAAGCTGGAGGAAGGCAATGATGGAGGAGATGGACTCCATCGAGGACAACAAGACCTGGTCGCTCGCTGATCTTCCACCTGGGCGGGAGGCGATCGGGTTGAAGTGGGTGTTCAAAGTGAAGAGGGACGAACACGGGGCTGTGTCCAAGCACAAGGCACGCCTCGTGGTGAAGGGGTACAGGCAGCGTCGTGGCCTAGACTACGACGAGGTGTTCGCTCCGGTGGCGCGGCTGGACTCGGTGCGCCTGCTCATCGCCCTCGCGGCGCACGAGGGGTGGGAGGTGCACCACATGGACGTCAAGTCGGCGTTCTTGAACAGGGACCTGCAGGAGGAGGTCTACGTGGAGCAGCCACCCGGTTTCGTCATCAACGGCAAGGAGCACAAGGTGCTCAAGCTGCGGAAGGCGCTGTATGGGCTGCACCAAGCGCCGCGTGCCTGGAATGCGAAGCTGGACAGCACACTGCTGTCGCTCGGTTTCAGGAGGAGTCCCTCAGAACATGCTGTCTACATCAGGCAGAACAAAGGGGCACAGCTGGTGGTCGGGGTGTATGTCGATGATCTAGTGATCACCGGCGCCAGCTGCGTCGACATCAAGCAGTTCAAGGAGGAGATGGCTGCTGAGTTCAAGATGAGTGACCTTGGCTTGCTGCACTACTACCTGGGTATTGAAGTGAAGCAGGGAGCGAGTGGGATCTCGCTCAGCCAAGGTGCCTATGCCGCCAAGATCCTGGAGAGGAATGGCATGGCAGGGTGCAACCCTTGTCAGGTGCCCATGGAGACGCGTCTGAAGCTGAGCAAATTCAGCACAGAACCAGCGGTGGACGCGACCATGTACAGAAGCATAGTTGGGAGCTTGAGGTACTTGGTTAACACTCGCCCTGACCTTGCTTTCGCTGTTGGTTATGTGAGTCGATTCCTGGAGCAGCCACGGGAGGATCACCTTGTGGCAGTAAAGCATATCCTGCGATATGTGGAGGGGACCAAGAATTGGGGACTCTGGTTCGGCAGGAAGGAGGAGGCTCACCTAACAGGGTTCAGCGACAGCGATTTTGGTGGTGATGTTGATGCTAGAAAGAGCACAACAGGGGTGATTTTCTTCCTCAGCAGCAGCCCAATCACCTGGACTTCAATGAAGCAGAAGGTGGTGGCACAGACAAGCTGTGAGGCAGAATACATAGCAGCTGCTAATGCTGCTTGTCAGGCATTGTGGCTGGCCAGAGTGTTAGCTGAGGTGCAAGGGTCTGCACCAAGAGCTCCAATGCTGAGGGTGGACAACAAGTCTGCCATTTCTTTGATTAAGAATCCAGTGCTCCACGGACAAAGCAAGCATATTGAGCTGAAGTATCACAAGGTCCGGGAGTCTGATGAGATGGGCCTGATTAAGGTGAAGTTCATCAGGAGCGAGGAACAGCTGGGGGACATTCTTACGAAGCCGCTGGGCAAGACCAAGTTCCATGAGCTACGCTCTAAGATAGGGCTGATTGATGTATGTAGTACACACCACAAGGCTTAGGAGGAGATTGTTAGGAAGATAATCCTTGCTGGTACCTTTCCATTCTTAGTCAGTAGCTAATTTGGTAGTTATCAATTTGTGTGGCCGTGTGTATCAGGCTGATTAGAGCCTTGATTAGTTTCCTTGTATTTGTCTTTATATAGAGAGTCCTAGCGGCTGAGAGAAAAGGCCAAGTTTAACAGCACCATCCCTAGTGTCTACCTGTGTGTGCGTGGGTGTCTCTGTGATTTGGTCTAGGAGCTCGCCGGCAACCTGGGAGTTGTCTCTCCGGCGAGGTTCCAACAACTAAAAACCAAGGATTGTTTGAAAGGTGAATCATTACAGAAAAATGGTTCATGATTCTCCTAAATGACCATGCATATCCACACTATTTTTACGTCCTAAAAGCAAGTAGCTAAATGCTCTGCATAACTGTCCTGGAAGCAACTAATTCAAAGAAACAGCATATGCATTCATAATTTTGCATTAAAACATTTCATCATTTTCGCTCATTAGGCAACTGTCGTTAAAAGAAATGGCATACATAGGAAGAACTTGGGCACTAGCACTACAAGGTAGTAGCTGTCACTTTTATGGCCTACGCGGGCCACCTATGCAGCCATTTGGGCAGCACAGTGGACGCCAGGATGAGGTCTAGCTGCCGCTTCTTAAAGCGTTGATGCGAGGTGTAGCGCCCTATCCCCTCTGGATGCCTAGACGACGCCTAAGCAAGCCTAGACGAGGCGAGGCGACGCCATACACCAATGGAAAAACAGCATATTAGCAGTATAGAGGTGAACAGAGATGAGAAAAGAAGGAAGAAAAAAGAGAAAAGACAAAGGAGAAGATAAGGCCCAGCACACCAAGTCACTAACAGCTCATATACTCACCCCTTTCCCCCACAGCACACCCTCCCCTGTAACCCTAAATCCCCCAGTCGCCCTAGATAAAGCATCCCCATTCCTCCCTGGCTGCCATGGCTCCTCCCTGCCGCTGCCGCTCCTCCTCACTGGCTGTCGTGGATCCTCTCTGATGAATTTTCGTCCTCTTTCTCTCTTCTCCCTCCCTCCCTTCCTGGCTTCCTGATATGAAATAGGCAAGGCGTCTTGGAGCGCCTCATCGTTGTCACTCACCCATGACTCCGTTTAGACCACTGCCCCTTCCTTCCACCACCTTTCTCCCCCCCCCCCTCTTGTCTCCTTCACCATGCATGTGCCAGATCAAATAGCTGCTGCCAAAGCGAGGTAGGAACTAGGCACCCGACTGCCCGACTAGCCCATAATGACAAGTTGCCTAGGCAAGCTAGGTAGTAGGTGTCCCCACCGTCTAACTAACGTACAACGACTCCCGTGTAACACCTAATCCCTTTTTATCCTTTTGAAAACTGCTCCCGTGCCCCCACGCCCCAGCTCAGAAACACTCTATCCTCCCCTCCCTTCCATCTCCTCGGCCTTGTTGCCCCATCCTTCCTCAGCTCCCTCTCCTTCAGCGTTCATACTCCATAGACCAGTAGCCTACATGCTGCCTAGGCACTATCCCTCAGGGCCGTATCCAGTAACTAGGATCTGACAGTTTATTTGTGAAAAAACGAAGTTAGTTGGTATGATACAGGTACATACTTGTACATGGGCAGATCCGAATACAGATAGCTTACACTAGGGTTTTGGGAGCTTGGTTTCGCACAGCCGGAGTGGGATCAATAGGCGGAACCAGCATTGGACATGGGTGTACATGTGTAGACCCAATAATCTTTGCACTATTTTTTGCAAACAAATCCAAGTTAGCAGGTAAATCGTAACTAGGTAAGATACAAATACATCTCACGTTAGGGTTTGGGGTTCTCCATTTCGCACAGCAGGAAGGGAAGAGAAGGTTCGGGCATACCTCGTGAGTGCTCGTCGATGGCAAAGGGCACGGTGAAGGCGTCCCGGATCGGCCGTGCAGTGCTGCTCGCCTAGTCTTCGCCGGCGGAGGAGGAGATCGAGAGAGGACAGAAACAGAGAGAAGTGATGGGGGGAAGAATCGGAGAGGTAGGCCTGTCTGCAGCGGATCTGAGCTGGGACGGGCACGAGTCCCCTCGACCGGGCGACGGCGCGACAGCAGGAAGAGAGGAGGAAGGGACAGAGGGAGAGAAGATGGGATGGACGGCGAGGTGGAGTGGAGGGACGGCGAGGTGGAGGGTAGGGATGGCGCCGGTGAGACGGAAGGGACGGGGAGGGCGTGTGGTGGGGCAGGCGGCGCGCCGGCGCAAGGGAGGAGGGAGACGACGGCGAAGGAGGGGCACGGGGGAAAGGAGAAGGAAAGCCGGAAAAAAAAAAATGAGCCGCGCGCCTGGCCTCTTGGGTTTTCCTCACTTCGGTGGGCTGAGCCACGGGGTGGCACCCTTTTGGGTTTTTTTCTAAAGAAAACAAATTCTCGCAAAAAAAAACCATGATTGGTAGTTAAACACATTTTAATAAAGTGAGTGCTCTTAGGTAGGACCTAAATATAACTTCTATACCATGTATTAAAACTTCCTTGTCAATTTATATTGCCCGGCTTCATTACTGATTTCATGTGATGTGGCGCTAGATCATTACACTTTATATGGTGTTGATGCTAAATCACCACCATCTATTTATTATGTTTCTCTACCTAAAGTGGGTTTTGGGATGGATTCATGTAAAGTGGTGAGACATCAACACATAGAACAACTTTGTATTTTCAATACCACTAACCAGCAGTTAAGCGGACATGATAGACAGTAAGAGGACCTTAGCCAATTGCGAGCAGTGGGTCAGTAAAAATCCTCATCCAACTTATCTTTTTTGCCACATCCACCAACATTTTTAACTAGTCATGTCATGGACATACCATAACTTGTGTGTCACCAATGATGAACACATCTACATTTATCTAGTGCTTCTTCTAAATTATCTCAATAGAAAGGAAAAGTACAAATTACTATCCTCTTAATACAATTTAGTTTGGTTTACCCCTTAATACAATTTATCCTTTCTTATTTCTCCATACATAATTGTGGTATTAGGTTCAAATTTGATGACATGATAGTAGACATCTTAAAAAATGTATAACACAACTTGTTTTTATTTATTAATAATCTGGGGATACAACATTATATGAAAAATAATGATAAGAAATTGTAATATATTTTTTGGCATACATTATGATGTCCACTACAACCATGCAAAATATTAAATTGAAATTCAACTAGTGTATGGAGAAAAAAAAAACTATGCTAAGGGGTGAATTGAACCAATGGCAAAGTTTGAGAGATAAATTGAACAAAAAAATAGTTTATCGGTTATGTGGACTTTGGACATGCTTGAGTGGGGTAATTTGAACTTTTTCATAACAAAAATTTACCATATAAGTACTAAAATAATTCTTATTACAAAGGTCTAATGGTGATTGTTGCTAGATTAAAGAAATAAGAATTATGCGCTAATACTATCCTCTCCCTTCAAAGAAATAAACATGGCCATTAAACATGCAATCCAAAGGTCAACATGTAATGCATGCGATAAACATTATTTTGTCTATGTGAATTAAACTTACATCAGATCTGAGAATGCATGTGTGGCTAAACATGCATGCAACTGGCATGTACTCAAGTGCGTGGAAGAAGTAATGGCCTGCCACAAGTGAGTGCAATGCCTGGTACTAGTGTTGTGCCATTTTCAGTAGAGACTTTCGTTTCACTTTTCCGATATTCATTACAAAAGTTTTGACTGCATATGATGATTAGTTATCGTCTAAAAGCATGGGTTTCGCCACAAAACCATAATCGTGATGTTCATATTGCGTCATGAGGATCGTCATGGAATGATTGTCACAAAATGTTGTTTGCGACGTTCTTCATGAAAGCGTTACAAGATGGAATATTGATTTGCTAAACATCATAAAACTCCACGTGCTGTCGTTTTTTCATCATCGTAAATTAGAAGTAGTGACAATTAAGATATCGTCAATAAATGTGTGTCTTCTATGATGTTTTTTTTCCATCATTCGATTTTTGGCAAAACAGCATAAAACATGAACCTGCCTGACTAATCTATGACGAAATATATAGAACTATGACTAATTCAAAGGCAAATAGGTGATAACAGGAATTCATTCATGCCAAATAAAAATCACCACTACAATAGCAACATACTTTAGGCAATCATCATACAATAATTTAAGCCAAGTGTGCAATGCTAAATGCCATTTATCCAATAGGACCATACAACATTTCATCGCCCGTTACTTTGTCACAAGCGTTCACTATCCAACAAAGAAAAACTTAAGTACATTGTAGGTAGTTAAATAATGATGTCCATGTTCACTAAATAAACTTGATAGATAAACTAGACTCAAAGTCTCAAACAGAACTCTACCACAATCTCTGCATATATATACATTGGCTCTTCACCTTGCATATATCACAACCTAAAATTGTGGTTGCATAGTAATAAAAAAATTAACAAGCCTACATAATAGCTGAGGGGTTTTATATTAACTACATGCAGATAATCTGTGCATAGTATTTTTTTAAAAAAAACTATAGAAATATTACTGAATTACGGAGTGTAACAGCTGTAATAAAGTACCACTAAATTGTTCCCTATATAGGCAAGTAGTAATTTTAGCTGGCTTATATGAGATTAAAAAATAGATTAGCAGCTTATTATAAATTACCTTCAAAAGGACATTGCTGCTATGACATACAATTATGTAAATAGATACAAAATTATATATTATATTATTCTATGGTTTGTTTCTTTCTTGTAACTCTTAGTACAACCTGTTTTCATCCAACATCCTTTTAGAAAGGGTAAAGGGTCCATGAACAGTAAATAAACAAACAATAGGATAGTTCTAACACCTTTAAGCATGTCATTGCCCTATTTTTTCACCACAAACCTACCTTGGTCATGAAATGGGAATTTCACTAATAACATTATATTTGATGTTAGAATATGTCAAATCATCACTGATTGTTACACCTTCTGTGGCAAAAATTCAAGTTCGTTGGAAAAGGTACTACTCTACCTCAACTTAATGCCAATAATGTTTTGAATATAAAAATGCTGATATTGTTTGAAGCATCGTAGAATGATGACTATATTGACATTTTCTAGTCCATCATATGATTTTTATTATTGGCACTCATTTTCTTGTAGTGAGTGCCACATCATCTAGAATACAATAAAACCATGAATAAAACAACCTCTACAATTTATTATTTCAATTTGATATTTCATAGGTTTCCAAATATTTCATCTGGAATGGTGTTGTTGATCGTTGTTGAGCACCAAATATTACTATCAATATACTCTAGAATAAAGGAGAATTGGCATTCATTACATGCAAATTTGCTTTCAAATAATGTAGTTTCACTAATAGCTACAAGTAAAGCTAACGTACAAGAGTGAAGTCATCTAGTCATCAAGAGTAGATATATAAAACAGAGAATAGAAATTTTCTTCGATGCAAGAGGAGCAAAAATGAAAGTAAGGTGAGTTTGTGTAATCTAGCACATAAACCATGGCAATAATATCCTTAATTACTTAAATTCCTAAAGAATATAATGGACATTTAAAATTCTATACACACTTCCTGCATTCTATATATTTATAATAGCATTTTTACATCCTTTTAGTCAAGTTCAGCTACGAGTTTTTTTTTAGATTTTGTGCTTAAAAGATGACGAGACAAATCTGACAATAGTAGCAGGTATGGCCATGTGCTGTATGAATAGGGCGATAAGGTGGGAGAACAATCAATTGGGAATAGTCGAAATTAGGGGCATGGTGGTATAGTGTGGTGGTGATTAGAGTGTAGAGGAGACCGGGACATATGGATCAAGGTGATCGAGCGTGGTGTTCTGGTAAGTGAGCAAGGGGAACCATGTAAACAAAGAACATAAGAGCAAGAGATCGAAAATGAGACCGGATTACCCGATGATTGTCATAACTAATGTCGTTAATGAACCAACTAATTTAGTTAATAAAGAATACTACAGTAACCCATATGTTTTACATATAGCTTGAAACTATAAGATTAATGTATAAGAACTTTAATATGGACCTATTCACACTATCTAATTAATCTAAAAATAAAACAATAAAAAAACAAGGTAACACAAACAAAATTTATACAATTATAATAAGCTATAGTGTTATGCTAAGTTGAAAACGGTAAGATACGGTAAGGAAAAAGTCTAAAGGCTTGCTGGGTTACCTCAGATTCGTTCCAGATCAGGAATGATAAGATATAACTAGAAACTCGTGATAAATACAACAAGATCTCGATGTTTATGCTGGGCCGAGAACTAATTTGGCCACGATGGATAAAAAAGACACCGGGAATCAATCCATTAGCGTCCATCATGTCAAAACCGTCTAGATGGCATGCCAAGTTAGAAAATAGGTTTTATAGTTTTAAAGGGTGACATGATCCACTGTTGGTACGTTGGGGAGTTATGTAGGCCTTTTCTTGCCAACTTAGCTAAACCAGCTTATGGCGTTATTTATATGGTTTTTGCAAAGGTGAGGGCGTCTGAAACCCAGTTTTATAATTCAAGGAGTGATGTCATCCACCGTTGATACCACTACAAGAATCTATTTAATATGTGATGATTTTTTGCGATGTTTTCAGAGAATGTAATGGATTTGTTATAATCTGTGATGATTTTTTTTGTGATTTTTTTAGAGAACGTCACGATTTAATCTGTGACGATTTTGCTAAAAAAAGTCACGTGATTTAATATGTGACGCTTAATATGATATTATGAGATATCATCATAAACACTGCTTTGTGACGTTTTTTAGCTATCTGTGAAGAATTCATAATGTCACCGATTAAATGGTTCCTTGTAGTATACATTCGGGTGTTATGTTGACTTTTCGATTGGAAAACGAAGTGTTAATACCACACAAACACCAAGTTCAAATAAAAATTTTAGGCAATTGAATGTTATCAATTGCGGATGCAACACAGTCGGTGATCTCATTTCTCCTCCATCACTTTGTTTTTCATGTTTCCTCCTATCTTCTCTCTCAAGCTCTTCATTGTCTCCATAGAGCCCACCCGGCCTGCACCTTCTCTGATTAAACCCAACATTTAGTTTTGTAAAAATAAAATTAATAGGAACAGGTGGGACGCATGTGCGTACCTTCGACCACACAAGGCCCAAATTCAAGGGGGCCTCTAATTTTATCTGCTATGTATATTAGAGTTATAATTGTGGCCTCGCTTCTCCACAAAATAAAAGTAAAATTGCATAGCCACAGGGCACCGACATGTTAGTTCGCAACCAGCAAGCCAGACATAGTAGTGCAAGGCGTCGTGCCACCGATTCAGTGTAACACCCTAAAAATGCCCTATTTAAAATTTAGTAATTAATTAGTTTTTTTTATATATTCAAGTGCTCATGAAATATATAGGGAAAATAAAATTTTGTATAATTAAATGCAAATATAGGAAATAGAAACATTATTGTTGCATTCATGCTGGTGTATTTATTTTTTATTGTTGAATTCAAATTTGAATTTGAATTCAAATGAAAGTTTGAATAAAAGAAAAACCTTTTCTTTTTCTTTTTCCTATTCTTTTCTCCATTGCAGCCCGCGGCCCAGTTCTTTCTCCACTGCGCGGCCCAACTTGCTCTCCCCAAGCGGCCCAACCTCTCTCCTCTCTCCTGCGCTAGCCCAGCAGCACCTCGGCCCAATTCTGGCCTAGCAGTCGCGCCGCGCCCTTCTCCCCTCTTCTCTCTCTCTGCCAGGTGGGCTCGGCCTGTCGGTGCCATCTCCCTCTGCCAGCAGCCGCGTTTCATTCCGCCTGAGACGCTGACAAGTGGGTCCCCCTTGTCATCTCCTACCTCCGGCCGTAAGCAAACCGGACTCCGCGCCGCCACCGATTTCGCGCCGAATCCGCGCTGCATCCTAACTACCCAAGCTTGGCGCGCACGTCTACGACTCCTTGCTACCCCTATAAAACCGTCGCCAACCCCCTGCCCTCGAACCCCTAGCCCTAGCGCCGCCCTTCCAAGCTCGGCAAAGCCACCATTGCCCACCTCTGGCCGCCACCGTCGCCCCACCTCCTCGAGCCATCTAGGCTCAATTCCTTCAACGGTGAGCATCCCCACGACATCCTCTACCTTCCCCACCTCTCACCCCTTCCAATCGTGGCTGGAACAGAGCTCTCCACGAGCTCCATGGTCGCTGTCCATGGCCGCCCATGGCCCCCTCGTTTCTCCGCAGCAACCCCCTCCTAAAGCTACCAAAATCGAACCCCCACACTCTCCTCTCTCTCCCAAGCTTTGAAGCGCTCAAAATAGTGCCCTCTATGCCTCTGGACGCTCAACTCCGGTGAAGCACCGCCGCAACCGGCGCGTCTCCGGTGACCGTTGAGCCGATCTGTTCTCAGTCGTTCGATTCGAAACCAACAGCCTAGATTCAAACCGGGTCCGGTTCACCGTGAACCCGTGGACCGCGGTTCACGGCCGGTCCACGGCACAATGGCTGTGACGTCATGCTGACATCAGCCCTCCACCTCCGCCGTGCTGGTTTTGCAAAATAGCCCCTGCGCTTTTCGAAAATCAACCCACGGTCCAGATCTATTCAAAAATATTTACAGATTGGTCCTTTTTCTTTCGGTTTAGCCCCTGTGCTTTTGAAAAATAGTGCCCGCCATCCTGCTGGTCTTTTGACTCAAAAGTCCATCAATTTTTTGTGACATTATGTTTTAGGTCCCTGGTTTGTTTCAAAAACACCCCTGGAAGCCTAAAAGCCTTACCAGCAAGCCCCTAGAGCCCGTTTTAAGCGTTGTTTCTTCGTTTTAACTCCGATTTTAGTGATTTTCGCGCCCACGTGTTCGTAGTAAAGCATACAATATTTCTAGAGCCTTCTTTTTATCATTTGTTTATGTTTGGTGTACTTTTCTAATTAAATATCTTGTTTGCATGTATGTGTGGATGCTTGTGTGGTGATCGATGTGCGTAGTTGACGAGCCGTTCGAGCTCGGCAACGAT
Organism: Digitaria exilis; assembly: GCA_015342445.1. Classification (NCBI taxonomy): domain Eukaryota; kingdom Viridiplantae; phylum Streptophyta; class Magnoliopsida; order Poales; family Poaceae; genus Digitaria; species Digitaria exilis. Next base: position 67,546 of record JACEFO010000846.1, on the reverse strand, counting down.
CAAGGTTATGAAGACCAGGTCCAGCAGCAGCAGTACACCAAGGAAGGCAAGTATAACATGGACAATCCTTGTTACCTATACACCATTTAATCATACAATTCATATGCATGTGTCTAATATTGTTATACACTAAGGATGTAACTAGTCTTTATCTTATTTCTTGTTTACCCGGGTTTAATGCATTATGGTTAGTCTATGCTACGCGCTGCAACCAACATTTATTTTTATGTTAATATTGAATTAATGGTTCACTTCAATGATGGTTAAAAGCTGCTTTTTAGCAACATGGATTGGGGGACTAGAGCATGTGCTTCGTGCTTTGTTCTAGTGTCTCTATAAGGTTTGGTTTAGGGAATTAGAGCATGTGCTTCGTACTTTGTTCTAATGTCTCTCCGTAAGGTCCGGTTCTTAAAGCGGCAACCCAGGAACTCGTTCGCCGCCGTTGGAACTATAATGGCTCTGGTCTTGGATAATTAGCTTGTACGTCTCTAGCTCGCCAGTGGTTACCGAAAGGCGTATGTGGGAAATATGGGTGAGAGTCCCGTGATGTAAGCGCCCGATGTACGACTGCTTCACACGTGGCGATGATTGCGCTCTCGCTCTGGACACCATTGACCCCCTCACGTTGCGCCCTGAGCGTACGTCAATCTCGATGCCTTGGGTTATGCTGCCTATGTTGAACTAAAACGGCTACTGTGCTTGTTAGGGTGTTTTGTGAAAGTCCTCATAGCATAAGTTCTTTTGGATTTATGCGACCGGCGGGTAAATGGCGAAGCCTCTGCAGAGTGTTGATCTATCATGATAGCCGTGCTCACGGATACGAGTGGCCTGGATCCTTTTTTATTAGAAGATGATGTTGATGGTTGATAATTACTTATATCTTATTAATGGGTTTATATATGGTTTCTTACTCATTTATAGCAATTTGGATGATTATTAAAATGAATCAACTAAAAAGTGCTAATGCAGTTTAACCGTGTCAAGCCTTTGCTCTTGCATAACCCGTGTTATACTTATTAAGTAATATGGTTTACTTACACTTGCAACTATTCAACAAAATCCCGGATGGGTAACAGATGGAGTAGTGGATGATCAGTCGCTTGCTGAGTTTCCGGAGGATCTACCGTACTTCTAGCTGTGTTCCACCAGTCGGTGTCCCTGTGGACTTGAGGCTCTACTTAGAGTTAAACGTTTAATAATATTAAGACTTCCGTTGTGTTATTTGTGTAACACTATGTCTTGTGTTAAACTCTGATGTAAACTATTTTATTCGAGCATTGTGTTCTCTATGATTCAATATTTGTAATCTATATGTGTTCTGTGGACATCCTAGGCACACATATGGAAGCATTCGGATTTCTTAGAAATCTGGGTGTTACGTTCAGCCAGAGCCAGTGTCTGCATGGATAGAGCACCATGCACCAAGGCTGCGTATGTGCATTCTCAGCTTAGCGGCAAACTGATTTATCTTCTAATATATATTAATAACTTAATTATTTAACTGTTACTTTATAAATATATTCTACTCGTCTAGTGTTCCATGATTGAAGCCATGTCTTTTACAAATCAATCTAAAAATATGATTCTGGTTATTAAAACTATAAAAAATAAAGAATAGAGTTGTTCAAGTAAAGATTATACATACAAGATTAAATAGGTATGATTTAGATCTATTATATTAAGACATTAAACAATATTTATTATTATATTGTTATATTTTGCTAGCCTAATGGGCCCGCTCTAGAGTTTTGTATTTGGCATCAGATTATTCTGGCACAGTGCTAACAATTAAGTTCAGCTTTTCAATATAGTTGGTCCATTAATACTAGACTAAACCAGAATCAGGTCTGTATGCTTGCTTATGAGCCATGAAGCTCAAGTTTAGTTCATTTTTTTATTGACTTTGAGTTTCAATAAAATAAATTATTGGCATACCTAAGCAAGTACTCAGTGCCGAATTAGGCATTATCATGCCTAGTTATGCCTATGATGTAGCAACTCATGTTGAAATTAATGCTAAATCATGTTCAATAAAGCGTTTAGGAACTATAATTTCAGTGTGATTAATCTATAGGTCTAATTTTACCATTCTTGTCTAAGATGAACAATCAACACTCCCTCTTCCCCGCACCCTACACACACCAAAACCTTGATATTAAAGTACTCATTGGTTGGCAGTGAGAATAAAGGGAATCAAATAAATTATTACAAATTTAAGATGAAAATTCTCCCATTTGTTTAGTTGCATACTTCATTTTTTTTGTCCGCTGTGTGAGAAATTTACGTTCTTGGAATTAGACCTGCACCTGCCGGTGGGTAACCAAAATCCACACCCAAATTCATGCCCGCACGGTTTGGGGAGGGTACGGGTAAGCATATTCTGTCCATTTAAATTTGGATGCGGGTAGGGTATTGCCCACCCATAATCTGGATAATACCCACCCCTCACTCATCTTATCCATTTTCTGTTTGTTCTCACGCGTGAGCTTCCCTGCTTCCCTATCTCTTTCCTGTCAGCAATAGATCTAGAAAAGGAGATGGCGGTGGGGCTGGGAGAGGTCGAGTGCATCCCCACAGTGTGGGCTGCCATGCTCCTGTCAGCGATAGATCTAGAAAAGGAGACGGCGGTGGTGTTGGGAGAGGTCGAGTGCATCCCCGCAATGCGGGCCGCCATGCGATCCAGCGCGCCTCGTCCTCGTCGTGCCGTCGTCGCTCCCCTCATGGCGTCCTTGAGCGACGCCCCGATGAACTCCATGACGATGAAGAAGGCCTCCTCACCGGTTCTCGGGTCGCCGAGGCATGAGTCGAGCAGCTACACGATGAGGCCACGGCAGGCCTCGAGGGCGGCAACATCATCGGAGAAGATGGAGTCGAGGCGGCCGCTGTCCAAGTGGCCGGCGTTCAGGCACTTCATCGCCACGGTCTTGCGGGTGCGACGGTCGTGCGCCCGGTACACGACGCCGTAGAGTGTTCAGGCATACTTGCAATGGATTTCCCCAATTATCCAATGGTTTTGGACAAATGGATTTGGCCAGATTTGGGGAGGGTATAAAATGGGTAACTCATGAGTGGATTTGGGAATGCATTTTTGTCCCAATAAAAACCAGAAGTGGTTTCGACCCAGGCCCACTCAAGCTATAAAACCTTCTCCCCTAGTCCCTTGCCTGTGGAATTTTTTTATTATTTTAATCCTTTTTAATATAATATTTTTAAAAAATCTGCCCCAACTAAATTTCCAAGATCTGGCGCTTTTAGTCACGCCAAAGCATTCGGCGTGACGGTCCGCTGAGTCGCGCCGTAGCATGTGGCGCGACTCAAGTGACACGCTGGCAAACCGTCGGACCGGCCAGCTGACGTGGAGAGGCGGAGTCGCGCCACATGCTCCGGCGCGACTTAGTCGCGCCAGACCTCATGGCGCGACTCCGCCGAATACAGGCCCGCAGGCTCCCCCTTCCTTCTTGCTCCCTCCCCTTCCTCCTCCAGACCGAGCTCGACCTCAAGCTCCCCCATGGCGGCTGCACTCCTTTCCCTCTAGATCCTTGCTATTCTCCACGGATTCGAAGGAGTCCACGTTGGAAAATACTCCTTGAAGGTAGGTCCTTCATTTTGACCTTGTATTTTATCCCGATTCAGTTTGTTGCTTAGTGTTTGGGCAACCTAGGGTTTGTGTTGGTATGAGGATTTTCCCACGAAATGTATATTATTAGTTGTGCTATGTCGAACGTTTTGTCGATGGTAACACTATTTTATCGTCTAGAATGTCTTGCATGTCAAAATTTTATGGTGCCATTAGGGGGTAGATTTCCATGTATAAATAAATAGCAAAATGAATTTATATTTGAAAATGAAACAACGTATGTATGGTGTACTTATTTTCTCCCAACAAATGATGGTTCTATGTATGTAGATGGATCGTGTAGTTCGTATATTCTCGGGAGGAATTGTGAGTGAGAAAGGAGAATTTGTGAGGATGAGGCAACAAATTGCAAGATTTGATAGACCACCTTCATTTGCTGATTTGGTATCCCGAGTGAATGAGTTGTTCAGAGTGGAAAAGGGGCCAATGTGATATATGCCTTCGTGGTAGGTTTGATGCCAGCGGGAAAAGGGCACATTATGTGATATTGCCCATTGCTACGAAGGATGATTGGGCTTTTTACAAAGATGTGGTTAAGGGTTCTCAAGTTAGTGTTGCCGAGATAGTTGTGGATTTATGTAACCATGGTATTTATAAGCATGGGCAAGATCAAGAAGATGATGATGAGCCTATGGAGCACTTAACTCAAGAACAAGTGCGTATGCAAGGGGACATGAACGAGGTGGAAGAGGGTGACGTGGATGATGAGAATGATGACTTGAGTGGTCAAGGCAGGGGCTCTAGTGGCGATGATGATGACTTTGATAGATGTAGAGATAACAATAACTTTGGTAATGTAATGTTTTTGAAAATAAGGATGGAGATAATGGTGACATATCTACCAGCTCTAGGGAAGAAGAGTGTGCTGATGAAGAGCATCATTTCGAAGCAGACAACAATGTGCAAAGAGACATTCCTTTTGTAGAAGCCATTGGTCATGTCCAAGAAAGGGCATTTGTACCTCCCACCCGTCCACACATAGCAGGCCTATCAGATCCAGGTCATACTGTGAATGAGAATGAGTCAAGTGGAGTAGCTATATTAGCTCTTTCGGGTGTCTGTTTGGCTCCATTGACACCCCTAGAGTTGAGATAGTTGGAAACTATTGATGTTGAAGTCCCAGAGGTCCCAATATTCCATTCAATCCCGAGCAAGGCTTACTATGATTCTGGCCTGCGACTGAACCCTATGGAGACTGATAGTGGCGAGCAAGTCATAGAGAAAGGCATGAGGTTGATAGTTTAGAAGATTTGAAATTCTTTATGAGAGATTACTCAGTGCGACACCATAGGCTGTATAATGTTGTCCATTCAAAGAAAGATGAACGGTACGCAGTGACATGCCAACAAATGTTTTCGTGGAAGGTATGGGCTCGACCTGTTCCTGATGATCGTACGAAATGGAGGATCACAAAGGTTAGGCAACCGCACACGTGTGGGTCTTCAGTTGTATCACAGGAGCACTCCTAGTGCACGGCACGGTACATAGCAACAAGGATTGCATCTATGGTTTATGTAGATGCAGATGTATGTGTAGCTTCTATCATTGAGGCCATCTATGGAGTCACAAATTATAGAGTTAAGTATGGCAAGGCTTGGAGGGCTAAGCAACATGCAATCGCCATGCTATGGGGTGATTAGAAAGCTGCCTATGGTAGGGTACCATGTATTTTACAAGCCATCACACATTATAACCCTGGAACTAAGTGGTGCATACATAACACTAAGGAGGAGGAACACCTAGGTCTAAGAAAGCCAGTAATGGAGCGTGTTTATTGGTGCTTCCCACAATGTGTAGAGGCATTCAAGCATTGCAAGCCAGTGATAAGCGTGGATGGTACATTCCTGACAGGGAAGTATAGGGGTACTTTACTTGTTGCCACTGGCATTGATGGTGAGGATCGTTTGATCCCCCTTGCTTTTTCCTTGACCGAGGGGGAGAACAATGATAGTTGGTCATGGTTCTTGCATTTGGTTCGTAGAGATGTTGTCGGACAAGAGCGAAAAGTATGCATAATATTAGACCGCCACCAAGGAATTCTTAATGCAGTAGAAGATTATATGGAAGGCTACCAACCAATTGTCCATAGCTGGTGCTAAAGACACTTTGCGGCAAACATATGGGAGAGGCATAGAAGTGATAAAGTTAAGGGTTGACTAAAGTTATTGTGTGCAGCCAAAGCAGAAAGGACTTTTGACCTTAGGCTTCGAAAACTGAAAGAGTTAATGAATGAAGATGCAACTGAGTGGCTGGAACAACACATGGATAATAAGAGTAAGTGGGTGCTGGCTTTTGATGATGGCTCTAGATATGGTACATGCAATACCAATGTGTATGAAGTGTTAAACAAGGTACTTAAAGGGATTCGTTCCTTACCTATGTCTGCTATTGTGGAGTACACATTTTACAAGGTCAATTCCTATTTTGTGAAACGTTGGGCAAAAGCAAGGTCACAAATAGACGCTATGTGAAACCAAATGTTGTGGGGGAAGGGCGCCAAAACGCACCTCGAGAAAGAGGGAAAGATAGTTGCTGGCATGACGGCTGATTTGTTTGATCCAACCTCTTATGTATATTCCGTTAGGACCCCAACTGCTATGACAGTTGGAGGTGAGATGACTGGAGGCCGCCTCTATAAAGTTGACTTAACAGGTGTGACCTGCACATGTTGTGTCCCTCAATTGTTGCATATCCCATGCTCACATATGATTGCGGCATGCAGAGTGCATGGGGCATCCCACTTGTCACCCACCTACATGACACCACTTTATTCGAAGGCTAATGTTATAAAGACATGGGAGTCTCGTTTCGAGCCGATATTAGATCCATCACATTGGCCGGAGTACAATGGCCCAGACTACATCCTAGATGGTTCTTGTTTGAAAGTAAAGGTTGGAAGGAGGAAGAAGAAAAGGCTTCATAATGAGATGGATGCATCAAATGGCTATGGCATTGATAAGTATGGTGGTGGTGACTTCAATCAAAGTAGTTCGAAGAACCGTTGTAGTGTATGCCATAAAGTTGGCCACAGGAGGGACCAAAAAATCTATCAAAAAAGCAACGGGCAAAGCTTTATAGGAATAGAACTAGAGGGGTAAAGCACAGTCATTACTTTCTATGTCATTTGTTCATATTATATTATATAATGTATATGCTTCTAATTATCAATAATTGTTTTCTACATTTGTACAACATATTAACCCATTAGGTTTTTTTCAGGATGATGGCGTTCCGGAAGCGTAAGACAGAAGATCCACTAAACGAGTCAAGTGTTGATGCCGTAGTCCCCCCGGCTCTCCCCGTGCCAAATTGTAAATGCGGCAAGCCGGCCGAGGTGAAGCAATCAAGATGGTGAACCACAGCTGGTAGAGCCTTCTACAAGTGCCCCGTCAAGAGGACATAGATTATTGTTGGATCCCATTTCAACTCCCCCTACTACGCCGTGACGTGTGACTTCTTCCAATGGATTGATGGCCCAGACAAGTTTGACCCCCGGATCCGGCTTTTCACCTATCATCAAGATGAGACAAAACCTTTCAATGAGTTCAAGAGGTGGGTGCCTCCACCACCTAATCCACCTTCAATGACATGGGAGGAAAAGCAAGAGGCCGCAAGCATATGTGTGAGGAATCCTCCCTTATGTCACTGTGGCCTTCCATGCAAGCTGGTGCATCCGAACACAGAGCTCCCTCAAAAGTTTACTTCATTCTTCCGTTGCAAGCTAAAGACAGCTGTAAGTGTGACAAATGATTGTTTCTTTTCATTGACTAAGTTGTATGTTTGCATGAAATAAAACAACCTGATTCTTGTACTTGGTGTATAGGATGTATTTTCCCTTTGTGACTTTCAGGAGTACATCTATGGCCTAAAGAGCCATTGGCCAACCCAAGAACAAATCGATGCCTTTGAGAGTGGTAAGGAGAGGTGGCCATGCCAAAGGACTCCTAGACCTCGTTGCAAATGTGGGATGCTGGCAAGGAGGGGTATTGTGCCATCGGAGATGGGCTATGGTTGGTATTGCGGGAACTCCTACGGAGATTACTGGGTAAATTTATCTTTGTTGTACTTGTGCTCAGACTATTTTTAGCAAGTATAAGCATAAAATTAAACTTTTCACTGGAAGGGAGGACATGTAATTGGGAAACATTTGAGGGTAGGGAACAAATGATGCAGGGACTGGCGCGACAAGCGGAGCCTTTGAGGACAAGGACAACTCTTGAGATAATGGAGGATATAAGGTCAAAACATGGTGTTCATTTACCCTTGGACTCAAATTTATATGGCCCTGTTTGCAATGATTTTTATGCCAAGTATGGACAACCGAAGGATGTTATCAAGTTTGGCAACGTTTCCATCGATTTGAGAGTGGGCCTTAGGGAGGACCTAATCAAGTACTGGAGGGATAATAGGGAAAAGTATGATTTTTCTGTGACCACCCAAGGAAAAATCAAGGAGGCAGAGGCAAGGACGGAAAGGATGAGGGAGGAAATGTTACGCCGAGACCGGTTTAAGTTTGATCCACTTAAGGTGTATCCACCTGGCTCATGGGAAGAGGAGCGTCAAGAGTATGTGGCTTACTGGGAGGGCATTGATTTGAGAACAGTAAGGATAAAAGCGAAGCTAGCACAAATGGAGGCAATGCGGGCTCTTGTTCGTGACCTACCTGGCAACATGGACTCCGCAGAAGGAGACAAGGACATGGTTAGGGATGATCATCTGGAGATGGTGAGGGATCTCCTGTCTGATTTGGGAAAACATGTGACGAAAGGAAAGAATAAGGAGCCAAAACAAGTACGATTTGCTGAGACATGTGACATCATAGAGCCTAAAAAGGGAGTCGACAAGGACCAAGGAGTTGACAAGGGCAAAGGCAAGGGAATCGTGATCATCAGCTCTGATGATGACTTAGATGATGGTTGGGGCGACGATGAGTTGTTGTCTGGTTGTTACCCAGACTAGACTTCATTGTCTTTGTATGGAATTTAATCTATGCTATGTGTGGACTTCATGCTATGTATGGACTTTAAAATATGTATGGACTTCGTGCTATGTGATGTATCGACTTTAAACTTTGGTATGTATGAACTTCGTGCTATGTGAAGTATTGACTTTAAACTATGCTAAGATATGTATGAACTTCTTGAGTATGTTTGTAACTTAAAGCTAGGGGTGTCTCAGTCGCGCCACCCTACACTTATACAAAATTTAAACTACGGCAGAACTGTCTTCCATGAGTCGTCGGCGCGACTGCGTGTTCGGTCGCGCCACACCCTCTGGCACGACTAAACAACCGCCAGTTCCCTCCAAACTAAAATATATGTTTAGTCGCGTCATGCCCCGTGGCGCGACTCCTTGTTGAGTCGCGCCGAGTAACCATTTGGACCAGATTGTATCTAGGTCAACTTTGGAAGAAAGAAAGTCTGGCGCAGCTAGGTACCGCGACTAAGCGCTTATCAATTTTGCACTGGATCTTATCAATTTGCGCTGAATCTAGTCGCGCCGCGGATCATGGCGTGACTCCGTGTCGAGTCGCGCCGAGTAACCATCTGGACCAGATTGTATCTAGTTCACTTTAGGAAGAAAGAAAGCCTGGCGTGGCTAGGTACCTTAGTCACGCCGAACATCGCGGCGTGACTAATCCCTACCAATTTGCACTGAATCAACAAGAAGCCATACATAGTAACATTTTGCACCAGAAAATACCAAAAATTGACAAATTCAACAACAGTGAGTCCATACACACTTAAGCTTAGTTCAAACAACGATAATAGTCACACAGTTAATAGTTCATACAAAGTGCTACATGAAAAGTCCACAAAATATGACTGAATAGTGCATCCTTTCTCACACACTCCAACTCCTAAACTTTCTTCTGTCTCACGGCCTTACTTGCCCGGATTAGGTGTAAAAGGCTTCTTTTTCCTACGCTGTCGGCCCGGGACGGTGTCAAGGACGTTGCCACTGCCAAGACGGTCTCGTGGCACAAGACGCCTCTTCAGGGGTGGAGTTGGTTGAGACAACTAGGTTGGAAGGGGGGCATCATGAAGTTGTGATGTTCCAATGTCCTCCTGACCGTAGGATGGGTCGTATCTCTCTGAGTCACTTGAGTCTTCGGGCAACTGTTCCTCAGAAGCCAGCGCCTTGTCCCTTGCCTGACGACTTCGAGACGCAGCAGACCTTCCTTGAGGGGACCCAATGGTAATCCCTCTCTGGCCAGCACGAGAACCACCTGCACAACCATAGTGTTCAAAATATATCATATATATTGTACATTTCCTACAAAAGAATAAGACCGTGTACGAACGACTTGTGTTCCTTGACGTGGTCATCGACCTTGTGGCGCGAGAGTGTTGCCTTGGCTCTGAGGCACCACCACCAGCCGCAATCGTGGCGTTCGTAGCAGCTTTGCAATTCAACTTCCTCGCCATCTTTTGACAACCTACTCAAAATCTCTGCAAAATGTAACTATCACTATAAAAAAAACCATTGCATCCGACAAAGGGTTTATCCTTCAGTATTTACAAGGAGTTACCCACCTCTATGAATGCCCTTATTGTTTGCCCTACGTTTATTGAATGAAACATTGTAGTCCAAGAAGTTGAACTTAAACTTAAACTTTCTATACAAGGCTGAGAGGTTGACTTACAATGTAGTCTTGAATTGGTCCCCGCTCGGGTTGGCTACCAAGGCGGGTGAACTCGTCATACTCATCAACTCTATCTTCTGGATCTGAAGGCAAGTCCGCAACATCCGCCCACTCGAAAGAGTCCTTTAGCTTCAGCCTCGGGGAACCCTTTAGCCATTCAAGGTATTCATCCCTATACGTCCGATCCATATGAACCGCACCACCATGTACAATGAAATTTTGCCTGTTGTTCCATGTGTTTATGTGGGTGATATGTTTTTCCTCCCAATTCTTTGCACCCCTTTGGGAACGATGGTCCGTCCTACCACCATCAAAACAAATGGCATGTTAGGGATATAAATTTTTCAACTTCATAAAAATCTCAGTGAAAATTAACATACTTATGTAACTCTTGATTTGTTGCCAAGTACTCCGGAGGGGTAGTTTAACGAATACCAAATTGACGCATAACATGGTTTGGTAAGTGGTACTCGACGACATAGAAGCAAATGAGTGGTAGAACCGACCGCCAATACTCTCTTCCTTTAGTGCAAAATGGAATAAGGTGCATGTTCTCGACCTCTGAGCGGTTGTATGGCATCCAATTGACCTGCATGATCATTTCATTTGCACAATTTCAGGAAGAGAATATTCTACCCAACCTACATAACTTTACTAACAAAAGAGACTCACGTGGCTATCTAAGAGTGAAAGGACCAAGATGTCGCCTAGAGGGGGGGGTGAATAGGTGTTACCAACAAATTCTTCGAATTCTTCCCTCTTTTGCTTTGCTGCCAGGCACAGGCGGTTAGACCGCCTGTACAGGAGGTTAGACCGCCTGTCACAGAGAGGAACCAAAATCCACCTCGAGCTGCAAAACAACTTCTAGCACAACACAACTTGGGAAGTGGCTTCTATATATGATCAATAGAGTCCCTGCACACAATATAACCACACCCAAGTAGATCGAAGCAGAAGCACAATATTTTGCTAGAAATAAACAAGTGAGGCAACGCAAATGTAAAGGAGAGACACAAGATTTGTTTTACCGAAGTTCGGATCCACCACGTGCCTAGCACGAAGGATCCTACTCTCCGTTGAGGAACTCTTTGGGCGGAGTCTTTTTCAACTCCTACTCAAGTTGGGTCTCTTTCAACCACTCCTCACTTCCACTAGCTTGCTTCTTTCCTTGCGGAGCCGAAGCGCAACCTTCACAGACTTCCCGCTGCTCACCACACCTTGGGAGCTAGCCGGTGACGCCTAGCCATCTAGGAGGATGAACCTCCAAGAGTAACAAATGCACCAATGGCTTTGTTGACGCGAATCACAAGTGCTCAAGCTATGGAATGCTCTTCTCAGCTCTCTATTGCTCACTGAACTCACAAAGCTCACACAAAGCTTACTCTCTCAACCCAACTCAAAGATATGGCTTGAATCTCACAAATCTCACAAAGAGAGGTTGGGGAGAGCTTGGCTGCCTTCTCTGGTGTTCTTGGGCGTGTAGGATGTCAAAGGAACCAGCAGCCACTCAAAGAGGGACCAAGGGGTATAAGAAACCAGCCAATTCTAAACTAGTCGTTGGACAGGCGGTTAGACCGCCTGTCACAGGCGGTTAGACCGCCTGTGTTTGAAAAACTAGTCGTTGCCCTACAGGGGTCTGACCGCCTGTACCAGTTAGCACCCAAAACTCATAAAATGATTGTTAGTTCATCCCAAAGGTTGAACCAACCATAGTTAGCAGAGCTAGGATGTTTAGTACTCTTATTAAGTCACTCAAAGGCTATTCTCTCATAGGTTTCCTAAGAGCACTTTTGATATTCGTCAATAAGCAAATGTTGCATCCCTCTTGATAGTACAGCATACCTATACTCAATAAATATATGAAATACATTTGAGTTTGTTGATCTTCATCAATACCATACTTTGATCATTATTCACTTTGAGGGCTTCCAATATTGCTATCACACTTGAGCAAATCCAATCTTGAGCTAGTGACTTGAGATATTCCATTTTGCATGATTAACAATCCTTTAATCACAAGTCACTTCACTTTATCAATCACAACATATTTTGCTATTCAAAATGATAATCATTTGACCGTTGATCCCTCGGTGATTATCCCTTGACTTGACTCTTCACCTTAGCTAGGTTCTTCGTGGCCAAGTCGTCACTTGCCCTTCACCCTTGCCTCGTCCATCGATTCAATGCACTAGACAATACCTTCACCATTCGGCCAACTAAGCTTCACATGAATGGCAATATAATATATATGCATATGAGAGCCTTCTTCATACACTTGTTCTTGATTGATAGAGAATAAACCATATATTACAAGCTTCCAATAATTAGACCATCAACTAAGATATATCACCATGTCCATGTACATTGAACTCATGAAGCCTTGCAATGTTCGTTTGACAATAAACCCATTCTTTGATAGATGATCCCTTCACTAGTCAATCAAGTTTATCAAATATTCTAGAGATTTGTCAATATGTATCTTCATTATGAAAATCATCTCTATGTGTAATTCAATCCTTGCTTGATATTTTGTTCATAATATATCACGAGATCATACAATAGCTTGCTTACCAACATTGTGAGCCATTCAACTTTCTTTCAACATATGAGATAATATTTGCAATATACATGTGATAATTTCAACCTGCTCACAATCTTAGATAAACACATTAGACATTTAATCGTATTGTCATCAATTCACCAAAATCCACTTAGGGGCCTAGATGCACTTTCAAAGAGGCAATCAAGCTCATTGGTGTAGTCAAGATACCACCTTTCTGGATTCCCATGTACATTGTGAACATTCTTCCATAAAAACGCAATGGTCGGCAACGAACCCTCATCATCAAAGGCCCAGTTCTACCACACAAAAATTAAGAAAACATATTATATACCACTACAATGCATAGACGTCAAAAATAATCAAACTTGCCATGCTAAGACACTTACCCTAGGAGATCTACGACTCGGGCGCCCAACAGGGATATGCTCCCACATCCAAACTTGCAATAGATAAGCACAACCCCCAAGGTTGGCAGTGTCACCACTTCTTCGGCGAGCTTCACACAACTGCCTATACAACCAAGCAAGAACGGCAGATCCCAATCCTGACCCAGGATATCCAACAACATCCAAGAAACAGTGTTCCCGCTCCCATCTGGGAAAAGAAACCCATTCACCATATGCCACAACCAGGCTTAGGCGTACCTCTCTACAACAACATCTACAACATCCGAAGGTGGTGGGTGTCCAAAATGCATACTCATCCACCCTGAACTCACCCCAGTTGTCCTCCTGTCCTTGACCCCCTCAGGTGGCTCCTCTGGACGAACCCCAACTAAAAACTCAACTCTATCTCGCCATCCGGCAGGGGTGATGGTCCTCGAAACAACTCGCCCATTGATAGGTAACCCAAGAATCATAGAGGAGTCTTGAAGAGTTACTGTCATCTCACCAGCTTGTAGGTGGAAGGTGTGAGTCTCCTGCTTCCATCGGTCAACCAAAGCAGTAAGAGCAACGCTGTCAATCATAGATGGCAGACCACCTTGAATTAGCCTTGCCAGTGGGAGTAATCCAGCACGGCGAATGTAAGGAGCATAACGCTCGTCCCATTGTAGTGGGTGATGAGTGCGTGGACGTAGAGGCTTCAAAATCTACAAAACACACAACAAAAAAAGCCATAAATATCAAGTAATAGAAGTTTGCACATTCAAGTTTGCTCAAATACAACTTCTGAAACAGTTAATACCTCAGTAAGCTCCTCGAGCATCTTGGCACGGTGTTGATCATCATAAAAGTTCTCAAGGAGTGGGTACCCACCATGTGCCGCCATTTTCCTATTTCATATATGAAACTATGAGTACATATCTTTGCTACCATGCCATTTTCCTATTTCATATATGAAACTATAAGTACAACCACACATGCATATCTTTACTCCACTTATAATATTAAATCTATATTGCTACCATTCAAATCTTCTCTAAATAGCACAATGCAAATCCACTAATTATACAAAAATTAAATTCCTCCCATCCATATATACATTCATATCTTCTAACTTCCCGACAACAAAATCCTAGCATGCAACACATTCCACACGATACAAAAGCGAAAACATCGGTCAAATACACGATCCATAGCAACTAATGATGCCACATTTGTACCTATTATCAAGGAATCAACCAAAAGCTTAACTAACCCTAACTATTCAAAATCACCACAAATCATAGATTTCAATCAAATCTAAGACCATAGATTGGAAGAGGTACCTTCAATTAGCTGTTTCCCCTAGTTTTCCCCTCCAATCCGAAGAGGAATGAGGTGGATCTAGAGGGAGACGAGTGCAGCCGCCATGAGGGAGCTTGAGGTCGAGCTCGGTCTGGAGGAGGAAGGGGAGGGAGGAAGAAGGAAGGGGGAGCCCGCGGGCGCTCCCTGTATTCAACGGAGTCGCGCCATGCAGTCTGGCGCGACTGAGTCGCGCCACATGCGTTGGCGCGACTGCGCCTCTCCACGTTAGCTGGCCGGTCCGACAGTTTGCCAGCGTGTCCCTTGAGTCGCGCCACATGCTACGGCGTGACTCAGTGGACAGTCGCGCCGAATGCTTTGGCGTGACTGAAAGGGCCATATCTTAGAAATTTAGTTGGGGACGGATTTTTTTAAAATATTATATTAGAAAGGATTAAAATAAAAAAAATCCTCGTGTGTGCCAACTCGAACCAGACCAGCTATCCCCTCGTGTCCCCTCCACTCGAAATTTACGTAAGAAATTTGTGGTGTTCCTAGTCGGACTCGAAAAAGCAAGGCATTTGTCCACGAGGAAATAGGAACAGGCTTCAACCCGGGCCCACCCCAAGCTATAAAACCACTCTCCCCTGTACCTACTCGTCCCTCCGACTCCCCTCCCTGCTCTGCTTTCACTCTTCCCCTCGATCGCCGCCACCATCCTGATCCCTTCCAGCGAAAAAGCTCTCGACTTCCACCTCCTCTCCATGGCGGCCGCGGTGCAGCCCCTTCCCTCCCTCACTGAGGGCGAGCTCCTCGCCGCACGCCGCCGCCGTTGGCTACTCCGCGCCCGCGTGCCCTCCCCTGCTCCCAAATCTCCGGCGCCGAGCCCACCCTCAGCCGCCGCTGCAAGGAACGATCAGGGCCGACTAACCAGATTAGATTCGTACAAGAGGCTGAAGAAGATCGGCGAAGGGGCGTTTGGCACCGTCTGCAAGGCGCGCGACCGCCGCACCGGCGAGGTTGTCGCAATCAAGTCCGCCGTCGGGAATGGGCCCGGCGGCGCGGAGGCTTTGCTGCGGGAGGCCGCCCTGCTCGCGGCGTGCGCGGCCAACCCCGCGGTGGTGAAGCTCCGGGAGGTGGCCCGCGGATCCGAGGCCGCTGATCTTCACCTCGTCCTGGAATACGTGGGGATGAGCCTCCACGACATCGTCAGCGAGCGCCGCCGCCGAGGCCTCCCGCTCACCGAATCTGAGACGCGCCGCGTCATGGAACAGCTGCTTACTGGCGTGGGGACGATGCACGCCCAGGGGATGGTGCACTTCGATCTCAAGCCCAGGAACGTCCTCGTCGGAGATGAAGACCGCCGCCTCAGGATCTGCGATCTCGGCCTCGCCAAATCCGTTGCCGCTCTGCCGCTGGAGGGGGAGCCCGAAGGTACGCCCGGATACATCGCGCCGGAGATGCTCCTCCGTGAGAAGGGCTGCGGCGCGCCCGCCGATGTGTGGGCGCTCGGCTGCATCATGGCGGAGATCGTCAACGGGCAGTCGCTGTTCGCGGAAGATGACCTGTACCAGCAGCTCGCCAGCATCGTCGACCTCTTGGGGATTCCTGATCACGTGTCGTTGATGCCGCTGTGCATCACTGCGGCGGCGCCAAGCAAACTTCGGGAGATGGTGCCAGAGGAGCGGCTGTCGCCGGCGGGCTTCGACGTGCTGCAGGGTCTGTTGCAGTACGATCCCAAGGACAGGCTCACCGCCATGGCAGCGTTGGAGATGCCATGGTTTCAAGCAACAATGGATGACTGACAGCCAGATGGCTGCGGCATGGACAGCACACCAGCAAGGCAAGCCATGGTTTGCAGGCAGGACGATGGACAAGCCTGAAGATGATCGATGACTGGCAAAGTGACAGTGCTGCAGTAGTGTTAGGTTGCTGATGCAAATAGATGTACAGATGTAGTGTTAGGTTTCTGATGCTCATAGCTGATTGCCCAGTTTCTACCAATTTATTTGATGGTGGAGAGCAAGGGTTTAGGTGTAGAATCATGTTTATGTTTACTTCTTTATTATATTGTGGTACTGCAGAGTGCAATCACAATATCCAATTGTATATAAATTTGAAAGTTTGAATTAATATAGAGACCATTGCCATTGAAATCAAACTTGTTATGTTTCTGAAAAGTTGATGAATCATTGGAAGATCGTTCTTTGCATTTCAGAAACCTTGGGAATTCATTTGTAATTCTGTGCTGTTCTTTGCATTTCAGAAACCTTGGTAATTCATTTGTAATTTTTTCAGTACGAGAGCAGGGCAACTGCATCTCATAATACCACCCTCTCCAGGCATCGATGGACTCGAACATTGTATTTACAAGTCAACAGTTCACAGATCACCATGGCGGTGAGCCTGTCCTTGGGATCGTACTGCAACAGACCCTGCAGCACGTCGAAGCGCTGGAGATGCCATGGTTTCAAGCAACAAAAGATGACTGACCGCAAGATGGCGGCGGCATGGACAGGCAAGCGGCCAAGCGATGACGTGAAGATAACACATCACTGACGACTGCTCAGGTAGTGTTAGCCGATATAGATTGATGTCCATAGCATAGATGATTGGCCTTTGTCTGCCAGTTTATTTTTATGCTGCAGAGGGGAAATGGTAGGGTTGAGGTGCACAGTCATGTTGTTCTTGGATATAGATTGATGCTCATAGCATAGATGATTGCCCTGTGTCTGCCAGTTTAATTTTATGCTGCAGAGGGGCAATGGTAGGGTTGAGGTGCACAATCATGTTGTTCTTAAGATTGTGACACTGAAAAAGTGCTATCGCAATCTCGAACTGTAAATGAATTTAAAAGTTTAAGTTAATATAGAAGCCACTTGCCTTGAAATCGGACTTCTGAAAACTTGATTGTTGCAAATTCGTCCCTTGCATTTCAGAAACCTTGTTTCTGAAACCAGGGCCATGATGCATTATTCCAATGAGAATGCAAGGATCAGTGTAATCAGGTGGAGTCAACAGTTCACAGAGGACACAAACTTCATTCGACAATGTCAACTGTTCGAGAATAAACTGAAAAGTTTTATATCTGGTTCATACGATTAGCTACACAGTTTTATTACTTAACTCCTATAACCTTCCTTTAAACATGATGCATCCCCTTTGCACAACAGATAAATAGGGAGGATGCACAATGCTAACGAAAACACAAAACACAGCTTCCACTCCACACCTCTCCTCTCTGTATACATGTACCACAACCCACTCCAAAAATGGTGCTGCGAACACCACAGGCCTCACTTCCATTCTATCCTCCGAGCAAACTTGGCACTCCACCCAGTGATCTCAAATCGCCGCTTCTTTGCTGTATCCTTGTGCTGAAATCAATCTCCTTGTAGTACCTACAATGCCGCCTACTCACAAAAATATTACAAGTGGGGCCAGGCCCCTAAGTCATCTTGCTTTGGATTTGCCTGTGCACATGCACAAGGAACTCAACATAGGAGAAGACGCCAGGAGCCTTGTCCTCTATCAAAAATGATCGGAAGAAATCACCTGAAGGGAACAAAACATTCATTTAATCAAACATAACACATAGTGGGATTTTTCTGTTCTTTTATTTTTGTGTCAAAAGAAATGCCAAGGGGTTAAAAAACAACCAAAGTTGACTGAGCGGTTTAGAAGACTAACCAGATGGTTCGCCCCTTCTGCATAGTCTTAGCCTCAAGTATGAGCATCTCTGGCGTCTTATTTCATTTACAACTTCGTTAACCTTCCTTGAGAGTTCATTGTCAAATTGCTCCAATACCAACTGCAAGCAATTCATGTCAGGTAACTAGGGCAAATACAGTAAAGTTGCATACCCTAAGAGAGATCAGTAGTCTGAATGGTTATATGCTAGGCATACAATGCTATCACATACAAAAAAAAAAGGCTTCAAGATGAGAAATCGCAAAAAGACTTGCCTGGACTGGTAATGCAGCCAAAGAAGAGACGCCGAATATCTGTACCAGGGTGGCCGGATTTACCATATTTCCTACATAAATTAGACCATCCTCTCCGTTTTCCAATAAATAGACCCCATCCTCTTGTACATTTTCACTATTGAGCATAAGGGGACTGGGTATAAGAGAATCATCGTCTGCCTGAAAAGTGTGTCCAAAATTAGATAATTTCACCCTCAACTGAGTAAAATAAAACACTTGTCATTGCTTTAACAAATATTGCAGGTAGTACCCTTGTTGTGAGATCATGGATTGGAATCAATCTAGGGAACACCAACGGAACAGCTAGTACTACAGAAATTGAGGAGACAAGAGACATCCAATAGGAGCGTTCATCCAAACGTCCATCAGTTCTCAAGCCTACACTTTTTACCAATGCTGAAAAAGAAAGAGAAAATGTTAATGGAATAAATGGACGAGGAAGAAACAAAGCAAAACACTTGATGGGCATACTCATACCTAAAGTATACAAGGGCAGCAGTTTTAGAGCCTCTGGGAGAATCAACTGCCCCGACGAGGTTACAGATGCACAGTGTTTGCGGTAAGATTGCAGAATATTTATGCATGTATTTGTTGCTTCATCCCGAGTACGGGGCAATGGAGATGCCGGGATGCCATTAGCAGCTGCATGGTACAAGAATGTCAGTGTTGACGTGTTGTCCTTTACATTTCATGGGTGATGACTGATGAGTTTCAACAAAATAGTATCATTGAAGTTAATTGCTTAAAACGTTTTCTAAATAAGCCAAATAATCATAAAAAAAGGTAGACAAAAGTGAATTTGGTTATATTAAAAGTGTCTTCACCGTTTTTACCTTGCTTTAGGAAGCTTGCAAATTGTGTCTCCAAATCAGCATACCGGAAAAGGCTGCTAAGCAAACTTGTGCATGAAAGTGAGAGGTTTATGACTCGGATCCTTCTTTGCCCATATACAGTAGTATAGAGAAGCGCACACTGAAAAGTGCCAGGAACAATGTCAAAGCCATAAATATTGAGAAAACACCATTTTAGTAATTAATCCAACATAAAGTCAACATGAATGCTAGATGAACCTACCACCTCCGTCCCTTTTTGTGGGTCGCTAGAAAATCACGCCCCCCCTCACAATCCCGGTTCCCGAGCAACAATAATATCGGGACAGAGGGTGTACTAAATTATAGCAGAGCAGAACTAGCTGTGCCAAGTGTTTAATCTTGAAGATAAGTGGAAGTTCTCAATTTGAGACATCATGATACTGAAGTGCTAAAAATAAACCTAGCGAATAGCACAGTTTCAAGTACCCCCAAGAAACCAGTAAGATTAAAGTCAATGGGTGGAAATAAAACACCGGTGCAACAGTTACAACCAGGTGTTTTGATGATTTACACTATGATTGCATCAGATACAATGCCTAACTTTGTTGAAAAAAGGTCTGGATTTTTTTGTGAATAACAATACACTTAAAGAAGAGGACATGAAATGCATGGGAAAATTTGAAAAAATGGGCAGGGAATCACAGAAAAGTAAAGAGGAAAATTCATTCCATCTCATCATTACCTGGAAGCCACATTCCGTATTTTCTTGTAATTTGTCATCATGCTTAAATGTGACCATGACAGTTTTGTCAGAATCAATCTGCAACAGCGAAAATTTTCTTTTAGGATAGAGAACCCAAGGGAAACATAAAAATAACATAATGAATAACGGGTTAAAAGAAATCAAATATGCATCAATAATGGAATAAAGTATGTAATAGATATACAAGGGGATATCCCTTGGTGCATGCTCTTTGCTGATGATGTGGTGCTAGTCGATGAGAGTAGGGAAGGTGTGTTAATGAGAAGCTAGAGCTATGGAGACGCACATTAGAGTCGAAGGGGTTCAGACTTAGCAGGACCAAGACTGAGTACATGATGTGCAATTTTAGTGGGACTAGGCACGAGGATGGAGACGTTAACCTCGACGGACAGGTGGTCCCCCAAAAGGCTACTTTTCGGTATTTAGGATCGATGTTGCAACAGGATGGCGACATTGATGAAGATGTTAAGCATAGAATCGCAGCAGGCTGGATGAAGTGGCGTCAAGCCTCTGGCGTCCTCTGTGATCGGAGGGTGCCACAAAAGCTGAAGGGGAAGTTCTATAGGACGGCGGTTCGACCGGCGATGTTGTACGGGGCGGAATGTTGGTCTACTAAAAGGCGACATGTCCAGCAACTGAGTGTAGCAGAGATGCGGATGTTGCGATGGTCTTGCGGGTACACAAGAAGGGATAGAGTTCGGAATGAAGACATTCGGGAGAAGGTCGGGGTGGCACCCATTGAGGAGAAATTGACCCAACATCGGCTGAGATGGTTTGGACATGTCCAACGAAGGCCCTCGGAGGCGCCGGTGCGTATTGGGGTCCTAGGGCGGGCCAATAATATAAAGAGAGGTAGAGGTAGACCTAGATTGACTTGGGACGAAGCGATAAACAGACCTTAAGGAGTGGAATACTTCCAAGGAGGTAGCTTTCGATAGGAGCGCTTGGAGACTAGCTATCAACGTTCCTGAGCCTTGAGCTTTGTTTCTTGGGTTTCATCTCTAGCCTACCCCAACTCGCTTGGGACTAAAGGCTATGTTGTTGTTGTTGTTGTTGTAATAGAACATGATTTGCATGTCATTATCTACGCTACGATGCCAACGCAATTTAAGTCTTCTTCATTCTAAATTTTGGCCTGTTTTTTAGTAAGAACATAGAGTGCAACATAAAAAGTTGCTTCAGGGACATGTTTTTAGAAGGTTAGTTTACGTAATTTAGGTATGATAACCAACATATCTATTTCCAATATTTATCAAAGCAAATTAATATTAACCTTGAGCTATCGCGGCAAAGCCTCAAATCATAATTTATGCCGATAATCATAAACCAAATTTTACTGCACACCAATATAAAGTACTGACCGCTGGAAGATCAATGTCAGTAGGAACGCGCTTGCAGAAATTGCCAAAATAGTCCTGAACTTGGAGACCCTGATGAAAAGTTGTAAGGAAATAAGTCACATTCAAACTCTTAGTACTGAGGACAAATGATATGAGAATAGACCCACCTGACTGCACCTGACACGCATAACAGCCTCAAAACCCTGGGGTCTACTGATATTCCACCTAAGATCATTGAAGAGTTTGGCTGGATCTGAAAGAGCAGAAAAAGGATAGTAGTAGTAGACCTGCAAAGAAAAAATAAATATTAAAAAAAAAATGTCAGAAATAATCATAATAAAAATAATGCTTAGCATGCCACGGTAGAGGCCACCCATAGACCCCTACATATTCCTCAAAAATTAAACATGTATGATGCTTAAACATTAGAATCGCTATTTTGTATGTGAATGAAGACATCCAAGAAGAATGAGAGAAACTTCACATGCAGAACATATAGTGCACATATCTCCTAAGGAAATCATAGAAAAAATGGACATGACATTTTTATGAGTCAGCTTGTTAGGTATAAGCGTATAACAATACTCTCCACAAAATATATCATTGAACAATTCCTAGTCAAATATGGACATTGGGTTTTACCTTGAACATTTAGAAAACAGTTTGCTAGTTCTCTAAGTGTATTTCAGTTGTAAAGTATTTAGGTATCCAGGTAAAACATGCCTCCCTGAACATGACAAGGTTGCTTGTAATGCCTGGTCGACATGCATCACTTCAGAAAACAGAACTCTTTAACTGCTGTCAGTGATTTACAATTTAGAAACCATAATACCAACATAATCAGTCAATGATCTATGAATCACAATGTGGATAGCAAACTTAGATCAAGACTATATATCCAATTATGACGTCATAAATATGCTCACACTTCATACAAGGACAATAAACCATTTTTACTAACTAAAAGATGTATGCAAGGCCCCATGTGTACCATGGTCTCTTACGAAACTACTGAAAAGTAAAACAACATGGTTTACAGGTATTGTTAAGTAGAACGCCTACCCGCCCACCAGTAGTCTGGGGCACAACAGATATAGAAGCAATATCAACATAGGCTTGTGTGGTGAGGAATAAATCCACACAGACCTGAAAAAAGAGGGGAAATAATGTCACCACAACAAGCCAGCTCAAAACCAAGAAAATAAAAAACTGTGCTTAACATATCATGCCTGATATTCAGCAAATTCTAGGGCCATTGTCTTGAGAGTATTATCAACAGGCTGCAACAGTTTATGGGCTTCCTGAGTATCATAAAAGATTATGGCATTGTTAGCTGAACATTTATCATAAAACGAGCATGACCTATTGATGAAACAAATATACTGAAGTAGATCTTATTTGTATTTTTTTAGCTAAGGTATAAAAAGGTATAAGAAACAATGCATACCTTGTCACCAGTTGTAACGTTTGCTCTACCTTCAGCTTCCCTAGCAGATAAAGAACCAACCCCAAGCGATGGAAGCACTGCCAGCAATGCAAACAGAAAAGTATCCAAGTTTGAGACACAAAAAAGAGAGAAAATACCAGAAGGTATTTGGGGTAAATTAGCAGCAATTGAAACAACCTTAAACACACAAAAAAAGACATGAATACACTTACACAACTTAAAGAAAATGTCATTTGACTTATGAAGTCTAAACAACTTATGTGGTTAGGCTACAAGCACTAGGCCATTGATATAGTAAAGCCATTCTAATCTGCTACTAATAACAGGTAGAACTTTCTGAACTAAATTGTACCACTTGTTACAAAGAAACAGACAGATCAAATTCAAAGATAGTGAAAATACCGCTCACTAATTAAAACAGCATGCATCTAAAAACACAAGTGTCAAGCATACTAAGAAAACGGTTAGCAAAATTGACAAAAATACAATTCTTGAAATTAGTTTATCTCTGATCAGTTAACCAGCATACCTGATTGGAAAACAAGAAGTTTTCCACCAGTAGATTTGATCGCCAGAAAGCCAGCCTAAGGAAAATAGAAGAACAAAGTTATCCAATCAACCATGACAGATTTTTTTAGTTTGCATAAAAATGACGAATTTCATCTGTTGCTCCACAAAACCTAATACCAAGTGGAAATAAAACTAGCACCCAACATGTGTTCTTGCCCCTATTTTGATCTGTAATTGTGATTTTGCCCTCGATCTTCACTTTGTGAATTTGCCATTGTCTGTGCACAACTCAATGCGATTTTGCCCCTTGTCAACGGTCGAAACAGGGGCAAATCACAAAGACCAATGGCAAATTCACAAAGTTCAAAAAATGAGGGAAAAATTACAATTGCACTTCATAGTAAAGGCAAGAACACCAAAAAACCAACGTAAAACCAGTACCTTCATAGCTGCTCCAAAAGCAGAATCAGCAACCCTATTATTCTCAAACATGTTCGGGATGCTTTCCAGCAACTGCTCCAGATTCTCCCGGCACTAAAACCACAAATAAAGGGTTGGATTATAAAATAAAATATTTTCAAGCACAATAGGTTTCTCTTAAAATCCTTATGAGAAAATGAAATAAAATGTATTGTCAAATTTCAGCTGCTCACTCAAACACAAACCTCGGAAACCGGGAGAATAAGATCTGTCTGAAGAGGTGTATATACATCTTGAACATCAGGAACGATGAGCATCAAAGGCTGCAAAGGAAAGACAATTCACGTATCTTTATGTAAAAACAAATTGTACTAAAAAAGAGAGAGGAGATGGCATAAAATACTAGGAAGATTCTGTTATATATAACAAAGTGAGAAGAAATGGCATAAAAGACTAGGGTATGTATATTCTGTTATTCTGTTACATAAATTCTAAAATTTATGTAAAAACAACTAAAAAAGTGAGAAGAAATGGCATAAAAGACTAGGGTATGTATATATCATCTGTTACCAGCAAAAAAGGCATATGATTCTAAACTGAAATATGATCAAATGGAGAAACGGATTGCCAATCAATTCAAGAGACACATGTAAAAAAAAGGAAAACTAACTAAGACAATTACATTCCCACTATTTCAAGTCAGAATCCACAGTTTTGCAATAAAAAGGGGTCAGATTGTGGCTATTGTGATCTGCTACCCTTCGCAGCAGAATCTCATTTATTAAGAGAATAACTTTCCATTGAGAATTGCACCATGGCGCCAAAAAGGCTACTTCTACAGGAAAAGTTAGGGCAATGGAAAACCAAAGCCTAAGTCCTGATGCCGAGGACAAGTTTAAAGAAAATGCAATCTACAATATCATGTCTAACAGAGAAATGCTGTTAAGGTAATGTTAATACCTGCTGCTGAGCACGTTTAAGACTGTAGAAGTGAATAGCAGAATCAAAAGTAGCAATTCCAACCATTGTCCGAGGACCTTCCTACATTAGACAGAAACATTCAGTGCCGCAAATCAAATTTCATTCCTAAAAATATTTTTAAGAAAAACAAAAATCAACTTGGCCACTGTGCGGTCAAATGTTTTTGGGCTTTGAGCAATAACATTCGGTCCATATTCTTGTTCAGTCATTGTGCCATTATGTACTGTCAAAATCCACTAGATACTCTGTCCCTAGAGTAATAAAGCACAAAGCAAATAGAACTAAGCCCAAAGTAGCACCATACACCTTTTACCTATCTAAGGGCATCTCCAATGGCCGGTTCTATACCCGGTTCTATATCTATGGATCCGTTTCTATACATTGCAACCCCGTTTCTATACCACGGAAACATGGAACCAGCTCCCATGCATCGGAGCGAGTCCTATGGAATAAAAAAGCATGGTTGCCTGTATCATGCGAGAAGAGGAACTCAGGGTCTCTCGTAGGGAGATGGGATGTTGCCTGTTGAGCTTTTTTTAAATTGAACGGTGGGCTCCACTTTTGGCCCTACTCTGGTTCTATACATTGTAGTATTTTTTGACAACATCACGTCACTTCTATATGGAAACGGGGGTGTTCCTATACATTGGAGATGCCCTAACAGTACTCAAAACTGGTAATACAACAACTAGTCATAATTAAAGCATTTACTGCACTATGACTCTTAAACACTACAATGTTCATCCAGGCATTATACAAGTTATGTTTATACATGAAAGCATACAAGACAATATTATGGGAGAAAATTCCAATTAGTGCTGCTGTTCAATTTGTTACAGTTGTCGGATTAAAAGAAGGCATACACTTGTGTATATCAGTTCCTGAATTCCACAGTCACACATAACTTACCGGCAGATCTGAAATAGCTTGGGCAATAGCACTGCAAGCTGCAGCAGTTGCACCAGTTTGTATAGAATTCATGGAGACATCAATAAGGAAGAAGTATACAGCAGGCATTGGATCCCGAACCTGAAATTATTATGATGGTTCTCATTGAATAGCACATGCAAAAGGCAAAGCGAACGAGAAACCAATATACAACATAAGTACAGTGCATTGCCCGAGAACTCATTTTTCACTAGCCTACTAGTCCAAGTTCCATAAATTTGCCAGTTTTAAGTGAACCGAATTGTGACGTGAAGCAATACAAATAAGATCGCATCGTATAGAAGATACAAGTTCTATAGACTATTTATTGCATACACTATGATGCAGATGTTACAAGGACTTCATGGGTTAGAATTAAACCAGAAATTCCTTTGTAGCAACGAATTCAACTGTTCCTCTACATAGCTCAGGCCTGTCATCAGCATCACGTCGCCTACCATCAGGCCCTAGGTTGCACATGTACTCCCTAGGAGTATCATTTCTGAATCCTACAGAGTTTCAGATCATTATACGTATAAGTTAATATATGAAACATGCTAAGTAAAGTTTAATAAAACTTGCTGACAAGGATAATAAAGTAGCATGCAAACAAGAAGGATACCACTGCTGCTGTGAGAACTTCGAGAAAAAATTCATACAGGCAAAATTTACATTATGTCAAATGATTTAGTTATTTAAAAGCAGAGGCAGGAAACAAAATTTTAACCAGCAGCAGTGAGTGATGGCTACCACATTATTAAGCTCTGAAGCATAACAGTACTTAAGAATTATAAATAAGACTCAAATCATTGCAGCTTAAGCCCTCACCACATAAGTTACAGATGAAATGCCTCCCTTGATCAACAAATTTCATGAAAGGATTTATGTACGCTTTGCAACGAGAACACCGAATGGGTCCCATCTCTCCAAAGTCCACAAGCTACAATATGAAGCAATTGCGTTAAGCTTCAAATGAGGAACAAAATGTTATTCAGCAGATTATTCTGCTAATTATAATTTTAACTAAATTACAGTAGAGTTTACATTCATGGGGGTGTTGTTGTTACTAATCCATTACAGCTCCTAAGAATAAGATTGAATTGCCAATTAACCTTAAAAAGAAACAAGCAACTAATAGTTCAATCCATAAAAACAAGCAACTTGTAGGCAGATTACATACAAGTGATTGCAATCACCACTTTTTATACACCAATAGGAAGATCCATTGGTCGTTGTGACCGAGAAAACGGTGTGTTTAGGAGACTGTATGATTTAATTTCTTGACCTGGTTAACCCTTGTTGCAAATTAGTGTGGGTCAAGTCTTAGCCCAAGTCTAGTCTATACCTTGGAGTGGACAAAGACTTGAGTCTTCATGAGGCACTAGGGCCTAGGGGTGTCTTGTGCTATAAAATGAAAGTTGGTGCAACAAGTGAAGTGTGAGAGAGGGGGGAGCACAGTCTCGAAGTTAGTCGAGCTGATCAGTTTGTGAGTGAAGTAAGTTGGTGTGTATGCATAGTTGACGGATTGGCAAATAGTAGTGGGTGTGTGCTGATTGGAGCTTGTGCCTGCAGCGTGTCGCTGTGTGCTATGTGGAGCTCGTGCAACCATTCTGCCTGTCAGTGGAGCTAGTTGCATGGGTGTTTGGGCCGAGTTGTGCAGCAGAATTGCAGAAAGTGTGAGCTATCCGCATGAATGTTTTGGCTGAGGTGTGAAGCTGCAACGCAGCAAGAGCATGCGTCTTACTGTTACTATAATCAGTGTCGTCGTGTTGAGCTGTGGTGAATTATGAAAAGAGGGGGCTGGTGTCCAGTGCTGTGTATTCCTATCCGTGAGCTTTTTCTAGTGAGTGTGATACTGGGAGCTAGAGGCTAAGATAAGCTATTAGGGCTTGTTTGGATGGAAGCCTGGACCAGGCAGCGATCCTGGCCCCAGGCTCACAAAATCGAGCACCTGGATTCGCTGCCTGGCCCAGGCAGATTTGCCAGGCGCCATCCAAGCAAGCTCGCATGAAATCAACACCAAAGTTAACCAATTGCAGTTATTAGTCCAAAGTTTTCTTGAACTTTACTAAAAGCCAAATAACTCTGGGTGCATGTGCCAAGATGAGGAACATTTGACGATTGATTACTTAGTCAACTCATAAGGAGATAGGTTCGGCCATATAGATCAATTGTTGGCACTGGCATCACCTAAGCTAAGAGTGGCAATACCCTCTTGCAAGTGATGTATGAAAGTTAAGACTACTGATGATCGCAATTACAACAAAATATAGTAAAACATTGTGTGTTGAAGCTCAAAAACTACCCTAGCTCAAGTCAAGTGCCACAACAAACTCTCGCTTATGGAATTTGTATAGGCCCTGTTTGGATCCTTGGAGTTGAATTCCATTCTAATAATCATAATTTAGACAAATTAATTAAGCTAATATAGTTGTATGTGGAATATATTTGTATATTATTATTGGCCATATGTGAGAGATATGTATGTACTGCACTTATGCTATAGGGAAACGAGCCGAAGAGTGTGCTATAAGTTATTAGAAACATAGCATGAGGACCTATAGAATCAATTTTCATCTCCCACCCCCATGAATTTAAGATAAGCTTATATCTAGACTCTGGAAAGTTGTGGAATGCCATATTCCAAGACAAATAGGCTACTCCATTAAGTACATTCGAATTCCTTCAAAATGAAGGGACCAAGCAAGGGCCACAGTGTATCACATCGATTGAAGTACTACAATGTCATGTGCCGCTCCCATTAGGGCCCATGAGATGGAGAGCCCCATTAAGGACAGCACACTGTTCGTTGTTCACGGCGGCCCTAGGATTAGATTTGTTATTTAGAGATCAGATAAGATTGAGTTAGTTCCTTGATCCAAGAGATAGGTTTCTTAGAGGTCAAATCGTCTCGTCTATATATAAATGAGTTATGAGGTTTGTACCCATTTTAATTTATTACAAGGTTAACTCTCTGCATCCCTGACCTTGTGGTCCGTCTGACACCTATAGTTGAGGTCAGGCTGCTTGGGTTCAGGGCCATCTATAGTATATGAGTATATCCACAAGTTGCACTTTAGTGGACTTATCATTAATGCAGATATCATTGATCATGCTTCACATGAAAAAAAAATGAGTTTATTACAGTACCTATCAAATCGGTCATCTATTTACGAAAGTTCGCTGAACATGTGCAGTGTTTCTCTAGGTGCAAGAAGTGACAGTACATACCACATACCTGAATAGGTTCCTCAGATGGGTGAGGAAGAGCGAAAGGTTGAACCATCAGAGCTAAAGGCATGCCTGACGTTGTCAAGAGATCACCAGTACAAGGTATCTGATAGAACATGAATTATCAGCAGATGAACAAAGAAACAAAGGCACCAGAGAATTACAAGAATTATTCAACAAAGCTACCTGATTAACAGTGCACCGCATTAAACGAGGGCTACAGTTGCCAGTGTCCTTCACAATAAACTCACTAGATGCAGCCTGTGATCAATAAGTTACTCTTATATAAGAGGTAGAAACAGGCCTGCAACAAAATATGAATGAAAATAAACACCATTTACACTATTATAGCTCTAAGACATACCGGGGGAATGGTTGCTTGGCCACCTTGACGGGTCTCATAAATGATGACTGATCCTTCAGTCATTGGCCGGGGAATTTGAGTAGGATCAATTTTGGATGGAGTTGAGACCTGGGTTCCAGCATGTGGAGAATACGGCATCGTTGGGGTGCCAGGGGGTCCTAATGTGTTTTGCTGCATACCAGGAATGCCTGGCATTCCCATAGGTGGCTGCATTGCGCCAGACCCAGCTCCCTACAAAAAATTTATAGAGCATGTAAGAAGTATATCTTCTACGCTTCCAAAGAAGCATAAAAATTTAAGATTCAGTTCTTCAGTCTCATCCACTATGACACAATATGCTTCTCACACAATAGCATTTCTCGCGCCATATGAAACCAGAAAGTTGACAGCAAATTAACTTTATATTATATTCCAAATGAAATCCGCATACATGTTACGTGGGTTAAACTAATAACTGGAGAAACATAACTACATATGTTAACCAATTATAAACCAGTACTGTATAATTTAATAGGAAATATACTATCTATAACACATCGGTACAGGTTCAATCAATCAAGACAAGATTCATATAACCAAATTGAAATTTGTTGATAACAAGCAGATAAAAACGTCCTTCCCCATGTGACATTATAAACAGCACAAAACTTCACGCCCTCCATTATATATATATATATATATATATATATATATATATATATATATATATATCCTCCTTCCCTGATAAAAATGTAATCTTTCCTCTATCCCCGATAAAAATATAATCTTTCACAGGAGGATTGTACGTAGCAACACAATATAATGCTTCTATCACCTGAGTTTGCCACGACGGAGGCCCAAATGCCGGGGCATTTGCCCTGGGTGGTCCCATGAATGGCAGCTGCTGTGCCGGTGCCGATTGTGCAGGGAAGGGCAGCTGCCCACCTGGCCGTGGAGCCCCAAACTGAGTCTGCCCAGTGAACGGGGGTGGAGGCTGCTGTGGAGCCCCGAAGTTCAGTGGCATTGACTGCGGCGAGGCTGCAGTCATTGGCCCAGGTTGGCCAGGGAATGCTGGCCGTGATCCGCCAAACATTGGTGGCGCTGGCTGCGACGCCACCGCAGTAGGACCACCGAACGGCGGAGTATGCGAAGCCGCACCATGGGGCCCACCGAACGGAGGCGCCTGGGACGCCGCCGCAACAGGAGGGCCGCCGAACGGCAAAGATGACTGCGCCGTCGCGGTGGGAGGGCCTCCAAGCGTCGGAGGAGCCTGCGACGCCAAGCCAGGAGAGCCCCCAAACAACGGAGGCGCCTGCGACGCCGCGGAAGGAGGGCCTCCAAAAGGCGTAGGCGCCCGAGACGCCACCCCGGGGGAGCCGCCGAAAGGCAAGGCCTGCTGCGGCGCGGCACCTGGAGGCCCACCGAACGGAGGACGCTGCTGCGAAACCGCCCCCGGCGGCCCGCCGAAGGGCGGCGCGGCGGACGGCGCCGCCGTTGCCGTCGGCGCCCGCACGAACGGCGGCGCTGGCGGGCTGCCGGGGAAGGCGGGCCGGGCCGCCGGAGGTGGAGCACCCGAGCGCGCGGCGAAGGCGGGCGG
The DNA here is from genome assembly GCA_015342445.1 of Digitaria exilis. Lineage (NCBI taxonomy): Eukaryota > Viridiplantae > Streptophyta > Magnoliopsida > Poales > Poaceae > Digitaria > Digitaria exilis. The sequence continues at coordinate 36,679 of JACEFO010000846.1, read as the reverse complement.
CGCCTGCTGCGGCGTGAGCCCGCGCGGCGGGGCGCCGGGCGGCGGGGCCGCGCCGCGGGAGATCTGGAGGTTGGCGAACGCCCCCGGGAGCGCCCCCGGCGGGCCCTGCGCGGTAGGGTTTTGCGCGGCGAATGGCGGCGCCGGCTGCTGCCGTGGCTGCTGCTCCGGCGACGCCATGGATCGCGGCGGGGATCGGGATCTGCCGATCTGGGCGCGGCACGGTTGTGGAGCGACTGTGGGAGGAAAGGCGGGGGGCGCCCTCTGGTCTCGAGCTCTGCTTCCTGTCAGAGCATGGATGGATCGACCGAAGCGTTTCGTGCGCGGCCTGGTCGCAGTCGCTCCCCGTCTCGTGCTCGCCCCGTGCAGGTGGCCAACCCGTCGATCTCGGCCCGGTTGGGCCCACGTGTCATCGAGGGTGGATGCTGCCTCGCTGCGGTGGCGTGTGGGTCCCGTCTGTTCCTTTGGGCCCGCATGGCGGTGGGTGTGGCGAGGTATATGGGTGATGTGGCGGTTGCCCATTGGGCGGGTTGCGTGGAGGGCGTGGGGCCTCGGACGCGGACGGCGGCCACGTAGGCCTTCGCTGCCATGGTGAGTTCGGTATCGAAGTGTTTCCTCCGCGTGTATACGAATACTACTTCGCCCAACTTTTTTCTCGTCGCATAAGGGTATGTTTGATTTTTTTTAGAAAAAAGGAAATTGTTTCTTTAGGAATTTAAAAAAAAGACATCATGAACATAGGGAGGCTGCTTAGGACAGAATTAAACAAAACCAATCTACCTACATAAGATAAGTGTTTAGACTTCCATGTACTTAATTTTTGTTTGAATCTTTCTTCGATGACATTCCAATCCATATTACGGAGTTTATTATGATGTCTCGGGATTCCTAGATATCAGCAGGGATATTTTCCTATTCCACATCCAAACAGTTCAGTATATACATTTTCGTACTTTTTGGCTTGTCCATAACAAAATATCTCACTTTTATAGAAGATGATTTTCAAACCTGACAATTGTTCAAAGACGCAGAGCAACAATTTCATATTCTTAGCTTGCTCTAAATCATGATCCATGAAAATAATCGTGTCATCTGCATATTGCAAAATGGATAGTCCATCTTCCCACCAAGTGGGGTATCACACTATTAACTTGGCCATCATCTTTTGCCCTCTTTATTAATACTGAGAGCATATCTGCCACGATATTAAAGAGAATAGGCGTCATAGGATCTCCTTGCCTAAGTCCTTTTTTTGTTTGAAAGTAGTGTCCAATATCATCATTAATTTTTATTCACACACTTCCCCAGAAAGAAAATCTTGAACCCATCTACACCATTGAGGGCAAAATCCCTTCATTCTCAGGGTTTGTTGTATAAAATGTCATTTCACTTTATCAAAGGCCTTCTTAAAATCAATTTTTTAGAATTACACCATTAAGTTTTTTGGTGTGCAGTTCATGGATAGTTTCATGTAAAAGCATTACTCCTTCCATGATATTCCGACCTGGCATAAATGCCGTTTGGGTAGGTCGTACCACTTTATTGGCTACTCCCATAAGTCTATTAGTAGTTATTTTAGTGAAAATTTTGAAACTCAAGTAAGCAAATGGGTCTATAATGCTGAATTTTCAGAGCCTCTTTTATTTTTGGGAGCAGAGTAATTACCCCAAAATTGAGACTATATAGACGGACACGCTCTTCATGAAATTCTATGAATAGCGCCATGAGGTCTACTTTTATAATTTCCCAGAAGACTTGATAAAATTCTATTGGGAAACCATCGGGACCAGGTGATTTATTATGCTCCATTTGGAACACTGCATCTTTCACCTCCTTCTCTGTGAATGGGGCTGTGAGGAAATCATTTTCCTCCTCCGTCACTTGAGGTATGTCATGGTTGTAAGGAATGGCCCTAGACCATTTGTTTATGATTTTGACGATTGATTGACAACATAATCATTGGGACTGACAATTTGTCTAGATGATATTTGTAGATATTTCTAGATCCCAAAGATACTTTGGAAGTAATCCAAATGCTTATATAACCAATATACAAATGATGGTTATCCAAATTGAAGCTATCCAATTCACGTGGAAAAGTGTCATTAGCCATATTTTGAAGCATCCAAAACATGTATAAAAGATGGCAAAGAAGATAGATCAAAAGCCCGCGAAGAAAGAAGCAAATTCAGTGTCACACAGTGACCATCGAATCATTCGATGGTGGGCTGAGAAGACCACCAAATCAATCGGTGACCAAGGGGGTGAGAAGATGAAGAAGACTATCGACTAATTTAATGGTGCAAAAGCATGAGCACCGAATTAGTCGATGATGGTCAGAGAGCTGTCAGCACTGCATGGATGACCATCAACTCATTCGATGGGGCCAAGAGTTGGCGTTGAATCAGTCGATGATAGAGGCTCAGAAGCTGGATCGTCTCTGGAAAGCATCGATCAATTCGATGTTGTTGAAGAAGGTGGCATCGAATCAGTCGGTGCCTCTGGAGGTCATGGATTAGGGGGGCCACTGTCAGTACGCCGGCGAACGGCGCGTTAATAGAAGAAGACCCTGGCAACTCCAGCGACAAACTGGTCGGAAGGTTCCGTCTCGCCCGACCCTCCGAGGGTTCCGAGGGCGCGTGGACGTGAGCTCCCCGCTTCGCCCGGGCTTAGCCTGCTCTGGACGACCCGTGAGTCGGAGGGGTCGGGCGCGTCCGTCTCGCCCGACCCCCGACCCCAGGGTCTGATGGGCAGACCCCCGCGAAGGGTCCTGCCCGTCGATAAACACTCACGGCGGAAAAGGGGGAGGACTCTCGAAGACCCTCCCCAAGTCAAACCTGACTTGTGCGGAGGAAGGTGTGCGGCTTACGTTTTCTCCCGACCGACACCCGACATCACCTGCTCACCTGCCATCTGCAAAAGCTGATCTGCAGCCTTGCGCAAGGGAAAAGGTAGCTGCATGCGCGCTGCTGCGCTAGCGGCCAAGAAGGAAGCTACCGCGAAGCTACCGATGGGGAGGAGAAGGACACGCGGCAACCGAGGAAGGGGTCGCCAAGACGCACCAGGCCGACAGCGCGCAACCGCCGGGGGCATCCGGCCCTTGGGGGGTAGATAGGTAAAATAACGTTGTAAAGTTGTTCTCCCCTTGGACTATAAAAGGGGAGGGCGTCCCTGCGAGAGGGAGCGAAAATTCCTTTTCGATCTCTAGAGCACTAAGTCCCCTACACGCACACTTCACACACGCAAGGCTAGAACCGGCCTTCGCATGTAACCCGCCGCCAAGAGAGCAATACGATTTGGAGCTCGTTTCACTGGACGTAGGGATCGCTCCCGAGCAGAGCTGCCTTGCTGCGGCAAACTGGTACCAATTTCTCCAATAGATATCCCCACTGAAGATGATGTCTTGGGTTGTGGGGATACTTTCGCCCTCTCCTCTGGGATAGTCCTGGCTCGGGGCTTGGGCAGTGTACGCGCTCTCTTGGGCACAGGCGCTGCTGGCTCTGTTGGCGCTGGTCTCTTGGACCTTTCTGCTCCCCTGGAGGTTGCTTCTGCTTTGGATTGGGGTTCTTCAGGGACCTGTGGTTCAAGTTTAACCATTGGCTCGTCAGGGTCTTCAATTGCAGATCGTATGTGTACTTGATCTCTTACCCCCGGATCCACACAGCGTGCCAGCAAAGCTACTTCTTCAGTGTTGGTTGGGTCCAGGGGCGGCAGACTCACATACAGTGCGCACCTGGCTTCATACTGTGATGATCAAGACATTAGTTTACATTCTATTTTCAACAATACGGCACTATATTGATTTCAGATAAAGGTTTTACCTCAGGTGTCATGGTAATTGCAGAAACTTCCATTATCTCTGGAAGTTGTTCATCGCTGACCACCAGAAACTTCTTCAAGAGTTGATTCACTCTCTTCTCTGACATGTTTCCGGTGGCATTCCTTGAGGGGTCAGCTTCTCCAGAGTACAAGTACCCTGGATTGCAGCGTTGTTTACATGGTTGGATCCTCCTCAGCAGAAATGAACGATATACTATGGCTCCTGTCAGCCCTTGTGCTTTCATATCTCTAATCATATTGAGCAGCTCAGGGATTTGCATTGCCTGGTTCACTCCAACTGTTTCGCTCCAGAATGGCTTCATTACTGGAGGATTCCCTGAGCGGCTCTGAAGCTGTGGCTGGTGGTTCCATGCGTAGAACCATTCCTTCTGCCAGTCCTTGAGGCTTTCCTTGGTTGTATAATCCAAATACACTGGCCTCATGCCCTGGCGGAACTGGATGACTACCTTCCCCACCACCTGCAGTGGTCCGCTGGAGGTTTTCACCCTGAATAAATGGCGGAACAGTGCGAAATGGGGGTCTATCCCAAGGAATGCCTCGCACAGGTGGATGTAGATGGATAAATTCAGAATGGAGTTGGGATTCAGGTGACACATTTCTATTCGATAAAATTGCAGCACACGGCGGAAAAAATCACAGGTTGGCATAGCAAAACCAACTTCATAAAAGGCTTTCCATACCGTGATTTCCTCGGTTTCTTCGGTGGGGTATTCATGCCCGTGTGCGCTTCTCCACCGACTGATTTCTTGGGCTGCCAAGAATCCATCTGCCTCCAGGGCCTTGATGTGCTTTTCCTTCAGATTACTGGTTGGCCAGTCACTGATAGGATCTTCGATGATCGGCATGTCTCCCGCGGACGATGCCTTCTCGGTCGTAACTACCTCCTTCATGGCCTCCGACTTCCTCTTCGAGCCTTTGCCTCGGCTGGATCCTTCACCACCGGCCATTGGGATCTCTTGCGATTTGGTGTGGATTGGATTTAAGATTGGGGAGGCTGCGGATGCTTCTGCGCGGTCTCTGGATTGCGAGAACAGCAACTGTCGCAAACCCTAGATCTGTTTTGCGCAAGGCGTACGGATACAAAGGGTCGCGGACGGTTTATATGGGCTTTTCGAAGCGTTACTTCGGTAATTTTCAATTTTGGTCCTTTCTTGATCCTATATTTGAATTCGTTCAAATTTAGGCTCGGGGGCTGTTGACATATTTTCAGGAAATATTTTTCTGAGAATTTTCGGCTTCAATTGATAAATTCATGAGGAATTCTAAAAGAATTCGGGTTTCTTCGGAAATTGATTCTCTTTTGGTTCGGACTTCGAAAGAGCCTCGAATTTCTTCTTCAAAGATAAACGAGGCTCGGGGGCTGCCCAATTGGGCGCACCTAGTCGGTGCGCACCAATCCGAACTTCGAGAAGACTTATGAGCACATCATTACCTATTGAACAGCATGGTTGCAACTTCCAAGATCAAAGAACCCTGTGGGTCTCAAAGAACCCTGGCAGATTTCAAAAGAACTCTGGAGGACCTCAAAGAACTCTGTACTTTCAACAAGGCTGTTCTTCAGGAGATAAGGTGCTCGGGGGCTTGTGGGTGTAGAGTCCTGACGGACTAAACAACCCTGGCGGCCCATCCTATGGGCCGGCCCACGTACAAGACTTGACGTACAAGACAAGGATTAGTCCTAGTCGGTTTGGATAGACTGTATTTGGGAATTAGAGATAAACTTGTTAAAGTCTCCTAGTCCTATGCGATTCCCATGTAACCCTGCCCTCCGGACTATATAAGGGGAGGCAGGGACCCCCTCAAAACAATCTCATCAATACAAGACACACCATACAGGACGTAGGGTATTACGCTCCGGCGACCCGAACCTGTCTAAATCGTTTCTTGTCACCTTCGGCTCTAGATTCTCGACGACTTCTCCCTAAACCCTTCTCTCGGGGCACCCCCTCGAGAACCTAGTCAGCATAAATCGCCGACAGGGCGCGACCATTCGCTTCGGCGGCCTCGAGTTCCTTGTGAACGAGATGCCAGGCGCTTGTGGCAGCACGCTCCGCCTCGTCCTCGTCGACAACCCCGGCCGCCCAGCCGCCCGCGCGGGGCACATCCTCTGTGGAGGCCCTGCGGTGCCCGCGGCCGCTTTGAGAAAGGCCATGACGGCCACGACGGCTGAGAGCGCCGTCTCTCGGAGCTCAATCGAAGTTTCCCGAGTGGGGCGCGAACGAATCGTGCACCACCTTGGCGAAAGCAACGACCTGACCAAAGCGCCCCACGGGAGGCGTTCGGGTTCGCCCTCGTCACGCGGCCCCAAAGGCCAAGTGACCAAGAGGATCGACGCGAACTCGCGACAAGGCAGGGCGATAACCTTTCCCTTTGGGTTGAAGAACGCGTCACAAACTTTCTCCGACTTGGCGCCGTGCCAGGCTTGGAAATGCCTCGATCTCTAGAGCACTAAGTCCCCTACACGCACACTTCACACACGCAAGACTAGAACCGGCCTTCGCTGTAACCCGCCGCCAAGATAGCAATACGATTTGGAGCTTGTTTCACTGGACGTAGGGATCGCTCCCGAACCAGTATAATCCTCTTTGTCTTGCGTTTCTTGAACCATTCTCCACCGAGACGTGCGTGTTCTGTGATCGACACTCGCCGGCGTGAGGTACCCCGTGTGCCACCCGCCGACAGTGCCAGCAAGAAGATTGAAGACCTCTCTGTGTGGAAACCACCGACCAATTCGATGGTACCAGGGAGCAGGCACCGAATCAATCGGTGGTTGGGTTGGCCCACATGTCAGTGACACAAGGATTTGAACGGCTGGTTCAACGGTTAGCTGAGGTGGCACCATCGACTAATTCGATTGTCCCCTCCTGCACCCATCGATTTAGTCGGTGGTATGCATTGAAGTTGCAACGGCTAGTTCCTTTGGTTGGGGCTATAAATATGAGGTGCCTCATCCATTTGAAGTGTGCTTGAGCTCAGTGAAGATTTTGGCAAGTGTTCTACATATTCTTAAGTGCTCAATCCACCAAAGTGCTAAATAGAAGATCTAGGTGATTAGTCAAGTGCTTAGTGCTAGTATAGACCCTTTAGCACATCTCTTAGGTGTTTAGCCTAGAGTTTAGAGAGGTTTGCATACCTCTTGCTTTATCCGGTGCTTGCACGCACCAAGTTTTGTAATCGGGGGCTTGTAGTCTTGCGATACCCTCTAACCGAGTTTGTGGAGAGGCCGCCGGTGCTTGTGCAAGGGAGGAGAGGCCCTTGGCGTTTGGCCGAAGCTCTACCAAGTGAAGGCGGTGAGGAGCATCCGGGGAGAGACGAGCGGAGACCCACTTGCTTGTGGGGAAGTACCGTGGTCACCCACGGAGTTACTCGACCGGGGAGTTTATGCCCTTGCGCGGGCATTCCCTTTGAGAGGGGCTCCAACAACGAGGATTAGTGGAAAGCTCGTGAGTTTTCTGATACCTCAGTAAAAATCGACGTGCCGGGAGTTTGCTTCTCTACATTTTACTTTCCACATTACTTTTTTTGCACTACTTTCCGCATTTACCTTTCCTAGACTTGCCATGCTAGTGTAGGATTGGACCTAGGGTGCAAAACTTTATAGCGGTAGAGATAGCAACACATAGAGAAAACCTAGAGCACATTTAGATAGAAATTAAAATATGTTTTTATATGTGCAATTAGAGCCTTAGTTTTTATAGACACCTAATTCACCCCCTCTTAGGGTGTCACGATCCCTTCAATGGTTCTGGTTTTCCACCATAGTGAAATTATTATCTTCAGGTGGCCCAAACAACCCCTTATAATAATTTGTAATATAAGCTTTCAGGTCAGCATCACCTGTCATTACACCCTCTTCTTGTTCTAACTTAAAAATATGTTGCTTCCTATGCTTGCCATTAGCAACCAAATGGAAATATTGGGTGTTATCACCACCTTCTAAGAGATCTTTAGTTTTTGCTCTCTCGTACCATTTAATTTCTTCCTCCCTCAACAAGTGAACTAATTGTTCATTGAGGTATTGTTTTAAATTTAATTCCTGGTCAAAGAGCACCCCATTCTCAGACTTTTTTCTAGATCATCAATCATCTAGATTAATCTTTTCTTTTCCTCTTATTACGCCCGGCTTTATTTTTGGCCCAACCCCTCAGAAATTGTCTAAGAAATCTTATTCTATTCTACCATCTTTCCATAGATGTGGTTCCTTTGTTTTAGGATTGCCATTTATTTGCAACTAGGTCATAGAAACCATCTCTCGCCAGCCAACCACGTTCAAATTTAAACAACAGTTGTTGTCTACTGTGAGAAGATGCACCTGTGTTTAGAACTAAAGGTGTGTGGTCCGAGGTACTTCTATCCTTAGCATATACTGTCGTTAAAGGGTATGTTTGATAAAGGGTAAATGGCATCTATTTTACCATTTGGCTCCAAACAAGGGCAAACTAAAAATGAGACGCCAAAAAATACTTTGACTGCAACTTGTGGCAAAACTAGACAAAAACTTCTTGGAAAAAGCATCGGACGGTTGGTCGTTCCCTCCCTAGCCTTCTAATTTTTGCCAAAACTTTTGGCATTGGATCCAAATACCCAAAGCTTACATTTAATATAATGATATAATGTATGCTGAGGATCACCCACAAATTAGGGTTAGTTGTTTTGCTCGTTCTTATTTCTTTAAATAACTTTGCTATAATAAATCATACTCCCTCCGTTCCAAATATTAGTCATCCAGGCTTTTTACTAGATTCATTGAAAATGCTATGAATTTAGACAAGTATATGTCTAGAATCATAAAGAAAATGTCATGAATTTGGACACTCAAAATGGCATCTAAGATAACTAATAATTTGGAATTGATAGAGTATATTTTTAGTTTATAATGACTAAATAAAACATGAATTAGGTCCTAAATTCTTATTAACTGAATTAGGTCTCGTGGAATTAAATATTTATAGACATGCTAATGGGTATCCTTTTAAACTTAGGCAGATACATATGAAAGCCTCGTAAATCATTATAACTTTCGGAAGTTGTAAAACCATTAAATTTGTGTTGACAATAATCAAGTGTCATTACTTTGTCAGTTTGAACCAAGAACTCTATTAGAAATTTTTTGAGACGCATGTTGTTCTTTTTATTAGGGATTGCTATATGCAAAAAAAGAGTTTGAAAAGGAAACAAAATGTTCAAACCAGAACCGTTAGAGAAAAGAATTTTCAATAACATGATTACTAGAATACGGGGGCACTTGGGGCGGTCTATTTGATCATTCTTACGTCAAATCACACAGGAAAGTGAAATCAACAAATTTGATGGTGGTTGTATTTTTAGTGTATCTTTGTGGGAAAGCCAATGATAAGTCATAGAATGTGGTAAGAACCAACGATATCTATATCGGGCAGGGGCGGATCTGGTGGGTTGCACATGTATGGTGCGGCATACCCTAAACCTAGGCCAATAAGCATTATGGTCTATATAAAAGAATAAAAAATTCGTAAAAACACTCCTGAAAAGGGTAGTGGGAGCTCGAACTCGTGCCAATGGACTATGTGGATGTTGTTATTTTTTGGGTAGCAAAACATAATAAACCTAACCAGTTCAACCAAACAAACCATGAACCAAGGGTTTTGTTGGTTCTATCTCTCCGCTCCTAATAAATATGGCACTTGGTCGGCGGCCCTCATGACTTACGCGTGACCTGTGATTACTTCATAAGAGAGGTATACATTAAGGTCATTAATAAAATTAATCAAAAACTTGATAGTCGGTTTGATAAGGTTAATATGGAGTTGCTTTTTGTATGTCTCTCCTCAACCCTCCCAATTTACTTGCATCATTTGCTGACCAAGCATAGATACATTTTGGAGGATGTGGCTGAAGATGATGTAGTCAATACTTTTATGGTCATTAGAAAAATGTATGCCTTATAAGTTCGACATCTGTCGGAGCGATGGTCTGGAATAAAGAAAAATATGCAAAAAATAGGTTGGAGTTTCCCCTAGTGACTTCGGTAAAAAAAACAATTCTCCTGAAAGATAGTTAATTCATCCTGAACCAATATACTCCAGAAATTTGACAGAAAATTGAGAAACCAATAATGGCGCGCACGTGCTACAAAGGGTATAGTTGGTGGGCAGGGAACTGTAGTGGTAAGAAAAATATTTACTATTTGACATAAACATTGTTCAACTCGCAATTTTAACCTCCCGCCTCTCGTGGCACTTGCAAGACCAACGTAAAGGGATACGATAGGTACGATTTGGGTGAGAAATATTTTTATTTTTATTTGTGTGTGACACACATGATACAAAGGAAAATTCAACGACATTTTATATCATTATTAACAAGAAGCGTGAAGAATTATATTCGAATTGGATCTTACACCAGCTTGTCTCATGAAAAAAAAATAATCTGTAAACGCATGATTGCAATATGGGCCTGCCCACACCTATGCAAGTCGCGGTGGGCCTGCCTGCCTGCAGTTCACGAGCAAGCTGGGATTGCATTCTTGGGGTCTCTATTTTTTTTTTGTTGTTTCCTAATAACTGCGGCGGGTAGATAGACCCGGTTGAGAAAAAAATTAATTTTGATAGAGCCATACCTTTTTTGTGTTGTTTTCTCTTAATAATTTCGAGGGATAGATAGACCACGGTAAAAATGAGCAAATTACGTTATCGGTGCCTAACTTGTACCGTTGTATCATCTCGGTCCGTAAAGTCACAAATCGACCATTTAAATTCTCAAATTTGTTCGGCCGTGTCATCCTGGTCCCTAAACTCGCAAACCACCAGTTTAGGTTGATTTACATGTACAGGTTTAGGGACTTAAACGAGTGCTTTCCAAGTTTAGGGATCGGGATAACACACAAACAAGTTTGAGGACCTAAACGGTTAATTTGTGAGATTAGGGACCCACCGTGGTACAAGTTTAGGGACCGGTAACGTACTTTACTGAAAAATATATTCAAATTTGACTGTGGATTTAAGCCTTTTTCTACCATCTAAGTTTCTTACATATGGGGTCTAACGTGAGAAATATGATGGAGCAATTATTTTATAAGATACGTCGACCTACTCAATGTAATTGCAGAGCATGGAAACTAATGTTTTAAATAGCGGGCTAATCCTCTTAGTTTTTTTTTCAAAACAGGCTAAGGACAATTATAGCTTGGCTATAGCAGCGGCTAAGCCATTTAGCCGCCGCTAAGAGTGATACACTACAAATTTAGAAAATAATAGATTATTACTTCATTAGACTATCCCTAAGACACAACAACTCAGTTCATCACACCACCACCGACACTAACACAGGAGTACACATGAATACATCTCAGCTTACCAGACATAAAGTTACTAGAATATGACTCTAGTCCAACACATAAGAATAAGTTGTGACACTAGCGACATAGTGATACCCTAAAGCTAAAGATACGGCTAAAAATGTGATATCTTAGCCACAATGCTTAACAGCTATATCCGGCTATAGCTGTTATTTAAAATAGTGTAAATTGCACCCACCATACAACAACTTGTCAGGTGGGTGCAGATTGGTCCAACAAGTTGCAAAATGCTCAATTTAGTGCGACAACTTGTCAGGTGGGTGTACATCGGTCCATCAATTTGTGAAATGCTCAAGTTAGTGCAATAACTTAGCAAATTGGTGCATATACAATCTAAATGTTATTATAATTTTATACTACCATATTTTATATTTTCATCTTACCACAATAGAATTAATTTATGTTTAAAATATTAATAAAACACCAAATGATTGATATAAATCCACTTACATGATATAAATATAGCGTGAATTAACCAATGGATTTAATTTATTAAAAATTATAGTTTAAATTAAAGGAAAATTTTCTTTATGTAAACTTAAAGCACATAAATAGGCGTAAATCATGCTTATATTGTTTTATAGATATTGTCTGTCAGAATTAGAAGAAAATAATTTTATAGATATGGATAAGACAAAACATCTCTTATTTTCGGAGATGAGTATATTTTTAATTTATAATAAAGGTTCTTATCTTGGATAAATTTATCCTAACTATAACGTGAATATAAATGGCCACGCTATGGTTAATTTTTTTCATGCAACTATACCATGTATTTGTTTTTGTCGTGGACAAATACAAGTCAACATAACATTTGGACTCTGCATGTACTAATTTGCCAAGTTTTGCACTAAGTTGAGTATTTTACAAGTTATTGGACCAATCCGCACCAACATATCAAGTTGTTGCACTAAATTGAGCATTTTACAAGTTAGTGGACCTATTTGCACAGACGTGATAAGTTGTTATATGGTGAGTGCAATTAACTCTATAAAATATCGATGGAAACCAACAAATTCGACGGTCCTCTATAAAGAATACTCCCTCCATATTGGTAAAGGATGACGTTTTGAGATTATCCTAAGTCAAATTTTGCAAATTTTGACTGTAAATAATTTTTGAAGTATTAAGTTTAAAAATATAAAAATAATATGAGTAGATTTGTATTCAAATATTATTTTAGAAAAGTATCTTTAAAATATATTATACAAATATTTTATAATAAAAGGTATTAGTCAAAATTATGTTTTTTAGACCGTATTGCTAAACATCCCCCGCAAGCTACGCGCAGCTGCGTTGCGCCGCACACACCTGCACCGGCCCACGCACTCTGCACTCATGACTCCTCTAGTCCTCTTCGCTCCTCAGATCTGACTAGCTGAGCCTCCCTTCCTCACCCGGCGCCGGGATCCCTCCCAATCCGCGCGCACATCAGAAACCCTAACCCCCGTGCGATCCCAATGCGCAGGTGACCCGCCAGCTCGCTTCCGGCAGCGATTCCTTTTTTTTTTCAGTGCTTCGTTTTCCGCCGCTGATGTCGATTGGTATTTCCGGTGGACTGCGCAGGGGCCCCATCGGTGAGGCGTCGCTCCGCCGACGCCGCGGGCCTGCGCGGCTCTGGGTTGCCGTGGCGGCGCTGGTGGTCGGCACCATCTGGCTCTGCTCCTCCTCCTCCGTCGGCCTGTTGGGAGCCTCGTACAGGGTTCGGGTGAGCTCGCCACTCCCGCGCCTGCTTGTTCTACCGTGCGGTTCTCGGTTTCGGTGTGCGGTTCGTGCTGCCTGGTGGACGGTGTGACGATCGGCGGCATTGGCATGGTTTTGCTTTACTGCTGTCCCTGCTCGTTGCGTGAGCAAATTGGCTGCTTTTTACAGAAGTTAGAACTGAGCTCCTTAGTAGCGATTTCACCCGAGATCATGCTACCGAATGTAGATTCACATTATGAACATGGGGTACATGATATCATCATCACAATCACTAATAATTAATAACTACAGGAAGTTGTGCCTTATGAGTACAATTTTGCCAAGGCTGTAAGATGCTGCACAAAACACGATAGATGCCACAGAAACTGAATGATTTAAAACATATGGTATTCCAGCTGGTAGTTAGCTTGGATTCCATTTCTCACCACAGACATATGGTATGATTATGAAATCTGCAATGCGTTCCGTACTTTACTGTAGTTTTGGGATGATGAAGTTGGGCATAAGACACATATATTTTAGTTGGTAAGGGACCACCACCATCTTCTCTGTGAAATTGGTTACTAACACTTCGACCACAATGTAATGCCAAGTGACACCCTAGATACTGTTGCATTTGGAAGTGCTATAGCCAACATATTAAGGGTATAGTGTTAAAAAAACAGCAATTTTTTCTTAGATATAGATTTTGGTGTGTCACTTATCTTTGGGTTTTGATTCTTTTGCCGTATATGCATGGAATCGGACGATAGTACTATAACGATAACATACATGCATTGCTTATTTGAATTTTCTACAACATTATTTCTTATACTGACATCAATGCTGCTACTCAAGGATGTTGATGTAAATAAATTGTGGAGAACTGCAGATTCAAATGGCTGGAGAGCATCTTCTGCACCACGCACCTATTGGCCCCGTAAGCTTCTCTCTGTACCTTTTCGGTAGTTGCTGGGACAGTTGCTTGCCATTCTGAGTGAGGGTAAATTGATATACTGAAATTTAATTTGTTACTTGCAGCCCCACCTACTGAATCTGAGAGCAATGGGTACTTGCGTGTTCGGTGCAACGGTGGCTTGAACCAACAACGTAGTGCAGTATGATCCATACAGCATGATACACTGTACACATTTTGGATTCATGGTAGCATGGCTAAGAAATTTGAGATCAATGTTGTTTTGATTTTGCAGATATGTAATGCTGTTGTTGCTGCACGAATCATGAACGCTACACTAGTGCTGCCAGAGTTAGACACAAATTCATTCTGGCATGATGAGAGGTATGTAATTTGGCTGAAATGTTTATCATGCAGGAAGATTGTTGCATGTATGGCTTACCACAGACCTTGTGTTCTTTGTGAATCCTTTCTTTTGCCACTAGTTTTTTCCCTGCAAAATATAATTTGTTTCCCCACAAGTCCACTGAGAATTTTTACAACAAAAAGAAGTAATCTTGTTGTGTTAGTTAAACCACTAGATCCATAAGGCTTTTTTATGGCTAATATATGTGGGATTACCATTAGATATTTGACCTAATCCTCCATGTAGGCAGGCATGCTGATTAATTTCCTATAATTACCTACAGCCAGGTGATTGGGTGTAATTTAGTACTTTGCATCGTAAGCTTATTTGAAAAGGTTAGGCTCTGTGTACCAGGACTCCAGGAGTTTGACAGAAAAGAAAACAACCATTAGAAGCACTAGAAACACCTATTGATCTATGTCCTATCCGCAACAGTAAATGATCATGACTTTTTGCTCTGCCAGCGATCCAAGGGGTTCTGGCTCTTGCTTGACCATGTTCATGAGCTGGGCCAGCTGGGGCCATTTTGCCCTGGAATTTCCAGCTGTTGTGCTGTGCCCTTTCCAGATGATCCACAGCATTAATACAACAGAGTCAATGCCTTTTTTTGTTCTTGTCCAAGATTGGTTAGGAAAGAGCCCTTATGTAAGATTTCATGAGAAACTTCAGTCTGACTTTGCTTCAATATCCAGCCTGAAAATTTGCTCAATACATTGATAAAAGAAACATATTTACAATGGAGAGCATGTACTGTTGATACTGCAGATATTATCCTGTAGGAGAAACATGTGATGCATTTACTTGTACTTTCTTAGAAATCCTTGTTTTCTTTTTTGGTTAATGCCATCATGAGGATGTTACTGTGCCTAGAATATTTATTTGGAGGTGGACTAATCCATCATTGGAAGTTAAAACACATGTCTTTGCCCCTCTATTAAATTTTGGGTAACTGATTTCCAAATAATAAGTTGATTATGTGTTGTAAATGATTTACAAGTAGTATGCTCTCATTCTTTACAAGATGTTTTATTGATAACTATGATGGGGTCCCATTTGATATATTCCTCTTCTCTGGCTTTGTATAATTTTCTTGGTCAACTTTCTTTATGTTGAATGATCTTCATGATCATCCCTTGTTGGTGTTTACTTATTTTCTGCATTTATATATGCACCCAGTGGTTTTGTAGGTATTTATGATGTTCCCCACTTCGTCAAGACACTAAAATATGATGTTCGAATTGTTATGAGCATTCCAGAGATCACTGCAAAAGGAAAGACCAAGAAGCTCAAGGCACATCAGGTGAATAAATTCAAAAGTGCACTAAATTCAATTGTACTAAAACCGTTTCCCTATCTTTAAGAGTCAACAGGAGCATACTATACTCATGGGTCACTCGTTGTCATAACAGATTCGACCACCTAGGGATGCACCGGTATCTTGGTATGCAACAGTTGCTCTGGAGCAGATGAAGAAACATGGGGCTGTATATTTAACTCCATTTTCACACCGTTTGGCAGAAGATATTGATGATCCAGAGCTCCAGAGATTGAGATGCAGGGTGAATTATCACGCACTACGATTCAAGACACCCATCATGAAAACAAGCAGTGAGATAGTGAACAAGCTTCGTTCAGAAGGCCATTTTATGTCAATTCATCTTCGTTTTGAGTTGGATATGCTTGCATTTGCTGGGTATGAATTTGGTTAAATTATCACTTAATGCTGAATAAATCACATCCTGCTTATTTTGTATCTATCGGGGAAGTCCATTCCTGAATTCTTTAATCTAGGCTTAGGAAAGGCTTCACAAGAGCTTATCATGTGTAGAAATCATACCACATTCTTTCACATATATTACATTATTATTTTGAAGTCATAAATCAATCATGACCCAGTATCCTTATCAATCCTATGCATTATTTAATTCATTGATTGACTACTGTTATAACTATACATCAAACTTGATGCAGTTATCATTACTTGCTGCCTCTCTCTCTCTCTCTCTCTCTCTCTCTCTCTCTTACCATACACCAAAATTGAAATTGCAGGTGCATTGACATATTCACGCCTCAAGAGCAGAAAATTCTGTTGAAGTACAGGAAAGAACATTTTGCAGATAAGATACTTATCCCCAGGGAAAGGAGGCTCATTGGAAAGTGCCCTTTGACTCCAGAAGAGGTATTTTAAAATCTTCTTATAGACATTGATCCAGAAATCCAGATGTTCCTTATGAGCTATTACTAGTTGTGTTAAAATCGAAAGTTAGTTTTTTTAATGGGGCTACAAATTTAAGCTTACTACCTATTCAGGTAAACATAGTGGTTTTGACGCTTACAATATGGTACCTGAGTACAGTTTGGAATTCCTCTGGGGTGTTGTCCAAGAGCTTCTCTTTTACATTACCCTTATAAATTCATAGTAGTTCAGTTTGTTAGCTGAGCTCTGTTGGTATATTTGTACATTTTTGTATTACATTACATTTTCATATTAAACAATCAACAATGGGTTTTATATTCCAAAATAATCTGACATGAAATACATTTGTGTTCTGTATGTATTCTTTGTACTTTTCCATCATGTATTGTGAACAGTGTCCCATTCAGCCATTCCACCTAGGCAATCTGTGATCTACATCATTTTGTTAACCATTGATGCTTTGCTTGCATGACTGTTCTAATTTTCAATGATTAGTTGAGCACCATATACCATTATGTATTCATAGAATTAAATGAATCCTTTTGACTGATACAAAATGATTATTGAAGCAAAGCTGAAACATATATAGGAGATGTTTCTTAGTAAAGCAGGAAAAATAGGGAAAGACAGTGAAAAAATCACTGAAGTCGTTTACGGTAGGTCTCATTCTATGTAAATCACTGAAGTAATCCATTCTATTTATATTTTGTGCAGGTAGGTCTTATTCTACGTGCTATGCGATTTGACAATAAAACACGCATCTACCTTGCTTCTGGTGAGCTCTTTGGTGGGAAACGCTTCATGAAGCCATTCAAGGCTATGTTTCCACGCCTAGAGAACCACAGCACAGTTGGACCTGGAAAGCTGGAAGAAAATACCCAAGGGCTAGCAGGATCAGCAGTTGACTACATGGTCTGCCTCCTGTCGGACATTTTTATACCAACATATGATGGCCCAAGCAACTTTGCAAATAACCTCATGGGCCATCGCATGTACTATGGTTTCCGGACCACAATCACACCAAACAGGAAGGCCCTTGCCCCGATATTCATTGACAGGGCGCAAGGCCGTACCTCTGGGTTTGAGCAGAGGATCAGGCAAGTCATGTTCAACACACATTTTGGCGGTCCCCACAAGCGAATCCATCCAGAGTCTTTCTACACGAACTCGTGGCCAGAGTGCTTCTGCCAAACGGATGCTAGGAACCGCGCAGACCGGTGTCCACCAGATAACATAAATGATGTTCTTGAAAGCCAGTTCCAGAGCGAAGAAGAAATTGAAGAAGTGAGAACCACTAATCAGACTGACGCAACTGGCCAAGCAGAAGAGACGATGATCTAACCGAGGTAGCATTGATCATTGTTTGAAATATTGGTATGCTTGGATCATTCGACGCAGACCAGGGTGACATTTTTGGTGAGTGGATCCATTGATGGCCGAAGATTAAGTATGAGCTATTCTGTTAAGATTGTAGAGGTTGAGATTGTAATTCAGCGAGGGTCAAACCAGGTTTTGATAGGTCTGGTCATATAGGGTTTTGATGGAGAAAACCTTATGCATGTCTATAATTATCCCCCTCATGGAGGGGAGTGGTGTGAATTATGTGGCAATAGCAGCAGGGAACATATACACAAATATGCTTTAGCGGTTAGTGGCTCTAGTTCTACCAGCTTATGCTGTATCCCTCTAATTTTGCACAAATTATTTCACTTTGATGTAGCCCTTTCTGCAGCGAATGGCTTTCCTGGAACATCCTCAGTGGCTGTTTTGATTTTGCATTGACCTAAAAAAGGGAAAACATTTTTGGTGCTCTCTGTGTACTGCTAGCCCCTGCTATACCCGTAGTATCTCGAAGCCTGTACATGTCGTGAGGGCTCTGGCAGTGATAAACTAATTGGTGAACAAATTAGGTGCCAACTGTACAAAATTGGAAAATTTAGGAGGTGAAAGAACACAGTAGGGATTTGATAACTGGGGTAATCAGAGCGTTGGGAGATAAGAGTGGTTATGGGCATCATCAGCGACCCACAAAGTTTGAGGGTGGTTTAAGAGTTCGTGGCCTCGTGGGGGTAGAATTCGCGGAGGGAGATTAGCTAGCGCCATTCCAAATTTCCAGTTTTGGCAAAGACCCTATCATGTGATGGTCCACTTGGTGCCACTTCGAGAGTGTTTGGATCCACCTGGTTAAAGTTTAACATCTATCTTTTAACTATTTTTAACAGAAAAGATATCTAAACGCTCCTGTTAAGTGGGAGGTGTTAAAGTTTAATATCCCAAAAATCATTACCTGGTTTTGAGGTGGTAAAACTTGTTAAAAGGTAGTTGGTTTAAGAAAAAAAAAAGCTAATGAGCAGCAAGAAAGTTTTTTGTACACTTATTGCTAGTGAGGTGTAATGGATCTAAACAGATAGGTGTTAAACTTTGTCAATTTTTTTTAGGTTGTTAAATTTTAATATCTTGTTAACTTGATCTAAACATGGCCTTTGTCATCGGTGTCTTCTGTTGCTTTGTCAATCTGCCTATCGCAAGCATGGAGGACTATGCTACCGCGCGACAGCCACAGGTGATCATGGTTACCGACACTGGCTACCCTGCACATCACAGGTGATCATGGCTGTACGACCTGATCCGTAAAAAAAAAAATCTGATTTGGTCAATGTGTTGGCCAAGCTCGGGCTAAGATATGTAGGACTGAATCTCATAAAAAGATTCAACCCAATCCAAAATCTGTTAGGCTTCACCTCGCCTGATTTGACCAAATGTTGCGTTGGTTTGGTTTCAGCACAAAAATCATAAAAAGGTTGTTGGGTTGGGCCGGATTGGGTGAATGAAAAGATATTGATATTTTAGCCCAGGATCTTATCTAGCAGAGTGACCGTGCCACAGTGAGTGACACGACTCGTTTTTTGTTGGGAGGGTCACCGATGAGCTCTTCCGGTTGAAGAAAGCCTTGGCAACAGACAAGAAGCGGAAGGAGTTAAAAGTTAATCGCGCAGACCAGGGAGATCCAGGGAAGCTCCAAGATGTCCAAGTATCCTTTTGGTAAGATTGGTAAGATAGAGGATCTTGATCTAAGTGAACTGTATGATATGCAACATGAGCTCTCACGGGTCCACAAGTTTTGTGCCACGGGAAGGGGAACAAGGTAGAGACAAACGGTAATAAGGAAATACTCTTAGTGCTAACTACTTGCCCTAGGTACTAGCTGCTGGTCCAAGATTTAAAATGGTTTCCCCTTTCAATCAGTTAAGTTATCTAGCTTGCTAGATCGTCATAACTCATATAAGGCCAGCAGATATGGTTTGGTGTCTCCAGCCAAATCTGCTAGGGACTTGTGCATCTAAGGCAGGAGCTGACTCTTGAAGTTTGTCTCGTGAGTTTTATCCTTGTATTCCTCAAATGTTTTATTTGTTTCTTCCATATTATTAAATATAACAACACTTAGCGAAGTGTGATGCTTACATGGTGGGTTTGGATTTTGGAAGAACACGGACATGGAATTCTTGAAACACCTTAATTCTTTTGGCTAATGGAACTAGTAAAAACTGTACATTATGTTCAATTTTACCAAGAAAACACTTGTATATATCGTTGCTAAGCAAATATAAAATCGGTGCCAATGTACATATTTTTTCCCTACATTTTTAGGGCTTGTTTGAAACACAGGAATTTCAGTTGTAGGAATTTCACAGGAAAAACGCACGAAACGGGGAAATTCCTCGCGTTCCAAACAATGCCTTACGCCCTTACTGGTTTCAAACTAAAATATTGGGTCCGTCCATTTTCTTAATTCACGAGTGCCACGATAACGAAATTAGTTTTTTTTTAGAAACAACGATAACAGAATTTCTACTGGATGTAGAATTGTAGATACAAGCATTTGTACGGGCTGAACCGAACTCCCAAAAGTCTGATTCATTTTGGGCCTAAAATCAACGCTGAAACCTCCACTAGCTCTCTATTAGGCCTGGTAAATCGGGCCAGCCCGATCTTGTTTTGACAATCAAACTTGTGGCTCCGGAGAATGTACTTGTGGCATGTGCTTCATATATTATAACTCTAAGGGTAGCAGAAATGGTGTCTGTTTTCTTCTTGGAGGTTTGTCAAGTGTTACACATTTGGAATTGAAGGCTTCTTTGAAATGGTATGCTTACAATTCATTTCAGCTTGCTTACTCTAATTTAGAATCATGTACACATGTTATGTTGAATTACATCTTTAACTGTAATTACTGCATCGCTCTTCGCACAGGTTACATTTAAAAGGGTTCTGAGATGTTGCCCAATATTTATTAATATAGAAATATTGCTACTTGATGACTGGTGTTTGGCCACCGACCTGTGTGCACTACGTCGCTTTCTCCACAACACACCAATTCTTGAGACCCTCATTCTTCAGCTCTGTAAGGTACAATGTGTCTTCTAAACATTATTCGCGTTGCCTTTCTTGAACCATGACACACGATTCATCTTTCAAATAGTTTGCTGCACAAACCTAAACCAGCTGTGGAAATGAAAGGTATCAATCTAATGTAACAATCACTTGCCCTGCGGCAACTTAAGCTAGTTAAAGTTAAATGTCCTATAATTGATGAAAGGGTTTAAATCATTTTGAAGATATTGCGTGCCTGCAGCAATTGCCTTGATCAGCTTATCATCCAAGAGATTTGAAATGTAAGTTTAATTTAAGTTTCACATGCCTGCAGCAGTTGCCTTATATTTCAGCTTAAAAAGTTCTGAACTTCCTAAACTACACATTGGACAGGAATATACCAGTTGGGGTGATATATGTCAGGACAATAATCTTTAGCTTAGAAATATCCAGACTTTCTAAGATTTCTTTTTGTAAACAACTGAATGTGTTGAGTTGTCAGAAAAGGGATGGCATTGGGATTGTATCAGATTCAGATGTGCTCTGCCTGTTAAAAATTTTTGAGGCTTGGAAAGAGTTACAAGATGAATGCTCAATAAGTGAAGACAGTTACAGATTAATCAAGATATTAACCAGTAGTGGGAACTTTTGTTTCAGATCCTTCCATCTAGCTCCAAAATTTCCATTTGGAATGTAATTTCTGTGGCTTTTAGATTGTCTCTGAAACCATCCTTCCTCACAGCTTTGTGATAACTGGATGAATTATCATGGGGCAACCAAAATGCTGGTAGTGGTAGGACTGTAGGAGTTGTAACAGTGTTTGGACCCTTTGGAGAAACTTGAAATGCATAATGTTTCGATCTTTTTTAGGACTGCCATTTTGTTAAAAAAAAAATCTTGGTCTGTTTTTGCTGAAAAAAAAGAACAAAATAGGGAGTTGCTGGAGTTGGTGGCAAGACTGCTTGGACAAATTGCGAGGAGGGTTTGATGCGGCAACATGAAAGTGCCTGATCATGCGAAGAATTTAAGTATAAGGAGAAGCTAAAGATCACAGTGGAGTGTGGAGGCCCTGTTTTTTTTTTCTTCTCTTTTGTGTAAAGCTGAATCTTGCTAATAGTACGAATCATTACACGTTCCGGAGTTTGTGTTTGAACAGTTATATTGATGGACTGCTTTGTGTGATCTGTGAACTGTTGACTTGTAAATACAATGTTCGAGTCCATCGATGCCTGGAGAGGGTGGTATTATGAGATGTAGTTGCCATGCTCTCGTACTGAAAAAATTACAAATGAATTCCCAAGGTTTCTGAAATGCAAAGAACGATCTTTCAATGATTCATCAAGTTTTCAGAAACATAACAAGTTTGATTTCAATGGCAATGGTCTCTATATTAATTCAAACCTTCAAATTTTATATACAATTGGATCATGTGATTGCACTTTCCAGTACCACAATATAATAAAGAAGTAAACATAAACATGATTCTACACCTAAACCCTTGCTCTCCACCATCAAATAAATTGGTAGACACTGGGAGCATCAGAAACCTAACACTACATCTGTACATCTATTTGCATCAGCAACCTAACACTACTGCAGCACTGTCACTTTGCCAGTCATCGATCATCTTCAGGCTTGTCCATCGTCCTGCCTGAAAACCATGACTTGCCTTGGTGGTGTCCTGTCCATGCCGCAGCCATCTGGCTGTCAGTCATCCATCGTTGCTTGAAACCATGGCATCTCCAGCGCTGCCATGGCGGTGAGCCTGTCCTTGGGATCGTACTGCAACAGACCCTGCAGCACGTCGAAGCCCGCCGGCGACAGCCGCTCCTCTGGCACCTTCTCTCGCAATTTGCTTGGCGCCGTCGCAGTGATGCCCAGCGGCATCAACGACACGTCATCAGGGATACCCAAGAGGTCGACGATGCTTGCTAGCTGCTGGTACAGGTCATCTTCCGCGAACAGCGACTGCCCGTTGACGATCTCCGCCATGATGCAGCCGAGCGCCCACACATCAGCGGGCGCGCCGCAGTCCTTCTCCCGGAGGAGCATCTCCGGCGCAATGTATCCAGGCGTACCTTCGGGCTCCCCCTCCAGCGGCAGAGCAGCAACGGATTTGGCGAGGCCAAAGTCGCAGATCCTGAGGCGACGATCTTCATCTCCGACGAGGACGTTCCCGGGCTTCAGATCGAAGTGCATGATCCCCTGGGCGTGCATCGTCCCCACGCCGGTAAGCAGCTGTTCCATGACGCGGCGCGTCTCAGATTCGGTGAGCGGGAGGCCTCGGCGGCGGCGCTCGCTGACGATGTCGTGGAGGCTCATCCCCATGTATTCCAGGACGAGGTGAAGATCAGCGGCCTCGGATCCGCGGGCCACCTCCCGGAGCTTCACCACCGCGGGGTTGGCCGCGCACGCCGCGAGCAGGGCGGCCTCCCGCAGCAAAGCCTCCGCGCCGCCGGGCCCATTCCCGACGGCGGACTTGATTGCGACAACCTCGCCGGTGCGGCGGTCGCGCGCCTTGCAGACGGTGCCAAACGCCCCTTCGCCGATCTTCTTCAGCCTCTTGTACGAATCTAATCTGGTTAGTCGGCCCTGATCGTTCCTTGCAGCGGCGGCTGAGGGTGGGCTCGGCGCCGGAGATTTGGGAGCAGGGGAGGGCACGCGGGCGCGGAGTAGCCAACGGCGGCGGCGTGCGGCGAGGAGCTCGCCCTCAGTGAGGGAGGGAAGGGGCTGCACCGCGGCCGCCATGGAGAGGAGGTGGAAGTCGAGAGCTTTTTCGCTGGAAGGGATCAGGATGGTGGCGGCGATCGAGGGGAAGAGTGAAAGCAGAGCAGGGAGGGGAGTCGGAGGGACGAGTAGGTACAGGGGAGGGTTTTATAGCTTGGGGTGGGCCCGGGATGAAGTCTGTTCCTGCTCGTATTTCCTTGTGTCCTGGACAAACGCGTTTTCAAGTCCGACAACGAATTTCTTACACGTTGAGAAAAAAAAAAACTGGAGGTTTTGCCCTCGGCCGTTCAGCTGCGAATTGCGATGGATGGGATAGGAGAGGAGGAGCTGGTCGGGTTCGAGTTGGCAGAGGGGAGGGGACTAGGGGAGAGGGGTTTTATAGCTTGAGTGGGCCCAGGTTCATACCGCTTCTTGTTTCTATTAGGACAAAAATGCATTTCAAAAACGCAAATCTCTGACACAGCGGACAAAAAAAGCAGGAGGTTGAATTAAGACTTAGAGCCCCTTAGCAGAATAAAAAAAAAAGAAAAGACACATTTTGCTCACTCTCAAATCTCAACTCTACAACAATGAGGTGATGCAACTAAACAAATTGGAGATTTTCATCATGAATTTGTAATTTGTTTGATTCCCGTTATTCTCACTGCCGACCGGTGAGTACCATAATCTCAAGATTTTGGTGTGTGTAGGGTGTAGGAAAGAGGGGTGTTGATTATTCATCTTAGACAAGAATGGCAAAATTAGACCTATACATTAAGCACGCTGAAATTATTGTTCCTAAACACTTAATTAAACATGAGTTAGCGTAATTTCAATATGAGTTGCTACATCATAGGAATAATTAGGCTAGCAAAATATAACAATAAAATAATACATATTGTTTAATGTGTTAATATAATACATCGAAATTATACCTATTTAATCTTGTAGTATGATCTTTACTTGAACAACTTCATTCTTTATTTTTTACGCGTTTAATAACGAGAAACATGTTTCTAGATTGATTTGTAAAATACATGACTTCCATCATGGAACACTAGACGAGTAGAATATAGTTATTAAGTAACATTAAATAACTAAGCTATTAATAGAGATTAGAAGAGAAATTGGTCGGATGCCAATTGGAGAATGCAAGCACGCTGCCCTGGCACATGGTGCTCGGCTCATGTAGACGCTGGCTGGCCTCGGTGAATCGCAAGGCCTTGCACTGCTATGTTTTCTATGTCGCTTACGAACTGACGTGTATGTGTCCGGTGGTCTTGTAATTTTATTGTTATTTTGTGGAGAAGCGACGCCACAATTATAAAGGATCACTTAGAAGTTTGGTTCCAGGTGACTTTTCTCGGTTTTAAGGTCCAGGGCATGATGCCATCCACCACCGATACGTTGAGGTTGGGGGGTGGTAAACACCTGGTTTTGTAATTCAACGGGTGATGTGATCCACCATTAATACGTTGGGAGGTTACGTAGATTTGTTCCTTTTCCAACTGCTATGAACGGAACATAAAATTGTGAGATTAACTTTCCAAGCTTTTGAGCACCGTAGTTGATCGGAGTTTTGGGTTTTTACCGTGTGATTGTTTGATGCACGAGGTACTCCTAGTTAGTTACTTAGGCGTGCATACATGGCACATCACATACGTATTTTGAAACATGCGTGAGTTCTGTTGTTCTGCTATGTTGGATTCAAAAACAAAAAAAAGCCTCTATTCTTTATATTATATACATCCATACAAGTACATAAAACAAATTAGTTAGCTTCTTGACTTAGGTAAATAAATATTGCATGGATAAAACACAAATAATTGATCTAAATGTATCAATCACCCTTTTAGTCTTTCCATGTATTTTCAGCTACTCTGGAATTCAAAAGAATTTTCAAACAAGCTCACATACAGATTTCATATACAAAAAGTTCAAATGTATGGTACGGAAGAGAAACACTGTGGAAACTAAAAAATCAATCTAAAGTTAGCCTAAAATCTCCTGCTCCTAGGTACTAAATCAGCAAGGATACAATAAATGACAAGCTTTATCCAAACATGAACTGCTTGCATATTTCACAACATCCATGTAGTATCAATTTCTCACAGCACGTCATCTATCGTTACAAAACTTGCTGACACAGGGCATATATAATCTAAGGTATACAACAGAGAGCTATACTCCGCAGTCTTGCGCGCGTCTCTACTAGTGTCCATAGAGAATCGTAATTGATTCTTCGCTGCAAACATTGGGCACGTTTCCGTACCTTCTGCATGCAAAACGGAGCGAAACGGGTCCGTTTCGGTGCCCGGATGCTCTGCCTCGTAACAAGGAACTTCAAAATGGGTTTTTCGCTACGGACACTTCCAATCTACTCCGTTAGGCCATAAATGATGTTTGGGAGTGTTTTGGAGCATTCGGTTACCTACTGCACGAAAATGGAAGCAAAACGGGTGTTTCGGCACCCGAATGCACTGTTTCGTGCCCCGAACTTCTGTTGAATTTTTTCGCACGAACATACCCGATAGCCTCCATTGGACCCAAGACGATGTTAGGGAGTGATTTGGCGCGTTTCCGTACCTTCTGCATGCAAAACGGAGCGAAACGGGTCCGTTTCGGTGCCCGGATGCACTGCCTCGTAACAAGGAACTTCAAAATGGGTTTTTCGCTACGGACACTTCCAATCTACTCCGTTAGGCCCTAAATGATGTTCGGGAGTGTTTTGGAGTATTCGGTTACCTACTGCACGAAAATCGAAGCAAAACGGGTGTTTCTGCTCCCGAATGCACTGTTTCGCGCCCCGAACTTCTGTTGAATTTTTTCGCACGAACATACCCAATAGCCTCCATTGGACCCAAAAGGATGTTAGGGAGTGATTCGGCGCGTTTTGGTACCTTCTGCATGCAAAACGGAGCGAAACGGGTCCGTTTCGGTGCCTGGATACACTGCCTCGTAACAACGAACTTCAAAATGGGTTTTTCACTACAGACACTTCCAATCTACTCCGTTAGGCCCTAAATGATGTTTGGGAGTGTTTTGGAGCATTCGCTTACCTACTGCACGAAAATCGAAGCAAAAAGGGTGTTTCGGCACCCGAATGCACTGTTTCGCGCCCCGGACTTCTGTTAAATATTTCGTACGAACATATCCAATAGCCTCCATTGGACCCAAAACGATGTTAAGGAGTGATTTGGCGCATTTCGGTACCTTCTGCATAAAAAAAACGGAGCGAAACGGGTCCTGGATGCACTGCCTTGTGACAACGAACTTCAAAATTGGTTTTTCGCTACGGACACTTCCAATCTACTCCGTTAGACCCTAAATGATGTTTGGGAGTGTTTTGGAGCATTCGCTTACCTACTGCACGAAAATGGAAGCAAAACGGGTGTTTCGGCACCCGAATGCACTGTTTCGCGCCCCGAACTTCTGTTGAATTTTTTCGCACGAATATACCCAATAGCCTCCATTGGACCCAAAACGATGTTAGGGAGTGATTTGGCGCGTTTCCGTACCTTCTGCATGCAAAACGGAGCGAAACGGGTCCGTTTCGGTGCACGGATGCACTGCCTCGTAACAACGAACTTCAAAATGGGTTTTTCGCTACGGACACTTCCAATCTACTCCGTTAGGCCCTAAATGATGTTTGGGAGTGTTTTGGAGCATTCGGTTACCTACTGCACGAAAATCGAAGCAAAACGGGTGTTTCCGCACCCGAATGCACTGTTTCGCGCCCTGAACTTCTGTTGAATTTTTTCGCACGAACATACCCGATAGCCTCCATTGGACCCAAAACGATGTTAGGGAGTGATTTGGAGCGTTTCGGTACCTTCTGCATGCAAAAGGAGCGAAACGGGTCCGTTTCGGTGCCCGGATGCACTGCCTCGTAACAAGGAACTTCAAAATGGGTTTTTCGCTACGGACACTTCCAATCTACTCCGTTAGGCCCTAAATGATGTTTGGGAGTGTTTTGGAGCATTCGGTTACCTACTGCACGAAAATGGAAGCAAAACGGGTGTTTCGGCACCCGAATGCACTGTTTCGCGCCCCGAACTTCTGTTGAATTTTTTCGCACGAACATACCCGATAGCCTCCATTGGACCCAAAACGATGTTAGGGAGTGATTTGGCGCGTTTGCGTACCTTCTGCATGCAAAACGGAGCGAAACGGGTCCGTTTCGGTGCCCGGATGCACTGCCTCGTAACAAGGAACTTCAAAATGGGTTTTTCGCTACGGACACTTCCAATCTACTCCGTTAGGCCCTAAATGATGTTTGGGAGTGTTTTGGAGCATTCGGTTACCTACTGCACGAAAATCGAAGCAAAACGGGTGTTTCGGCACCCGAATGCACTGTTTCGCGCCCCGAACTTCTGTTGAATTTTTTCGCACGAACATACCCAATAGCCTCCATTGGACCCAAAACGATGTTAGGGAGTGATTTGGCGCGTTTCGGTACCTTCTGCATGCAAAACGGAGCGAAACGGGTCCGTTTCGGTGCCCGGATGCACTGCCTCGTAACAAGGAACTTCAAAATGGGTTTTTCGCTACGGACACTTCCAATATACTCCGTTAGGCCCTAAATGATGTTTGGGAGTGTTTTGGAGCATTCGCTTACCTACTGCACGAAAATCGAAGCAAAAAGGGTGTTTCGGCACCCGAATGCACTGTTTCGCGCCCCGGACTTCTGTTAAATATTTCGTACGAACATATCCAATAGCCTCCATTGGACCCAAAACGATGTTAAGGAGTGATTTGGCGCATTTTGGTACCTTCTGCATAAAAAAACGGAGCGAAACGGGTCCCGGATGCACTGCCTTGTGACAACGAACTTCAAAATGGGTTTTTCGCTACGGACACTTCCAATCTACTCCGTTAGACCCTAAATGATGTTTGGGAGTGTTTTGGAGCATTCGCTTACCTACTGCACGAAAATGGAAGCAAAACGGGTGTTGCGGCACCCGAATGCACTGTTTCGCGCCCCGAACTTCTGTTGAATTTTTTCGCACGAACATACCCGATAGCCCCCATTGGTCCCAAAAGGATGTTAGGGAGTGATTTGGCGCGTTTTGGTACCTTCTGCATGCAAAACGGAGCGAAACGGGTCCGTTTCGGTGCCCGGATGCTCTGCCTCGTAACAAGGAACTTCAAAATGGGTTTTTCGCTACGGACACTTCTAATCTACTCCGTTAGGCCAAAAATGATGTTTGGGAGTGTTTTGGAGCATTCGGTTACCTACTGCACGAAAATGGAAGCAAAACGGGTGTTTCGGCACCCGAATGCACTGTTTCGCGCCCCGGACTTCTGTTAAATATTTCGCATGAACATATCCAATAGCCTCCATTGGACCCAAAACGATGTTAAGGAGTGATTTGGCGCATTTCGGTACCTTCTGCATAAAAAAAACGGAGCGAAACGGGTCCGTTTCGGTGCCCGGATGCACTGCCTCGTGACAACGAACTTCAAAATGGGTTTTTCGCTACGGACACTTCCAATATACTCCGTTAGGCCCTAAATGATGTTTGGGAGTGTTTTGGAGCATTTGGTTACCTACTGCACGAAAATCGAAGCAAAACGGGTGTTTCGGCACCCGAATGCACTGTTTCGCGCCCCGAACTTCTGTTGAATTTTTTCGCACGAACATACCCGATAGCCCCCATTGGTCCCAAAAGGATGTTAAGGAGTGATTTGGCGCATTTCGTTACCTTCTGCATAAAAAAACGGAGCGAAACGGGTCCCGGATGCACTGCCTTGTGACAACGAACTTCAAAATTGGTTTTTCGCTACGGACACTTCCAATCTACTCCGTTAGACCCTAAATGATGTTTGGGAGTGTTTTGGAGCATTCGCTTACCTACTGCACGAAAATGGAAGCAAAACGGGTGTTTCGGCACCCGAATGCACTGTTTCGCGCCCCGAACTTCTGTTGAATTTTTTCGCACGAATATACCCAATAGCGTCCATTGGACCCAAAACGATGTTAGGGAGTGATTCGGAGCGTTTCCGTACCTTCTGCATGCAAAACGGACCGAAACGGGTCCGTTTCGGTGCCTGGATACACTGCCTCGTAACAACGAACTTCAAAATGGGTTTTTCACTACAGACACGTCCAATCTACTCCGTTAGGCCCAAAATGATGTTCGGGAGTGTTTTGGAGTATTCGGTTACCTACTGCACGAAAATCGAAGCAAAACGGGTGTTTCTGCTCCCGAATGCACTGTTTCGCGCCCCGAACTTCTGTTGAATTTTTTCGCACGAACATACCCAATAGCCTCCATTGGACCCAAAAGGATGTTCGGGAGTGATTCGGCGCGTTTTGGTACCTTCTGCATGCAAAACGGAGCGAAACGGGTCCGTTTCGGTGCCTGGATACACTGCCTCGTAACAACGAACTTCAAAATGGGTTTTTCACTACAGACACGTCCAATCTACTCCGTTAGGCCCAAATGATGTTTGGGAGTGTTTTGGAGCATTTGGTTACCTACTGCACGAAAATCGAAGCAAAACGGGTATTTCGGCACCCGAATGCACTGTTTCGCGCCCCGAACTTCTGTTGAATTTTTTCACACGAACATACCCGATAGCCCCCATTGGTCCCAAAAGGATGTTAGGGAGTGATTTGGCGCGTTTGGTACCTTCTGCATGCAAAACGGAGCGAAACGGGTCCGTTTCGGTGCCCGGATGCACTGCCTCGTAACAAGGAACTTCAAAATGGGTTTTTCGCTACGGACACTTCCAATCTACTCCGTTAGACCCTAAATGATGTTTGGGAGTGTTTTGGAGCATTCGCTTACCTAGCGCACGAAAATGGAAGCAAAACGGGTGTTTCGGCACCCGAATGCACTGTTTCGCGCCCCGAACTTCTGTTGAATTTTTTCGCACGAATATACCCAATAGCCTCCATTGGACCCAAAACGATGTTAGGGAGTGATTTGGCGCGTTTCCGTACCTTCTGCATACAAAACGGAGCGAAACGGGTCCGTTTCGGTGGACGGATGCACTGCCTCGTAACAACGAACTTCAAAATGGGTTTTTCGCTACGGACACTTCCAATCTACTCCGTTAGGCCCTAAATGATGTTTGGGAGTGTTTTGGAGCATTTGGTTACCTACTGCACGAAAATCGAAGCAAAACGGGTGTTTCGGCACCCGAATGCACTGTTTCGCGCCCCGAACTTCTGTTGAATTTTTTCGCACGAACATACCCGATAGCCCCCATTGGTCCCAAAAGGATGTTAGGGAGTGATTTGGCGCATTTTGGTACCTTCTGCATGCAAAACGGAGCGAAACGGGTCCGTTTCGGTGCCCGGATGCACTGCCTCGTAACAAGGAACTTCAAAATGGGTTTTTCGCTACGGACACTTCCAATCTACTCCGTTAGGCCCTAAATGATGTTTGGGAGTGTTTTGGAGCATTCGCTTACCTACTGCACGAAAATCGAAGCAAAAAGGGTGTTTCGGCACCCGAATGCACTGTTTCGCGCCCCGGACTTCTCTTAAATATTTCGCACGAACATATCCAATAGCCTCCATTGGACCCAAAACGATGTTAAGGAGTTGCAAGTTTCGGGTGGACTTCTCTGTGATTGTCAGCGCACGAAGATTTGAATGTTCGATTGGTACAAAACTTGTTCGGTTGTGGATTTGGCGCATTTCGACTTTCTGCATGAAAAAAAAGGATCGATTCAGTCACGTGTATCGGCACCGGAATTATGCCTCGAGCAAGGAACTTGCGGTGTGAGTTGATTTGTGTGGACACTTCGTATCTTCGTTAGGATGAATGATGTTGGGAGTGCAGAGCACGCTTTAGCGGTGCACGAATCGAAGCAAAAAGTGCGGATGCTGCTACCCGAATGCACTGTTTCGCGCCCCGGACTTCTGTTAAATAGTTTCGTAGCTATTAATAGTATCGATGCGACCCATTTGGATGTTAGTAGGCGTTGATTTGGCGTGACCACGGTACCTTGCTGCATGGGTGTGAACGGAGGCGAAGGGTCGATTGGGAGCACTGCCTTACGTTCCGTTTAGTCGACTTAGAAATTGTAAGGGTTTGTCGGCATGTGTTTCTTGGAGTCTACTGCGTGTGACCCTAAATTATGGTTTGCTCTGTTTGCAGCACGATAGAAATTAGACGAGAATAGTGTCATGGAAGGTGTTCGGCACCCGAATTATGCACTGTTTACTTACGCCGGCTTGCTTCTGTGAATTTTTTTCGCGACGAACTGCCATAGCCCCTCCATTTATGACCATTTATCGATGTTAAGGTGATTGTGATTTGGCGCGTTTCGGTACCTTCGTATACAACAGAGCGAAGAGTGTCCGTGAAACTGTGCGACGGTTGTGTCTTGATTCTCAACAAAACGAACCTTCAAATCGTATGTTCGCTACCGGTCACTTGACTAATCTTAACCTGGAGCGCTTTAAATGATGTTTGGGAGTTACATGAGGTTTCGGTGGCTATCACGAAAATCGACGATAGACGTTTGATGGATCAATTACTATTTATAACCACGTTTTCTGTTGAATTGTCTTCGGAAAGCACTATACCCAAGTAGCCTCCATTGGTACCCAAAAGAATGTTCGGGAGTGATTTGGCGCGTTAAGGGTACCTTCTGCATGAGTAATAGCGAAACGGGGTGTTTCGGTGCCGGGATGCACTATGCCTTGTGACAAGCGGTTTCAAAATGGGTTTTTCGCTACGAACACTTCCAATATACTCCGTTTAGGCCCTAAGATGATGTTTGGGAGTGATTTGGCGGCGTTTCGGTATTACTGCATTGCATAATCGAAGCTGCGTAGGGTTTTCGGCAACCCGAATGTGCACTGTTTCGCGCCCCGAACTTCTGTTGAAGTATTTTTTCTAATATACAATAGCCTGATTGGACCCAAACGGTGTTAGGAGTGATTTGGCGCGTTTGGTACCTTCTCGCATAAAAAATGGCGGAGCGAAACGGGTCCGTTTGGTGCTACGGATGAGACTGGCGATCGTAACAAGGAACTTCATGAAATGGATTTTCGCTACGGACACTTCAATCGTTTCCTTAGGGTCCTAAATGACTGTTTTGGGAGTGTTTTGGAGTATTCGGTGGAGAAATTACCTTACTTGCACGACAATCAGAAGCAAAACGGGTGTTTCGGCACCCGAATGCCTGTTTCGCGCCCCGAACTTCTGTTGAATTTTTTTCGCACGAACATATCCGATAGCCTCTCATTGGATTAAAGAACAATGTAAGGGAGTGATTTGGCGCGTTTCCCCTACCTTCTGCCAATGCAAAACGTGAGCGAACGGTGTCCGTTTCGGTGTTATGGGCGCCGGATGCACTGCCTCGTACACAAGGAACTTCATCTTATGGGTTTTTCGTCTGATCTGGACACTTTCCATGATCTGCGGCTATGCTTACTGGTTAGGCTGGATTGGCACTAAATGATGTTTGGGTGTGTGTTTTCGGAGCTGTTCGCTTACCTACGGAGGCACGAAATTCGAAGCAATTTTGGGTGTTTCGTTCTATCGCAATGCACTCTTTCGCGCCCGCGGACTTCTGGGTAAACTATTTCGCAGAACATGCAACTAGCTCCATTGGCCCAAACGGTGTTAGGGAGTTGATTTGGCGCATTTCGGTACCTTCTGATAAAAAAACGGAGTGAAAGGGTCCGTTCGGTGCCCGATGCGTGTCCTCATAACAAGGAACTTCAAAATGGGGGTTTTTCGCATACGGACACTTCCAATCTACCTCTGTTAGGGACTAAATGATGTTTTGGGAGTGTTTCGGAGCATTCGCTTACCTACTGCACGAAATGAAGCAAAACGGGTGTTTCGGCACCCGAATGCATATTTTCGCGCCCGATACTTTTGTTGAATCGCGAACATGCCCATAGCTCCATTGGACGCCAAAACGATGTTAGGGAGTGATTTTGGGCCGGGTTTTGATACATTCTGGGATGCGGAAACGGAGCAAAGGCTGTTTCGGTGTCGGTGCTGCTACAACAGTTCAAATAGGTTTTTTCGCTACGAACAATTACTCCGTTCGGCCTTATGATTGACTGGAGTTTCCATTCGACCTACAGCAAACGAAGCAAAACGGGTGTTTCGGCAGGCATGTTCGAATTCTGTTGAATATTTTCGAACGAACATGCCAATAGCTCAATTGCCAAAGATGTGTGCGAATGATTTGGCCCGTGGTACCTTTGCATAAAAAACGGGGAAACGGAGCGTTCGGTGCTCGGATGCACTGCCTCGTACCACCGAACTTCAAGAATGGGTTTTTTCGCTAGGACACTTGCAATCTAACTCGGTTCAGGCCCTAAATGATGATTGGGATGTGTTTGGATACATTCGCTTCTACATGCACGAAAAATGAAGCAAACGGCGGTGTTTCGGACCGAATGCACTGTTTCGCGCCCGAATTTTTTGAATTTTCCACGAAATTCCCATAGCCATCCATTGGACCAAACGTGTTAGGGAGGTGCATTTGGGACGTTTCCGTACTTCTGCCATGCAAACGGAGCGAAGACGGGTCCGTTTTGGTGCTCGATGCATGGCTGTGTAACAACCAACTTCAAAATTGGGTTTTTCGCTAAGACACTTCAATCTATCGTTAGGCCTAAATGATGTCGGGAGTGTTTTGGAGCTTCGGTTACCTACAGCACGAAAATCGAAGCAAAAACGGGTTTTCGGCACCCGAATGCATATTTTCGCGCCCCGGAATTCTGTTGAAATTTTTTTCGCAGAACATGCCCAATACGCTCCATTGGGACCAAACGTATGCTAGGGAGTATTTGGGCGGGCTTTCGGTACTTCTGCATATGCTAAAGGAGCGAAACGATCCGTTTTCGGTGGCCCGGATGCCCACGCCTCGTATACAGCTAACTTCAATGGGTTTTTTCGCATATAGCGGGACCTTTCATCTACTCGTTAGGCCCTTAAATTGATGTTTGGAGTGTTTTTGGAGCATTCGGTTACCTACTGCACGAAAATCGAAGCAAAACGGGTGTTTCGGCACCCGAATGCACTGTTTCGCGCCCCGAACTTCTGTTGAATTTTTTCGCACGAACATACCAATAGCCTCCATTGGACCCAAAACGATGTTAGGGAGTGATTTGGCGCGTTTCGGTACCTTCTGCATGCAAAACGGAGCGAAACGGGTCCGTTTCGGTGCCCGGATGCACTGCCTCGTAACAACGAACTTCAAAATGGGTTTTTCGCTACGGACACTTCCAATCTACTCCGTTAGGCCCTAAATGATGTTTGGGAGTGTTTTGGAGCATTCGGTTACCTACTGCACGAAAATCGAAGCAAAACGGGTTTCGGCACCCGAATGCACTGTTTCGCGCCCCGAACTTCTGTTGAATTTTTTCGCACGAACATACCCAATAGCCTCCATTGGACCCAAAACGATGTTAGGGAGTGATTTGGCGCGTTTCGGTACCTTCTGCATGCAAAACGGAGCGAAACGGGTCCGTTTCGGTGCCCGGATGCACTGCCTCGTAACAACGAACTTCAAAATGGGTTTTTCGCTACGGACACTTCCAATCTACTCCGTTAGGCCCTAAATGATGTTTGGGAGTGTTTTGGAGCATTCGGTTACCTACTGCACGAAAATCGAAGCAAAACGGGTGTTTCGGCACCCGAATGCACTGTTTCGCGCCCCGAACTTCTGTTGAATTTTTTCGCACGAACATACCCAATAGCCTCCATTGGACCCAAAACGATGTTAGGGAGTGATTTGGCGCGTTTCGGTACCTTCTGCATGCAAAACGGAGCGAAACGGGTCCGTTTCGGTGCCCGGATGCACTGCCTCGTAACAACGAACTTCAAAATGGGTTTTTCGCTACGGACACTTCCAATCTACTCCGTTAGGCCCTAAATGATGTTTGGGAGTGTTTTGGAGCATTCGGTTACCTACTGCACGAAAATCGAAGCAAAACGGGTGTTTCGGCACCCGAATGCACTGTTTCGCGCCCCGAACTTCTGTTGAATTTTTTCGCACGAACATACCCAATAGCCTCCATTGGACCCAAAACGATGTTAGGGAGTGATTTGGCGCGTTTCGGTACCTTCTGCATGCAAAACGGAGCGAAACGGGTCCGTTTCGGTGCCCGGATGCACTGCCTCGTAACAAGGAACTTCAAAATGGGTTTTTCGCTACGGACACTTCCAATCTACTCCGTTAGGCCCTAAATGATGTTTGGGAGTGTTTTGGAGCATTCGGTTAACTGCTGCACGAAAATCGAAGCAAAACGGGTGTTTCGGCACCCGAATGCACTGTTTCGCGCCCCGAACTTCTGTTGAATTTTTTCGCACGAACATACCCAATAGCCTCCATTGGACCCAAAACGATGTTAGGGAGTGATTTGGCGCGTTTCGGTACCTTCTGCATGCAAAACGGAGCGAAACGGGTCCGTTTCGGTGCCCGGATGCACTGCCTCGTAACAACGAACTTCAAAATGGGTTTTTCGCTACGGACACTTCCAATCTACTCCGTTAGGCCCTAAATGATGTTTGGGAGTGTTTTGGAGCATTCGGTTACCTACTGCACGAAAATCGAAGCAAAACGGGGTGTTTCGGCACCCGAATGCACTGTTTCGCGCCCCGAACTTCTGTTGAATTTTTTCGCACGAACATACCCAATAGCCTCCATTGGACCCAAAACGATGTTAGGGAGTGATTTGGCGCGTTTCGGTACCTTCTGCATGCAAAACGGAGCGAAACGGGTCCGTTTCGGTGCCCGGATGCACTGCCTCGTAACAAGGAACTTCAAAATGGGTTTTTCGCTACGGACACTTCCAATCTACTCCGTTAGGCCCTAAATGATGTTTGGGAGTGTTTTGGAGCATTCGGTTACCTACTGCACGAAAATCGAAGCAAAACGGGTGTTTCGGCACCCGAATGCACTGTTTCGCGCCCGACGCACGAACATACCCCCATAGCCTCCATTGGACCCAAAACGATGTTAGGGAGTGATTTGGCGCGTTTCGGTACTTCTGCATGCAAAACGGAGCGAAACGGGTCCGTTTCGGTGCCCGGATGCACTGCCTCGTAACAACGAACTTCAAAATGGGTTTTTCGCTACGGACACTTCCAATCTACTCCGTTAGGCCCTAAATGATGTTTGGGAGTGTTTTGGAGCATTCGGTTACCTACTGCACGAAAATCGAAGCAAAACGGGTGTTTCGGCACCCGAATGCACTGTTTCGCGCGCCCCGAACTTCTGTTGAATTTTTTCGCACGA